>CM064889.1:16315204-17515204 GCA_030347415.2 Decapterus maruadsi
GATTTTGAGTTTTTTGACTATAATAAGAATCTTTCTCCTGCAGCTTCACGGACGTCAGGTTGAAGTGATCACACCTTCCTGTGGTTCAGTTCCAGCCGAGGACCTTTACTTGTGTCATTTTCCTGTCATCTCTCCATTGCTCTAGTTCAACATTTTGGCAAATTCCCTAATCCCTATAGTCATAGCAGTAGGTTCATTACATTTGATTATCAGTGCATGTTGTTTTGAGATCAGCGGGGCAGAGACGCGAGCTGCTCAGCGAACACAATGGAGGCGCCTTAACCTCATCAAACTCATCAAATACACAATCCAACAACTCACGTACGTTATCACGTATAATTATGTAACATTACGACACATGAAGCAAATACTCGGAGCTACTTGCACTTTTGAAATCACTCCGCCCAGCAGCCATGTCTGGAATGTAGTTCCGGCTACATTTGCCTCAAAAACAAATCTGTCTCGTAACGTTACATGATTATCTCATAGCGTTGTGAATGTGCATGTCACAACTTGTCCACCAGAGCGTCGTGGAGTTGTTGGATTGTGTATTTGATGAGTTTTATTCACCTCTATTGTGTTCGCTGAGCAGCTCACGTCTCTGCCCCGCTGATCTCAAAACAACATGCACCGATAATTAAAGGTAATGAACCTCCTGAGGGATTACGGCGATAGGAGAATATGCCAAAATGTCGAACCATCCCTTTAAATCACCGAGCATCTCTTTATCTTTATTACTACTTTAATTTTTGAAACATTTTTCACTTCCTACCTCAGACGCAGCTTTGCACGGACGCCTTTGGTTGAGTAATTAAGCTGCTTTGTGTCACATTCAGACATGGAAGCTTTAAGTTGTCGACTGTTTGCGAAACAGAAACACTTTCCGATTTCACGCCGGGAGCGAAGCCGAGTCAAACCACGTATACATCACGGCCTATAGCCCAAGTTATGATGATTCATGTCACAAGAACACACGTCAGGTGTTTGATCTGCTTTTCGCCTTAGCTCTCTCTGCCGCGGCGCAGAGATCCTGTTTTCCTTGAGCCTCACGCACTGTTTACACTCATTTAAATAAGTATCCTTGCAATATGTGCAAAACGGCATCAGCCCTGTTGATCAGACGAGGTGACACATCATGTCCAACACCGACACAGAGCGCTGCAACTGAATGGAGTCGATGCTTTTGTAAATAAGTTGACTATAAACATAATTATTCCCCGTCACCTCGCCCTTCAGTCTGCAATTAACCTGAGCTCAACCCAACAGCAGCAGCAGCAGCAGCAGCAGCAGCAGAGAGCTGAGCACTGATAATCAAGAGTGAAAAATAATCTCCAAACCGCCGCCGCAGTGATGAGGAGTGATTATTGATCTCGTGTGGGTTGTGCTGGCAAAAATCATTGAGCCCCGTCCAGCCGGAGTGGACACCGCCCCGAGGAAAAAAACGCACATTGATCTCACTGTGCCAACACAAAATATTATCGTGTCTGTGTGTGTGTGTTTTACAGAATTAAATATCTTATTCTTTAAAAAAAAAAAAAGTTTTACCAAGAAGGAAGTGAGGCTGTACTGTAGGTAGTTTAGCGCACAACTGATGGACACCACACTTAAATGAGTTCTAGTCTAATTCAATTGCTCCATCAAAGCTGTCGTTTCCACCATGAGCCCCGGCGTAGGCTGTAATTTGAGTCAAACTGTGCAGAGCCAGCGCTCTGACAAAAACATCTTGAGCGGTATTTGATCAGTGGTGCAATTAAGAGAGTAGAAAATAAAGAGCCAGAATTAAAAAAATAATACAAAAAAAAGAGGAAGGCTCTGTGTGTTCAGGCTTTCATCTCTTTAGAAAATCTCTGCAACAGTTTTTTTCTTCTGCCAAACATGTAACACTTGGTGCCATTTCACATTTTTCTGCTGTATCACTCTGGAGAAGATGCTGCAATTGGACGGTAACACGATGAAATGTCTTGTGTCTTTTTAAGCAAGTGAGCAGGAACAGTTCAGTTTACTTCCAGTACAGACACGCAGTACTGTACACTATGTTTTTTTAATATTCTGGTTCGGTTCAGTTTGAGTCATGTCTCCACAGCTGTGTTCACCTGGCTGTACACAAATAATCGCAATAAAATAGGAATAAATGCTGTTCCGAATAAAACTGCTTCATGTAAACAAGTTGATTGGAAAATTTTCAAATTTCTTTCCAAACAAGATGGTTGGTTTATGCCGGTCGATGTTCGTATCAAGAGCCATGTACAGTGAACCGTTAATCTGATTAAAGTAGTCTCTGCTTCTCACCTTCACCCACCAGTTTTCTTTTTTCAATTTAATGTTGCTGTTACATCCTGCTGCAATTTGACAGCGTTTCCTCTACTGTTTTCAGCAAATTTGACCGGGAAAACTTTACTGCACATGTGAACAACAGTGAATTTATTCGGATTAATTGCCCAATGCATGCACAACACGCACGTTTTAATCAGATCAGTTTATTTCGCATCCATGTAAACCAGTGGTTCCCAACCTTTCTCGGCTCGTGACCCCATTTGACATTGACAAATTGACAAATTTCTGATCGTGGCCGTCAATCAAGATGCACCAGCTCAGATATTTTTATACGCTGCGTTTTTGAATTCCAGGCGACCCCACGTGGGGTCCCGACCCCAAGGTTGAACATCACAGTGAAGTTGGAATTTTCCGATGAGAATGATAATAATCAGATGAACATGTCGACGTGTAGAAACTTCTTGCAACAATTAGGATTTTTTCTTTGGAAACAGACTCCATATGTTTTTTTTTATGATTTATTTTACACGTTTGCTCACATGTGGTGAACACCCTGCACAGACACCTCCTTCCTGAAGAGAACAAGTGAATTGTGGGTAAGAAGCTCTTTTTTTTTTTTTTTAGGACACTATTACTCGCCAGGACCTTTTCGCCCGTGCGATGACTTAATAGAGCCGTTGATGTACGGCCTGAGCTGCGGCGTGAGCTGTATAATCCTGACCTGCCCTGGCATCAGCGGCTCCTGTCAGCCAGAGTTATGCTCCAGGTTTACGGGGGTATCCCTGCGATTTGGCTCACCCCCTCACCCCCCTCTCCTCCCCCACCCCCACCCCTCCTCTCCCACCCTCTCCTGCCTGTGTGCCTCAGATCAGCCGGCGTCTTTATGAGCTGTCTCTGCCCTGTCTACTTCTCTTAATCTCAGAGCAGCTATTAACGGGGGCAGCTCTGGCTCCAGCCCTCGCATGGCAACACCGCTGTCTAATCCTGCTGACGCACCGCTCACCGAGAGGAGAGACGGTCACTGTGTCTTCAGAAAAGAGGAGAAATCAGCTTTTGTTCTTCAATAAAAAAAGCACACTTTCGATGCACACTTAGCGCTCTGAATGCCACCTGCTAATGTTCTGGGATGCACCATTTGATTCTTAGAAAAGATCCGCATCAGACGTGAACTCAAGATTCCTGCTTTTAAGAGTTTCAACTTCAGAATATGAGCAACACTTTCTCTTCTTAGTGTTTTCTAAATGCAACACAGATGATAATACAGTAACAGCAGCTTGTGTAAACTGCAGCCTCTGCATTGTCGTCGCCTTTGGCTGCAGAAGCATTTTCTGTTTTTTGTTTTTTTCTTTCTTTTCTTGCTCCGACTTAAATCCAAGCCTTGAAATATCAAAACAGTTGTTCCCCCAAATGTACAACTCTTTGTGTGCTGTGCAGCGGCTGGTCAGTGTGTGTGTGTGTTTTGTGCATGTGTTGCATAGTGGGATGAGAAAGGAGGAGAAAAAAGCCTCCAAACCCTTAATCGGATTATTACACAAAAGCTCGCTGGTGGAAACAGAGCTCGCTAATTAGCAGAATTTTAGCAGAATTGAACAGTCTATCAATTATTCTGTGTGTGTGTGTGTGTGTGTGTGGCATTCAGAGATAGCAGAGAGCGAATGGCCCAAGATGGTTCGTCAATAAACCAGAAAGTGCAGATCAGTTGTTTTTTAGCTGCAGCTTCACTCTTGGTTAATCTGTGCTTTGTTGTGTTTTCGTCGATTAACCGATAAACTGTTTGGATCCAGGAGACTTTCATTCGTCACTACTCATTAGCCGGACGCCTCTTCTCCTTCCAGGGAGGCAGGAGGTGGTGGTGGTGGTGGAGCCAATCCTAGCCGAGGGTCGTGAGTCTTATCGCAGGCCTGAAACAAAGAGACAAAACAACCGTTCACACTCACATTCACACCTACAGGCAATTTAGACTCACCAATTAACCTCGAGTACATGTTGTGTTTGGATTGTGGGAGGGAGAAACCCACGCAGGCACGAGGAGAACATGCAAAGTCCACACAGAAAATAACAATGTAACAGCCGCCTGCATTGGAATAAAACAGTATCAGAGAACAGAAGCTCAATGAAGAATGAGAGATTGTTAAAGGGATAGTTCAACATTTACCAGACAGAGTTGTTTTAGAGGTAAATTCATGCAAAACCGCTGATGCACGTTGCCTTCAGGGACAGTTTTTCAGTAAGCGGTCTCTGCATTTACTGTATTTATAATGTTCCGTTATTATCTCATAGCATGGTGAATGTGCAGGTCACAACTTGTCCACCAGAGCGTTTTGGAGTTGTTGGATTGTGTATTTGATGAGTTTGATGAGGGAAACCAAGAAATCCCATGAGCCTCCATATGCGTAGCTCTGAGCGGCTCACGGCTCTGCTCCGCCGTTCTAAAATTAGCTTGCACCGACAATTAAAGGTAATGAACCTACTGCTAAGACTATAGGGATTATGGCAATGGGCCAATTTGCCAAAAATGTTGAGCTATCCCTTTTAAGGTGCAGTTTTTTTTTTTTTTAAGGTTTTGATCAGTGTTAAAAAAAAAAATTAGAGCGTGAAATCAAAGAGGGTGGCTCTCTCTCTCTCCGCCGCAGATGTGGAAGTATATCATCGTTTTTGGCTGAGTCTCAAAACTCAGGAAGTTCCTGTACAGTAATGTGGATGTGGATGTGGAGCAGCAGCGGTGTTTGTACATAAAGTGGGTCTCCCTGCCGCTTCGAGGTGCACAGCCACTTGAAACTGCTCCATTAGCCGGGGCTTTCAGCAGAGAGTTTTAGTGTCTTTGTGAAGCTGTTTGGAGGAATTCCCACCATGTTTTTTCCCTCCTGCGTCCACAGGCCACACAGAAAACCTCCTTAACTATTCATTTAAAGCTGCACTGGTGGAGATTTCTATGTAAACAATGGAGGAAATACAGTAACACGCGTTTTAGCTCATTGTATTCGTTTCATCTGGACGCACTATGTATGTCGTTGTCCTTATGACCCACTCCGGTGACTCTGACTGTCCATGAATGGGTATTTCTAGTGTATTATTAGCGTGATATGACGGCGGCTGAGGTCACAGAGGGTTGGCGTACTCGCAGCACCTTTCATCGGAGCGATGACCCGGCAGAATCCGTTGTTTTCTCCAGTCCGGATGTGTGAGTAAGACGTTGGTTCCTGCGTCTGCTGCAGGAGGCTGAGAGATTAAAGACATGATTACAGGGGTGAGTCACATCCTCCATGATTTTCACTTCAGTCAAGTGTTCCTCGTTGATGGATCTCGAGCAGCTCTGATAACCTGCTGCTGCACTTTGATGTCACAAACACTGAGGAGGGGTGAAGAAAAGAAAAGAAAACAAGCCGACGTCTTTTGTTCTCGACATCAGTTCAAAACCTCAGAGTGTAAATTAAAGATGGCTGACTGCTGCTGCACCGACGCCATCTTGGCAGCTGCTGACTCCGCCCCTGAGAGGCAGGTATAGATATATACAAAAAAGACTAGTCACCACGACACGGCCGCCATCTTGGCTCAGTCAACTCGTTCCCTCAGAGCATTAAAGGGATACTTCACCCAAAATGGATAACTCACCAATCATCTATTTACCATCACGCCAAGGAAGGAAGGGTTTGGAGAACTTTTGGAGTCATCAAGCCGCCACATTTGCTGCAAGATGTTCGTTCGTCATTGTAAACCATTGGATGAACTTTTTCACGTGGCGGCTTCAGGACACTTATCCGCCGCCATTATGTGAAAATGCGTTGCCAGCCGGACCCCCCTCTGGAACTCCTAAAGCATTTTGATGACTCTGAAAGTTCTCCGAACCCTTCCTTGGTATGAATTATTGATTTTGGGTGAAGTATCCCTTTTAATAAAATGGATAAAAGCAGGTGAGTTATATAACAATTTGGAAAAATAAGCCACGGAGAGCAAAACCAGGCTGTAAATCTAATTTCAACATGTGTGTTGGCTTCATTCATCATCATTCTCAGCAGTTACTGCATCTTCAAAACTCAAAGTTATAATTTCCAATCATGCAAAGCAGAGAATTGAAGCAAATCCACACATTTATATTGGACAAGTGATGAAACAATGATTGAATCTGTCGTTTCCACTGATTTTAGCGGGTTTTGTTTCGTTGGCGGCCGATTCGAAGCCGTCTGATTGGTCGGCGAGGTCTCCGGGTGCCGGTGTGTTGCCACTGGGTGTAATACGCCGAGCCACTTTTAATCAGCGGGCTTCCCAGAACAAGCCTGGATGTGTTAAATTGCTCTCTCCTGAAAAATTAAAAATCAGCAGGATGTCATTGTGAGTCGGCGAGGTACGGGCCCCGTCTCATTTTCTTCCCACGGGTGTAACTACACATACCGCACTCGTTCCTATGGGTTTGTCATCACACTCTGTTATTCCTCCGCCTGTCACCCCAGCTGTTAATTATTCATGGTTAATAACCACCTGCATAGCCGTAATTCTGGCCCTGACATTTCATTAGCTAATATCAGATGCCTTCATTTGTTTTTTTTCTGGAATCACAATACAGGATATTAAGTTGGATGACATTAACATCCCAGATGAAGATTATCTGATGAACTGTGTAAAGTGTAAATCATTTAATATCTTCAGGTACAGCCTTCGACGCTTGTTTCATCTCCGCGCTGAGATTTTCCGTTCTGATAGCACTTCACCAAAGGAAGAAGTTTTCATTTCTTTTGGAGGAGTAGGGGCTGTTTTTGTGAAATTGCTGACGGCTCTTTTTGTGCTCGTTGGGCCCCAGATGATGTACTGATGAGCCCGGAAGAGGAGGAGGAGGAGGAGGAGGAGGAGAGTCATGGAGTCAGAGACATCGACAGAATCAGAGTGAAGCGAATAAAGGAAAACAAAAAGTTAAACTCAGTGCACTAAACTCTAGTAGCTACTGCACGATTAATCTAATCGCCATCGCGATGTCACGCTGTGTGATTTGATTTGTGTGCCTGTGAACGGGACTATTTTTCCTGTGACATGTACGGTGCGTTTAAAAAACAGTGATCATTTCCCTGGTGAATGGCCAGAAAGCTCCGGTTCCATTTATGTTTTAGTTACGGCAAAACTCATCTGTCGTCACCTCTCTTCTTACGTTGTCTTATTCTGTGGGGGAGGAGGAGAGAAATGCATTGTGATAAATGTAGTGTAATGATAGCAATAGACCAACACTGAGTTTACATGGAGGGGTCTTGGAAAACGATCTACACTAGACAGAAGTTTGTTTGTTTATTTCACATATCAAAAAGTAAAAAAAAAAAGATATAACATGTAAAATCCAAGACAATGTCAAGGAGAAATGCAAAAAATAACCCTCCAGGGGCTTGTAGCCTAGAGTAGTGTGGCGTTCTCCAACTACAGCTCTAAGCTAATGTGCATACGTCTGTAAAGTACAAAAACTGTTTATACGTAATAAATACAAACATGGTTTAACATGATTTAACATTGCACAATGCAATACAAAAGCTACTTTATTTCTTTGGAAAACAGTATAAAAACTGAGAAATCCACACAGATGTATATTATTGTCTGTGTTGTAGACTCATGACACCATTCATTTAGAACATTGCATCGTGCAGCTCTATTAAACTCTGCAAAACTTTCATGCAACATCTGGATCTGGCTCTCTGTGTAAACATTTGGCATTGTGTCACATAATAAAACTAATTTAATGTATTAATTAAAAGAGCAACAAGCTGTAAACATCTTGTTACTTCCTAAAGCTCATATGGTGAGCGACGTGTTACCAAACAGTTAACCGCCTATTTAGAAATGCAGCGCACACACACACAGAACGACATTAGTATTCATTCGGTGCTGTTAATTGCTCCACTGTGTATGTTTGCTGTTTGTTGCCGGGCAGGGAGTGTACTTGTACTGTACAGTGAGTCTTTGAGGTTTTGTTGTTGTTGTTGTTGGGTCGAGAGCGAAGTTGCAGCAGCTGAAACAAAACAAAAAGCTGAAAGAGGCTAAAACGCTTCAGCTGCTTTTGTCTCGTCTCCTTTCATGTCACGTTTAATTTGCAGCGTGAAGTTGCGTGTCATCTTTTGAACCATGTGTAGTAGATCCCGCCTCACGCCCACTTTGTGTTCCGCCGTCCGTCACATGTCGCACGTCTATCTTGGACGCTGTTTTTATTTTTAGAAAGCTCTGCAGAAGCAACAAAAGACGCATCAGGGGGGAAAAAAAACAACAAAACGATAAAAAATCCTCGACAGGCTGCAGAAAGTTCCTCCAGAGATTTAAAAAAGTTGTGTTGTGATGTGTTGTTGTCGTCGTTATCTCCCGGTCAGAGAACAGGGAGGACAGGCGCCGTCTGATTTGCCAAACAATGAAAACAACTTCTGCTGTGGATTTGTTTTTATCAGACACTTTGAATGCAGCGCAGCGTCTCGGAGACTCAAACACTCCTTCTGGCTGATGTCAGATCTGCAGCGCCATGTTCATCGAGTCGTGGATCTTCGATATCTGGCGAGACAGGAAGTCGGACTGTAAGGAGGCGAGCGTGGTGAATATAGAGTGCGGGAGTCTAACCCGTAACCATATCGTGTGTCTCAAATCGCAGTGCGCACATTTTGACAGGATGGCACCGTCTCAAATCAAACCCAAAATGACTCGACAGCTTCTTCTTCTACTTTTTAAAGGCTGATTGCAACCAACTGCTGGAGCCCAATCGCCGATACTTGACAGCACTTTTTGCAGATAAAAATGGGCTATGAAGTTGTGTTTTATTGTGTTATTGTCGTTGATTTGAGTGTTTTTTTAAAAGACATTTACGCCGGTATTGGCTCCGTCGCTGCTCAATTCAACCGCCGCCATTTGAAAAGTAGATGGCGGCCGGTGGAGGTGGAAGTTTTCTGGCCGTTTGAGTGCACATAGCGCACTACTAGAGCTACAACAATTCATCACACAATAATCAATATAAATAGTCAACTATTTTGATAATCTAATAATTGGTTTGAGTAGTTTTTTAAGAAAAAAAGTCAAAATTCTCAGATTTCAGATTTTTAAATGTGAATATTTCTGGTTCCTTTGTGCCTTTATGACAATAAATGGAGTATCTCTTGGTTTGTGGACAAAACAAGACATTTGATGATGTCATTTTGTGGTTTGGGAAACACTGATTGACATTTTTTAACATTCATTGACCAAACAACCAAAGTGTGAATGCACTTATGAACTCAAAATATAAAGTGTAAGTGCATTAGTATGCAATGTGAGACACACTAATAGTGTCTTTGCCAAAACCCTCATTATTCTCCAACTGTAACCAAACCATGGTGTCTCTGTGCAGCCGTTGTAGGAGGCAGAGTTGTTAAAACATCGCCACAGGATATTAAAAAAACAAAAAAACAAACAAATAAAAACAGAAGTCATTGCATGTAATCCAGGGATTTGCTGAATGTTTTAATATTGATGTTATTTTCTTGCAAATTAAGAAATGACAAGTGTACAGTAAATGAGGCCTTTGATCGCCTTTTGATTGTTTTTCTAAAATGTGAAATAAGCACTAGACGGAGACGATTCAGACGTGCGTTGTGTTATGAAGTGATCAATATCGACCGGATCCATCAGAACTAGACATTGAACATCACTATCGGAGCAGATAATCACATCAATCTGCTGTTGTTTCTTCGTCCTCGCCGCGTTGCTTTTCCAGCGATCCAGCCCGAGCCGCTGGAGAGAGAGGAGAGGAGAGGAGAGGAGCGTGCCTCTGATTACAGCGAGCTGCCTGGGAGTTGTGGCCCGGCCTGACCGTGGCAGCCGTCCAGATCTGCTGATGAGGACGCTTCACTGAGGCACGCACTCCCTCCATCTCTCCCTCCCTCTCTTTCCGTCTCCGTGGGCCGACACGGGGGTTTTCTGTCGGAGGCGTAGCTCCTCTGTCTATAAACATTTTCCCCGTCAAGTACCGGCCCCTAATTCACCTGGCAGCTCACTCAGCGTTATATAAGACATCCCAGTGTTTTTACTGTAAAAGTGAAAGCTGTAACCCAGCACGCCGCCGGCTCTCAAGCTGCACACACACAGACACACACAAAAATAAAAAATAAAACAAAATAAAAAGCTCAGACATATACAGGACGCAAATATTAAGGAAGACCCTCTGAAATCCATCATCCTTGCTCTGTTTAAACCCAGAAATACTGCATGTGAACCTCAGGTTGCTCAAGATGGCGGCCTGCATTTGGGCTATAAAATATTTTTATATTTAATAATTGGCAAATGAATTAATACATGATTCCAGATTGTCTTTGTCCAGTAATGTAATGTAATAACACGCATCAGTACCTGCCAAATAATTCGCACAGACTAATTTAGATTTGGCGTTGAGGGGGGGAGAGCAGACTCCTTTTTTTTTAATTTTTTTTTTAGAGATGAAAAGTTGAGAAATTCCCCAGTGCAATTTAAAAACTTCAGTCAAGCTGCGAGATGAAAAAACCTGACGATGTTTAGGAGGAAGAGTGGATCCTATATCCCGATCCGTCACTTCGGATTAGCTTCCTCAGGCCCAAGGAAAACAATCAGAGCTGATTAGAGGAGAAATAGTGTAAGTCGCCGTTTTGGAGGAAACCCAGAAGCAGATGGATGTCTGCCGCCGCGGCGACGTGTGATGTAATAGCTGCAGGAAAATAATAAAAACAACCGCGTAGTAGTAGACGCTGTGGTCGTTATCACAGTGATGGAGCAGGTGAGTGATGGGAGGAGAAGATGTTGTGAGATGCAAAAACCCAACAGGCACAGTGAAGGTAAATGATGAATGTGTGGCTGCTGCAGCTGTTTAACGTGGTGACGGATGGACCTGCACATCACAGCTGCTACGACAGGAAGTCAAAACCCCGTTCATTTCCCCCGTAGACGGAGCAGGAGCAGTCTGAAGCTTTTACTATTCAGTCTAATTCTTTGACAGAAAGTTAAAGGTAAAAGCTTGTAGAGATGTGTCACGTGTAGTAGAGGTTGACTACAACTCCCAAGATGCATTTCAACAAGAAAACATCGAAGTGAGCTGCAGATTTTCATGTTGAGAAAACTATAAAACTCCACAGCGTTTGGTTCAGTTTTGATCAAATGAATCTGAATGACACTGCTTTGCACCGAAGCATCATGGGTAATGTAGTACTCAGAGATAATGGATGCTGGTAGTTAGAATATGAGCATGTGTGAGGTTTTACCCTACAGCTATCAGGCTTTTGAGTTCTTAAGTGCACCTTTGAAAGAAGGCAAATCTTCTTTTTTTCCATAATAAACCTCTTTTAGATATTTATCTTTAACTTTTTTATGTATTTATTGGAAGTATTGGTCTGTCTTTTCTGAGTTTCTACTGATAGAGGTCAAGTTTTTCTGCAGATAATAATCTAATAATTATAATTCATGTATGTGAAGGATCTGAATACTTAACCTATTATGTCTCTAATCAGATGAACTAACACAGTCTATTTTCTGCAGCAGTCCAGAGTTTAGTGGATTGGGAGTGAGCCATTGTCCTGCAGTCTATATTCACAACAGCCCACATGTGTGTCCCATGTGTTTTCTGTGGTGCTGTGCTGTACATACAGACACAGTTGAAGCCCCTGTGTGTCTCTGCAGCCGCTGTGTTGACATTACGTCGCCGTTTGATCTGCTCTTATCTGTCTGGACAAGAAGATGCTCAGGTCAGAGGTGGGAGATAACAAAGTCTCTCTGAGGAAAACATCCAGCCTGTGATCAGCAGAGTACTTCTCTTTTTTTTTCTCTCTTTTTGTGGCAGCTGCTTCGATGCAGCCGGTTTATGAGGTGGATGTTTAAAGGTTTAGCGCAGAGCTGTGCAGATGTGGATCCACATCTCTGTTTGTCATTATAGGAAACTGTTTTATTATTACTATTTGGGAAGAAAACTAATGAACTGTTTGTTCCTGCAAAATCTCAATCTGGACAAGTTTTCCCAAACTCAACACACTTCCTTGTTTGTACTTGATAGAAAAGCGGCATCAGTCCAGGCAGAGGAATAGTTTGTTAGGGATTATATATTCAACAGTTTCAGGGATGCTGGTTTTGTAAATCCGACATTGAAGCCTTCCTCGCGCTGCCTAAAGGAGCTGCCAGTGCAGTTTAAATTGGTTTCAACGCTGCATAAATGCTGTTTCAGGGGATTTCTGCACTTCTCCAGAAAAAAAGTAAAAAGTTGTGGGGAAACACTGAGTCCTTGTCAGTTTTAGCCGAGCTGGCAGTGCAGGTTGTCAGTCTGCAGGTCTGTCAGCATAAATATTTAGTGGCTTTAATGTTGTTTTATTGAAAGCCTGTAAGATCATTAACATTTAATTTAAAGCCAATTTTACATTTAAATTTGATCTAATTCTATTTATTGACTGTTTTACTACTTCTGTTTTATTCCCTCTTGTGCTTAGTTAGTTCCTTCTCATTTTTTTTTTATCCCGTCAGTTTCTTTTCTGTTGCGTGACGAGCATCACGCTCTCTCAGGGCTCAAACTTTGGCTGTAGTCTCTGGCTTTGTTTAAAAAAAATAAAAAGACTTTGGCATGAAAATGGTTTGTCTGAAGAAGGTCACATTGCCACCATTAAAACCTTTTTCCTGTGCGGGTATTACAGTGTGCAGGAATCTCTATATTCTGGCATGAAAATGGTGAAAATTTGAATGTATAATGTATAATAGTATATACATACCCTCACTTATGCATTATGCATCTACTGTATGCATAGTGTCCAGTCGTAGGATCATTAACATTCAGTTCAAAGTTTTATCTTTTAACTTTAATGTGTTTCTCACCTAACTGTACTTCTTGAAAGAGTTTTGTTTTATTCCCTCTCTATTGTATCTTATCTTATCATAGTGATCCCATCAGTTTGTTTTCTGTTGCATAATGAGCATCAGTGTCTCTCAGCGCTCAAACTTTGGATGCATGTGGATGTATAATACACCTGTAGTATAAGTACCCTCGCTGAGCATCTATACAGTGACCAATGGGAATGGGGGATTTAGTTTTGGGTTGTGGTGGACGAGCTGTATTAAATCCCATGTCTGCAGCAGGAAGTCAGTAACATGAGATTACTATATGAGGCAGGATTTAAGGCTCAGTCTGTTGTTGTTTGCTGTTGTGAGCGTTCAGGCTCATGAGACTGATTGATGTCGTAAATGTCCTGTCGTCCACGTGGGTCAATCGAGTCCTCTCGCTCTGTCTGATAATGTTCTGTTATTATCTCATAGCGTGGTGAATGTGCAGGTCACAACTTGTCCACCAGAGCGTTGTGGAGTTGTCGGATTGTGGATTTTATGAGTTTGATGAGGGAAACCAAGAAATCCCATTCGCCTCCTCTAAAAACAGCTTGCACCGACAATTAAAGGTAACAAACCTACTCCTAAAACTATAGGGATTATGGCAATGGGCCAATTTGCCAAAATGTTGAACTATCCACTCAGCAAAGTCTTTTGCACTTAAATTAACTCCATTATCTTCACACTTAGCCTGTGTTTTCTTTAAATCTATTTCTTTTTGGTGCTGCAGTGTGGGGGCGAGGCTTCATAGTGACTGGAGCAGCCGTGAAGAGTGTTGAGAGGATCCTTCTCTCACTTTCCTCCTCCGACTGACCACAGAAGACGTTTAATCGAGCACATGCTAATCTGAATCGATTTCGACTTTAACCTTAATTAATCAGGCGGCTCGTCTGGTCTTTCATCACAGTGAGATCTTTAAGGTCTCTATTCAGTCGCATACATCACATTGACCCTGTGGCATTTTCAACACAGAGATGGAAAAACATCCGAATATGTCTTCATAACTGCTTTATTCTTTTCTAAAATGCCAGTTAATAATTCACCTTCTCGCTGCAGAAGCTCTTGGGTTTTTTAACTTTGTATTTCAGTCTGAATCCTCAGCTGCAGATACGACTTGTTGTGTTGTTGTATTTCTGTTAGTCTCTTGTTTCTTGACTCGCCAAAACACATCAGAAACAATATTTTGTTGAAATGTGGAAGTCCAGGTCCGGGAGCCTCCAGTTTGGCCGTCAGGGGAGCATCTGTGGGATTCAGCGAGAATCTAAAGGTCTGCGTTGTTGTTGTTGTTGTTCTCCCATTCCTCTTCTTTTATAGTTTCACTCTGACATTTAGATAATAAACTCGTCTCAACAACTGAACAACTTTGACACTTCTTCCCTCTGTTCTTTTCCCTTCCTCGCTCCAACCTCCAGCGTGCACTTTTCCAACGTTGTTTCTCATCGACTCGAGTTGCAATGATTGGCTCAGCGGCGTCACATGAAAATGCACCGACCTGAAACTCTTTGTCAAAATGTAATAACACTCAATAGTTTTCTATCAGTGAGTCTGCAGCCACATTTCACTTTAATGGTCCGACTGCGACCCGCCACATTGAGGGATTGTTATGCTCATTTCAAGTTGGCTCGCTTAATGTGTGATGTGTTTGTTTTGTTTACAGCCCGTCTGATGTTTCACGGCTCCGTGGTCTAACGCCGCGCTCACAGATTTAAGCAAGTACTCAATTAGCTTAGTGCATTGTTGTCCTGATGAGCAGAAACACTCCAGCGAGACCTTTAATCATCGTAAAAGTCAAAAGTTTGACCAGGAAAATCACGGCGGTGGTAATTTACTGATGTGTTACTGTCCTGTATCAGTTATTCCATCTGTTTTTTTTCTTTTTTTTATAGCAACTCCTAAGAAATCATCCACAGCAGCACGAGGCCCACGGGCTCTTTAGAGAAAATTACTACTTAGATCAATACCATTCACCAGATTTCAGCGAGTGTTCCTGAAAGCAATCAGCTGCCTCGAAATTGTTTTATCTAACACACCCTGCGAGAGCCCATTGAAGAAAATGTCCCCGTGAAATAACAGGTGATATTTTCATTCTTAAGAGACGCACGCAAATGTAAGGGGGTTAAAAAAAAGAAAAAACTGGAGGGGTTTTTTATTCATCGGGACGTTAAGGCGGCAATAACGCAGCACGCCAACAAATTGGATTAGCGCGACATTTAGAAGAATTAAAACACATTCTGTGGAAAATCGATCAGGATGAAACGAGATACTTGAAAGAGCGCCGAACCTCCCGACCACCCCCCTCCCCCCTCTCCGCCCCACTCTTTCTTTCTCTTTCTCTCTTTCTTTTTCTTTTCATCTACCTGAAGATTCAGCGGCAGATAATTCACCTGGAGGCAGAGAGATGTGTATCTGAAAGCTGAGATCTCCTCCTGACGGCTCCACGTCTCTAATGTGGAGACAGATTTACAGGAGCTTCTCAACAGCAGTTCAGTTGTAGTTACAGAGTTAGCAACTGAGTTACTACATGATTAAAGTAATTCATTACAAGGAAAGTAACTACTGTATTGCGTTACTTACTAAATAAAATGCTCAAATACACCGTCCAAAAATCGAACCCTAACTGATGCATTCTCATTTCTTAGAAGACACATCCTGTGGTCGTGGAAAAGATGTGAATCTGTTTCAGAAGGGTCAAATTATTGGCATCAAGCAAATAAAACATCTAAGGAGATGACGGAGACGACTAAAATTGGGTTAAGAACCGTCCAATGCATTATTAAAAACTGGAAGGAGAGTTTGGAAACATCATCCGACCTGAACCCCATTGAGAATATTTGAAAAATAAATCCAACTTTGGACGGAAATAAATGTTGAGACATTGCAGAAGCTTATTGAAACCACGCCACAGCGAATGTGTGTCGTAATCAAAGCTAAAGGCGGTCCACTTTGCACTAACCAACTCACTCAGTATTCCTCCACACAGACGCGCTGTATCACTCCGCCACTCCCACGAACAGCTGATAGGCCAGATAAACAACCTTTTCCGACCAGTTGATGAACTGAAAATAATGTGTAAATAACGTCTTACACTTAAACAGGTATGTTATTTTCCAATCATAGGTCAGTCACGGTAGCAGCGTTAAAAGTAGCGCCGTTTAGAAACGCCATTTATTTTCTAACAGCGTTTATTATAAAGCCGTTGTTCCCATCAGTGGCGAGGAGCTCCCTCCAACGCAGCTGGGGGCTCCCTCTCCTCCTCCAGACTGATTAATGGCCGCCGCTGAAAATACTCCCTCGCTTTACACCAAAATACAATGACCAGGGTTATTTGAGGGATTTGTTCTATTTGGGCCGGCTGTGGTACGTTTCTAGCTTCTCTCTGGCTCCACTATGTGTGTATATATATGTGTGCAAAGTTGAGTGGGTGTTATGTAAAGCCTCCACCCATTCGGGGTGTGTAGGGGCAGATCGGTAATAGCAGTGGATTTAGGACAGGAGTGGAAGATGCAGGATAAAATCAAATCGGAGTGGAGCAACGATGTAAGACGTTCAAAGTGAAATATTTATACTGCGTGCTCCAGGAAGGCTAATGGTGTCACACCATTTGTTTTCATTCCCTGCTCTGAGTTTTCTAGCCAATAGCACTATGTGTGTGCGTGTGCGTGTGTATTTAAAACAGCCTCGTGTTGACGATTTACAAAGTAGACTAGACGAGAGTGGCCTCTGCTTTAACCTGAGAGGAGTCGCTCCGTTTCCTCAGTAGGTGGCGGCGACAACTTCAACACCTTCATGCAAATGAAAGCAGGCATGAAGCGTCGTCCTCGGACACGGCGCTGGACCAACAAAATGTATTCATTGTTTGTGAGACGGGCGGCTCATTAAAGGGACGTTACCTCTGTGCAGCTTCTCACCAGCCGGTTCACTGGATTTCAACTTTGTGTGTTTTTATTTGTGAATAATGAGGTGAGGCAGTGGCAGCGGCGGATTCATCTCGCTCAGCGGCCTCCAGCGACGTTAAAGGAGCTTGTTTCTTTTCTCTCTCCTCATTGCCGAGCCTCTCTGACCTCAATAAGAAAAACAACTCCAAAAGTTAGCGGGGTCTGTGTTTTCAAGTAGGAAGATATCAGCAAAGTCAAAGAAAGAAAACACGAGTTGAGAGTTTGCTCTTCCTCAGACATTTTCGTCTACTTCGTGATATTTTGGCTTCTTTTTTCCCCCATCATTTTTTTTTCTTTTACAATATATTCAACCAGCTCTCGGTTTAAAAGACTGTAACCCAAGATTTGCCCTTTGATTTATCGTGTGCAACATGAAGTCAGAAAGTAGTAAAAAACCCTCGTGGTTGGACTCCCATTGATTTTCTTGTCCAACCAACCGACCAAAAAATATTTCATTCATCCTGATATAAAACATTAATTTCAGCGCTTTCAACTGACACATCACTACAGAAAAGTGTTTTCTGCTGATGGTCGCTCTGAAGTTCACTGCAAGGCTCTCACATTCATCCAGTTTGAACCAGTATAAACACGGTTAACTTTCCCAGTGCCAACAAGTTTTTGAGTGAAACTCTGGTTTCTTTTCTTTCTATAGTATTTTTTGGAGGTTTTCATGCCTTTAATGGACAGGACACTCAGAGAGAGACAGAAAATGAGGAACCGACGTGCAGGGTCACTGTATATGGGGCGCCTGCTCAACCCACTGAGCTACACGGCGCCTCAAATATACAGCATGATAATGTAAATATACATAAATGGACAATGGTGAAAATAGAGTCCATCAAAATAACTGTGAATACAAGATATGTATATACACAAGGCAAATAGAATATAAAACAAGGGGGTTATTTATGAGATTATTTTTTAAATTAAGACCCTGAGGAACCCAGGGGGAGACATGTGAGAGAAAAGAAAAGTAATTTTATGGAAAAGTACCATAAAACTGTCAGATATGTGTCTTGAATTATAGAATTATATAAAAACAACATTAAAGGAGACATATCATGCCCCCTTTTCCACAAATTAAAAAAGTTCCCAGGTGTCAGTGACATGCTTTGGTCAAAAATCCCCCAAGGATCAAACAGTTTCAGTGCCTGTCCCTTTAAATGCAAATAAACCACCGCTTGCCCCGCTTTACGCCACCCAGGTACTCAGTGGTATTATGCAAATTTGAAAACTAATGACATCATTGTCAGACAACTGAGGAAACGGCTCATAAAACCACATGATTTTCAACCTATAGGGAGCCTGAAAATTACAGATTATTTTTGTCAGTTTGCACATTTTGGGGGCCAGAAGGCAAGACAAACACCTAAATATATGTTAAAAAGCTTTCAGAAAGTGATATGTCCCCTTTTAAAACATGCAAATGATAGAAATAACTAAAAATAACTGCACCATCACGGACAGGTGACCTCAGTGTACAGGTATTTACTGTGTTTGAGTCCTGATCCTTATCGCTTCTTTACCCAGATAGAAATAATAACATAAAAAGGTGAACACATGTTTCGCATGCGGCAGAGCTTCTTTTTCCAATCACCAACCGTCATCCCCCCCCCCCTCCCTCCCTCTTCTTTTACTCACCCCGTCCCTCCCCCAGAGGCCACATCCTTGGTTCCTTCTCTCTGTATATTTAGGGACCATCTATGTATATCTTGTGTTTACCCAGTGGGTGAGGTCAGGCCTGTAACGACGGCCTTCCTGTCCACTGCTGCTGCTGCTGCTGCTGCTGGAAGGGCGGCTTGTGCCAGGCGTGTTCAGCCGCCGAGTGACAGAAAAATAAAATGAAATGGGGCAAGAGAGTGACCACGCCCGGAGAGGAGAGGAGAGGAGAGGAGAGGAGAGCCGCTGTGCACGGGCGACTGGTCCTCCGGCTGACCCAGCTCCCTAATTGGATGGCGTTACATAAACCGGACTCTTCCAGTGCACTTGAGGAAGAAGAAAACCCCCCCCACAAGCAGACGCAGTGTAAAAGTACAGATTTTAATCAAACCAGAAGAAACTGTACATTTTTCCCAACAACTCTAGAGCTCCGTCGTGTTATTTCCAAGCGTCAAGCCTGATTGCATCTCGGCTTTTTAATTGGCAGCAGCGGCCGGTTCCCTCGGTGGGCAGTGGATGTTATCTCTGCCAACAGCCTCGTGCCGCATCCTTGTTTACAGGATTCCTCAGATACGCTCAAAGTAAATTCTTAAGCAGCAGCAGCAGCAGCAGCAGGACTGTACTCTGTAGTTTTGTTCCTGTTGTCTTTGAATCTGCTTCATTAGTTTCGCCAGAATCCACCAGGCCTCGCAGCTACGCCGAGCTTCCCCCTGCTTTGTTTCATCTCAGGAGAGGCTGCTGTAGAAGGAGAACCATCACCGGGCTAATTTTAGTATAAAGAGGTGAAGAAAAGTGTCTGGCGCTTAACATAAATCAGACTATTGTTAATTCTACTCCTCGCTTTATGTGAAGTTAAATCAGAGGCTATTCAGAGGAAATACGCTCGGCTTGTGAGCGTTAAAGAGACATTATGGGAGATTTAAATACTCAAATGTAAACCTCCGATGTTTTAATGGACAAAAGTATTAGAATTAAATCACAGAAAACACTGACATTTACAGTGGCGTGCAAACAGTTAAGCAAGATTTTAATGATCTCCAAAAGGCATAAAGTTAAACATGAAACACTCTTGCAATATTTTAAGCAATATCATTGTATTATTTTAGTTTTTTACAGTTTTAGAGTGAAAAAGGGAAACAAAGCAACAGCCTGCAAAAGAATGGGAAACCCACAAGATATGTGAATGTGTCATCTGTAACTTTATGGCTTTTGAAGATCATTTTCCATCCTTTGCATCATGTCACTGCACATCTTAGGTCGATGTGTCTGGAGTCATGTTGTCAAATATTCACGTTGTTTTACCTCTGTGTTTGGTCTCCGTCCTCTCTGCTCTGCAGCTGCTAAATGCTTCACTGAATAAAATATAACTCGTCTGGCGTTTGGTGCAGAGCTGGTTGTGACAGAGGGATTTTAAAGCCTCTTCATCCTCTGCGCTGGTGAGAGACTGAACCAAAACTGTAGAGCCGAGGAAACCGAAGGACTGCAAACAAAACAGCTGCCTCAGAGTTTCCTCTCAGTCGTCATCTGATGTTGTTTAAAATATTGATTAAAGCAGCTTTGTGATGTTCCCACGTGGCATTTTCTCATTGATTTGAAGTCAGATAGCTTCAATGTGGATTAAAATGTGAACAATTGTTATAAAAAATGTCAAAAATCAAAGATAATTGGGGATAATTGCAGAAGCAAAAACAAGAATTTGTTATAGAAATGTGGAAACACACTGACCCAGCAACTCAAAACACAGTGTACTGTAGTACAGTGCTGCATGCAGTCTGAATTTAGGGAGCTGTGGAGTATTTTCTTCCTGTGGTTTTGTTGCAGCCACAGCGGCCTCCGTAATCCACTGCTAATTCCAGACAGACCATGTGCAATTAAGGGGTTTTGAATATTCGCCTCTTTATTATGATTTATGGCTCGTGCCTCACACCGAAACTCGTAACAACCTCGAAACAAGACGTCAGGCCCAGATGCCGGGGAAACCACTCACTAGAGTTTTAGGGCTTGATTCGTTCTGACTTTTGACTTTTTCTGACTTTTTCTGACTCTGTGAATACAAACCATTGAACTCTGGTGCGAACCAAACAAGTGAACCGAGACAAACCTCTTCAGTAGGAACTCTGAAACGAACTGGTTTGGTCTGAAACGAACCCTGGTACGATTCGTTTGTGGTGTGAATGCATGAATCTGAACCTTTTTCCGAATTTCCGGAGGCAAATGCAGAGACTTCTTGCTGCAAATCTGCGGTTTTGCATGAATTCACCTCTAAAACAACTCTGTGTGGTAACGTTGTGTTATTATCTCATAGTGTGGTGAATGTGCAGGTCACAACTTGTCCACAAGAGCGTTGTGGAGTTGTTCGATTGTGTATTTGATGAGTTTGATGAGGGAAACCAAGAAATCCCATGAGCTCTGAACAGCTCGCGGCTCTGCTCCGCTGTTCTTAAAGTAGCTTGCACCGACAATTGAATGCAACAAACCTACTGCTATGACTATAGGGATAATGGCAATGGGCCAATTTGCCAAAAAATGTTGAAATATCCCTTTAAACTCTTATTGTTGAGCTACCTGTTGTTGTTTTTCCAACAGTCAGACAACAGCAGCTCAGAACAGGAAGTGACAGTGAAGTGAAGTCGTCTCTGCTGTTGTTATTTACCCTTGAACTGTGACAAAGCTGCTTCTAAAGTCCACATGAAGGGAGACAGAGACAGAGAGGAGGGGGAAGATGGGGGGGGGGGGGGGGGATTATAGAGGCTTTTTATGCTTTATGCCTTTGTGGCTAAATACTCTCTTGGAAGGGCTCGTCAGGACGGTGATATTGCCCCATAAGAGTCCAATCTCTCCCTCAGCTTGTTACTGGAGGAAGCTCGAGTTTCCACCGCCGCCGCCATCGCCCATTCAACGTCTTAATCCGTTACACAACTTTGAAGTCGTCTCTGCTCGCTGTGAAATCAGTTCTGTTGTGTTGACGTTCGTCTACAGAGGCTGATGTGGGGAGGGAAAAAAAAGTAGCCTGAAGGATTATAAAGGGATAGATAGACGAGGTGTAGAAATGTGAATTATAACCCGATGGCTTTGATCGTCAGAAGGGTAACGTGCTTTTTTTTTTAGTCCTGGCTCAGGTTCGTTCAGTCATGACTCTGCAGAAAAGAAGAAGCAGTGACGACGACAGCGATCAAGAGAAATTCCCCTTTTATTTATATATTAATATATCTATTTATGTATTTAATGACTGGGATTTGAAGGCTGAATGGAGACGCTTGGCAAACGACAACAGAGGTGAGGCGGCTGAGCGAACACAAACACAACCATTTTTAGAGCGGAAGAGGAAGCGAGGCCTTGTATCGGGAACGAAGGATACTCCAGCTCTCAGCTGAAAGAGAGATTATCCTCAGTTGTTCCTCTGAGTCCTCCGTCCTGATTTACCTTCAAATCGAATCATTCACTCTCTCTGCACTCTGCAGCCTCATCAGCGTTGGCCACACCCACGGCGCAGGAAGTGGGAGTCTCCGGCTGCGGCGCTGCCTTGCGGCCCCCGAGGAGTCGGTCGTAGAAAGCAACAAAGCTCTGCCAGGCTCATTTATTAGACCTGCACTTCTTCTTCCTCTTCCTCTTCCTCTTCTTCTTCCTCTGGATGAAATAGGTCATCGGCTTTTTTCATGCTTGGTAAAGTCTCTTCATCTCAGGAGCCACCAAAAGGAAAACAAAGTGATAATGGAAGGCGTGCAGGCAGCAGCAGAGGAGGAAGAGGAGGCGGCACCTTTTTTTTTTATTAATGACAGAAGAAGAAGAATAAAAGCGGCGCCTTGATGAGTTTGAGTGATGGACGGAGACCGAGACCTCCCCTCGGGTCCTCGTCACATCCCAGACAGACAGGAGCAACAGATCAATCAATCACTTCTCCATCAGCGTGTTGATCGGCTGAAGGAGAAAGACTTACCAATCATCCAGGTGGTCGTCTGTTAAAGGGGTAGTTCACCCAAAATTTCACTCATTTTTGGGTGAACTATCCCTTTAAACTTGACCAACAGTAAACATTCACTATGTTTATGATTAAACATCAAAGATCAACATATTATAAGTTTTGACCTAATCAGTTCGTGGCAATTATAGTCGTTTCTTGACAACTTCTGTCATTGTTTTTGGTTATTGTACAATAAAGTTACATGATTATTATAGAAAAATATCCCTTTCAGATACATTTTGAACATTTAGAATAGAAAAAGTGTGATTAACTGGCAATTAACTGCGATTATATGTCAATGGATTGACGGGCCCAGTTATTATTGTGTATGAAACACTATAACCATGTGTATTCAGGATAATCTCAGACGCAACAATGAATATATTTCTCATTTTTAATTATGAACAATTGTTGTTTCATAATTATTCTTTTCTTTTTCCTCTTCATCTAAACCCACAGAGCAGCTGGTTGGTTCAGCACAAAGCCTGGAAACACAATGAAATAAACTTTGCTCGGCGCTGCTATAAGAAGTTTTTGTGCTGAGAAGTGGATTTAGTTCCTTTTGTCGTCATGACTGGTAACTGACAGGAACATGGTGATTGTGATCCTTCTCTGAACAGTCTGACCTTTGTCTTCTTGTTGACTGAACAAATGTGGACAAATGTTTCTTTTTTTTTAATCTCTTGCTGCTCTTCTTCTGGACTTTCCTAAAGTACAAACTCACCTCAGAGTAATTAGGAGACAAAGCAGCGGCTTCGGTGACAGTTGTTATTTGCTTGTTCACGCTTTACCTGCTGCTGCTGTTGAGAAATAAATATTAATAGCTCTCATTACTTTCAAATTTAGTGATTGAACACGGTCGTTATTTTCGAATCTCGACAGTGTGAGTCGGGTGATTAATGACGCTCACGCCGCATCTAACGGAGACGCGACATATTATACGACTCGACCTGTTCATGTATGTGGTAATGGAGCCGTGTAACGTGGGGGGTTGGAGGAATGAACCATGAAATCGATCTTCGCTCACACCGGCTGCCGTCTCGTCATGTTTGAAATCATGTTCGGAGCAATCGAAACCTATTTGGTGTTGATCAGGCGGCGGAGGCGCACTTTGCCTGTTGGAAATGATCTCGGCGTGAGCGTCTCTGTTTAAACATGAGCGAGCCTCTGACAGCGCAGGAGATGATACAAGGAGCCTAATCATCACAACAGGATACAATAACAGTCTTGTGGGATTGAAATCTTCCTCCAGAGGTGTCACTGGATCTAATAAAGTGCTGCTTGTATCGTTTGTCCCGGGCTTTTGTTATTAACGGTAGCTCCTTCCTCCGGCTGCGTCGACCGGATTGGGCTCCACGCTGAGATCCTGAATGATTCGCTCTCATTCACTGAACTACATGTGTCAAGACGATAACAAATAACTTTCAACACCTCGCTGATGAAACTGCAATTTTTCTTCCCCTTCCACTGACTTTTATGAGTTTTTTCCACAACACAGTGGTTTCTCTTCTGCAGCAGGCAGGGCTCCACAGAAACTCTGTTATTATAACAATATATTGAAATCACTGCGACTGCCAGGCTAAGAAAAGAAATTATAGTGCAGATGTGCCAAAGGATTATTATCACAAATTTGGAGTCATCTCTGTGGCCACCTGGTGAATGAAGCTCCACTTTTAGCTCTGTGTTTGGTCTCCACCACTTCCTGAGGCTGAAATCTGGCTCTGTAGCTGATAAATGCTCCACGGTGTTGACAAGATAATCTCTAAATGTGTAAAAATTAGCTCTAAAAAAAAAAGGAAAACTGCAGCATCTGGTGACTGGAAAGACCAGAAAATATAAATAAAACGCTGACATATTGGAAGAAGAAGAAGAATTAGAAGAAGAAGAGAAAAAAAGGCGTTTTAAGCTTGGCTGAGATGGAAAGGATGATATTTTTGGAAAGCAAGAAAATGCAATGAGGGCTGACAAACAGCTTCCTCTTCCTCTTCTGCTGCCGCGTCATGCTGGCACTTATGTCTCCACTCCAGCAGAAAGCGCTGGAAGTGAAGAATAACAAGAGCAGGGCAGCTGAAGGTGTCGGTAACTCCAACAGAACAACCACAATCCAACAGAAAGGACAGATAAATTCATAAAAAAAATACATAAATGTTATTTTAGAAGTCAAGTTTAATGCAAAAAGGAAATTAAAACTTTGCCCTATCAATACAGTTCAACCTGAACATCTTGACATATAATTAGTTGTGTATTTGTTAGTCATACTGAATCAATTATAGGAAAGCTAACTGCAAAATCCTATATTCTCCCATATCCGATATGATCAATATTAATAATATGGAACAATAACTTCAGATAATGAGCCTAGTTTGGACCGTCTGTCGTCTGAAGAAGATTGGATGCATAATTTCAAATGAATCCATGAGGAGAATAACAGTGAGTTGCAGCTGTAGATTTATCGTATATATTATTTTATCATATTGATCCGAGTCATGTGACGCTGTGAGTTTGTCGTCTGCATCACCTTCCTCCTGTTTTGTCCTTTCACTTTTCAACCTCCTGCTAGAAAAACACACTTGACACACTTTCTCCTCCTTCTACTTCTTCTTCTTCTTGGTTCTCCTGCTCGTAGGAGTAGGTAGTGAAGTGGTCCCCACAATGCTTCACTGCACTTTCTGCAGAGCCAGGTAACTAGGCAACAGCCCTGCCGGTCGACGGAGGTGGGTTTTTTTTTTTTTTTTGTGCAGAGGATGCTGCAGGGAGACTGTGACTTTTGAGATCCTCCTATTGCGTCACTCACAATACGAGGCGCTTGGCGAGGGAGGGGAGGGAGGGAGGGAGAGTTACTCACGGCTGGGTCAAAAAGCAGGGATTTTTATATTTATTTATATACAGAGAGATGTTTCTGTTTTTTTTGCATCTGTGTGTGCAGGAGGTGTTTCCTCTCTCTCTCTCTCTCTCTGCAGTTGTATCAGAAACCTACCAACAGACTGAGGCTTGTCGTTTTCTTGGCCGTCCTCAGTCGGCGCCCACCTCCCACTCCCACTCCCACTGGGTCGGGCTGCCTGCCATATGTTGCGGGACACGGTTGAAAAAGATTTTTTATGCTGAGGGATTTTCTGACCAGAAAAGAAGAAGTGGGTCACTCAGATGTTGTTGGCGTTCACACAGTCAGGCACAAAAAAATCCACCTGAACCCTCTTCTAACGGATTTAAACTTAAAGGGATAGTTCAACATTTTGGCAGATTGGCCCATTGCCATAATCCCTATAGTCATAGCAGTAGGTTCGTTACCTTTAATTGTTGCTGCAAGCTATTTTTAGAATGGCGGAGCAGAGCCGTGAGCTGCTCAGAGCTACACTACGGAGGCTCATGGGATTTCTTGGTTTCCCTCATCAAACTCATCAAATACACAATCCAACAACTCCACAACGCTCTGGTGGACAAGTTGTGACCTGCACGTTCACCACGCTATGAGATAATAACACAACGTTACCAGACACAGTTGGTTTAGAGGTAAACTCATGCAAAACCGCTGATGCACATTCCCGTCGGGGAAGGTTTTTCCGTAAGCAGTCTCTGCATTTGCCTCTAAAACAACTCTGTCTCTAAAAACAGTTTGCACCAATAATTAAAGGTAACGAACCTACTGCTATGACTATAGGGATTACAGCAATGGGGCAATTTGCCAAAAATGTTGAACTATCCCTTTAAGATTAAGAAGCAATAACCAGGATCTACTACTTCTTCTGAATAAATAATTGATTTGCGTTTCCAATTAGAATTATTCACCATTTGTTGATTGCAGAGTGGGCGTGAGGCGCGTTCGCTCACCTCTATATTTACCTCCGCTGTCACATACTGTACGACGTCCCCATGTGTTGTTTTCCCTCGGCGTCAGGGTGGGACCGTCCATCTGTTTTGTTTATCTGTTTGTGTGTTTGTTTGTTTGTTTGTTTGTTAGATGTAATGAAACTTATGGGAATGATTCATATCACCGCGACATTCACAGAGATTACTGATCTGATTAGCTGGAGGAGAGTAGGGGGGGGGGGCATCACAGCTATAGGTCAGAGATATGAATTTTAATGAGCCGACATGTTCGCCCACACACACACACACACACACACACACACACACACACACACACACACACACACACACACACACACACACACACACACACATACACACACACTCTGTATGAGTATAACATATTCATCTCTTACGCTGCAGATTTTGCCTCCTGGATGATCAATGTACTGAACCTCATGTCGAGTTTTTCCCTCCGAAGGCGATCGGAGCCGTTATATTTGTGTGCCGGCCGCCGACCCCACAGAGGGGGGGTTGCAGACAAGTTGTTGTTGTTGTTGTGTGTTTCTGAAGGTGTGTGCACTGCTGCGACTTTCCGGGAATCGTCCTACATGTTTAATTCATGCAGGAGTTCATGTATAAACCAGACCGCCTGTGTCAGGTCGACTCTCGCTCTTCCTCCTCCTCCTCCTCCTCTTCCTCTTCCTCCTGCCTGGTAAACGTGGCCCCCGGTCGGTGAAGTTCGATCTCTGACCAGACGGCGTGTGAAGCCTCGACACTCGGCACCAACCTGTCGATCACGTGCGTCAGTCGTGTCAGGGCTTCTTCAAGTTTCTGCAACAAAGTGAGATCTGAGAACTGAATATTTTAACTTTTTAAACTTTTTTTTTTCTTGTTTTTGTTCTGGTGACAGACCGGAGCAGTTTTTTAGGGTTTGCACCAGTGATTAAACCAGATGCCAGCATTAAATTTGGGGGAAATAAAACAAAATTCACGGCATGTGAAGTGGAGCAGATTGCAATTTGGGCTTTTTTTTATTTATTTGGCTCGGTTGCTTTAACCCCTTCAGTCTCAGGTGCTCCAGTGTTTATCTCCGTCATATTCCTCAGGAGACGGAGGGATATTGTGGATCTTTAAGATAAATCTGAATTATTTAATGTGTCTTTGAAGGAAGGGTCATTTCATTTTGGAGGTTTACAGACTCCAGATCTGAGCAGCGAGGCTGTTTTTATAAAACATTGGTGCTTTGATGCATTTGGTTCTTGGCTCGTTTGCTTTGTAATTATCTGAGCTACTTTGCATATTTTAATTGTTTTGGCACCTGGATTGTAAACCTGTGGTTGTTGTTTTTACGATTTATTTATTTTTATATCTTATTTACGTTGAAATCAGTTCCAGATTTAAGTGTTATAAAAATAAAATCTCATTGCAGATTTGTAATCCAACAAATTAATGGATGACAAAGGGAACGATGGGAGGAAAAAAGGATGGAAAGACAGATGGAGGGAGGGAACAGATCAAAAAAGAAGGAAGAAGTAAGGATGAGGGGAAGAAAGGAAGGGATTGAGGCAAAAAGGATTGTGGAAAGAAGGAAGGGAAAAGGGAAGGAGAGAAAGATGTAAGGAGGGAAGGAACAGACCAGGACAACTGGATCAAAAGAGGAAGGAAGAAAAAGTAAGGACTAAGGAAAGAAGGAAGGATGGAGGAAGTGAACAGATTGAAGGGAGTGGGTCACTATAGTGGGTCTGGACCTGCAGCAGTGTTTACAGTATTTTGTCGGTCGACTAATTTGACAGTCAATTTATTGTTTGTTTGGTCCCTGAAATGTCAGAAGATATTGAACTGTCCATCACAGTTTCCCAAAGGTCACGATGACATCTTCACATCGCTCCATCTGAACAAACCGAAGATAATGATATAAAAACAAAGAAAAACAACTGGGAGGGAGAAGTGATACCTATAAGAGTTACAGTTTGGCTTTGATACAGATTCTGAATGTGAGTTATTATCATATTCCCATAATTAATAAGTCAGATTTTCTTATTTACAGCTCAGGTTTCAACATTTGGAAGTTTAACTTTCTTCTTTTCTTCACACGAGGACAGGCCTGTCAGCAGCAGAGTTGATATTTTATAAAACGGTTTATGTTCCCGTGTCGTTGATACAGGATTGAATAAATAAACTTGTCGTGACACTGAATCCACATCAGCACCTGTTTCTGTTTCCTTCCTCCGTCCGTCTCGTCTCATGTCCTCGATGAGCGGTCTCTAAACTCAGAGACGGACGACGACGACAAATGACGCCACGCTGCCCTTTCCTGATTGTTTTCTCTTTGTCAATTTCGAAAGATTTCCACGCTCGACAGCCGCCGCACCTGCTGCCACCGCCGCCACCACCACCGCCGCCGCTTGTGTTCTGCCATTTCTAGCACAATAATTGTCTCATTTTGAGGGAATGCCAGCGAGCTAATCCAGGGACACCGATGCACAAAGAGGCTTCAGTTAGAGAGGAGGAGACGGAGAATTATTTAGTTACTTCTGCTGTTTTGTTTAATGTGCAGCCTCTTTATCGCCCGACACCTGCGTGAGAAGGTGACAGCGGAGGTCAAAGGTCACACATCTGCCTGCAAAGTCGCAGCTGACGCCGTGCACTCACTGTCACCCACAAGAGCACGGTGACAGGAAGTGGCAGACGGAGCTGGTGCCCTGACGTTGACACCCGCTGCGGCTTGAGCTCTGACCCCAGGTTCTCTTAGGTGTGTGCATGTGTGTGTGCGTGTGTGACCATCTGCCGTCAGCAGAGCGCCCGTCTTGCTCGGTCTTTCTGGACTGCAGCGGCCAAAAGAGCAACTTCGCTGCAGGAGGAAGAAGCAGAAGGCGGAGTCGAATCAATCTTCTCCTCCTTTGACGTCTGGTTTTTGGCCGCTCAGCACAAATTGACCGTCTCCGTGTTAGAAGAAGAAAAAAGCCACGGTCTGAATGTTTGTTCTTGCTTCAGATTGATTAGTTAGATACTCAGGTTTTCCCATCGTTACACTGTGTATTTACAACAATAAATCATTGTCCTTCTACGGCTTTTACAGAGGAACTACGCTACATGTTCACCTTAATTAAATAGCTTTGGGGTAATTGTGATGGTTTAATAAATGACTTGTAACTTGTTCCTTGGAGGCTCTCGGCCTTCTACTTAGCGTCTCTTGGCTGAAAACCAACCTTGTAAGATCAGAGCCTCCGACCCGGCGTCCCAGCTCTTGCAACATCGTATATGATATATAACATTATCTACCGCTCTATTGGTTGATTTATTGCCAGCATTGTTGTAAACAAATGCACATGACCGAGAGGAGGGTTAGCAACACTTGCATAGTTCCCCTTGTTTGAATCATTATATATTAAATTAGTTTAGCAACATGGAAAATATTCACAAAATAACGCCTTTAAAACATAGCCTAATATAATTAACGTTTGGTTATACTCATGTGTATATTTGATTTATTAATTTATAATCTTTCATAAATATAAGATGGTCTTACACATCTAACATATTTACCAATTAATCTTTAATCAACAGCATGAATTGGACATTAGTGGATTTTTTGAGCCAATTATTAAACAACACACTGACCTGCTGTCAACTTGTGATATGACGACAAATATTTGAGCAAACAAGAAAGCAAGTGTCTCAGTCTGATCACTGCAGGATGTTCACCATCCACTCCCTGACTTTGCACAGTTTTTGCATCCGTCGCCTCTTGGGACAGAAATTAAAGTCCAAAACAAAGAGCTTATCTGAACCACTGCAAAAAAAAAAAAAAAAATCTGTGTGTTTTTCACCACAAGTGACTAAATGATTCATATTAAACAATTTATTTTTAATATAAAGACGGCGATTAGCACAGCTTTAAAGTTAATGTTATACAATATTGACATAATGCACAGCCCTCAGGCTGATCTTGGGATAATAATGGGTTGTTTTTTTTGGCTAAAGAGACTTTTATTGTAATTTTTTTCTTTCAAAATGAGCAACTTAATATGGGCTGAGTCAGGCCTCCAGGAGTCGTACTGTACTATACGAGCCTTGAGGTGGGAGCAGACAGGCAGACAGGTGACCATGTAACTCCCCCCCCCCTCCCTCCCTCCTACCCTTCATGTTCATGAAGAGCCGAGCCCCGGCTTCACAGCTCCGTCAGAGCCCGACACTAAGCTCCTCATCTCTCTTTCTTGTGCCACCCATCAAGGATTTATTTCCTTTCAAACAGACCGCGAGCGCCGTGTCAGCGCTGCAAAGTCACGCAAGGGCAGCGCTCAGAGGGAGAACCGGGGGAGCCGAGCCAGCGCCGTCTGATTTCACATTTCAAAGCTCCACGTTCATGCCAAATCATCTTCCTCTCCTCCTCCCACCATGCTAATCTGACATGTGATACACACAAGTGGGTTTTTTTTTTTCTTCTTCTTCTTCCTTTGCTTTCTTTTTCTAAATTCCCTCAAACCCCTCAGTGAGAGCCGGCTCCGCTGATTCACCTCCGAGGAGTCAGAGAGGTCGTGAGGCGCACTTCAGCCGTCCTGAGGTGTAATTACAGCAGCAGAGCTCAGACTCTCTTCAGTTCAGTGTCTGTCTGTCTGGTTTCTCCTGGCTCTTGGTTTCATTTGGACTTCAGGAGCTGGAGGGGTGGAGAGATGTGGAGAGGTGGGGGTCGTGGAGGGAGGGGGGGGAAGCAGGACTTGCCTCTACCTGCAGCCTGAGAAGTGATAAGCAAGTGTCTGTGAAACCCCAGACTTGTTGCTCCGCTCGAGTGAGTTCTTATTAAAGTTCAGCCTGCAGCGCATGATGCACACACTCAACCCTCCGTCTATATTTACATTTATTTTTAAAGGCAAAATGGTTTGTTTTCCAACTATATCTGCAAACGTTACAGTGCTGGACAGGAAGTCGACTTCTTTTTTCTTTTTAAACACGTTTATTGACATTTTGATGGGACTACGGGTGGAAATCTGGCATATTTATATCAAATAATTGTTTTTGGATGTCCATGAATATGTGGAGTCCTGTTTCAAATAAACTAATAAATAAATAAATAAAGCTATACAGAGTGTACATGAACATACAAATATACCTCATCCACCAAGGTCCAAAAAATAACAAAAATAAAAAACAGGAAAACTAAATAAAAAAGTAAGCAATCATACTGTAGAGCCATTAAATCAAACGTACAGAGACATTTTCATTTTATAGCATAATTTTAATATGTTGTATTTGGTTTATACTTAAACCAAAAAAAAGCCACTTAGAGTCTGAGAAGTCTGATGCGCTGCCAAAAGAAACTGACTGGGATTTCAGAGCAAACTGTTTGTTTATTAAAGAAAAAAAAGGATGATTAACTCATAATAACATGTACGAACTCAAGCCAAAGTGATCACAGGGATCAATAAAAACACAACTAAGAAAACATGGCGACAGACTCTCAACCCCTCTCTCTGTCTCACTCAAACAAAAGAAAAGCAACAGGTGTAGTGAACATATTAAGTGCTGTCCATGCCCATAATCATGTGACCTGCTGCTCAATTTGATCACACACAAACTAAATAATAATCAGAACAAACAGAAAGATAATCCTTAACCTTAAATAACAGAAAACCCAGTTCGTGGCTCCTGCACAGGTGCAACCAGGAAGTAGATCATTTATTTAGCAGTAGACAAATACTACTACGATGTTAAGAAGCCTGAGATGTGGTGTTAAAGAAACATTTGAATTCAAAGTACTTGATAAAAGAAACTCCGACGACCCCACGTGTATTTTTAGTTTGTTTTATTGAACCTTTGTTCACAGCGAAGACGTTGCGAGGTGTGTAACGTCATCCGGCTCCTTTGCGCTGATAGGAACCACAAAGGTGTAAATTGTCTTAATGTGTAATTGCAGGAGGATGATGGACACGACGGTAAACACAAAGTGACTCACCCACACACACACACACTCCTGAGGAGGAATCCAGTGAGTCAACAACACTCGAATGAACCAAACAGAGACTTAAAACTTCAACAAAACAAAAAAATAATCTAAAAATTCAACAAATATAATTACAAAAACATGTAGTTTCTACTCCGTGCATGTCTGTAACAAATCCACAGGCTTATTGTGAACAGTAGCACGAAGATCATGATGTTCAGTTTAAAGTCCACAAATCTAACAGGAACTCAGAGGCGGCGACGCAGACCCCCGTCGCCGCCGCTGCTGCAGCATCTGGGGGCTCCGACTTGAGAATAATTGAACATAATTGAACCGAGAAAATGGAGCAGAGCGACTGTCTGAAACTTTTAGCAATCACCGTGTTCCTGAGCCGGGGGGGGAAGCGAGGCGTAATAATGCGACCACACCTGAGTCCCTGAAGACACATCAGCCCCAGCAGTGTGAGTGGGGAGGAGGAGGAGGAGAGGGAGGGGGAGGGGGAGGAGGGGGAGGCTGCTGCTGCTGCAAACTGGTGCTGACTGATCCCACAGACGAGGGCGGCTCTTAGTTTTTTGAGTCATTAATGAATGTGGTCGGTGATTTCACTCCCTCTCTGTGAAAATGAGACAAATTTCTTCACATTTTAGAGTCGACACTCGACCCCGAGGTCACGACGAGTCACGTTTATGAGAAACCGATGCAGCAGTTGATGACTAATCAAGGTTTTCAATGGCTAAAAATAAAATAAAATGAAATAAATAGTAGTAAAAAAAAAAAAAAACCTGGGATGTTTCAACAACCACTTGATGGTCATAAAGTTCTGGGCTCCACCAGATGAATGTTGATGAGTCTGGACATTGATTTTTTTGCTGATGCAACAGGAAGAGGAACAGTAAAGTCTCCAGTTGCATATCGTTCTTTAATTTGATAGTCGCTCATTAATTCACATTCGTCTTACTTTGCACTTTCAAAGTAAAAGAGCTGGACAGAAACCAGGAGGAGAATCGTACTCACTTACTGTAGAAGGCCCATTTTGTCCAGTTTCGTTTCCTTGTTGTTTTAATAAGTATGATATATGCCTTATACTGTCTCTAACCACTTGTTTATCTTGGGGAAGCTTTAAAGGGATAGTTCAACATTGTGGGAAATTGGCGCTTTGCCATAATCCCTATAGTCGTAGCAGTAGATTTGTTACCTTTAATTGTCGGTGCAAGCTATTTTTAGAACGGCGGAGCAGAGCCGTGAGCTGCTCAGAGCTACGCTATGGAGGCTAATGGGTTTTCTTGGTTTCCCTCATCAAACTTTTTGAGGCAAATGCAGAGACTGCTTGCCTAAAACCTGCGCCCGACGGGAACTCACATCAGCAGTTTTGCATGAATTCACCTCTAAAACAACTCTGTCTCGTAACATTGTGTTATTATCTCATAGCGTGGTGAATGTTCAGGTCACAACTTTTTTTGCAACTCCAAAACGTCACAGCGTTTTGGAGTTGTTGGATCATGTATTTGATGAGTTTGATGAGGGAAACCAAGAAATCCCATGAGCCTCCGTAGCGTAGCTCTGAGCAGCTCACGGCTCTGCTCCGCCGTTCTAAAAACAGCTTGCACCGGCAAATAAAGGTAACGAACCTTCTGCTATGACTATAGGGATTATGGCAATGGGCCAATTTGCCAAAATGTTGAACCATCCCTTTAACTGTATCCAGAGCTGTGATTGTAATAATCCAAAACAGGGTTTTTGTGTTCCTACAAACATTGCACCTGTAGTCGTGAGCCTCCATCTGCACAGACAAAAACATCAAGTACGTGTGATGTCTGTTTTTAATCCCGTAGCCTTGTTTAAAGTCACAGTTAGATGCACAGAGGTGTTAATGACTTTGCTTTTATTTCATCGTGTGATTAATGAATCGTCTCGCCCTGACTCTGATTAGTGCGCCCGCCGGTCGGTCGACCGTCCAGCCGCACCCACACAGTGTAAAACACCAGTACCCTAAATCTGATGATTAATAAAGACTAAATTGAGTTATTTATCAGATGGATTGTCCTCGAGATAAGTCTTGACAAACTTAACAAGTTTTAATTTTGCGGGAGGAGAAAAGCAGCGGTTTAGTTTCAACTGTGTCGATGCTGCAGAGGGTTAGAGCTCGGCCTGCCTTATTAATGCAGATATTTGTTGTCTGTGTGTGTATGGTGTATGTGTGCGTGTGTGTGAGACAGGCGTGATGAGACCTGCCGCCAGCTGTGACTCGTCCTCAGGTGTCGGTGTCTCTTCGTGCTATAAAGCCGTTTGAATCAGTGTCACTGAGACAGTAATTGCAGTAAATTCAGCCGGCTCATATTCATGCACCGAGACATGCTTTGTCACGTCTCTCTCTCTCAGACACCCACCCCCACCTCTACCCCCCCCTCTAAGAAAGAAAAAATGCAGACTCCTCTCTGTGCAGCCTTCCTCCTCTTCCTTCTTCCCTCTTCCTCTCTCTCTCTGTGAATTCATTTTCCTTCCTATTGAACATTTACGTTTTTTTTCCCACTGTTACCTGTCAGATCAGTTAACCTCTCCTTACGACCTGAGGCGTGTAGGCCGACTGAGCTCTGTTGTTTCTCTCTGTGTGTTTTATATTCATAGATCTCCTGCCCACCTCTTAACTTAATATGCTGAATGCTTAAGTGCTCCAGCATTTATGCAACTGGAAAGTAGAAACACCTATAAATCTCTCTGTAGTTTCAGTTCTGTGTGTGTGTGCATGTGTGTGTGTGTGTGGGTTGAGGGTGCATAATCGCATGCATGTGCAGCGTCAGATAGATAAATCGGTCGATTATTTTTTCAATTAATTGGCCTTTTCTGCTCAAGACATTTTGACTCGTCGCAGCAGGAGAAGCAGGTGCGGATGAAAAAAATTAATGACGGTTGCATTTCACTCAGCTGCTTGGGTCACGGGGCCCTGGTGTGTGTGTGTGTGTGTGTGTCGCCGTCACACCGACGTGACTTAGTGGGACAGAGCCGTCATTAGTTTCATTAGCAACACCTGCACTTTTCCTAATGTGACGAGTCACAGTGTGAAATGTCAGGGAACATAGAGAGAAAAAAAATGTCCGACCACGACGACGAGCGGTTTCCTGCTCAGTGAATGAAATACTTTTAAACGTTTCACTTCAGAACTCACCGACTGTAAAGAATTGGTTTTAATTTCAGTGATTATTCAGTCATTCATCCACTCATTAGCTTTAACGCTGCAGCTGGAGCCAAACTGCACTTCTTCAAACGGCCACTAGAGGCCGCCTCTAAAAGTGAGTCAATCCCCATTGACTCCCATGTTAAAACGTCCAAATGTACAGCAGGAATAAACGCGGTACAAAAACATTTGCAGTCTCTACAGCTAATTTCCTCCTTCGTGAGAGCTGAATATTGTTAAATTATTATAAAACTCACTTGTTTGAATTCTATTAAAGGGATAGTTCAACATTTTGGCAAATTGGCCCATTGCCATAATCGCTATAGTCATAGCAGTAGGTTCGTTACCTTTAATTGTCGGTGTAAGCTATTTTTAGTACGGCGGCGCGGAGCAACAGGCTGCTGTTCTATGGAGGCACAGGGAATTTCTTGGTTTCCCTCATCAAACTCATCAAAAACACAACCCAGCAATTCAAAAGCGCTGTTGTGGACACGTTTTGCAGAAAACGCTATGAGATAATGACGGAACAGCATAAGCCGTTTCAGAGGTAAATTCATGCAAAACCGCTGATGCGCGTTGCGTTCAGGGACAGTTTTTCAGCAAGCTGTCTCCGCATTTACCCTGCATTTACCTCGAAAACGGCTCCGTCTCGTATCGTTCCGTCATTATCTCATAGCGTGGTGGTTCTGCAGCTCACAACGTGTCCACAACAGCGCTTTTGAGTTGCTGGGTTGTGTATTTGATGAGTTTGATGAGGGAAACCAAGAAATTCCCTTTGCCTCCATAGCATAGCCCTGAGCAGCCTGTTGCTCCGCGCCGCCGTACTAAAAATAGCTTACACCGACAATTAAAGGTAACGAACCTACTGCTATGACTATAGCGATTATGGCAATGGGCCAATTTGCCAAAATGTTGAACTATCCCTTTAAATTCAGCATAAATGAGGGTGTGGCCGTTTTTGAGTGACAGATGTTCTTAACCGTCTTTAGTTGAGCTTCAAAACTGTAGGTGACATCACATTCAGAGGTTTCAACCAACTTTATTTTACAGTCTTGACACAAAGATCAACAAACACTGATGCTCTCAGGATGATGCGTTCAAGGCCCCAGTAAAGCTGAAAGTCTCTGGACTGTGGGAGGGAGAAGAAGGATGAGGGAGGGAGAACAAACGAGCGGTCTCCAGCCGGCAGGTTCAAACCCCCGCGTGACCTTCCTGCTGAGAGGCGACAGAGCTAATCACTGCACCACTGTGCCGCCTCTAATATTGATGTTATCATGACTCGCTTACTTTTGCTTTAACGTGGCGACTTCTCTGTCGGATGATTTTCACTCCATTAAAAAAACAAACAACCTCCCTGAGCTTTTTGTCCTCTTGAAACTCACCTAACAGCAGCAACAGCTCCACGGAGTAAAGATGCTAACAACGCTCTAATGTTCTCCCACTTATTTATCAGAGCGACCTTTGTTTTTTAAAAAGTCGACCTGCAACACTATCGTTCAGGAGCCGCGCATGAGAGCAGGGCTTCTTTTTCTAAAGGTCGAGCAGGAGAGAGTGTTTTATTTTGTTGTTTCTCTTCAGAATAAGTGGGTTATGTAATAAGTGTGTGTGTGTGTGCGTGTGCATCTGACCACTCATTGTAAAGCTTTCTCTAGTGATAGTGCTGCATGTCCACATCTCAGTAACCAGGCTGGTAAGAGGCTGAATAACCACAATAGGAACATTGGCAGAGATTACACTGTAAAAAAAAAACTAAAACAAATAGAAAAACAAAATATTTTCCTCGCAGTAGAAACCACCAACCGCTTTCATTTGATTTGGCGTCAGGACGACAGAAATATTTATTATGGCACACTGTTTTGTCTGCCATCTTTAAAGTGGAGAGAACTGAGATGTCCTGGTTTTCTCAAAGGCAACACAGAAGAAGCAGATTTCAGTTGTTTTTTTGTGGGGTTGAGAAGGCAACATTTAAGAAAAAGACAAACAGACGCTCCTCTCTCTGTTCTCCCACCGCTGTTTGCCGAACTGTGCCGGTTTGTTCATATGTTATTTGCACACAATATCAGATGCTGTCACTACAGATGCCGCGACAGACAGACAGACAAACAGCAGAGAGGCTCATGGGTAAACAAAACAAACCACGGACGCTTCGGGAAAAAAAAAAAAAGCACACACATTTCCTCCTTTACCCCCCTGTCCGCTGCTCTCGTGTTCCTCGGCTCGCCGTACGCCGCAGCGCACGGACATATGGTGACCATCTGGGCCGAACCCGGGGACGTCAGGACATTGTGACTGGGTGAGGTCGGGTTAACCCCTTCAGTGCTGCAGTGGAGGACATCTTATGGGTTAATGCCAAGGCCGTCGGGCTGGGAATGGCAACGTGAGAGAAGACACTTTGCTTTTTGTCTCTCTCTCACACACAAACACACACACACACACACACACACTCACACACAGAGCTCAGGTTTTATCAGGGAGATGTCAGCGGCTTAACATCACAGCAGAAATAAAAGTCTAGGGGCTTGACATTTTACGTGATGGAGGATTTTGTGCCTGTGTCGTTGTTGTTGTTTACACTTCCACCTGGGAGCGCTTGTTTATAAGACCAGCGCCTCCCTGGAGAAAATAAAATGAAACATCGTTGTCCTCTCACCTTGCAGGATTAACGCCGGGCGTTTTGGGAAATATTCTTGTTTGTTTTTCTGGCAGGGAGTCGGAGAAGAAGAAGAAGAAGATTGACATCACACGTAGGAGCCAGGTAGCTTAGCTTAGCATAGTGACTGGAAACGAAGGGAAACAGCTAGCCTGGCTTTGTGCAGACCAAACAGCTGCCTACAGGCGTGTGTGTATAGATGTGACAGTTTACTATTAATCTTCTCATCTAACTCTTGATAAGAAAGAGAACAAATATATTAAATACATCCGTTTTTTTTCCATTAAAGGGGAACTATGTGTTGCTAACCCTCCTCTCGGCCATGTGCATTTTGGTGGATAATGTTATACAATGTTAGAACGTGTATATCTGTGTAGTTTTAACTGTCATAAACAAAAGATTATGGGTTTGTGTCACAGAGATGGCAGCCAAGGTGCTACACTGATGTTGCAAGGTTGGTTTTCAGCCATGAGACGCCATGTTTAAAGCAGAGACGCTCCATTCTCAGTCGTAACGATCACAATTACTCCACAGCTTTTTAATTAAGGTAAAAACGTAGCATAGCCACGGGACAAATCCTGCTTAGTTCCTCTTTAATGTACAAAGTTATGAACTCCTGCGTCTCAGCTTCTTATGCAACAGAGAATAAATCCTGAGTCTTATAAAGGGCGTTCAAAGCAAACACAGCACCGCGCTAACGAAATGCAAAGAGCTCTGTGATGAGTTTATATACGACTGTACAGTTCATTTTATCACCGGTTCATCATCAGTGGAGAAGTGGAGTCACCGTCACAGCCTCTTTTTTATTTCTTTCTGTTTCTTTTTGGTCACTTTTTCCTCGAGGCCCCGGCAGCATGAGTCGTCAGAAGGACGATCGCTGTGAAGCCCAGAGATAAAAACATGACTTCCTGTCTCTTTGTCTCTTCACTGTGCTCACAGCCCCCCCCCCCTCTCCGCCCCCCACCCCATCACTCTCTCTGCATCCTTCAGCTCTTGTAGTTCGTCCTCATTGTTCTTTCACACTCTCTTGATCATTTCTGTCGCGCGCTCGCTCTTTCATTGTGTTTGCGATCAGAGCGGCGCAGCAGCCCCCGCCGGGACGTGTGAAATCATCAGAGCCCGACCCCCCCACCACCCCTCCACCCCCCCACCCTCCTCCTCCTCCTCCCTCGGGGGGCTTCGGCCAGTCACAGCTGTGTAACCTCAGCCACTTCCCAACCTTCCACGACTGGGCGCCATGGCCCCCGCGGCCCGGTGACCTGTGTGCAGGCCGGCGTGGCCACATCAGCCACGTCGCCAACCTTAACATCAAGACCAAGTCATATCGCCCCCAAATATAGAGCTGCCAGTCCCGATCTGCACGGAGCTTTTTGACTCGCGTCACGACCATTGTCTCTCGTTGCAACGTGGATTTTCATGCTTTGCATTTTAAAACGCCGTCGCCGTGGCTGCAGCCAGTGGATGAATACAAACCTGCCGCACAAAGAGACCATCTGCCCGGCCGTTCATCATCAACCTCCACCTTCATTACCTGCAACTGCCTCTTCGATCCTGCAGCTTTTCCATCACAGTCGTGTGTTTTTGTGCATAAAAAGCCAAATTAGTGGACGCTGGATCCTGCTCATGGAGTTGGTGAAACCTCACAAGTGGAAATCATATTTGACACAGTTAATAGTTCTTAATTAGAAATGCTTCAGCTGCTGGTGCTGATGGTTTATCGCTGCTTCAAAAAGCCTAAAATAATGATGTTCTTGTTTTATTACTGTTTGTTTTGTTTTGTTTTTTTAAACTCACAACAGTCAACCTTCAAATTTCAACACAAACCAACACATGATAAATTAATAAAAGCCTCAAAAGCAAAACTAGTTATTAACGTCAGTCATTTCAGACTTTCTTTAAACAAAAACTGTTCAACTGTTAAAACTCCAACGTCACAACTCGGCACAGGGGAAACTGGTTTATAAATCAGATTAGTTCAGTCAGGCTGAGGTTGGGAGGAGCTGATAATAACAGTGATGGTTAAAACACCTGTGGACTGTAGCTGGACGGCTGCCAGCCTCATGTCATGTCACAGTTATTGTTTCTCTATTGCAAACAGTGTAATTATAGATTATAGACGATCTGTGAAAAGCAAACAAACACAACATTAGTTGGTGTCAGTCGGTCACTGTGGTAAACACACACACAGAGATGATGGATGTGGAGATCTGAGCCCAACGTCCTGATGACCTTAATTAAAACTCAGGATATTGCTAAAAGTGAAATGATCTGTAATAAAGTGATGCAGTTATTCAGCTTTTTATCAGTTTATACACAGACTGAAGAGGCAATTTCAGCTTCAGCCGTTATAATCACTCATGAGGACGGCGTGAAGAGGCTTTAAAAGATAAAAAAAAAAGAAGTTTGTTCTTAAAGTCTATAAATGAAGATGAATGAAGAAAACAACGTTATGAAGACACATTTTGAGTGACATCACGTCTCACTGTCGTGTAAACAAATCAACTCTATACTGAGAAAGACCTCATGGATGTCACCATGATGGAGTTTCTTGGTACGATTATTGTCAGAGAAATTAATCACGGTATTACGATCATCACAATTATTATGCATTTATTAATTTCATAACACAATGAATGCTTAAAAATCAAATAAACTCTGAATTTAATGACATTACTAATAAATAAATAAATACAGGACCAGGTATACCAAATGTTTACATTTATTTTAATGGTTTTTTTCTTTTCTTATTACAAATATCACAATAGCATTTAAATTCCCACCAGTTTTATGTTATGTTTGGTAAATTAACATAAGTTGACCCAGTTACCGTGCATTTACTTTTATTTCAGCGTACAACCGGTGCTGATACTATATGATGAGTGACATCCCAGGGTTCCTACGCAAGTATGCAAAGTATTTCATTTGTTGACATAATGGCATACACATTCAGAATAATGAAAACAAACGATTAAATGCATAATTTGTTTACATGATAACCATCTAATCACTCAAATGTCACAAATTATTCTGATAATTAGGGTCTGCAAATGGACTTTTGAAATGTCCTGTTAGAGAGAGATCCAGTGGTGGCTTCCCCAGATGTTTTTTCTTCCTTGTGCCCGTAGACTCTGTAAAAAGTCAGAGTTTGCTCAGTATCATTTAAACGCTTGTTGCTGTGGTGCAGAATCGATAATGTCGCGGCCCCTCAGGAGCCAGAGGAGGTTTAGGATCTTGCTGGAGGGCACCTTGATATGACCGCAGGGGAGGATCAAGCCCGAGCCCGGCTCTGCTTGGAGGACGTGGCCTCAGCAGCCGCGAGCCAGTTTGTCTTTTTCTGCAGCTTCTCCGCGCCTAAGTTATTTATTTATTCTAAATCGAACTACACTTTGGAAGAATGACCCAATCGATGGACGTTTTGTTTTGTTTTGTTTTGTTTGCGATACAGTAACGGAGTGCGAGGACATCCTGCCGAACACAGCTGAGAACAGATCAGGTTGTCGTGCGGTAACAGCATCCTGATGCCAGCTCGTTACCCTTCCCACAGGGCACGGCGTCCAAATGTCAACATCGGCCCTGCCAAATTAGAGTCGTGTTCTGTTTGAGTACACATGGAGGAAGGAAAGAGGGAGGAGGGGAGGAGGGGAGGGGCTGAACGGTGTCATCCATCTCCGTGCACCTGGTTTCCTGTGTGAAACAGTACCGAGTCCAGGTAGAGGAGCGGGGCCGGTCCTGCTGGGAATCCCCCCCTCCACACTATTAAAAAGGTGTAAATGTGTGATCACTTTCCACCTTGAAGCTGCTGACCGTTAAATCACTTCAGGTGCTATATATAGCTGTAATGTAATGTAATATCCCTCTGCTGGGACCAGGAGCAAATCAGTTTTACAGCACATTTGGGGTTTTCCATATGAAACTGATGTTATTACAGAGTCCTGTTGCTGCTGCTGCTGCTGCTGCTGCTGCAGGAACTCTGAACTCTGAGTGAGTCTGACCACCTTAACACACACTGATCTGCTCACGGGATTCAGCAGGAAGCTGCAGCAGAGTGAGTCGGTCTAATGCACATTGAAGGAAAAATCTGCTCGGTAATCAATCAGGTAATTCCTCAGAAGTGTTTCTGGATACAGAGCAGAAACGCTGCAAATGAGACAAACTCTGGTCTGCTGCTGGATCCTGTGGGACTGACTCACTCATTTCCTCCAACAAGCACAAACTTTTGCTAATAACAATATTCAGGAATTAGGAGTTTATTCATTTAAAGCAGAGACAATTTGCACAAATAAACATTAATCTTGTCTTGAGCCAGTGTTATAGCTGCATTAGCTAGTTTCCACCTGTAGTCCTTGGTAAGAACAAATGAAAAGATATTATTATATATATTAATGATATTAAAATCATTGAAATATGACAGGATAAAAATAATATAATGGACATGGTAGATAAAACATACTGACAAAACAGGGAACAAGAGCACCAAGTCATGAAGATGCACAACAGCATTACCTCCCAAGCATAAAAAGACCCCAACAACAAACTGAGACCAGGAGCAATCAAATTAAAATGGAGGATGCACTTAATTAGATAAAAGAAATAAAAAGTAGACATGACAAAAGGAGATGAGATGAGAAAAGATGGGATAAAAGAGTTAAAATAGAAGAAGGTGTAAAAATAAAACTAAGTGCATTCAGAGACCGACTTCTTGGAAAATTCACCAAATCGTGATTCACATTGTGTCAAGGCACTTTACAGGCCGAGGAGGTCAAGACCTGAACACAACAGTTTACACAAAGAGAAATGAAAGCACTTGGTGACCTGGGAGGAAACAAAGAAAAAGAAAAAGAAAAAAAGCTTTTTTAACAGGAAGAAAACCTCCATTGGAACCAGGATGAAAAAAAAATGCTGCAGAGAAATATTTCCTTCTGTTTCCTGGACAATGAAGGATCCAGAGGGTTAAAGCTGCACTATGTCTGAAATGCCAAAGTTTGCGTCAAAGCAAAGTTAGATGTTGGTGTGAAGGTCGGACGGTGACGGGAGCACCAGACCTTCTCACTCTGGTCTGACCTTCACAGAGTACGGTGGCTTTGAAGGGCCAAACCTTTGTAGATCCACATGATGTCGGTGTTACGGCTCTGAAGCTGCCGCTAAAAGCTAAATGCACTTCTACACTCTTCAAACACTCGTCCCTGAATCTGACAATAAAGAGGAAGAGAAGGTTTATAACTGTGCTAATAAGTTTTGTCGTTGTTTATTCAGTGTTTTAGCGTTAAAATAACCTTTTCCCATAATCCCTTGCACATTTGTGGTTAACTTTTTTCTGGCTCGGGCACAAATCTGCTTTAGATTAAGTCAGAACTGGCTCGGTGGGTTTCACTGAGTCAGGAAACATCTGTCAACATCACAGCCACCCGTTGCAACCGCTGAGGAAAACCAGTCGCCATGGGCAACGACTCAGGTGTCTGCTGAGATTATTTCCCCATCCCTCCCTGTTGTATTAGAAGTGCTGCTTATCAAAGATTAAGGAGGCATTGTCATTTTTTATTTTATTTATTTATTTATTTTTCTATCTGCGGCCACCGCGGTGGGACTGAAATGTTCAGCTGGAGGTTTTTTATTCACGCCGGAATTTATTGTAGGATATTAAAGTTTTATGTAAACAATATGGCCGAGTAAATCTGCCCCTGCATCATAAATAGTGTATTGCAATGCATGCTGGAAAATTTGAGTGGAAATATGAGACTGCAGTGTGTGTGTGTGTGTGTGGTGATAAAGGCCTTTTACATTTACTTTTTATTTCTTTTAGTACGTGTGAGTAATGCAACAACAACCACACCCTGATATTTGTGTTGCGTGTCGACCCCTGAGTGATGGAGATGAGTCAGCCCGGCTCCATTGAGAACATGAGGCGCGTTTCCACTGCAGGAACTTCGGGGTAGTTTCAGAGGGCCGGGGCTGATGGGAACCGTCCCACGAGGGCCAAATGGGAACTTTTACGGGACGAAAAGACCAAAATCGACCCGGAAAACCTCCCGGTGTCATGGTCTGTGTCTTTCGCTCCCTGCTGTTTTCCTGTTAACTGTTTTATTTTGAAGTTCGGTGTCCTGTCTCCCTGCTTGTGATGATGTGTTTCACCTGTCCTGATTGCACCACCTGTGTCTTCCCTTGTCTTTGTCGGATCGTCTGCGTTTGTACCTCCAGTTTTGTCCGAGTTCCTGCTATGAGTTTTTTATGAGTTAAATATCTTATTTTGTCCCGGCGCACCTCTTGTTTTGCTGTCTCCATTTGGGTCCATCCATCCATCGAATTCCGGATCCGGTTGCTTCCCAAAACAGTCACTGAACGGCCCCGGACTAGTCCTCGACCTGTCCTGACACCGGGTGGGGCTTGAGGTTTACTCTCTGCTGATTGGTCAGACTCAAATCAGGATGTGATGTAAAGAGGAAGCCCTGAAATAAGCGTCATTTTTAAAACCCAGTATTTTTTGTCTACAAGGCCGGAAAAAGAGAGAATAAGTCAGTAGAATAATGATAGTAGCAGTAGTAATTGAAACAACATTTTTACAGCCCAGTATTATTAGAAGGAGTCTATACTACTTGAAAATCCAGCAGCCCTTTTTTTTTTTTAAAGCCCAGAGGTCACGTCTGCATCTGTAACATCTGCATAAAAGCAACAAACAAAGAAGAACACCGAGCGAGCGAGCGCGCGACAGGCAGCGTTATTGTTTGGAGGTTGTGTGCTGATTTAATTTGTGGCCCTCGTGCTCCTGATGGAGACTGTAAATGTAGCGCGGCATCTGGCCGACACCTGCAATCCATCTGGCCCCGGTGTGATAAAGGTGTCTGAGCGATGAAGGATAAGGTTTTTCCTCATGATGCCGCTGACGACGACTCGGCAGGAAAACAGAACGAGGAGGAGGAGGAGGAGGAGCGTCACTTCCTCTGTCGCTTTTGTTTGTGTGATACGGAGCATATGGATCTATTACATTAAAATCCGAGGCCTGTATCCACTCCAGTTCGCTCCAATTAAAGCTGTTTCTGATGCTGCGTGCGTGCGCGTGTTCGCTCGCTCGCGGGACCACGGAGCCGTTCGGTGGAGGGGGGCCATCTGCCGCAACACCTTTCGCCCAGAAACAAATCCGTCCCCTGCGACGGGTAATTGCTGGAGACGTTTGTTTAGCTCTACAAGTGAGGCGCTTTAATGTTTTTGCCGTTTGGAAGTTTGGAGATAATAAGGGAAGCTCGATGCTCGCCGCCATATGTCATCCAGCCTCAGGGTGCGTTCAGGGCCCGTGAGTGAGGCAGACTTCCTGCAATCACAGCAAGTTGTTGAAAAGTAACCAAGTACATTCGTTTCTGCTTCACTGCTTTTATCTTTGTAGACTTTGTAGAAGAAGATTGAATGAGCTCGGTGACTTGTTGATAATTAAGGTTCGTCTTGTCTCTGAGGTCGGACAAAGAGACACTTCCTCCTAAACATCTCATGTGGTAAATAACTTTGGGAAAATAGACCAAAAAAAAAAAAAGTTTATTTAGTTGTGTTACAGATTTTTTTTCCCCCTTCTTTTCTCTCTCATTAATCGTCTCAGACTTATAATCCTCACATTACCTCCACTGCAACCAGCTTCATCAGTGAAATGATTAGCTAATTAACTAATATATTAAAGGGTTAGTTCAACATTTTGGCAAATTGGCCCATTGCCATAATCTCTATAGTCAATATAGTGCAAGCTGTTTTCAGAACGGCGGAGCAGAGCCGTGAGCTGCTCAGAGCCGTGAGCTGCTCAGAGCTACGCTACGGAGGCTCATGGGATTTCTTGGTTTCCCTCATCAAACTCATCAAATACACAATCCAACAACCCCACAACGCTCTGCATAGTTTGCACCGACAATTAAAGGTAACAAACCTACTGCTATGACTATGGGGATTATGGCAATGGGCCACTATGTCAAAATGTTGAACTATCCCTTCACAGATAGTGTATTAACTCCAGCAGTGAAGTGAAATACAGTTATGATGAGTGCTGTTGCATTCAGGGTTGATTCATCACAGTCTGTGACGTCCTTTAAGTCCATTTTAAAACACGTCAGAGCTTTTCCTGCGTTTATTTCCCCTCTAAGTGTCCGTACTTCTGTCAAAATCACTTTGACCTCTTATTCCCTTCAGTTTTTTCTTCTCTTTGAACCTGTTGACTCGATGTCTCATCTTTGTCAAACGTTTTCCGACAGATTTTTTTTTGAAAAGTGCTCGATGGATAATGATAATTATTATGAAGAGGTGCATTAAAGCACTTTCATTGCGTCCAGCAGACGGTGATTTGGCATTAATTTCCTGTCTGGATGTGAGTGAAAAGGTGTGTGTGTGTTGTAGTACCTGTAGCAGGAGGCCAAGGTGACACACACACAAACACACACAGACAGACTGCTTGCAGTGATGCATCCCAGAATATGCAAATGTGTGGTGATGAGGGAGTGTGCAGACGTGCAGAGAGGGTCACACGGAGGAAAAACAAAAAGTTTGTAAAGTCACAGAGAAGCAGATGGACGTCGTCGGCTGCTGAATCGGTCCAACCAGAAACATCTGCATGTGTTTGAGCAACGAGGACGGAGACTTTTAGTTCGTTGTGATTTATTGATGAGGTGGCGAGGGCTCGTCCTGTTGGAAGATATCACACTGGAGGAGAAGAGAGGAGGGGGCTGATCAATCGAATGCTAATAAAAGCTTTGGAGGGGCGTTCAGGGTCATCGCTGACACACCACGCTATGAGAATGTTATGAGACAGAGTTGTTTTAGAGGTAAATTCATGCAAAAATGCTGATGCGCATTGCCTTCAGGGACAGTTTTTCGGCAAGTAGTCTCTGAATTTACCTCTAAAACAACTCTGTGTAGTAATGTTGTGTTATTATCTCATAGCATGGTGAATGTGCAGGTCACAACTTGTCCACCAGAGCGTTGTGGAGTTGTTGGATTGTGTATTTGATGAGTTTGATGAGGGAAACCAAGAAATCTCATGAGCCTCCGTAGCGTAGCTCTGAGCAGCTCACGGCTCTGCTCCGCCATTCTAAAAATAGCTTGCGCCGACAATTAAAGGTAACGAACCTACTGCTGTGACTATTGGGATTATGGCAATGGGCCAAAATGTTGAACTATCCCTTTTAGGATCACCCTGCAACAGTTAACCGCAACAACATCTTCAGGTAACCGATGTTGGTCTCCACATTTTTATGATAATTCTCTTTCAATGGACGAAGCAAACTTTATATTGGCTTAAAGGACAGTTTTCACATCAAATGGAGTTTGTATGAATCTTTTACTTAAAGGGATACTTCACCCAAAATCGATAATTCACTTCGTCATGTGTGTTGAAATCGGTGAAACTGTGTCACAAACCTTTTTTCCATATTAAGAGTCGTCGTCAGCGAATCCTCCGTCCTCCCTGAGTGGAGTGGAGTCGTGCACGGCTGAAGTTTCCCATCAGAGCGACTCTTATCTCCGTCTGTAGGAATCACACTGTTTCATCTGCTGCTTCCCGTCTGATCTGAAAGTAAACTCTGGAGAAGTTTTTATGCTGCTTAAATGTTTGGAGCGTGAGGCAGCAGCAGCAGGTTGGCAGGTCGGGCTTTGATCTCCACCCGGCCGTTGCTCGGTAATAACTGCAGGACCTCCGCGTCACCTCTTTTAGGTGCAAGAGTTCAGGGACCATTTCCGAGCTGCTCTCCTGCTGTGTGAGGAAGATAATGGCCCTTCTCTCTCTCTCTGAGGCTTTGTGTGGTGTCTGTCTGTCTGTCTGTCTGCGGCGTGGACAGACGCCCGGCCGGCCGCCGCTGACATAAATGTTTATAAAAGTGACGGTGGTGGAGTACAGTACGTCGTCCACAGTCCATACTGAGCTGCTGTGCATGAGGTCATAGGTGAGAAGTGCAGACTGAAGATGGACAGTGGACACAGTAACACAGTAGCTATGTGGAAAATGTCTTAAACAGATTGAAAACTTGAAGGATTGGGAAATCCGAATGGACGCAAAATCAAATATCCGATCATGACGTGCGTATATGTACCAAGCTTTATTCATAATAGCAGCATTAGTTGCGTGGAAGTGGCTCAGTTTTTCCCCATCCATGATTTTTCCCTGCGAGGGACAAGTGGGAACTACAGGACAAGCACAGATCGATACATGTGATTAATTTTGTAAAGATCTCCCCGGGCCGGATCAACTTATTTATGATAATAAACTCAGTGAATTTGCTCTTTAATGTTTCTTAATGTGTAGCCTTTATCTGACATTTGCTATAATTAGTCAACATTAGCTGCTGCTACACAGGTCATGGCAGAGGAAAGGCTGGAGTCTATTGGTTATGGATCTATGCTCTTTTTATGTTGAGTTGAAATCTTTATTTCAAACATGGATGAAACAAAACTTAAACAAAATCATGATCAGAGAGAGAGAGAGAGAGAAAAAATTACATACAATATATTTGACCAAATGTATCTTCCAGGACCATGTGACTAAAACAGGGATCTGATTAAGCCGTGAGTCGGACAAACTGCTGAGGAAAATATTCTGTTTTTGTGAGAACTGGTTCTTATTTCACTTGGAGGTAAAAATAGTGTAGTCAGTAAATAAGTAGAAGCTAAGTGAGAGGAATATTTACCACCCACACAGAATCTGTCCCCAAGGTCACCCATAAAAATATTTTAAAAAAAGCAAACTCAGAGATGCAATCTTCTACTTTATTTATTCTCTCTATTTTGAAAGTGGGTCTGTGGATCTGGCTGCATTACAGCAGGTGCAGCTTAAGCAACGTTTCTTTGCACATTGATTAAAAGAAAAGAGGAAAAAAAAGCAACAACTGACGGATAAAATATTAATTTACACACAGTTTCAGATGTAGATATGTTTTCACGCAATTTGTGTTGCCTTATGGTGATGCATGGTATGTATGAACTGGTTCAGCTGTTGACGTCAACAAACCATGTGTTGCAATCAGGATGAAAGCTGCTTTTCTAATGAGAGTGTGTGTGTGTTTGTGCCAATACACCGCTGTCATACCAGCACAGTGTGACTGTACAGTATATACTGTATACATGGGTATCTACAGTTCAGGATCCACCACATAGGCTGCAGTGCAATGCGATCTCAAGTGGGCCGGACGATTAAAATAATAGCATAATAACCTATAAATAACGAAAAAAAGAACAAAATATGTTTACAGTTAAAGGGATAGTTCAACATTTTGGCAAATTGGCCCATTGCCATAATCCCTATAGTTTTAGGAGTAGGTTTGTTACCTTTAATTGTCGGTGCAAGCTATTTTTAGAATGGCAGAGCAGAGCCGTGAGCTGCTCAGAGCTACACTACGGAGGCTCATGGGATTTCTTGGTTTCCCTCATCAAACTCATCAAATACACAATCCAACAACTCCAAAATGCTCTGATGGACAAGTTGTGAACCTACTCCTAAAACTATAGGGATTATGGCAATGGGCCAATTTGCCAAAATGTTGAACTATCCCTTTAATAACTCTAACTAACCAGGAATGTCTTGAGAAAAATAGGCTATGCCTCCTCTGTCTTCTTTGTAATTTTCACACTTGGCTGGTTTTGGCCACACGTTTGACACTCCTTGCATATACTGTAATATACCAGTGTGGGTTTTTTGCCCACTCGGATCATTTCCCCCTGCTCTTTTCCCACCAGCGCAGCAGCAGCAGCAGCAGCAGCAGCAGCGGCAGCGGCAGCACTAACAGCTGGGTCATGGATCTATGGCTGACATTTTGCAGTCGGCCTGTTGGGTCGGCTGTTTAATCATTGTGGCCGTTTCACTGCTAATGTGGTCTGAGTCCCAAGTACATTCATTCATTATTGATGAGAGAATAAATGTCTCTGTGGTGCACTGGATGCAGCAGAACCACTGAATCACCCCCCAACATACCATAATGATGATGATGATGATGATGATGATGCTCTCTGTTCGACGGCTGGTCATCTTGCGGCTCTGGGGCTTTAAAAAAAAAAGAAAAACTCACTCACTCACTCACTCTATTTTTATTTTATTCTTGTGTATGTGCTGCTTTATTTTTTTTTATTTTTTTCCGCTCAGCCAATCACGACGCAGTTCGGCAGCAGTCGCCTGTTGCCGTGGCAACTACCTGTTAATATTCCGGCAGAGTTTTCTCACTGACAAGAGGGGAGTGGGTCGGTGTGTGTGGGGGGACCGCCACTTTCTCGCTCCAGAAAATCGATTGGACATTCCTGGAGAAAGCAACCATGGGGCGTGTTGGTGGGGTGGGGGGGCGGGGGGGGGTGTTGGGTTTGGGGGCAGGGGGGCGGAGCCATGCGGCTGCTGCTGCTGCTGCTGCTGCAGTTTGTACCTGCTGCGGCTCCTGCACATGTGCGAGGTGACGGTTCACAGCTCCAGTGACCTCACTCACCTTGACTTGTCGTTTAGTGCAACGAGAGGCTCAGTGCATGTGGCTGCTTGCAAATAAAAAAACAGCTTCAGCTCCTTAATGGCCGCTGCTTTTTCCCTTTTCTTTTTTTTTTTATTCCGCAGGGGTTTCTTCTCTTCAAAGGTCAGGTGTTAAAGAAGTGAGCTCTCTCTCTGCCGCTGAGTGCGAAGGCCTTTCACCAGGGATTAGTTGTCTATCGTAGAAAGGGATAGAATTGATCACGAATCCCATTACGCCCCCTCCACCACCACCCCCACCCCCCCACACCCTGCTTCATCAAACAATCCAGTCAATCCCATCACCGGTGTCTCCAGCTGAAAAGACCTCTTTTTAAACGGTTTCTTTTCTCATGCAGGAGGCAGGGCGATCTGCCACTGAGCTATTAATTACATTCACACACACACACACACACATGCATGCATGGACCTGGCATAATTAATTTCTAAGCCATGTGTGGAGCTGAAACAAGGGAATGATTGTTAAAATCCCCCCAAATTTCCCATTTATGAAAAGTATCATTTGGATTTGTGGCTGTTAATTCAACATTTCTCACTCACTCTTCTGACATTGTCATGATTGAATACTGTGTAAACAAATAAACTACATATTAATCAGTCATTAAAAATTCATTGTCAGTTTGAAATTTCAACGTTTCAGTGATGAACATGCATCTGCAAAGTTACATAACGGCTGTACTGTCACCTATTCATCTGGATTCTGGGAGTTTTCTTAGACTTGTGAGGCTGTGGAGCAGAGTGTTGTGTTTTTCATTCCAGCTGAGGGATCACACACACACACACTCTTTTGTCCAATTAAACCCTCTGGACAGTGTTGAAACTTTTCCGTGGCGAGGCTCAGAGTCTCCGGAGTTCCTAAGAAATGTTGAAACTCTGCAGATACGACGGTTTTCAGCCGGTGCGTTGATGGATGAATCTGTCGGTGGAGCTCTGATCAAGGCCAGGACTGTTGTGTCTGTACAGCGTAAACAAATCACACAATGGGAGCGTGGGGGCAGAGTACGCCGTCTGAACGTCACCGTGTGAATCACTGCGTTAAAGGGATACTTCACTTCAAAATCGATAATTCACCAATTTTCTACTCGCCGTCATGCTAAGGAAGAGCTGTCACTAAACTTGTTCTAAATTGAAAAAAATAGTTTAACCAGAGCTTGTTTGCAAGATTTATCTTTCTTTTAAAGGGACACTTCACCCAAAATCAATAATTCACCAATTTTCTTCTCACCGTCATGCCAAGGAAGGGTTTGGAGAACTTTCAGAGTCATCATCAAAACACTTTAGGAGTTCCAGGGGGCGGAGAGAGCTCACTTTTGAATCGTCCAAAACACACACTATGAAACATCCAAATACCTCCATACTGCTTGTCCGTGCTGACCCAAGTGTCCTGAAGCCGCCACATGAAAAAGTTGTTTGGAAAAAATTAATGTGATCTCTGTTTTTAGCCTTGTTGTAGCAGTAGCTCCCAGCGAGATGCACAAGATTTGCTGCAAGATGTTTCGTTGGTCGTTGTAAACCATTGGATGTAGGATGTAAACACGGAAGAACATCTTGCAGCAAATCTCACACATGCACACAAACATCACTGGAAGCTACGAACGAGCAGTATGGAGGATTCAAAAGTGAGCTCTATCCGCCGTCATTATATGAAAATCCGTTTGCAGAGCTCCAAAAGCGGTTTGGTAACTTTCCAGGTTCTCCAAACCCTTCCTTGGCATCACGGTGAGTAAAAAATTGGTGAATCATTGATTTTGGGTGAAGTATCCCTTTAAAAAACAAGATAAATAATGCTAACAAGCTCTAGTTAAACTATTTTTTTCCCATTCAGAACAAGTTTGGTGACAGTAACTACTTTTATATCGAGCTGTTGGAGCTAACACTCATAATTCCTCTTTTGTGGAGCAGATTAGCTCCAAAGAGGATAAAGTGAAAGTCAGTGGTTCAATGTGTTTGGACTGTGGGAGGAAGCTGGAGGACCAACACATGATGCCCACTCAGTCCACACAGAAAAGGCCTCGGGCTGCAGGGACTGAACCCAGAGAGCGACGAGGCGACGCTGCATCGGAGGATCCCACTGACAGAGAATTCATTCTGCTGCGGAAATCTCACATGTCTTTAACACATCACAGTGTTTTCTGCTTCCTCCACCAAAAAAGCCCACGGAGAAAAAGCTCGCTGCATTTGAATGCGAACGCACCGTGGGAAGAGAATCTGTCGGCTCCGGCTGTGAGAACATACATTTGTTGACATTTCCGGCTCAGTATCTCCCTGCCTGCACCGCCACCGACTGAAGGGAAATCCTCCATTGTTATCTGTCGTTACATCACATTCGCGTCGCTTCTTCCTCTCCAAAATGTTTTTTTGGAGAGGAGTTGCCTCATTAAAGGCGGCTCGAGGCCTTAACGCCGGATGGTTATCAAAGAACGCCATCTTTGTTCTCCACTTTCAACTCTTGGCGTATCGATTATTCTGATCCAGGCCGTGTGAATTTCTCCTTTTTCTTTGTTTTTGCTTCTCTTTTAAAATCATTTTCTGCACTGAAAGCTGTCATCTATGTGTGTGTGTGTGTGTGTGTGCAGCTCAATACTCTCTACATTATTTATGTCGACTTGCATGAGCAGCAGTATTTCAGTGCCGAGGTGACTCAGGGGAGTTGGGTACACCGCTCTGAGCTTTAAAGTGGTGTTGTCCCCGTGACCCAGTCTCCGTCTTCATCTGCCCCACGGCAACACAGAGAGAGAGAGAGAGGGAGATGCACCGAGGCCCGGAATAGAAAAAGCAGGTTATATCTATTCATCCAGGATTAGGCTGTTTCTGAAGTGCACACGTTGATATATTTATATATTTATATATATATATAATAGTACGTATACTGCTGAGCTCATCCAGTTGCGGCGGGGGTCACAGAGAGAGATGTGGTTTCTGTGACACAGAAATATGAGGTTATAAAACGCGCCTGCGACGCCTCGCTGTCTCGTGCTGCTTGTCGTTTTTTTAATCAGACGTTTGTGTCAGCATCCCTTCATCCCTTCTTCTTCCCTTCTTTCTTTCTTCTTTTTCTCTACTCTTTCCGTCTCCAAGGGGCCAGACCGGCTTCTTTCTCACCTCTGGTGTTTATTACACAAACACCACCTTGGGATCAAATATTCCTCCTCTTTTTTTCTTCTTCTTCTCCTTCTTCTTCTTCTTCTTCTATGTGGAGAAGCCAAGTGTTAGTGAGAGATAACATGTAGAGGGAGTGGGAGGTGAGGAAAGAGAGAGCTGCAGAGTTGTTTATACGTCTTGATCTGACGGGATGAATAATTCAGCAAAGGGCTCCCCAGCACCCCAGAATCATATTAAAGGAGCAGTTTGGGCAGCGCACAAAAAATAAAAGTTGGGATTTTTTTTTTGGGTGGGAGTGGGGGTGGAGATGAGGTTGGCTAATGGCAAAAGATGGGAGGCAGTGATTACAGGAAGAACTGTGAATTATTCAAACCTTTTTCTCCCCGAACACATGCACACAAAAAAATATATACAAGTGCAAAATCTCCAGCAGAGGAAGCCGTGAATGCCAATATGGTTTTGGTGATTAGAGGAGATTTCTCTGCTGCACTCTGGGATGGCAGGCGGAGACGGACTGACAGCTTCCTTTTTAAAAAGCCAGGGTCTGAGGAATCCCTGCTCTTTCTGTTTGCCGTGAGCCGTTCTGAAGTCTTCTTTAACTTTGCCTCTACTTTTTTTTTTTTTTTCCTAACCGAGCTTTGCTGTCCCGAGGCGTTTGCTGTGCTCAACGTTGTGCAGGGCAAAGCTGTTTACTCTTGTTTAGAAAAACATGCTTTAACTCCCAGTTTAGCTGTATAAATTCCTGGAGTGGTGTTTATCCATGGAGCCGACCTCATCGCTGTTACAGATCGACAATTTAAAGCCGCTCTGATCAGGTCTTCATATTCACAGTTAGCTGCGATGATCTGCTGGTTTGTGTCGCAGGTTCATCCTCGGTTTAAGAATCCTAACATCCTCACTAACAAACCCAACTGTGATCAATAACTTATCCCTTTTAAAGAGGTGACACCTGGTCAAATGAGTTCAGTTGCAGCCTGAGTGTTCAGACTGCAACAAGAACAAGTCTCGAATCACCATTATGTAATAACGCTGCATTATGTTATAATGTAATAAATGTTCACCTCATGATGTAATAACACCACATTTTGTAATACAAATCTTGAATGCAATATGTACAGTAATAAACTTTGCTGCATTTTGTAATAAATTGTTACATAATGCACCAAATAATTACATTTTCTTCATAAAAAATAAGTAGAACACCCACATGTTGTAATAACTGATGCATATTGAGGTGAAAATGCATTACGTTATTACATAATGTGGTGCTATATGCAAATATAGGCCAAAAAAATCACCAAATCATCAAATTTAATTTAAGTTTTTAAATCCTCCAAATGAATGAGGCTAAACCAGGCCCTATCCCTATAAATGTAAAGACTGACTGAGTGAGTGATGGAGTCTCTCCTGAGGTCGTTACTCTTTCTTTGGTGTAAAACAATCAGTGTCTAGTCCGACTCAGCACCTCTGTCTTTAGATTAACTGACTTTTTCGGACCCAGGGAAAACACAAAGCAACAAATCTCATGACTTCTTGGCCAAACCTTTGCAGCTTTCTGCAGAAGAATCACCGGTGTTGCCCGACAGACTCGAGGCCAGGCTTCCCCTCTGCAGCTACGCCGCTCTGTGTTGATGCAAACGAGCTTCGAGCTTTCTAATTTGACATGTAGATGCAGCCGAAATCACAACACAGCTGGTGTCTTTGATGTGTGTAATTAGCAGCATCATGGTTGTAAAATCAGTTGTGTTGTTATAGTGAAAGTGCTGAATCCAGACAGCGTCCAGCAAAGCACCAGGCTTTCACCTCCTCTTGTGTTTGTAAATGTGAAGAGGATTTAAATGACTACATTGGAGCAGCTCTGAAATAAGTACTGTCTAGGAAATAAAAGAGTCTCCTTTCATTCACTGTTGCCAGGTTTTCACCTTCCAGCAAATCCGTCAAACCCGGCGCTCAGCGGGGGAACCTCGGAGCCGGTGCAGAGCTGCAGAACCGAAACCATCCGTTACCGTTTCACTGTTTCACCATCACATATTTCACTCAGACACACCCTCATACCAGCTGCTGCATCAATACCGCTACACAGAGGTCGGACGGCAATGGAAAAAAGCTGTTCAAATAATTATTGTGGCTTCTAAAATAAAAAAAAAGGGAGAGAGTGAAAGAGAGAGAAAAGGGCGACCTCCCCGGAAAAAGGCTGTGGGAAGACGAGAGGAGAGGCAGCGGGACTCCGGCTGGGGAATACTGGAATTCCTGGGCAGGACACTGTGGGAGGAATCTGGAAGCTGCCTGGGAAAACTCCCACAAACCGAGGCTCAGGAGCTCCTGTCTGCTGCAGGGATCCTTTGTCTCCAGTGCTGGCATCAAACACAGATGGATTGACTGAGTTCCTGCATGTTGTAATTACTATTTGTTGGGGTGGTGGGGAAAAGGGGGGGGTGTAGCAGCGGCGGCGGCGGCGAATCCCCGTGTGCCATGTCATTAGGATTAACACTCAGCGGGGTGTTGTGTTGCTTTCCATTCTCCTGTAGCAAAAAAACAACAACTCAATAACCAATCTGTCACGAGTCGTTTCTGTGCAGCCAGACAAAGCCCGGCGACAGTAACAGCACCTAAATGGATTAATCCTCTTCAGCCAACATTATCTGCAGCAAACACACACACATGTAACACACAGAACACACCTGTGGTCACTAGGCTACACTACAAGATGTTATGTAGGAGGGGGGAGACACACACACACATCTCAACACCGGCTCATGTTTCGTCCAAGGTCGTGCTCTGGATTTTTAAGGCTTTGAAGTAACAAATGTGGCTCGACACCTGATTGGCTCAGGCAGAAGTTTTGTTTCTAACATGTTTGTTAGGAAACCAATACATAAACAGGCAGATGAAACTAAATGGACAGGACAAGGCTCAGGCAGAAATTTAAAGGAGACATATTAGGCCCCTTCTCCACAAATTAAATAAACATCATAGCACTCTGCCCTCTCGACTGCTCAAAATAGCCCTGTTTCAGCGGCCTGTCCCTTTAAAGGGGAACTAAGTCTGGTCGCTTTTCCACTGTTTTGCTAACCGTCCTCCTGGTCATGTGCATTTGTTTACAATGAAGCCGGCCAGAAAGCAATTAAAAGATGATATGTACTGTATCATAAACGTGTATTTTTGTGTCGTCTTATCCGTCATAAACAAGAGATTGCGGGTTACGGGACGTTTTTGTGTCACGGACGGTGCTGCAGAGACGAGGGCGAAGACACCGGGGCAAAGTTGTTTTTCAGCCAAGAGACACTAGGTGGAAGGCAGAGAGCCTCCACTCCCTGTAACAAGTTAAAAGTCATTGATTAACCATCACAATTACTTAGAAGCTGTTTAATTAAGGTAAAAATGTTGCACAGTTCCTCTTTAAATGCAAATGAGCCACTGCTCAGCCCGCTCTTCTACTGGTACCTGTGCTCATATTATGCAAATTTGAGAGCTATTGAGATCATTGCATGACAATTCTCACATTTTGAGGGCCGGAAGGCAAACACCCGAGCCTCCAAAAAGTGATATTTCCATAATACGTCCCAAAGAAGAAGAAGTTGGGCGTCAAAGTCGAGAGGAGAGAGAGAGAAAGCTCCGGTTTCACCTGGGGAGGTGATTTATTTCACGGATCAGAGGCGGCTGCGGGTGTAATTTCAATGTTGACAGAAACCTCTGTGCCCGAGACGCCGCCACACGTCACCGGAGACAAAATAAATCACAGCCCCATTCATTAAAATGTTCAGCCGTGGTTTGTGTTCGCGCCGCCACCTGGGACGGTTTCAGAGAGTCGAGAGGTTCAGCGTGTTATTAACCTGCAACCGTTTCCTTGTTTAATCCTCTAAACAAACCTTTGCTCTCGGAGCCGCTGCAAATGAACATGTGTTTTGTTTTTTAATCCACTTTTAACCGACTCTGCTTTAAATACCCTTAAAGTGCTGACGTGTGTTTCCTCCTGCTCTTCTGCCGGTGATTCATTCGACATCAGCAGGAAGAAGAATCTGAACTCTTCCGCTGCTGAGGAGGAACTTCTCTTTGCCGTTTGTTTTGACCTCCTCTTGTCTTTTTCTCTGTGTCGTCCTGCAGGTGTGCTGAGCCTGCCTGAGAGTCTGAACCTGCACCGGGACCAGCAGCGCTCGGGGAGGGGTGGCGGCGGCGGCGGTGGCGGCGAGGGTCATGGATACAGTCAGGCCGAGCTCCGCACGCTGGAACAGTCGCTGCTCGCAACCCGGGTGGGCAGCATCGCCGAGCTGAGTGAGTGAAGCTTTACTTTACATCAGTTTCCTACTTTTCTTCCCTAAAAAAGTCGATTGATCAACTAGATACAAAATATTTTGGTAACCCTTTCATTTACAGGCTTCTAATTGTGTGATAATGATGTGATAATGTCAAATAGCCAAGAAATAGCAAGTAAAATCGTAGTAATGTCAAAAAAAAACAGCCTAGTAATGTCAGTCAGTGTCATAGAAATTGCGATTGACCGATATTTCTAGACATTATGCCGCAATTACTTGTTATTTCTTAGCTATTTCTTGACATTATCACATGATTAGGGGCCTGTAAATTAAAGGGTTACCAAGATTTTATTGAATTTACTATTTACACTATGAAAACCCCATTTGAAATAATGTATGAGTTTGTTTTATATATATTTATTAGAAAAATATAACACTATAGCATCACCATTACTCTTTTCCACATCATGCATACAGTTTGTGAATCCGTGCTCGACATCAAATCTAATTAATTCCTCCATTAAGTCAGCCTCCAGGTTTCCTTATCTGTGTATTTCGATAAATATTTGTGATTGAAAATGTTCATCCAGAGTTTTCTACCCACACAACCACCTGTTATTTTGGGTGTGTGTGTTTGTGTGTGTGTGCGTGTGTGGGGTTGACCTCTGTCCCTAGCAGCTGCTGTACAACACAGTCAAACTACTGTTGCATGTTAAAAAATCCCTCATTAATAAAATCGACTCTGAGGAGCTGGTGTGGGATGAACCGGCCTGTTGCACCTTCTGCAGCAGCGATGGGACGAAACCTACAAACAACATCTGATTAATTAAAGGAGTGGGTTCAGCTGCAGGATGAGGCAGAAGTTCAGATTGAACTCAAGATCTTCTTAACTTTATAATTTATTTATTCAACTAAATTCAATTCAATTCAATTCAACATACAACACCAAACAAAAAATCCACATCTGTGACTTGGAGCCCACTGGTGGTCAGCGAAGGTACCACAAGTGAGTCGACACAATCATTTCAAAATAATATACAATATAAAGATACATTTAAATTTAAAAAAGCATAAATAATTCCTCCCTTAATATATATATTTTCCTTTAATGAAGACCTGACACTGTGACACGCCAATAAAAGGAACTTTTTATGTTGTCGCCACCGCTGCGTACTTGTTTACCATCTCAGTCTGACTTCAAAATAAAAGCCTACATCAATGGCAAAACAAATATCTGCTGAATAAATAGAAGGAATTATAATTATATTTAAATGGACTATGAGATAGAAAAGGTTGGAAAAAACCAGTGTGTGTTGTGTTCAGAAACACAACACATGATGTTGAGAAAAGTTTTTCAGAATAAATTGTGATGTATTGCAGGATGTTTTTTTCCTCATTTTGCTGCAGCGGCATTCACAGTTGGCCACGAGCATCTTCGCCGAAAATGACTTGTTAGATTAGTTTGCGAGAACAATTTCAGAAATATTTTCCAGCTGCTCTGATGGTCCACAGTGCTAATGATGAAATTTAATTACCCCCCGTGGCATTTAATGGATGAAAACCACATTTATTTTCATTTGGAAAAGACATAAGATTCAGATTGAGTTAATAATGAGCTCAGTCTCTCAACTCGGTGTAGCAAACAAACTCTGATGATTGATCACCTGGTGAAGACTGAGCTACTGTACGATATCAGACCGTCGCTCAGTGCAGAGTTTAAAAAACTTAAAGGAGACATATTCTGCCAACTTTCCACAAATTAAAATTCCCAGGTGTCTTAAAGACTTATCTGTGACATGCTTTGGTCAAAATACCCCAAGGATCAAACATCACAGCTCTTTTCATCCTCTCAAAACAGCCCTGTTCAGAATGGCTGGTATGAGCCACTGTTTGCCCCGCCCCTTATACCGGTCCCAGGTAGGAGTGGTATTATGCAAATTAGAAACCTAGTTACATCACTGGAAGACAACTGAGAGAACAGCTCTCGTGCATTTCAACCTAGAGAGCCTGAACATTATGGATTTTTTTTTTGTCAATTGTCACATTTTGGCGGCCAGAAGGCAAGACAAAAACCCAAATATATGTTAAAGAGTCTTCAAAAAGTGATATTTCCATAATGTATCCTCTTTAAAAACCTCAGTTAAGTATTAGGAGCCCGTATTATACAATAATAAAAGAGTTTTATTAACACTCTCTACTTGGAAAATGGAGTTAAAAGGGCACATGATGATCCAGTTAAATGCTCCATTTGAACCTTTTCTATCCCACCGAAATTAAATTCTGTAAAAAAAATATTATGAATTCTATTAAAATTATATTCAAAAGGGAAAAAAAAGAAGTCTAATTCAGAAATATTAAATACTTGACATGAAATATTGATGCAGGAGCTCATGTGTGTATGAAACCTTTAGTTTGAGCAACCAGCTCCTGATAAATGCAGCGGTAATTGTTCCGCACATTGAACCTGGACTTATGTCCTCATCCATTTTCCAAATAGCCTCATTAATATGAAGGAATGCTTCCCTCCCTGTCCCTGCGGGCTGTCATGGTGGTCCGAGCCCCCCCCTCCTCACCCCTCCACCTTCCATCCATCTCTTCTTCCTCCTCCGACACACGGCAGTTCGATTACAGCTGTTCTAACACCTGTTTACCGTCCCCGCCCGGGGACCCTTTTTGAAATCCAAGGTCGCTGCCTCGGAGGCTTTTTAACCTCAACTTGAAAGGAGGGGGCTGCACCTTTAACTAACCTTTAACACTCGTCCTCGCCCTCCCTCCCTCCCTCCCTCCCTTCACACGTCTTCCTTCCCGTCCCCTCCGGACATCTGCACTCCGTGTGGCTCCTCCCGTGTGTTTCTGTCCCCGTGGCTGGTGGCTCATCGCAGACCAGTAATTCACCATGCATCATTGATTTCAAAGGGAGAATTTATAATCTGCTCTTGTAAACGTTATCACCAACATATGTGTTATTATGTCGCATTAGTGATTCACCCCCAGAGGCTGTTTGTCCTTAACATCTGTACTGGGATAAAAACTGCCATAAGAAGAGAAAAAAAAAGATGACGCATTGACGTTTATGGTAAATAACGACACAAAATGATCCTGTAAGCACCGACACCATCACTACGACGACTGCTGCTGCTGCTATGATGTGAATAGAAATAAGAAAAAGAATGGAGATGTTCACAGACTGAGCCAGGAGCCAAAACACAGCGTGATAGTAATTAGCTGAATTTGCCACGTTCGTGTTGCTAATAATTCCTGCAGTTTTAAGCTATTTAAAGGAACACGCCACCAAAAACTGCTCTGAATATCAACCACTGTTCACTGTGAGGTCACACCTGGAGAACAGCATGCAGCTCCAGTTAACCCTCCTCAATTATGAAAAGAAGTATTAAAGCGTAATAAACGCTGTCCATTCGCATGCTTTGTATCTATTTATGTAATAAAAAGGCTTTGTTTTGTTGCTCTGGCAAAAAGTAAAGAACTGAAGGTACTGTACAGGCATAGCACAGATGGATTGTACCGCAGGTGTTTGGTTCTGATGTGGTTTCTTTTTAAATCTGCTCCCTTTCTTAGTTTATTTCAAATGTTTCTATTTTACAATAACAAAACGGGAAAGATGTCACATCAACAAAACCAAACAAAACCAGACGACGACTCACAGGTTCAAGAAATCTTTCACTAATGTCACAAAAACATCATAGTTAATTAAGAATAATATCATTTATTCATGTAGTGAGTTAGGTCAACATCTTCTCAATGTCAAAGATTGAAAGATGCATTAATTCAGTTTTCTAGAAATCTGGTCAATCAGGAAACAGCTCAGTGCTGTGCATCACTACCTAAAGCTTCATTATTATTATTATTATGACAGGTATCATCAGCAGCTGGGAGCGACAGCAGATAAATCTCTGTCCCTTATTAGCAGCTTATTTGCAGCAGGTCTGAAGATCTGCAGATGTATTGATTAATAAACTGGAATAGTGTGTTTATCATACAGTCATTGTCATGGGATTACTCTGCTAATCGCTTCTGTTTTTAATTAGTTTGTAAACAAAATAACAAACAACACGAAAATCTGACAAACAAACAACAAATCTCTGTCAGCAGATTAACTGACAGTTCGACTGACTCAGGAAACATCCACTTTTCCACTTTTACCAGTTTGATTCTGTACAACAGTCACCACCAACAGTTCAGTGATGGGTGAACAGGTTTATTAAGCACAAGCATTAAAGGGATAGTTCAACATTTTGGCAAATTGGCCCATTGCCATAATCCCTATAGTCATATATATAGCAGTACGTTCGTTACCTTTAATTGTCGGTGCAAGGTATTTTTAGAACGGCGGAGCAGAGCCGTGAGCTGCTAAGAGCTACGCTACCGAGGCTAATGGGATTTCTTGGTTTCCCTCATCAAACTCATCAAATACACAATCCAACAACTTGGATACATCACCTTCATCATGGGGAAAAATGAACGTATACATGTTGGCACAGTGTGTCACCTATAGTTGTATAGTATAGCTGCCATTAGCCGGCTGCAGGAAACAGGAAACGGTCTCATTACTTAAATGGAAAGAGAGAGGGGATGTGGGAAACAATAAAAATGCACAGAATTAACAAGGCGACAAACATTTTAACTGCTCATTACAAGAGCCGAGAGAAAATCTGATGTAAAAGGACAAATAAAACCGAGACGAGGCTTTTAGTAATGTATGTAGCCTACTAGGGACTGTCAATTATTCTGAATATCCGCAGCAGGAAATGCAGCAGCAGCAGCGAGACAAACATTCAGCATAAAAGCAAATAAGTGTGAGCACCTCCTCTAATTGCTGTTTGAAATGCAAAGATGCATTCAGGGAACAGCTCTCCTGTGTTTACCGCGACTAATGTGAACATATCAGTCCAAAAACATTAAAGACAGCAGCAAAAAACGTTTGATTCCTGCTCACTGCACCGTGTGTCCGAACCCCTCCTCCTCCTCCTCCTCCTCCTCCTCCCAACGTCGCCCTGCCTCAGCTGGGCCCGCGCCGCTCCGGGGTCGGGCCAGTCAAACGCTGCCAGAGGTCGACATGTGGCTCGTAACACAGCGGCTGACAACCAACCGCTCGCAGACATTCATTCAGAGGGAAGCGGGGGTCGTTGGCGGTGCGTTCAGTCAGTGGCACGGTTTTCCACCTCATGGTGCGTTTAGTGAACAGATTGATCCACGGAGCAACACATCGCTGCATATCAGGAGTGTGGATGCGCTTATCAGTGGATGGATGACGTGTTTTAGCGCGTTCCACCATCTGCCTCTGTGAAAAACCTGAGAGAAGCAGATTTGCTGCAACTTCAGACGCTTTTTTTTCTTCTTCTTCAAACTATTTATCAAGCAGATGTCGTGTGAAATGCGGCATGTTTCTAATCAACCTCTTTGATTTACACATGGATTTAAAATCTGGTGACTTTCTGTTTTTTTCTAACTCACATCATCTTGTTGTAGCCTATCTTAAACATGGTATGTGATGACATGCCATCACTGTATCACTGTATCCTTCCACCGCTGGAAATAGTCCCTAACTTACTTTTACTATTATGACCCACTTATTTAGAATAAATGACCCTGAACGCCTCAGACAAGCAGAGCCGGTTATTTCCACTGATTTCCTGAATTGATTAAATTCCGATTCATAAAGTCTTGGATTCCACACAACAGGTAGATCAGTGATGTGTCTTATTTACTTCATACCTCAGTGCACCGGCTTCGGCGTGTACCAACAGGTAGCTGCTGCTGCTGCTGCTGCTTCTTCTTCTTCTGTGGTGTCAGATCAGCCTCAAAACGAATGAATGCACACAGAAGAATTCACAAATGCATCTTGGGTAGTGTAAACGACTCTCTGCACAAAGATATTCCTCAATGCGCATAAGATATATTGTGTGCAAAAAGTAGCCACATACATGTATTTACGTGTAATGGAAATCCACAAGCACATGTATTTAAAAGAATTTGCGATCTTCATCAAAAACATGTGTTTATGTTACACACAAACTGTTAAATCTATAATAACTATCGTGTGGTTTCTTTTACTTCTCCCTACGTATTTTGCATATGTCTTTTGTTTTGTTCTCACGACTGCCTTTAGATGTGGACGCCCATCAGATGTCGTTGCAAGAAGGACGGATAAAGACGATTGTTTCAATATAACATTAGGAACTGATGTTAGATTATTGAAGAGTGTGTCGACTCTGCCCTGCAGACATGGAGGAAGTCAGTGTTGTGTTTGGAAACTATAGAGCCCCCTCCTCTGTTTCACTTGTTTTTTGCACATTATGTTGAGGAAGGCAAGTGTGACTGTGTTTGTTATTGAGCCATTATTCACACAGCGAAGGTCGGCTGAGCTCACATGGTGTCTTACAGTAAAAAGTTAGAGTGGAGCAGATGTAAAACAACAGATTAACAGATGATTCATATGTTTTGATTCATCCTGAGCTGATTCATTCTGATATTTCCAGATTATTATGTTTTATAGTGCTGTAATAAACAGCAGTCGGAGGTTCCTGTAACAGCGGGAGCAGCTGAAATATGAGCCAGAGCAACAAAGATGAGATATAGAAATGGCAATTTCCCCAACAAGGGAGTTGTAGATAAATAAATACCAGTGGTTATTACATCTGTGAGAGGTGTGGTGGTGTTGTCTGTGTCACGTAGAAATGGCTCATGCATTGCAACAACAAAAAGCTGGTGGTCTGACAGAAATATGATGAATATGTTTTCCAAATAAAATTCATTGTATCCCAACAAGGTCTGACTGTGGCTGAGAAATCTCTGAGGGGAAAGCTAAACCAAGCCGAGCTATTCCACAGAACAGACTTTTAAAAAATAAAAGAAACACACAAATACTCGCACCGTTTCCTGGCAGCGTTTGGCTGAGCTGCTAATAGGCTGCTGGGATTTCACTCTTTATCAATTACCCAGGGATCTCAGCGCCACGTCAGATGTGTGAATGACATGCACGCTCGTCCTCCGTTGTTGTTTTTTAACATCCGGGAATAACAGCTTTATGAATAAACACACTTACTAATGGTACTACTTTTTTCATTAACAAGTAATCAAAGAAGTTACTGTTTCTCCCGTTGCAACAAAAACACACAATACTGACAATAAAATGCACCGTTGTTTGACTCAAGAAGTCCCGTCACAAAATAACACACCTGTTTACAGTCCATCAGCCGATTGGAAAGAAGCCATTTATCTGGAACTAACCAACTCACTCTGTGTTCCTCAGAGGAATACTGGATATTCCTGATATTTAGTTACTTTTCAACAAAAAATACTGTAAATATGCCAGATTTAGCTCAAGAGCTAATATAATATAGCTTTATAATGTTCAATCCCACTGAGATTCAGAATCTCTTTTGCAATGAGATCCTAATAACTTTTTAAAAGTAACCTGCAACACTGGTCTGGTAAAAGAAATGATCAAAGAAACAACAAGAAACAAATGAAACGTCAGGCCGTTGGAGCAGCACGACGCTCCATATGCTAAATACCTCATCACTATCGGAGTCATGTGCCGTCTAGGAGGCAGAAACCCGTCTGTATGCTCCTCATGCTCTGCTCGGTGGCATCATGTCATGGTGCTAAACTGAAGACATTCCTATAAATATGTGATATCAACAAATCAGTTTTAATATGATTGACTATAACGAGAAGGCAGCCAGCTGAGCCGAGGAGCCGCTGCATCAACGTGACATCCATTTTACACTTTGTGCTCGTAAGTAAGAGAGATGCTCTGTCACCTTCATGTCAGAGCTGCAGACCTGGGCTTTCTTTTTTATGTTTTATTTATTTATTTATTCATTTATTTTATGTAGCGCATGAGGACACATAATCAAACAAACAACAGCATCTTTTGTGTATGTCATTGATTTCTTGCGTGAGATATTTGGAGCAGGAAAGGTTACAGTAGTCAGTATGAACTAAAGAGAAAATGAGAGAGAAAGAGCGAGGAAGGGAATTTGGGGTTTGTTTTATTCTTTCTCTTATTATATTTATTCATGTCATTCTCAGTGTTTAATTCTCTTACCTCTCTCCATCCTGTTATGTTAGTGCTTGCATACTTTGGGCCGACACCAGACCCGCAGATCTGGGCTTTGTTAGCGTTGATGCTAAAATCCGACACTCAGAGAATGAGAGTCTTTACATTTCTGTTGCAGAGAGATTCCTGGACGCCAGGTTTCCTGTTTCTGTACGTTCCAGAAATCATGAGGTTCCTGTCAAAAAAAAATCAGGAGAATAGGCAGATTTCCTGAATGCATGTGAACGCCTCCGCCTGCAGCTTTCAATGAGTAGAGGCCGATAGAGGATGTCAGTCATCTCAGTGTGGGGTGGGGTGGGGAGGGTTGATTTACACTAATTACTCTAACATTCATAATAAGAAATAATGTGCTAATGACAGGTTAATGTGAAAAACGCTGCACACGCCACCTCAAGCATCACAGCAGAGACAAGGTTGGAGCGGATCCATGACAGGAAGTCAACGTGGAAAGTCAACATGCCGATTTTTTTTTTTTCAATCGGCACGTTCAGATAGTTTCAATTAAGATCAGTTTTAGCTCATTAGCTCGATATCGCGGCGATAAACAAGAGGGTTTGAAAAGTGGAGCGGCCGCACGGAGCCGGTTGTCAGGACAATTTCACAGCCGAGTTGCTCCGTAATTAATGGGTAATAGAGGAGGCTGTTAAAGAGCAGCATTCATCATCACCCATATCCATAATTTCATTCTCTGGAGGTGGAGGAATAAGTCTTTTATCTCGGAGGGCCCCCGCTCGTCTCAGTCGCTCGTATTTCACGTCTTTGTCCGAGCGCTGGGAGCAGATCTGGACGGTCGACGCTTGGCTTTGTTTCGCTTCGGGTGTTTGCACATTTCTCCTCCTCCTCCTCTTCTCTCCTGACTTTCTTGTCTGTTTAGCCCTAGTGCTGTGTCGACGTATAGGATCCATAGGCGCTGAAACTGACATATTGTGACCAGGTGTGACAGAGAAAGGCCGTTCATCTGTCAGCGCGGCGGCGGCAGCGAAGGGCCCGCGGGGTCAGAGAGCAGCCACTAGGCAAATAAACGGCGTAATGTAATCCAACGCCAAGGCCTCAAACAATGGGGCCCTCCATTCCTGCAGCAGGGCGTGCCTCCGCCGCAGAAGAGGATGGCAAATATCTGAAGCATGAACTTCCAGGATTTTTCATGAAATCAAACCACACGTTCGGTCGTATTTCTGCTTGGCACTTACGCTTCATATAAAACAGTTTTTATTGGCAGCGGCGCAGGGAGACGGTTCCTCCCACACCGGATCCAGACGCTGAGGAGAAAGGATGCTGCTGGCGTGTGATCCGCCATCACTCTCTGTGATTTCGCCTCATTAATATCAGCCTCGCTGCTGTTTACTGCTTCACTGTCTGAAGTGAGCGTCTCCCGCTGTGAGCACACCGACCTTCTTTTGTAAAACACTGAGGTTTTGTGTAAACAAATGTTGCTCTTCTGTTGAATTTAGGCATTCGTTGTTGTTTTATCCGATGCAAATCCGCTCTCCTGCAAGATGCTTCCCATCACGTCTGATATTTACTATATTGAGATGTTTTGCAGCTTCACAGTCTATTTACAACTCCATTTACTCACCATATATCATACAGTTAACACTTTATATAAAGCACACACTATCAAGTGTTAGTTAAGCCTTAATAAACATTGGATTGTGAATTTATAACTCATGTCAATGATAAGTAAAACATTTTTAACTGTTTATAAACTACATACCAATGAGTATTCATGTATTATAAATGATTAATCCAGTATTTAATGCTAATGCTTAATAGTGTACTTATTATAAAGTGTTACCATCATATATTGTTATTACTTATTATTAGGCTAGATTTCTTGTCCGTCTCTCACCTATAGTTTAAATAAAGCTTAATAAGAAGAAGACAAAGAAGAAGAAGAATGAACACAGGGAACCAGGTTTCAAAATCCCCTCTCCGTGCTCAACAGGTTGTTTGCTGTAGCATTATAACCTGCACTTCTTCTTCTTCTTCTTCTTCTTCACCACTACTTCCTGTTACCATAGCAACCGCTGATTGTACCCTTGCCATGTAGATTAACCTGGGAGGATTTACAACTCATTCCCAAGGCGCATCCCACAACACAGTCCTAAATCATCAATTAGACACATTTGCGTCTTTTCATGTGACGACTAAACACGTAATTATCACTTTTTAGTCTCACGATGATCCGGCGGTTTATCGTTGTGGCGGCAGCGGCGGCGGCTGCAGCTCCTCTGTTCACTCTGGTTCACTCTGTGTTTCTCCCCCGGCTGACAATAGCCGGCTTGAGAAATGAGTCATCGAGTATAATTCTGCCGTTGCATAGGCACGCAGAGAGGGAGAGTGCTTATTCTTCAGGGCTGAGTTGGTTTCACAAATGGAGGAATCCCTCCTCTCCTCCTCTCCTCTGTCCTCTCCTCTCCTCTCCTCTCCTCTCCTCTCCTCTGTTCTCTCCTCTCCTCTCCTCTCCTCTCCTCTGTCCTCTCCTCTCTCTCCTCCTCTCCTCTGTCCTCTCCTCTGTCCTCTCCTCTCCCGTCTCCTCTCCTCCTCTCCTCTGTCCTCTCCTCTGTCCTCTCCTCTCCTCTCCTCTCCTCTCCTCTGTTCTCTCCTCTCCTCTCCTCTCCTCTCCTCTGTCCTCTCCTCTCCTCTGTCCTCTCCTCTGTCCTCTCCTCTCCTCTGTCCTCTCTCCTCCTCTCCTCTCTGTCCTCTCCTCTCCCCTCTCCTCTGTCCTCTCTCCTCCTCTCTCCTCTCCTCTCCTCTCCTCTCCTCTGTCCTCTCTCCTCCTCTCTCCTCTCCTCTGTCCTCTCCTCTCTCCTCTCCTCTCCTCGGTCCTCTCTCCTCTCCTCTCCTCTCTCCTCTCCTCTCCTCGGTCCTCTCTCCTCTCCTCTCCTCTCTCCTCTCCTCTCTCTCCTCTCCCTCTCCTCTCTCCTCTCTCCTCTGTCCTCTTCTCTCCTCTCTCCTCTACTCTCCTCTCCTCTCCTCTCCTTTCCTCTCCTCTCCTCTCCTCCTCTTCCACTCCTCTCCTCTCCTCTCCTCTGTCCTCTTCTCTCCTCTCTCCTCTCCTCTCCTCTCCTCTCCTCTCCTATCCTCTCCTCTCCTCTCCTCTCCTCTCCTCTCCTCTCTTCTCTTCTCTTCTCCTCTCTTCTCCTCTCCTCTCCTCTCCTCTCCTCTCCTCTCTCCCCTCCTCTCCTCTGTCCTCTCCTCTCCTCTCCTCTCCTCTACTCTCCTCTCCTCTCCTCTCCTCTGTCCTCTCCTCTCCTCCTCTCCTCTTCCCTCTGAGAGGACACAGGAAATGTGCACAGCGCTGGGATTTTTTTTTATTCCTGTTGTTCCAGGAAGTGATGGCTTCACTGCACGCCTGACTAACTGTACAGTAATTTTGGCTGAGGTGTGTGTTTGTGCGTGTGCGTGTGTATCCTTCTCTCTGCACACACAAACAGGCATTATCCTCCTGGTAAACCATCATTACAGATCACGCCCTCCCTATTCTTTCTTAACAACCTACATTTTCATTAATATCTCTTCTTCTTCTTCTTTTAAAGCCGTGACTCAGAGCGCTCTCTCCCGTCGTCTCTGCTCCATTATCCCACTCTCGGTGTGCGACTGTGGGATAATGGGATACCTTCACACACACACACACACACATATATACACACACACACAGGGGCCGAGGAGACTCACATAGGAAGGTGTTACATTTCATCTTTCTCTTCTCATTTTTCATTACATTAGAGCTAAAATACGTCTCCAGCTTCGCCATGCATCATCTTTTCTAATCTGGTTCAGTCCGACCCGTCTCTTAGCGTGACTGATAGAGGACGGAGGAAAGAAAAATTAGCCGGATTTACTTTGACTGTTTTTTTTCCATCCTAAAGATAAAGATAAAAGCTCCATTACGTCCTCTTCAGTAGATGACGTGTAGCTTCACTCAGGAAGACGTATTTTTAAACTAATAAGCACATTTTTCCATCGTTGTCCTCTCCGGAGTCTCTAATGGACACGTCAAAGCTAAAGGGAAAGGTTCCTGCTGTCATGTTTGTCCTCTTCACTCCCTCCATCCTCTGCAGAGACGTTCACTTCCTCGTGTCTGTCCATCTTAGAGTCACCGCCATTTAAAAAAAGAAAAAAAAGAAAAAGAAAATTGTTGACTGGGCTTTAAAGACGAGGTCGGCTCATTCAGGCTCTGGACCGAGGGTGCGTCCATTTTCCTTATCTGTCTGCCGCCACCTTTGGGAGGACAGCGAGGGCATGCTGACACAAACAACCCACCTCACAGTCCCTCCAGAGACGCACACACAAACGCACACACATGCATGCATGCATACACACAAACACACAGCTCTTCATCCTGCAAAAGGAGACACTCTGTGGAAAATCTTGTACTCTGTTGCTGCAGTAATTACGTGAGGCTGGATTCATTACTGTATAATGGTTTAACGTCCCCCGGTACCCGCCACAGGCTCGTTGTCGGCGTCACCGTCGCTCGGTGCTGCAAAGATTAAAGCAGAGATTAAAGGAATAACTGGTGGAAAGACGTCTGGCCCAGCTTTCTGGATGAATCTCTCTGACATGCAGAGCCTTTCTCCCTTTGTCGACTCGTGCAGAAGAAGCACCGTTTCAAGGTCAAATCACACGTCAAGGTTAAAGCTGGTTTGATCCAACAGGTGATTGCAAGTTTCATAATATGATACAAAACTGGTGTAAACAATAACTAATATTTACTTAGAATAAAAGAAAACGACTCTGTCTGGTGACGTTGTGTTATTATCTCATAGTGTGGTGAATGTGCAGGTCACAACTTGTCCACCAGAGCGTTGTGGAGTTGTTGGATTGTGTATTTGATGAGTTTGATGAGGGAAACCAAGAAATCCCATGAGCCTCCGTAGCGTAGCTCTGAACAGCTCATGGCTCTGCTCCGCCGTTCTAAAAATAGCTTGCACCGACAATTAAAGGTAACAAACCTATACCCCTAAAACTATAGGGATTTATGGCAATGGGCCAATTTGCCAAAATGTTGAACTATCCCTTTAATAGCTAACGAAAGAAGTTGCTTTTCTGACTTCTTAGCACCATCAACTCGGATGTGACGTCAGTTCCAGCTCCGAGCACTGAGCTATATTCTGCTAAAGATCCCAGATATGGATTGAGGTCTGAAATTGTTTCATCCGATGGAGTCTAGAGTTACCGTACTTAAACTTTATAACTCCATATAAAATGAAATAATGTTAAAATAAACATTAAGTGTGATGTGACTGTGGCTCAGGAGGGTTAGGGGGTTAGAGTTAGCAGGTCCTCTACAAACCAGACAGTTGAAGGTTTGATCCAGTCTACATATTTTAGTATCCTTGGGCAAGATACTGAATCCAAATTCTTGCAAGAATAGAATAAAAAAGTTCTGTATAAAAATGCAAGTCCAGTTATTATCAGCCTCCAATTCTTCCTCTTCCTGCTTCAACACTTTCAGTTCATGCCTTCAACTCAGTTTGACCTGAAACCTTGTTGTTACTGTTTACATTAATGTGAATCTGTGCCAGAAGACGACGTCATAGTCTGAGCTACAGAGGTCAACACACGGACTCTAAACACGCTCCTCTTTGCTTTCTCATAATATTTCCAACTGGGATACAGAGACAGGATATGGACTTTGATTTTTTGGATTTGCTGTCCACCTTGGGACTCTGTTCAGAAACATTACTGGCTCTTGTTCTCTTCTCCTCGGTAAAATCCCTTTTCACAAATTTCTGAGGACAGACTTTAAAAAAAAAGAAGAAAAAAAGCACAAAACACAAAAGGAAGAACAAGGACGGACGTTACTGTAGATAAAGATCTCAGCAGTTTATTCTGCCAGCTGAAAATACATCACAGGCTCTCACTTGGCCACCAGCAGCAGCAGCAGCAGGGAGAAGCAGAGCCAAACACTCACTTAAAGAATGACCCATCGCGGCCAAACAACCGTGAACTCTCATTTTTACAGGCCCAGAAGGCTGTCATTGAACTCATCATGCAAAATCAAACACGGGGAGTAAATCTGAAACTGTAATGATGCTTGTTCGTCTCATTTTCCTGAGAGGTTTAGTTCCACAAGGACACGAGCTGAGAGACGGAGGAGGACTCTTGGATTTAATAACCACCAACCAGATGGCGGTCGTAGCGTCACCGGGGGCAGATGTGGGGATGAGGAGGAGGAGGGGGCGGTTAGTCTTACTTCCTCGAGGTCGACGGCCTCGGTTTTAAAAGTCAGGTCGATGTGTTCACCATTCGTTTTGAATGTTGGATTCCCAATTAAGCGCTTAAGTGTTCGACACCTCAGGAGAGAGCGAGGTGTTGGCGCCCTCAGGCAGATGTTCGCCATTAATAATTATTACCCATCGTCACCCCGACACGTTGAGAGAAGAGAGCTCAGGATACTCTGGGCTCCTCGACTGTATACCAGCGACTTAAGTCAGCGGCTCGGGAAGTTTTTTAAACATCCACTTCTCACTCGAGGTTGAGCGGCCTCCGCACCGCGGGTCGACGCCGCCGTTACCGCGGCGCTGGAGCAGAGAGATAATGCAGACGCACTAATTGAGTAGGTTTTTTGTTTTTTTTTGGAGGAAGCCCGGAAGGCTAATGGAAGTTTTGGGGTAATAAGGCGGTGAATTGAACAGGCTGCTCTTACTTCTCTTCATCTCAGTGTTTCCAGAAGAAACAACAACAAAAAAAAATAAAAGAAAGAAAGAAAGAAAGAAGAACAAATACCGGCAGCTGTTTGCAGCAGAGCTTTGATGGTTGGGGACTTTGTCTGTCTCTGTCGTCTTCCGTCGTGGTTTCCTCCGACTCCTCTTGCAGCTCGGTTTATCGTCAAGTCCCGATTCGTTTTCTGCAAAGACGTCTTTGTGTTGCGTCAAAGCTTTAAGGAGCTGCAGCTTTATCACAAGGTGATGCCGAGGCTTTAATCGAGGTGTGATAAATATCAGCCGAGGCTTCTGAGTAACTGAGCTGCTCTAATGGGAACACGTGGTTCTGTAACAGTTCAGGTGTTTTTTTTTTACTCTTTCTCAACGTCTTACCTACAAACAACCTTTTAATCCCTCCTGTACAGTAGCCTACTACACATCTGTGCTGCAGTCTTTTTTCCCGTTATTGATAAAAAAAAAGGCAGACAGTTTGATCAAGGACGAGAGCGGATGAAGGAAATCGACTTTAGCTTGGTAGAATTTCAAAGAATCAGTAGATATGAGAGAGCTTGGTCAGCAAACTAAATGCCTTTATTCCCCGTCTGGCTTTATGCTGACACTGCAGTTTTAATTTATTATTACTGCATGTTGATGTGTGGGAACAGGCTGATTAAAGGAGCAATTCATCTGTTCCGACCAATATATAAATATATCTGACTACAACCATCAGATGGTTGATGATACGACTTTTCCTCTTTAACATTTCCTGTAGTTCCTCAATTAAATTCACATTTGTGATTCTTATTGAGATATCGAATGGATTGCCATGAAGTTAGTTGTAGATAGTCACATCCTGTTGGGACATGAGTTTTAACCCTTTTGATTGGTCCTAATGTTGATTTATCACCAAATACTTAAGGTGTTTGTTCGTTGTGTTTTGTAGCAAATATACATTGTTAGCATGCTACGACAGAGTATTAGGGCCACATTGAGAAACATTTAAAAATAAAATCATAATTTTACGAGAAAAAAGTCATAATATTATGAGAATAAAGTCATAATATGTTGTTTTAGAGGAGGAAAATTGTTAAAATGAAGGTTGTGGAGCATTTAGTGAAGTTGTACTTAAGTATAGGTTTCACAAACAAGGAGATACTTCATCTTTTGACTCATCAGCACCACATTATATATCAGTATCAGGACTTGTGTCATAAAATCATGACTTCAGTTATCTGTGTTGTTATTAGAAGCATGTTAGCTTTTTTCTGGGGGGTTTTCTGGCATATGTAAAATTTATCTTTACAAAATGTATTGGGTGTTTTTTGTCATTAGAGGGATGAGCCCTCTCTGTAACTGTGGCAACATATCAAAAGACCGGGCCTTCAGCTGAAATATGAATGGTTCAGTCCTAGTTAAGCACAATTGACACACAAGAGGTTATTTATCATTCACTGCAGCAGTGTGCAGTAGGGCTGCTGCAGATCTTCACAGAAGAGCCATTAAAGTCCCTAAAAGAGCCATTAGAGTGAATAAAGTGGCATCCATTTAGACGTCCCCTCCTGTGAGTTGCGGGAAACATGATGACAACAGAACAAGAGGCAGAGAGAGAGACAGAGAGTACGTGTAATCTCCTGCTCCATTTCCAACGCACACTGGTAATATCTGGGAAAAACTCAAAATAAAACGATGCGAGAAAAAGCAGCTACGGCTCAGAAACCTCTGCAGACTAACGGGAAGATGTTACCTCGTGTTATTTTTGTATCAGACATGACACATGCACAGCACATTAGCAAGCCCATAACTTTCCTAAACATAGATGTCATCATATGTTGCAGCCTCTTGCATCATGGGAACCTCATTTATCGGTCGATGACTGGAGGTAAAAAAAGAAAAAAAGAAACAAGCCTGGACATTTGACCCCGAAGGGCCTCCGTCCATGTTCTGTCCAACTTAATAATAGAAAACCAGAAGAAGAAAGCAAGTAAGCGCTCTCTCTCACTAGACTTTAATTCTTCAACACATGTCATCTGTTCAGAAATGAGCTCATCATTTATAATTCAAATCCAAATATTTAAAGGGCCAACGAGGAGTTTCTATTCGGTTATAAAACAGTCTGTCATCTGTTCAGAAATGAGCTCGGATCATTTATAAATGAAATCCAAATATTTTTGAACCTCTGACTTTAATCCTTGATGAATATTCTGTGTCTCCCTGCGTCGTCAGTGGGTCCTGGGGGTGAGACAGATGGTGTCGTGCTGCTGTTGCCTTCAGGTGCTGCTCTGTAATTGCCTTTCTCCAGATATACAGTCGTTTTGTGATGCAGCGGTCGGATTGATGGTTTTAAATAATCTTTTTTTACTTAAGTTACTGTATCCGTACAAGGAGCGTTTAGAGCTGCGTCAATGGATTTTGGCCTGTAGGTTCGGAAATGAACTCCAAAACAAACTGAGACCCAACATTTGGAAAGTGCAATCTCAAAAATCTTATATTTTATTACAGGTATGATAGTTTGAGGATATTTCTATCTTCATCTCTATAACCCACTTCATACTGCAACTCAGCCTAACTTTCCTCTGTGGATCAATCAAACATCTGATTCTGATTTCATGCTAACTCTCTGCAAGAGTCAAAACAAGTGACCAATATGAAAATATTGATAAATGCAACTTTAGTTTTATGAGTTATTTGTGCACAGGCGCTGTCAAACAATGAGATTCAATTAAATGTGTAAAAAAAATATTTTATTATATCTTATCTTTGTTGTTTTTGTACTCGCTGCTCTGTCCATCCATGTGAGAGCGCTGCCGTGTGAGTGCTGTCTGATATTTTGAGCAGACTAATAGCTGGAGCGTCAACGCCGCCGCCGCTGTCCCCGTCCCCGCTGCTGCTTCAGAATGAATGAATCATTGTGTAGCACTTTATTTGTTCTCTGTTTAGTTTAGTTTTTTCGGCCCCACCTTCTGCAGTCGGTATCCTGACGCCTTCTCCATGTTCCTGTTTATTCAGAACACAAACAGTGAGTTACATTACTACGAGTTCATTGTATAAAAAAAAGGGACAAGAATGGATGAGCAGCTCCCAGACGGCCGAGCCTCTCCCTCAGTCCTCCTCCTCCTCCCAGAAAACACAAGATATAAAACACATTTATGCTCCTTTGTTTTGCAGACAAAACCCCACGGTCTCTCGGCCTCTGAATGCATCATGGTCAGCTTTTCTCTGAAGAGTTCAGGATGTTTAAGAAGCAGCTGCAGCTCGGTGTCCGTCACCAGATCCCCAGTCTATTCAAACACCGACGGTTACCACTGACCTCCCTCCACATGCTCAATATGAAATGTGTCTACTGGTGATTAATCTCCACTTGAGCAGTGCTGGTAAAAGTGTCTACCAGTTCTGTGTTGATGATGACATGCCCTGTAATTGACTGTGATTAATAGTTGCCACGGAATTGCTAATGTGCCCCAAAGGCAGAGCTGTGAGTCGGTCGTATTACCAACTGATGATTAAATGTCCTCGGTTCGGCCCCCGGGGGACCGATAGGCCATGACAGTGTGTCAGAGGACGGCCCGGGTGCTCGTCCATCTCCAGTGCTGCACACAAAAGTTGTCTCAGTGTGATTATCTCAGGTCACATCTCATAACAAAAGATGGTTCCCTTCACTTCTTTTAAAATATACCTGATTTTAAAGAAGTAAATAGGATATGATACGGTAAAGTCATGCAGGGTAAGATTAGATGTGGTAAAGGCATGTAAGACAAGGTACGATACAATATGGTACGATACGATACGATACGATATGGTACGGTACGATACGATACAATATGGTATGATACGATACAATATACGATACAATACGATACGATACAATGCGATACAATACGATACAATACAATACAATGCGATACAATATGGTACGATACGATACAATACAATGCGATACAATATGGTATGATACGATACGATACGATACAATACGATAACGTCTTGTAAGATAAGACAGGATAGGACACGATACGATATGATAAAGTAATGTAAGATAAGATAGGATCAGATATAATACAATACTTTATTCCCAGTCTGAGAAAGTACTGCAACAGGCATATGACACACAATGCGAATAGAAAAATAAGAAAGAATAAAATAGAAGTGCAGTATTCAATTCAATTTTTTGTATAATTTAGTCATTAAATAGGGATTATTGAATTTAACACAGCTACAATGAGTATGGAACTCATGTGTTATGACTATTTTTTATTTCCAACCTAAAATAATGGCACAAAATCATTTTCTTTCATATGTAAGAGAAGACACTGAGTCCTGGCTGATGATGATTTTGCATAAAAAACCATCAATAATCCATAACTTTATTTAAAAAATGGATTTAATGATTGTATGTAATGGGAGGAGGGTCATTCATGTTTTATCCTTTTAAAATTATCACCCCACAAAGCCTTTTAGTGTCTTTTAAAGTGCTTTATTGTCATTCACAACTTCCCAACGCTCTCAATAATGTTATGTTACATAATGTTACATAATGTTTAACCCCGACACCCACCAGGTCTCATGTGGACAAAGTTTAAAACAGTTTCAGGCCCCACTGAGAGAGAGGATTAGAGTCAGACGCAACAGAAACTTGATGCAACATTGAGTTATGTTTTTCTCCCAACTGCTGCTGAGAAGATAAAACGATACCAAACTCACTCGTGCGTCTTATCTGCCTCATTTTCATTAAAAACTGCTCTTTTGATGGATTTGTGCCGTCGCCTCACAGAAGGGCCTCCACGCTGAGAAGCTGCTGGAGAGACGAGTGTCCTGAACTTGCACCCCGAATCCGATCACAACTCCAATTAATAATTTCCACCACATCCTCTCTGATTCTGCAGCAAGACGAGGAGGAAGAAAAAATATCAACAACAAAAAAAACTCACATGCACATTTTATATTAATGGAGGAGTAAAAGAAAATCTGTGCAAGTAAGAATCCGTACAGTGAGTAACCTCGACACCACCTCCATCCCACTCATGCACTGAGCAGAGAGTGTGTGTGCGTGTCGACTGATGGAGGAGTGTATAATTTACTAATGACACGGTACATGACTTCTGGGTATTGGAGGCTTGGAAAGAATTCAGACTTTGAGGATTAGATCTGCATAATTTCTCCCATGCAACAAGGCAGGACCTGTAAAATCACTTCAGCTGATGGTAGTAAGGTTAGTGGGGTCTCCGTCTGCATAAACACATTCACAGTAACAACTTTCTGATTATTAGAGACCAGTCAGAACCAAGCAACAGCATCCAAGGCTGAATAATGAAGCCAACGCCGCAGTAACAGATACTGCAGTTCCTCTACTGACCACTAGAGGCTCCAACAGTGAGTTAAACGCCATAGACTCCCATGTTTTAAAAAAAATCCTGGTGTAAAAAACTCTTTTGCTGATTTGGTTTGATATATAATTTATATATTTTATAATGGATTCTTTTTTTAAGTAACCACATTTGGTTACTTAAAATTCATTTGATTTGGGTACAAACTTATAAGTAAAAGATAAGCACTTAAGTTAGGAATAAAGTAAGACCTTTCATCAATATGCTTTTATTTATTTATAAAACAAAAAAGCATTCTTCATAATACACTTAAAATCATTCATAGATATAAATATAAATGTTTTTAGCTGAAGTTTAACTTTTTTAATGTTATCCTTGTATTTTAAAATATTTTTTATGCCTTCAACTAACTTTATTGACCTTGATTTGCAGTGACAAAAATCAAGTAAAACTTGTAACACCCGTTAGTAATGGACCCAAATTTATATTAGTGCCCTATAAAGAGTATATGTTTAACAAAACACAGGCCCCTCCTCCTTCACCCATTTATGGTAATAGAGCTGAGGGTTAGGGGCGGAGTCAGGTGCTGCCAAGATGGAGAAGGCGAAGCAGCTTCAAATCTGGTAAGAAACCGTTCACCAGTAAACTCTGATCTGCTCCTCATGTATCCACTGCAGCAACTTTCAACATATTAAATTACTTCCCCAAACATATCATTAGACTCATACTTAGTTTATTAATCCTGTTGGGTTTGTGCTTACATCCTCTCCAAGTAAGTCAGGCCACATTCCCCGTGGCGTCTCATTATGAGAACATAATTGCGTTGCATTGAGCTTGACGCAGCCGTTGAAGACGTTTATAGATTAAAGGAAACACAGAGTGTGAAGTGAAGTATGTAAAGTACTTGGAGCAGCCTTAATCTGGCCCTGTGTGCAGAAAACAACCATTAAAGTTGACTTTAAATAGCTTCAGCAGCTCAACAGTGAAACAGCAACACTTTAAGTGCGTGCACTTGAGGTGTTTTAATGATGAAGCCTCGCTGCGACTTTTTTTTTCTTTTTTTTTGCGGAGTCATGGTTGTGATTTGTGGAAATGATCGGCGACAGGAAAACATCATCAAACACAAAACTTGCATTAGTTCTTGATTGTTATGTATGAGCAGATGAGTGGTTATGGGATATGTCATTGCTGTAAGACATTTCATAATGCAGCAGCAGCAGCAGCAGCAGCAGTGTTGCAGTCCAGACTGAAATATCTTAACAACTATTGGAGGATTGCCATGAAGTTTCAGGCTGACGTTTACGGCTGATGAATTGGGACCACCACACCTTTCAAGATCTCCATGGCGCTCCCTTGACTTCACTTACATCACAACCTCTTTACATATAAGATAAAAGTGATTCATTATGTGACAATGTGCAACCTGAAACTTACCTTTCCTCTAATGCATTGCTTGTAATGTACCAGTAAATGAAGACAAGGCCAGCGCAGGTTTCCATGACATAATTCAAAGTGTTGACGTTTCATTACAGCAGAGAGTTTTTTTTTTAGTTTTTTTTTTCCTCGCTGCTGTTTCACCATTTTTTTTTCTGTGGGAATAGGGAACAAAGTTTCTGCTCCGTAATGAGTCCTTCCGAAGTCGGGAAGGACTTGGCTTGGAGAAAGGAAGACGCGAAGCTGTCCCCAGTGATTAATTCAAATGAGATGAAGCATGAACCCCATAGGAGCGTTGCTTAGATAATTACAGCAAAAGGAGACGGGAGCAAATGTTGTCCTGCTGACAAAACCAAAGTCACAAGAACAATTAATGGAGGCAACAACAACAACAAAAATACGGCGGCTGTGGCTCCGAGGGACGGCGCTGCTTTAAAATCGGTGGCAGTGGCTGCTGCAGCTATAGCTTGTTGGTAGATGTGGTCCATTATTTATGGACGTCATGTGATTACAGAGTTCAGTTTGTGCTCAGCAAGCTCTGCAGAAACCCCAGGGGAGCCATGCCAGAGTTAGTTGTGCTCTGTTGTCTCTTTTATCAGTCGCTCAGATTTATTTTAAAATTTTCTCCCACCACTGAGCGGAGCGTTTCTTAATGTAAATGCATATCTTGTTGTTGTTTTGTCTCCTTAATCTTTATTAATGTCTCAGTCTTCCTCTTAATATTCAGGCCAGTAGCAGTGGCACTCTGACTGAGCAGCGCGGGGACTTCCTGACTATCTGGAGTGGAAAGGTTTTCTCTGCTCACTTTATTCCGAAACGCTGCCGAGCACCAGACGACGTGCACAGCAAACAAAACATTGTCTCAAATCATATCTATTCCAGCAGGAGTATTCGTATCTATATTGATTTTTATTATGATAAAGGTAGAAATGAGCATGAATGCATGGAGAAAGGAGTTTTGTTCGGTCAGCGGTTCAGATCCCGAGGGCTTTTGTTTCTAATTTACAAATGTATTAACCAGAGAAAATCAATAAATCCTCACATTTGAGGAGTTGGAACTAGGCGATGTTTGGCATTTGTGTTTGAGAAACGACTTGTGTGTTTTATAAATGGTCGAAATATCCGTTCGTTTTAACAGGTGTTGTCATTTAAATTCACCAAATTACACAACAACATCAACAACAAGGCATCTTAATTGATCTATTCAGTTAGTGTCTCCTGAGTCGGTTTGGACAGAAGCTGCTGGAGGTTTAACACCATGTGGAGATCGTCGATGCAGACGACAGCGTTAACTCAGCGGTGTTTTCCTGCTCACTAACACACACACACACACACACTCACCTAACGAAGCTGCTCCTCTGCTGATCGCAGTAAATGAGGCAAAGTAGACGCGGTGATTGAAATGACATCGGTATAATAGAAGTCAGTCAAGGTCGAAGCACGTGTGTCGCTCTATGTTACAAAGTAAATAAGAGAACGTAAATTTGATAAACGTCTGAATACTGTATCATACAAACATTTTCATACATACTGTACATACATAACTCTTTTTTTCCACTGATATGAATCCGAAGTATTGTTTTAAAATCAACTCAGGTGGCAAACGCACTGGAAATGAACAAAATCAATCCAATGTTGGCTGATTATAACTGGCTCTATTGATGTCAGTATCTAACTTACCTGTGTATTTGCAGATAATTGTTGGCTAATGATTATCAGCTAATATCAATTAGAATATCATGGAAAAGTCAAGTCAAATTGCCCCAACCAATTGAGTGTATATAAGGCCAACATTTTCATATTAAAAAAGCTTCTGTTTTTTTAATTAGCATTTTGTAATATTCAAAAATGGGGTCACCTGAAATGTCTAGTAATTGATAAAAAAATATATTTTTTAAACTAATTACTATTATTCTTAAAATTATGATTAAAAACACCACACACAATCCTAAACAGCTGTATTCTATACTTTCACTTTCTCAAATTTAAATCGAGTTGCAGCATATAGAAATATCTGAGCTGGTGCACCTCGCCAGAAATTTGTGATGTCATAACGGGGTCACGAGCCAGAAAAGGTTGGGAACCGCTGCTCTAATTTATTGAGATGCACTTGTACGTCTCCTCTGTGTAACGATGAAATCCAACAGCGAACAGTAACTACAGAGTCGAGTCATGATTCCTGCATGAGAACATGTATGATCCTGTTTGTTTAACACGGAGCCTGGAAACAGGGTGTATTTGTTTAATTCCTTCTCTGTGAGCGTGTGAGCGTGTGAGTGTGTGCGAGGCTCCCTGCAGCAGCAGAGCAAAGCGAGCTGTGAGCAGCGAGCTCTGTTTACGTCTGACTGCCTGTGAACTCTGTCAGGGGTCTTTAGTCTGACAGATGGAGAACCCTGGGCTTAGACTCACCGTGTCATTCTGTCGGAGGAGCGAGGTTTTGAGATGGGCCAGCGTTCCTCACACCGGGTTTTTCTGGAGCAAACAATCAAACGAGATCACAGAGGGAGAATCTGTGTGTGTGTGTGTGTTTGTGTTTGTGTCACAGCTTCATATTTTTAACCCTCCTGGGTAAAGGAAGAAAGGAAGGACAAAGGGAAATATGGGAGGAAAGGGGGAAAAGGAAGGAAAGATAGAAGGAGGGAGGGAACAGATAAGGAAGGAGGGAAGGGAGGGGAAAGGACTGTGGAAAGAAGGAAGGTAAAAGGGAAGGATATAAAGTTGGAGGGAGGGAATATATTTGTTCAAGGAAGGAAGAAGGGAAAGAAGGAAGGGAAAAGGGAAGAAACGGAAAGAAAGATGGAGGTATAGGGAACAGATCAGGTCAATTGGATCAAAAGAGGAAGGAAGAAGAGGCAAGGATGAAGAGAAGGAAGGGAGGAAAGAAGGAAGGATGGAGGAAGGAACAAAGCAGTGATGTGTCGTCTGTTTCCGTCTCCCTCCACGATCCTCCTGCAGCGTTCCAGTAAACCAAGTAAATAATTAGATCAATAGAGGTATTAATTTTTCAGAGGCATCATCCCTGCAGGCTGGCGCTGCAGTGTTTTCCCTGTCTCCCCGAGCTGCATCGTTATTCTTAAACGCATCACTAATGACCCGATCGATGAGCCGCCGCCGCCGAGCTGCCAAAATCCTAAATTGGTGAATTATGACTTTACAAACGTCAGCGCTGAATATCTAGCACCCGGTGTTGTGGAGACGACGTATTGAACTGAATTTCTAAAAATTCATACCTCCTCTGGAGTTCAAAACTATTAGACTTGTAAAAAAAATAAAAAATAAAATAAAAAATAGAAGAAGAAGAAACAAGAAAAATTTCTCCAGACTTTCATTTCTCCCTCGGTCCTGCTGTGCACAGACACAGGTTCACCCCGAGAGCAGCGAACCACATTTAACAAGGAAAGAAGCAGGAAATGTTGTGAGAAAAAAAAGCTTTATCTCTGTAGCTTGTGTAGTTTTCACAAAAAAGTGTGTCCTTGTGTGTATATATGTGTGTGATATTCTTAAAGCTCAGCCCTTACACAACCAAAAACTAAAGTCTGTGTGAAAAGATCTTTGTCCCTACAAAACTGATTAAAGGACGATTCTCCCACTGTCACATTTCCTGCTTTCAACATAACATTCATTTAAATTCTAACACACACACACTGTCTGGCTGACACAGATATTGTAGTTTGGCTGTGACTCAGTGGGTGGTCAGAGAAGAGAATGACGACAGAATAAAGAGTTGGAGTGCACTTCCATATGATTTCATTTCAAAGCAGCACTTTCCCCACTAAGCAAGGAGTGTGTGGGCACATGTGTATGACTAAATGTACGATGAATCAGAGTGTGTGTGTGTGTGTGTGTGTGTGTGAATGAAGGAGCACTATGTACATGCACATCATCGTCACACACACACACAAGTGCTGTGAGGAAATGGATGCGAGCTCTCAGAGTAAATGCGTAGGACTTTGTTATTTCATACATGCATGATGAGTTTCTGTTTGTGCAGCACATCGTGTCCTCATGTGTTCATGATATATATTAATTTATAAAACAGGAAAGGTGAAATCCAGCGATCTGATTGGTTGTTAACTGTGGTTCTATTCTAAAGTCTTATCACAGCATCTATCACTATCACTCTGCGCCAGTCGTGATATATTGCTTCTATATTTATCTATTTGTCCTGCAGGTGATCTGGTGTCCAGGGCCATGCACCACCTGCAGCCGCTGCACATCAAAAACCCCAGCAACGGCACCCCGGTCCACCAGAAGACCACCACCACCACCACCACCACCACCACCCCCAGCGCCACCACGGTGCACTGGGAGCCCGAGGCCCTCTACACCCTCTGTTACTTCATGCACTGCCCGCAGATGGAGTGGGAGAACCCCAACGTGGAGCCCTCCAAGGTCACCCTGCAGACGGAGAGGTGAGCGAGTCTGACGGCAACACAGGCAGTGTCTCGTGCTTTGTCTCAGTCTGAATACTACAGTAACATACTTACACGGACTATTTTGAGTATGCATGACAGTGTCCTCATGGAAGTATTCGAATCAAGACGCAGCTAAGGAGACATTTAACAACAAATAGAGCTGAAACTAGTGGTCAGCGAGAGGGTAAAAGACACATTTTTTTATTTGTGTTGCGTCTTTTGCATTTGTGATGACTCATCTAGGCCACCGTAGTTCCACCATAACGGGATGTTGCATTTGTGGAAGTTGAAATTCAGAACTGGGAATGACGTCACAACAGAGTCAGGAAAGCAGCTCGTTGTGTTAGCTTTTGTTGTTGTTAGCATCGTGAGCTACTTTGTTCGAGAGTTTGTGCATGAAAGCAACAAAACAACACGTCTAGACGGTAGAAGCTGCACAGAGTGGCTGATAAACAGTGTCATGTTCAGCTTTTATTCACTGTTGATGCACAGAGCAGCCATCTTGGATTGTGACCTCAGGGTTACAGAAGTTCCTCAGAGTTTCCGAGCTGGAATTACGACTTCATGATGTTTCTGATGTTGGGAATACCGACTTCTGAGTTGGAAACGAACACAACAATATGATGTAATTTAAGATAAATGATCTGTATATGGCTGTAAATGAGAAAAGCAGGAAAAAAACAAGCTGCATTTTAAAAAGTTTTGAAGTGGAACAGACTCTGGAGCCTCTGATAATGTATTCATGTTGAAATTCAGACTTTGGATCGCGTCCCTGAACCAGTACAAAGAAGAAAAAGCCAAAAAAGACGAAGAAAAAAAGAGAAAGAGTCTCTCTGACATGAATTCCTTCTTTGTTATTCACTCTCAGTCGATTAGTGGCTTTGTGAACCGCGACGTGCAGCCCTCTGCCTCTGCCCATCAAGCTGTAAATCAACAAGTAAGATGATTTCTGTCTCTGACAAATGTTTGTGTAAGTTAAAATCCAATCTCCCAAAAATGTGCATCGCCCACATTTCCTGGCACCGTGCACACGCCGTAAAAGCTCCACACGGCTTCCAAGCGCTCTCCATCTTGATGCGCAGACACATTTATCCTCACTACAGCCACAGGATTTTTATTATTTTTTTATTTTTTATAAGTGTTGTTAAAGGTTTTGCACAGATGCTCCCGACTTTTCTTGCACAAGTTTTTTTTTTTTATATTAAGAAGATGCTGCGTGGGCTGGTCATCGCTGACACCTCCCCAGGCGTTTAGCAGATTGATGGGAACCAGAGGGACTTCGCTCGGATGGACGGATGGACAGATATTCCAACATCTTTCCTCCACGCTGAAGAGATAAAACTCCATCCCGACTTCCCCGGGGAGCGGGAGGAATGTCAGGCGGAGTGACATGTCAGCAGGCTCTCGGGCCCCCGCAGAGAAAATTCTCTATTTAGCATTCTGCTGAAAGGTTGAAGACGGAGTAGGAAAGGGCCTGAATAACACAGTGGGATAAGAGCGAGACAGACCTGGAGTAAATGAGCTAAAATACTCTTTTGGGCTTATTTTTGAGAAGATTGAGATAAGCCTCTGTTAGGTGAAAACTTACTGAAGGGAAGTAAATTGCCGAAATTACTTTTTTTTACACCTGAGCTCTAAATATCTATACAACGCTGAATTACCCTTAGAAGAAGAAAAGCACTTTAATTTCAGAGGTCTGTGAGAAAGATAAAAACTGTTACACTCAGTGTTTTTTCGACTCGACAAGAGTGGATTTTCTCTGTCTGGGTGTCGGTCGTCGCTGCAGGCAGGCGGCTGCGTCTCTATCGATGTACGACGTTCAGAAACCTCCACTGAGGAGGAAGCAGACAGTTCAGGAGGCCTGAGTCGTCACATTAGTCAGACCTGCACATTCCTGGCAGGCCGGAGGTGTAGAAAGACAAAGATAGCTCTCTGTCCGCTTGTAGGAAGAAAAAAAAAACGAGGAAGAGCCGTGCACACGAAATGTTGACTCGTCAAACACAGTGCGTCGATATTTAAAAAAGCTACTGCCCTGATTAAACATGTGCTCGCAGCAAATTTACAGAAGGACCAGGCAGCTGCAGACACAGTAAACACAACACTCCCTAATGGTCTGTCTCTGTTGGGGATGTGGTGCTCTTCCTCCTCCTCCTCCTCCTCCTCCTCCTCCTCTCTGGTTCTTCTTCAGTTTTTTATCACCCCAATATAAAATCACAAAGATAACAGCCTCAAATTTTGTCTATAGACGCCCTGAGATAACCCTCTGTTATGATCTGATGCTGTATTAATAAAAAAACGACCAGGAGACTTTTAGCCTATTAACACTAATAAAAGCAGAAACTACGGTGGCTCAGATGGGTCAACATCCCATTCCTCATCTCATGTGTCATTAAATATCTTCTCTCCAGTCTCTCAGTGTGTTTAACCATAGACATATAGTATAAGAAGACTATAATGCACCTGACGCTCCTGCTGACCAATGACACAGCATCGCCACACGGCCGCCATCTTGGCTCAGTCGACTTGCTCCAGAGTTAAGCCGTTGGTGCATGTTCTACTAAAATAACCAGAACTTGCTCAGTTTTTGACAGATTTTCAAACGGTCAAAAATTATGTACTCTTCTATTAAAGTGACATTATAGTAGCATTATGCAACTAGTTAAAATAATAGCTATATGGACAAGATTTCAGAGAGTTATGAACAGTTTTTTTTGGGATCACCTGTCTGCTGAGTCAGAGCTAGTTATCTGAGCCAAAATGGCTGCCAACCCATTGTGTGTTACAATGACTAGGAGATGTTTGAGAGCAGAAATTGTGATGCCAAAAGCCACATTTTGAATTGTGTTGTTTATTTTGTATCTGAGCCACCATAGTTTCACCATAATGGGATGTTGCATTTATGGAAGTCAAAATTCAGACCTGAGAATGACGTCACAGTTAGACGTCACAGTTGCTAGTTTGAGTTGGTAACAAGTTGATAGTTTGTGCACGAAAGCAACATAACAACATGTCTCCAGGTAGAAGTTGCACAATAATGTCAGTATGATTCATTTAAAGACAGTAAAGCAAAACTAAATAGCTGATAATGTTCAGTCTGTGGTCGTCCTCTTCCTCTTTATTTCTTGTTTAGGTTTTTCCCACCACAGAAAACAGTGTCGACTTTAGTCTATATGAGAAACGCCCTGAGATTAACCTCTGTTATGATCTGTTGCTGTATAAATAAAATTGACTTGTAGTTTTGGGGGAGAAATGTATCTTTGCCAGTGGGCCATGAGGGAGAAGGAGCTCCGCGGGGGAGCTGGACTGATTGATATGTAATATAATTATCTGACTATAACATGAAATTAGCCCATTTAATTTAATGTTTCAAAGTTTCTTAATGCGCATACGAGACTACTTCATGGTTTCAGAGGAAAATGGACTGTTTTATTCTCGTCCAAACGGAACCAGCTGAGTCAGAATTACTCTTGTTATATGGCTTTTTGAGGAATAAGTACATACAGAACACTGAGTCATTGAGTTCATGAAAAGACAATATTCACAGCATCTAAGTGCAAATGAGGGAGAGACAAAAAAGAAAATCATGTTTGCCAAATGAGGAGTCTTTGAAAGGAATATTTCCGGTTTCTGCTGCTGACCTGCTTTAAGGGAGAGACGCAGCAAAAAGCCTCACGTTGGACCTGTCCCAAGGTTCCTCTGTTTGTCATTAGCTCGCTAATGTAGGGAAGAGAAAGGCCCGTTTCTATGAGCCGGGGAGGATAATTATTATGAATGAGCAGGATTTAGCGAGGGCACGGTGCCAGAGGAGGAGGAGGAGGAGGAGGAGGGGGGTCGACATCCATGAACTTCACCCAGTGCAAGAGAATAAAAACAATGTGAGTCACAGTGAAAAATCCATGTTTTAATGAGACAATCAGTCTATTAGGATTCACTTTTACTGTAAACGTGCACAGAGAAAGTAGGTGACTAGTGCTGCGTTCAAGTCACATGGGAAAAGGAGATAATGACGATGATGGGAGCGTTAATGTCAACAGAAGATGTGAAATCCAAATCACTGTAACACTTAAAAGTGTGAAAAACATCTTTTCATGTAGAAAATAATAATAATAAGATATATAAGATGACATCCTTTTTATCTATTGAAAAGAAACTGATAACCATTATTAAATTCACTTTTAAGGTAAATCAGAGCATTCAGCATTCACATGGGAAAGAAAGTTATGATGATGATGTGAGCGTTAATGTCAACAGATTAATCAATGTGAAACATAAAAGAGTGAAAAACAGATTTTTATGCAGAAAATGACAAGATAAGATGATGTCCCTTTATCTATTGAAATAAACAAATTCTCAATAATAATTTTCACTTTTAAACACGCAGGTGAATCAATAACTAGTGCTGCGTTCAGGTCACATGGGAGAGGAGATGATTGTGATAATATAACATAATGTTACTTTAGTATTTCAAATAATTAGATAGACAAAGATAGGTGCACACGCACATCCGTGCCAAAGGATTTTGGGTGGGTGCAGAGCCGAAAAAATAACGAAAGATGAGAAAGAAAAAGATACAGCTCGCACACCACTGGGCTCACATGCAGTCCGTTTAATTTAGGAAGCAGATGTAACGTTTCGAGCGGAGATGCTCTTCGTCAGACATACAAATGCAATCTAAACGCCATCTTTAAATATCATGTGATGGTCATGTGATCACCAGAAAAACAGGAAGTAATAGTTACAAACACTGACATAATAGTAGAAAGTGCTTACAGTTCCAATATTGGACAAAAATAGTACCTATTTAATTCTGGTGTTCTTAGTACATTGATAAAAGTAAAAAACAACAACAAAAACTTCCTGAGATATACATAAGCGTGAGCACAGGAGTAAACACACACACACACCAAAAAAAGGAGGAAATGTGTTGTGTGAGTACAACTGCGCCCACGCCCATGAAACACCATAAGTCATATACGTAAGTAACAACATAGAAAAGTGCAAATAGTACATGAATACAGCAATACATCAAATAGAAAAATATATCAATAGAAAAATATATAATATAGATTTATCATTGCAACATCAAGGTGTATACACACCAGTGCATGAAGACACAGAGGAGTAAAAACTCAGTGGGAAATGCCACCAGTGATCGGGCGTAGATGCCGTCATAAAGGGCACAAATCACTGAGGCCACACCTAGGTATATAAGCACATAAGTAATGAATCACATTACGGCACAGAACAACACACAGCAACATCTAGTATAATCATCATAGTTACAATAGTTACAGGAACGGGCGAATGTCCATTTCTTCATTCATGCCCTTAGGTGACATGGTATCCAGAGTATAGATCCAGAAAAGCTCACGCTTGAGAAGGAGTTTGTTGACGTCACCTCCCCTCCTCGGTGGACTGACATATTCTATCCCAATGTAGCTCAGAGAAGCCACACTATGTTTCATCTGGTTAAAGTGATTGGCTACAGGGCTCTTCGGATCAGAATTACGGATGGCACATCTATGTTCAGATATTCTGGTTTTAAGGGGTCTGGAGGTTTTACCAATATATGCAAGGCCACAAGGGCACTTAAGCATATATATCACATTGTTTGTTTTACAGGAAATCACTCCCTTGACCAGGAACATTTTGCCAGTGCGTGGATGATGAAAAGTTTTGGTTTTGCGCGTAAAATGGCATTGTTGACAGCTGCCACACTTATAATTGCCTGCTTCCACAGGGGGGAGAAAAGAAACACGAGGTGGTGGAGGGCTGGGATTGTCTGCCCTGACCAGCATATTTCTGAGGTTAGGGGGTCTTCTAAAAGTCACACGAGGGGGGTTTTCAAAGCGGCTTCTCAAAGAAGGATCAGTGGACACAACGTGCCAGTGTTTATGTATGATTGAAGACATTTTTTTAGCAAGAGGTGAATAGGGGATAACACACGTAACTCTGTCATCAACAGTTTTAGTTCTAGTCTTAGAAAGACAGTCAGATTGTGTTACATTGGAAAAACGTTCAGATGCCTGCAACACCCACTCTTCTCTGTAGCCTCTCTGGAGAAATCTGTGCACGAGATCCTGCTTGTGTATGTTAAAGTCAGAGTCTGAGCTGCATATTCGACGTATGCGGTTCATCTGTGCAATGGGCAGGCTTCTTTTTAACGGGGTGGGATGATATGATTGTCCATGCAACAATGAGTTCCTGTCAGTGGGTTTCCTGTAGAGTGAAGTGCTGAACCCTTTATCACTCTTGATGATGAGAATGTCCAAAAAGTTCATTTTAAAAGAATCGTGTGCCATGGTGAACTTCAAGTGTGTGTTCTGTGCATTGACAAAGTTAAAAAAATCTCTGAGTTTGTCTTCAGTTGAGGTCCAAATGAAAAAAACATCATCTATGTATCTTTTATATGTAGAGATATGTTGTAGGAAAGGATTCTGGGCGGGGTTTAACACCACTTCTTCTTCGAACAGGCCCACGTACAAGGACGCAAAACTGGGGGACATTTTCGACCCCATGCTGACTCCAGACACCTGCAGGAAGAAATCTTTGTCAAACATAAAGTAGTTCGTGGTCAACACAGTCTCTAGCAATTTTAAAATGCAATCAGTGCTAGGTGTTGGCCTCTCCTCTCTGGACAAAAAGATTTCAGCTGCTCTAAGCCCCCCTTCAATGGGGACATTAGTGTAAAGTGACTCAATGTCCATAGTTACTAAAATACATGATTCTTGATTCATTTGCACACTATTGATGAGTTTGATAAAATCTATTGAGTCTTTCACATATGCAGGTAAAGATGAGACACAGGGTTGAAGGAAAAAATCAACAAAAGCGGACATCTTCTCAGTAAGGGAGCCTATCGCCGCCACGATAGGTCTCCCTGGGGGAGTGGTGGTGTACTCCTTATGAATCTTGGGGAGGGTGTAAAAAACAGGTGTCACAGGTGAATTGACCAGCATGAAGGCGTGCTCCTGTTTGGTGATTAGTCCTGCTTCTAGGAGGTCTTGTAGGCAGCCATGTACTAAGGAGGTGTATTCTGCTGTAGGGTTGCCTTGTAATTTACGATAGAAAGTGTTATTTTTCAGCTGTCTCATAATCTCCTGAGTATATGGTTCTCTATCCAGAATAACCAATGCACCCCCTTTGTCCGCACTTTGGATAATAATGGATTTATCCTTTTTGAGAGCCTCAAGTTCCATAAATTGTGTTTTCGTGAGATTATTTGTAACCTTGTATTGTCTTTTTTGTCCCAGGAGTTTAGTAATGTCTCTCTCTACCAGTCTGCAGTATGTGTCAATGGAGGAATTCCTGTGTTTCGGAGGAATGAATGTAGATTTACCTCTAAAAGGTGAGTGAAATCCATGTCTAGGACGGACCGAGGTATTTGGCTGTGCAGATGTCAGGGGCTCCTCGACTGTGTCACTGGGGGGAGTCGTCTCATCAGTGCTGGGGGAAATGTCACAGGGAATATGGTTATCTCTCTTGTTGTCATTGAAAAACTCCTTAAGGCGTAATGTGCGGAAATATTTTTGAAAATCCACATAAACATCAAAGTCTTTACAGTGGCTCGTGGGGCAAAATGACAGCCCCTTATTTAAGGCCAAAGTACAAGATTCTGAAAGGGGCTTACTTGAGAGGTTGATAACATTCACTTCCTCCATTTGCTGTTGCGGGTGTTGTATGGTTCCCGTGCGAAGTTTCTTCCCCCGCCTGCACCTCTTGCGCCGTGTGGTCGGGAGCCCTGAGGATGTTGTTGAGTTGGACCTAAAAAAGGTCTCCGCTGAGATGTGCTGGAGCCAGCTGAGTCTATGTCGAGCGAGGAGGTGGAGGTGGCCGGGCTGTGATGCTGGTGTCGCGGTCTCCTCCTATGTGGCCTCTGTTCGCCTGTCGGTGCTGTGTCCGTTTTGTGGAGCCATTTATATACCGTGCCCAGTTCATAGTCTTTAGTGTCACGGTCAAACTTTTTCTTTTTAAATACGGACAGTTCTTCCAGTAGCTGCTCTCTCTGTTGTTCACATGATTTAATAAGTTGTGTCATTTCATCTTTATTGGGGGACTCACTCAGCAATTGGTCTTTGATTTTCTTAGCTTCCTCTTTCGTTTCATTTAGTTGGGAAGTTAGCTCTTGTATGGTAAGTGCCATGAGGTCAAAAGAGCACTTATTTAAAATTTCGCACCAGCGAGTCTTGAAACTTTCATTATCTCTCCCAATGATGGGGCTTTTTACCAAGCGTAGTCCTCTAGGGATCCTCTTCACCCGTAAGTAGTCAGAGAGCGTCACAGCGTGTAAATACTGTCGTACCTCTTTTTCTTGTAGTTTATGAAGTGTGTTGATGGCTCCCTGGTCTCCAGACCTGGCCACGACATCTTGAAATAATGAGTCTTTTAAAATGATGCGGGAGTAGTCTTCCTCTGTAAACTCAAACGTTCTGGAGATGTCGTCCATGTCCGTACACTGTCGCTGTTAAGTGTGGGGGACTTACGAGGTGTCGGTACTGCGTAGAGTTCCTGGAGTGCTGTGTGTAGAGTCAACACGTGCAAAACAAACAAAGATAGGTGCACACGCACATCCGTGCCAAAGGATTTTGGGTGGGTGCAGAGCCGAAAAAATAACGAAAGATGAGAAAGAAAAAGATACAGCTCGCACACCACTGGGCTCACATGCAGTCCGTTTAATTTAGGAAGCAGATGTAACGTTTCGAGCGGAGATGCTCTTCGTCAGACATACAAATGCAATCTAAACGCCATCTTTAAATATCATGTGATGGTCATGTGATCACCAGAAAAACAGGAAGTAATAGTTACAAACACTGACATAATAGTAGAAAGTGCTTACAGTTCCAATATTGGACAAAAATAGTACCTATTTAATTCTGGTGTTCTTAGTACATTGATAAAAGTAAAAAACAACAACAAAAAACAAAAAACAACAACAAAAAAACAACAACAAAAACTAATAATTAGATAGACAAATCAATACTGCGAATACTAGTTCATTTCCTGTTGTTTTCTGCTACTTTGTCATAGTTTGTCATGTTTGTATTGTATTTGTTGGGGACAGTTGTCAGCCAGACTTTATACTTGAGACAGCTGAATATAATAGGAGCTTTATTATGATCGGTTTGTCTCTGTCTGGCTTTACTTTCTCTCTCTGTGACTAAGTTACTGTGACGGAGCGAAAATCCGAGAGCGCCGGCGACGACTTGCTCAGCACTTCACTCAGAAACCTTGCTCCAAGATAAAATAGTCACCTTGCACTTTATGATAAATACCTGACTAGTATTTTTTTCCCAGGGTTTTTTTTATTTTTATTATTTATTTATTTTTGTTGGCAGCTCCGGCGCCATCTGCCCCAGTGGAGCTTGGGGAGCTGATCGCCAGGGCGATGTGAGACTTTGTAATCCCATCCTCTGAGGATGGAATAAGCCACTGCACAGCGGGACTGAGCCATCGCATCATAATATGGTTTCAGGGTGGCTCTGGTTGAACAAATGCAGATGCTACGCAGTCGCTAGGCGGCTAATGTAGCGACCATGCCAGGGGACGTGCTGCAGAAAAGTGGTGCTGCAGCTTCAGTTTCCACAGCTAGGGAATATTTAAAGAGTATGCTACATTTCTTTTACCTTAATTAACCAGCTTTGGAGTCATTTCGATGGTTAAATAAATGATGCGCTCTTGTTTACTGTATGACAGACAAGACTACGCAAATATTGTATATGATGAATAACGTTGATTTCTCGCCAGCTTCATTGAAAGTAAATGCACATGGCCGGGAGGAGGGTTAGCAAAACAGCAGAAAAGCGACCAGATTTGCGTAGTTCCCCTTTAAGATACATGTCAAAGGTTTGATCCCAGCGATCAGTCGTTCACTTAGAAAACAAACAGCAATCATCCTGTCATCATGCACAGCATTTTTCCATTATATAAAAAGCCAGTGGCAGGTCAGTAGTGTTTCTTCGACATGTTTCAAGGTGTTGACTTTCAGTCCAGACCCATGCAGCGCCGGCCTCAGTCTCAGCTCGGAGTAAAAAGGCCAGCAGGAATCATCCAGGAGTCAAGGACGCAACGTTTTTCAACCAGGTTTTAAAGTTACAGCAGCACTCGCCAACGACAACACTCAGCGTAGCTGTCAAAACCCAGCGACCACAGAGCAGGAAAGGAGGGAAAAAGGCGGTTTGATCTGAAATCATTCCTTCAAATAATGACTGGATTTCAAGAGGTTATCTGACACTGCTTTCATAGTAAACCGTGCAGTGTGGGAACACAGAGTTCGCCTCATTTCACCCTCAGTTCGGTGTTGAAAGAAGAAGGTGCGTGGCTCAGTCTCTCACCTGGATTAACACCATCAATAAGGCTTCGACCCCTAACTCCCTCTGTCTCTATCACACAATAAAGACAAAGTGCTGAGAAATAACTCATGCACATGCACATATACAGTGGCAATGGAAGTATTCAGACCCCCCTTCAATTTTTCACTATTTGTTATGTTGCACTCTATTATTTAGACAGAGGGGTGTCTTTCAAAATCATGTCCAAACTATTCAACACAGCTGGACTCAAATCAAAGTGTAGAACCGTCTCAGAGATGAACAAAAGAAATTGAATGTCACAGCAAAGTGTCTGAATACAGTACTTATTTGCATAATATATCCATTTATCTTTCTTTTTTTTTCTTTTTTTTAAATTAAAATAACATCCTGGGTTTGTGCTGTCATGATGGGGTGTTGAGTGTAGATTAATGAGAAAAAAAAATAATTTTATTGATTTTAACACAAAGCTGCAACACAACAAATGATGAAACATTGAAGGGGGTCTGAATACTTGCTGTACCCACTGTATTCTCTCTCTATATATAAATACATATATGTAGGAGGAAGGACATTAAAGGAAGTTTCTTGCAGACAGGTAGATGAAAAGATTGATACCACTCTTGTGACTGTGCATTAAGTACAGAGCTGGAGCCAGGAAGCAATTTATAATATTTATAACATATCCATCCATGCGTGACAAATACCTGCCAGGTACAGTAAAGGGGGGCTGGGGGGCCAATCCCAGCTGACACAGGGTCCACTAGTCTATCACGGGGTCGACACACTCATGTTCACATCTATGGGCAATTTTAGAGTCACCGATCAACCTAATGTGTGTGTGGGAGGAAGCAGGACGGCCCCGAGGAAATCAAACAAATCAAACCTGTTATAATATATGTACTGTAGCTGAAGGCCTGTTTTATGCTATGTAACGATTAAAAAAGAGGGTCAAGAGTGTGAAGGCGCTCAGACACCTGCGGGCTAAATTTAAAATCAATTCATCAGAGGCTTTTAGTCGTAATTACAGCGGTTTATAAGGCATGACCAACGGGGTGGACCTGCAAAGATTGTCCCCTGTTGGCTCCGTTGCAGTGTGTTGTTAGGTGTGTAATGATGGGAAGGTCCTCTGTTGGATAGGCAGACACACAACCACCCACCCACCCACACGCACGCACACACAAGTCCTAGAAAGAAATGATGAAATATGAACATGTCATCCAGCCAAGACCCATTACTGATTTTGATTAAAGGAGGTAATAACAGCATTTAGGGAGGTTTCAGCATCTAGATCTCTTTCTGCTCTGCTCTGTCTGAGCCCTAAATTATGAATGCTGATGTGGTGTAGCTGTCTGTTGAGTTATCTGAAAGGGCATCTTTAATTAGAAAGTTTGTGGCTATCGATGTCGGACCAGAGTGTATATCAAGCGATTTTTTATTCGGGAGGTGAAGAGAGCAACATCGAGCGTTATGAAACAGATTCTTACCTGAGGGGGAAAAAAAAAACACCTTGGGATGTCTTTCACCTGATCTGACACTATTTTATTTTTTTAAGGCCGTTCCTGGTGCTGCCGCCGCTGATGGAGTGGATCCGGGTGGCGGTCGCCCACACCGAGCATCGACGAAGCTTCTCCGTGGACAGCGACGACGTGAGGCAGGCGGCCAGGCTGCTGCTCCCCGGCGTGGACTGTGAACCACGGCAAATAAAGTAAGAATATGACTGAATGTAATAGGTGGCGGGCCGTGAGCCAGCTGCTGTGTGTAGTTAGAAAGCTGCGACTATAGGGAGTTGTTTTTTTTGGTTTAAAACCCCTTTATGACACCTGTGCTGTGAGAGGATCAGCCAGATCTTGTTGCTACAGGGAGTGTTGTCTCACCCTGAGCCCATTATCTCAGCTCTGAGGTTTCATAAAAGTCCAACTCTGCACATCTTCATGAAAGTTATGATGTGCACACTCTAGAAATAATCACAACATGTGTCTTATAAAAAGCAAGAAACCTAACACAATGTTGCACGTTTTACACTTCTCCTGTGTTTTATTTTGAGTGTCAGTTTTCTCAGCTTCTCTGGAGCTCGAGTAACAGCAGGTCAGTGTCAGCCAATCAGAAGAGAGGAGGCTCTGAGCTTCTATTCTGATTGGCTGACTGTCCTCTGAATAAAATATAATTAAAAAAAATACAGCAGAATTCAGAATAAAACACTCAGAGAATCCAAATCCTGCAAGTGTTGGGTGGATGTTTGGGACTAGGGTGGGCGGGGCTTTGTTGTGACATCACAAAGTGACAGGAAGTCCTGACGGCTGGTTTTAAGGCTCAGTTTCTGAATACAGGCTGTGTGCATTTCTCTATGGCTTTGATACTTTCACAGCATTAATACAGAACCTAGAGCTGATCTATAGTCACACTACACATAGAAAACGACACACTATATCTTTATATATGGGACCTTTAAGGCTGAGCTGTTGCCACAGTATCCTCCATTTAAATTCAGCCCAGTGCCTTCGCTGCATGTCCTCCCCTCCCTCTCCTCTGCCTTTCCTCTCTCTCCGTCTCTTTCTCTCCACTCTCACTGCCAAAAATAAATTAAAAAGAAAACAAATTAAATTCAGAACATAACTAACAAGACATTGGACAAACATCATGAAGAGGTTCCTCCGTGACCCCGGGGAAAGTTGAGCAGTGACAGCTGTTTCGCAGCGTGGATAAAGAGGTTTTTCCAGGAGACATGAATGAGTAATAATGAGTCACAGCAGAAGCCTTACCTGGAGAAAAGCTACTTTAGGAAATAAGGGAAAGTAGAGATCCATCCAGAAGCACGGACAGGAAAATGATACGTTCACGAATGCAAACATGAACTATAGGCTGTGTGCAAACAGTTCAGTGTGAAGTAAACTATTCATTTTTCCCCCGATAGCATAGATAGAGTTTAAGTTGTGAAAAGCAGAGCGGCAGTCGCTTTCTGTTTCCTCCGCCGTGCAGCAAGCAGAGACGTATATCCGCTGATCGCAAAATCCATTTCTGAGATAAGCTCCCACTTAATCACAGTAATGGATCTGTTTATTCCGTCTGCAGAGCGGAGGATTGTTTCTGTGCCACCAGGAAACTGGACGCCGCCTCCACAGAGGCCAAGTTCCTGCAGGATCTGGGCTTCAGGATGCTCAACTGCGGACGGACGGACCTGGTCAAGCAGGCCGTGAACCTGCTGGGGCCCGACGGCATCAACAGCATGAGCGAACAGGTCCGGCACTACACACACACACACACAAACACACACACAGCATCACCTTGCATTGCACAGTGAATGGTGGCTTTCTAGCAAGCATAACCTGGCAACCCGTCCCAGTTCTCACACCCACTGGGCGCAGACGGCTCCATATGACTAATGCAATGTGTGACACTCTTCTCCCATGATGCAACTTTTCAAATTCCACATTATTTACAGGAAACATTTCACACCGGCTGCAACAAATGGGTGTTTTCAACGAAAAGGGGGGTGGGTGGAAATGCAATTCATCCAGGGCTTTGCACCAGTCTGTCCCTGATTGGCCAACGTGCTGTGTCAATCACAGCGGCGACGCTGATTGGCTCGTCAGTCAGAGGGTTTCAGGCGAAACGGTTACAACGGAGATGAGGCCAGACTCCCCCCTCTGAAATGAAATGAATTGCTTTTCCGGGGGAGGCTGGTTTACGAGGCTAGGCGTTCCACTCTCTTCCACCTGTCTGAGCCTTTTCTCCACCTCACAATTATTGAGGTCACCGTGCTGCTACTGGAAACACTCACAGCTCTATAAGTGCTTTTTATCCCTCTTGCACCGATCTGTAGGTCATCACAATCTTATCATAAAGGTTGGACCTTCATCCCTGAGTCAATTTTCACTGCGGCCCACATCTGAAGGATAATGAAAAGCACACAGGAGCCGCTCAGAGAGGATGAAAAATAACACATTTCATTCTATGAGGTTTAATATTTGTAGAAAAAAAGGGTCTACAGTAATTTGGGGTTATGATGATAAAATCTGCTCTGAAATTCGTATAAATCCAAATTCAGATGTGTTCTGCTGCAGACACCGGCTCTACCTAGCACTGCTGTTTATCCAAAAACCTAACGAAGGAAAGCTAAAGCTGGACCTCCTGATGCAGCAGCACTTTTCCTGGACGCAGCTTTGATGGGCTTTGCTTTGAAACCGTCTGGTCGATATCTCCGCCCTGCTGCATCCAAGTGTTTAATGCCATTTGGGAATTTTCTAAATTCCCCCCGTCAATGGAAATATTGGTTGTTCCTCCCCCTAAGTGGAAGCTAATAGCGCGATCTGACTTTCCATGGTCAGAAAGCTGTGCCTGGTTAAGTTCAATTAAGAAACTTTTTAGCAGGTTTCCACTCAGATACTCCCTTTTGAAAAAAAAAAAAAGGATCTGTGTTTGTGCAAAGTTTCTTTTTCCTCGCTGACTTTGAGCAGCTAGATTTATGCCACATTCACTCAGATCATTTGACTGGAACAGGCCTGAGTTTGGCTTTTAGTATTTGCAGCAAATTTTACCGACTGACACTTTCCCTCCTCACTCCTCACATAATTATGAAGCCATGGTGACATCCAAGCTTTTTTATTTTATTATTCCCTTGTAAAAAAAAAAAAAGAGGGAAAAAAAGCAGCTAAGTGGTGCAAAGGACTGTTAGGAGCAATAAAATGAAATCTGCTTTCTGCTGTCTGTCATCACGGCTGAGATCGTGGGGATGATGCTGATTGTCATCATCGTCGTCGTCGGGGTCCATCTTCTATCGGCCTGTTACGCCGTCTGCTGATTAAGTGGATCGGCGTCCAGGAAATGTTTAAGGATGAATCACCGCAAAGGGACGTGAAGTCTTCAACATAAAGTGCCGCGCTGTGTTATGAGCCGGTCGTAAAAGGCCTCGGCTCCGAACATTACGGCTCCGATCAGCCGCATGATTGAGGTCTGCTTTATGGAAGCTCGTCCAGAAACACTTTAAAAAAATTAAAAAAACGTCTGATAAATATGGACGAACCTGCTGCTCCGTTTACACTGAACTTCTTTTGTGATTTCACCTCGCCATGCAGCTCGGAGCATAATGTGTGTGGGCTCGCCGGGCTCCAGAGAGCGCTCGGTGCATATGGTGGCCTGTAGAGATATGAGATTTAAAGGGATAGTTCACCCAAAATTCAAATTCCACTCATTATCTACTCACCCTCATGTCGACTAAGAGCTGTGAGAATTTTCAGAGTCCCTCCGTGCCTTCTCTTAGTTACAGGGGGGTCCACGCAGCAGTATTTGTCCATATTTGCACCGACACAGGAACAATTTCTCATGTTGGGGTTTCAATACAGGAGGGACAGTGCAGACGAGCAGTATGGAGTATGACATTTGAATTTTGGGTGAACTTTCCCTTTAACATGAGGGGGGTCTCAGTCCATCTACTCAGTTATTTTGAGACCACCTCTGATCGTCAAGAAGGAATTATACGTTGTGTAGGAACACAGAGTGCGGTCATTATGAATGGAGCTGATTGGAGAACTTATATCTTGCACATGTGGCACTTCAGTGGTGATTTAAAGAACATTACATAAAGAGAGACTTCGGGGACCACGCAGGCTCCGTGTTCAACGTCGGGTTTCCTGCTGAAGTAATGAGCACAGCTGCTGGCGAGCGCCCTATAGGAACGGCTAATGGGCTCTTCAGGGGCTTTGCTGATGGCACAGAAATGCATGTTCACATTTATCGTGGTATAGTTAGAAAACAGCAAAGAATAAGCCTCAACAACACAGTTTCATGGGTGTTTGTAAAGAAATGATGTGTTTTCGCTTCTCATGGGCAGAAAACAGGACGATCACAGAAGAAGATGAAAGTCTTTTTAAGATTTTGTTTATGTGCAGACAGCTGGTTGTTGTATATTTAGTTTACCTTCCTATTTATGTGGTTTAATTTAAACCTTGGAGATTTGTAATCAATAATTCTAAGTAACTAAACTTGCACAGTCTCTCATGGGTTTTAGTTTTTCTCCAAAAACAGTGGAAGTCCAACAACAGTCCATTAGGCTGCAGTCTGTCACAGAGCTAGAGCTGCCCTCACATTCACACCACTTACACAGCGAGGAGGGGGGGGGCTTAAGAGTTTACAATATAGCAGGAGCCTAAATGTGTTTGGGCTGTGGGAGGAAAAGTGGAGGCTGCTCAGAGCTCAGAGAAGCTCCAGACCTCCAACCTTCTCACATTAAACCTCGGGCTCCGTTTGTCACCTTGACTAAAAAAACCAAGGTCGCACATTATTATCTGCTGCTGCTGCTGCTGCTGAGATGAAGTTTTGGAGTTTGTTAGATTTGAGTTGTGCCATCCCAACTGATTAGGCGGATGAATCCTTTTTTCAGCTGGAGCTCAAGTGCAGAACAGAGAAATCACACACTGGGCAAAAATATCCAAGAATCTGGAGATGTTGTTGCTCAGATATTTCAAACTATTTGACATTGGTGCTGCTCTTTGTTTTTTTTTTAAAGTGCATCTCACTCTCAGTCCAGACTGATGAGACGCTGGGTCTTGTTTTTGGCGGATGAATCCTTTTTTCAGCTGGAGCTCAAGTGCAGAACAGAGAAATCACACACTGGGCAAAAAATATCCAAGAATCTGGAGATGTTGTTGCTCAGATATTTCAAACTATTTTAAGTTTAAGCTGACTTTATTGTCACATATAATTATTATTATTGTGAAAATTCTTGTGTATTTTTGCTCATTTGCATAATGCTTGGTAGTACATTTAAAAATATAAAAAGTGCAATGGCAATCAATATAAAGAAGAAAGAAGAAAAAAAGACCCCTTATATGAAGAAATCAGGACTGAATCAAGTCATTTATTAATATTTTTTCAAGAACCCAATCTGGATATTCCCATTTGTGTTTTTGGCACAGAGACAGTTTTTTGTTGCATATTTTTACACAACAGTGGAAAACCCTGTTAAACACAATGTTCTTCTTTTGTTACCGACACACAAGTGGTTCTTTTCCCTTAATTAAATGTAATATAATACGAGGTATATTCACTGACAGAAAGCAGAGGAAGTCTTTTTTATCCCTCTGGCTTCTCACTTTTCTCTGTGAGTGGAGCGGGGACATGAGGGCCTGGGCTCAGCCGGAGCTTTTTATTGTGGAGGTGAGTGGCAGGGTGACGGGCGTCCCACAGACCCTCCTGTCTAACTATCTCTGACAAGCAGCTCCTTCACGAGGCCGAGTCAATTCCACACTGCACAAAACAGCCTTCACTGAGAGTCTGAGCCTCCTGCTTCAGGCTGGAGACGGAGAGAGAGAGAGAGCAGTAAAATACACGCTGCAGTGAACCTGCTCCGTCTGCACGAGGAGATTTCAGCATCATTTTTTAATTTGAGCACTTTTGAACATCAGATTGTTCAAGAAGCATTTCTGTGCTTCTTGTTTGGTAACACTTTATTTGACCTATATCTCTATAATGCATTATAACCATACTTATAATGAGTTAGTTAAGAACTCTGGTTAAATAAAAAATAATAAATAAAGTTACAATACGTTATAATTGGTAGTAACTCACATCAATAATGCCTTATAATATGGTTATAATGTGTTATAACTGTCTTATAAATGTGTATTATCATTATAAATACCCATAAATGATCATATCAACACATCACAGGGCATTTTATATGGCTTATAAGGTGAAACATTATAATAGAGTTATAATGCTTATAATACCTGAGCTTATAAATCATGATAAAATGCTTTATAGTGTGTTATGATTATTTTTATGATCATTTATGAGTGTTTATAACTCATTATAAGTATGCATTACAGAGATAGACGTCAAATAAAGCGTTACCATTTATTTTTATCTGATGCACCTGAATGCAGCACCTTTTCACACAAATCCTCCTCCTCCTCCTCCTCCGTCCTCCCCCCTCCTGCAGGGGATGACCCCGCTCATGTACGCGTGCGTCCGCGGTGACGAGGCCATGGTCCAGATGCTGCTGGACGCCGGAGCCGACATCAACAGCGAGGTCAGTGTCGCTCGTCACAGCTCACGTCTCCTTTTTTCACATTTTTTCGTACATATTTGTCCAATATGTTCATTTACATTTGTTGTTGTTGTTGCTGTTGTTGTTGTTGTTGTGAAGTGAAAACAATGAACCAGCTTTGTGTCAACCCCCCCCCCTCCTCCTCCTCCTCCTCCTCCTCCTCCTCCTCCTCCTCCTCCTCCTCCTCCTCCTCTTCCTACCTTCCTTCCTTCCTTCCTTCCTTCCCTACCTCCTTCCTCCTCCTCTCTGTCTCCATCGTCTCACCTGCGCTCGGCATGCTCTCTGTTGTCCTGGCAGCAGCTCGTTACATCAAGTGCACTGATAAGCGGCAAATGAGGATCATTGTTGGCACGGTAACAACGACGGCGCCGATGGAGAATATTGATAAGAAATTCAAAAAAAATAAAATCCTGTAATACTCCCTCATCCACATCCAGCAGCTGTTTCCTTTACTCTCACGCATCAATAATGCATCGCTGGTGTTTGTGCGCGCGTGTGTGCACTTATGTAACGCGCTCCTGCAGACTGTACGTGAAGCATGAACCTCACCGCCTTTATTTACTGTGGTCCAGTCAGAGCAGTAACAGTGGAGCCGCTCTGTGTTGCTTGTGTGTACTGTAAGTGTGTGTGTGTGTGTGTGTGTTTCTGCTTCAGTCTCAGTTGGCAAACAGAAGATGCCAGAATAGAAAGGCTCCTCCCCCTCACTGACCTCACTGTTGACCCCCGTGGCTCAGTGTTTGTGTTTAGTGCAGGTGTGTTGACTCGAAGTGTTACCAGAGTTTATGCAGAATCGAGGAGGACCAATCCACTTTTTTTTTTCTTTATGTTTCTCTATCGGAGTCTGGTGATACAGATGTTTTTGCACTGATCAGATATAATGTTAAACACACGGATCTTCTGTTTTTTGACAGTGGAAAATAATTCAAACTACAGATGAAAGGGATAGTTCAACATTTTTGGAAAATTGGCCCATTGGCCCATAATCCCTATAGTTTTAGGAGTAGGTTCAATACCTTTAATTTTAGGTGCAAGCTATTTTTAGAACGGCGGAGCAGAGCCGTGAGCTGCTCAGAGCTACGCTACGGAGGCTCATGCCATTTCATGGTTCATCAAACTCATCAAATACACAATCCAACAACTCCAAAATGCTCTCATGGACAAGTTGTGACCTGTACACCACACTATGAGATAATAACAGATCGTTACGATATACAGAGACTGCTTGCTGAAAAACTGCCCCGACGGCAATGCACATCAGCGGTTTTGCATGAATTTACCTTGAAAACAAGTCCGTCTCATAACGTTCTGTTATTATCTTATTATCTTGTCCACCAGAGCGTTTTGGAGTTGTTGGATTGTGTATTTGATGAGTTAGATGAGAAAAACCAAGAAATCCCATTACAACTCTGAGCAGCTCACGGCTCTGCTCTGCCGTTCTAAAAATAGCTTGCACCGACAATTAAAGGTAACAAACCTACTGCTATGACTACAGGGATTATGGCAATGGCCCAGTTTCCCAAAATGTTGAACTATCCCTTTAAGTTTCACATTTAATCATTAATGATTCAGAGTGAGCTTCTTAAACAGACCCCAGATCTGCACCAAGAAGTAAAACCCATATCACCTGCTTCAATCTCAAGGCCGATTGGTGCATGTTAGCTGGCAATTAAAGGGTTAATCCTGCTAGTTACCATCAAACAAACAAACATGAGACTATTTTCAATCCAGTCTGTTGTTGGGAAACTGTTTCTTATTAGCAAGCATGGCACGAACCGGAGGAAATAAATGAATTCATCAGAAACTATTTTCAGCTCCAGACTCAATATAAGAGAACAGACAGAGCTCATTCTTCTGGCTGAGGTGTCTAATCTAACGACTTCATTTAATGATTTATCAGCCCCAAAAACAATGAAAACAAACAGAGTTGGGTTTGTTTTCTCAGACAAAACGTCCTGGTTTCGGTCACAACGTGGTTAACGGGATAAATAAAGTCAGTCTCAGCGTGTTTATCCTTCACAGATTTTCCTCTCTTGTGAGTTATTTCTGCCTCCTTCAAAATAAACAGCCTGAACCGAAAATAAAAACCCCTCTGAGCCTTTAAATAAAGAAAAGGCAGATGTCGCCTTGATTATCACTGTTTAGTGTTTGGTTGAGACGCCGCTGCAGAGTCTTTAGATTTGAAGTGTTTGTGCAGAAACTGACTGATGTTATGAACTAATTAATAATTCATCAGCAGTTGGAGACACAAACACCAACGGCCCCGCTGTTGTTTAGCGTCGGAGCCGGAACGAAACGTGACATTATATCAAAGATGCGTTTGAGAACGGGGCTCCTCCAGGCGACGTTTAGATATCAGCTCCGTAATTCACTCTGTGATGAAGCCACTTTGGAAATCTGGGGACGGCATCTTAACTGCACGCCTCTTTAATTTGACTCTTTTTTTGCCGCCGCTTTGTTCATGAGTCAGCAGCGCCGCCCGGTCGCCTCCGCCTGCGCTGGGGTTGGATTTTCTATCTCTCTCTCTCTTTGGGTTCATTCAGCTCTTTGAAATGAGAGGACGGAGCCAGGCCGATAGAGAGTGTGGTCAGAGGGCCGAGGGTTAGGGTTGATAACGCTTGATAACCGTGTCGCGTTCAGGGCCACGATGAGACGTAGAAACAGATCTTGAAGAGTGAATTTTATTTTCTCTCTGGGTTCATTAGTTCTTTGAATGAAACCCTGCTCAGAGAGAATGGAGCCAGGCCGATAGATAGTACAGATTGTGGTCAGAGGGCCGAGCCTTGGCTAATCCCAGGCCGCCGCTTGATAACTGTGTCACGTTCAGGGCCACGATGGACATGAGACAGTACAGGAAGCAGATCCTGAAGAGTGTGTAGGATTTTCAACTCTGGGTTAAAGGGATTGTTCAACCAAAATTCAAATTTCACTCATTATCTACTCACCCTCATGTCCCTCAGCGGGGTCCACGCAGCAGTATTTGTCCATATAATGGTTGTCAATGGACACCAGGTTTCTTCATCCAAAAAGACACACCAAAAAACATCCAAATACCTCCATACTGCTTATCTGTAATGTCCCTCTTGTATTGAAGCCCCAACATGAGAAATTGTTCAGAAAAAAATTTAATAAGTCTATATTTTAAGCTTGTTTGTAGCGGAAGCTCCCAGTGTCTCAGTTCACTGCTCTTCCTGTGTCAGTGCAATTCTCACATGATTTGTCGGGGCTTCAATACTAGAGGGACATTATAGACAAGCAGTCTGGAGGTATTTGAATGTTTTTTGGTGTGTCTTTTTGGACAAAGAAACCTGGTGTCCATTCACGACCATTATATGGACAAATACTGCTGCGTGGACCCCCCCATAACTCAGAGAAGGAACGGAGGACTCTGAAAATTCTCACAGCTCTTAGTCGACATGAGGGTGAGTAGATAATGAGTGAAATTTGAATTTTGGGTGAACTATCCCTTTAATTCGCTCTTTGAAATGAAACCCAGCCAGGCCGACATGTAATACAGAGTGTGGTCTCATTGTGATGAGACATAAAAACAGGAAACAGATCTTGAAGAGAGTGTTTGATTTTCTCCTGCAGGGTTCTTTGCTCTATGAACTGAAACCCTGCTCAGAGAGGACGGAGTCAGGCTGATAGATAATCCAGAGTGTGGTCAGAGGGCCGAGTCGCTGTGTCACGTTCAGGACCACGATGAGACGTAAAAACAGGAAACAGATCTTGAAGAGAGTGTTTGATTTTCTCTCTGGGTTCTCTTCATTCTCTCTTTGAAATGAAACCCTGCCCAGAGAGGACGGAGTCAGGCCGGTATAATAATACAGTTACACAGTTATACAATAACCGTGTGACGTTCAGGGCCCGTTGGACATGAGACGTAGCAACAGAGAACAGATCCTGAAGAGGAAAGCTCTCCCTCTGCCATCCTGCCCTCCTTCGCTTCCACTTCTCCTCCTGCATTCTGCTTCTTGCTCCTCCTCCTCCTCTTCCTCTCTCCTCCCTCCTCCTCCTCTTCCTCCTCTTCCTCCTTCCCCCTGCCCCGCCCTGAGCTGTGAATGTTAATGGCTGTATCTATATATCTTTCTCCCCCCTTGAACCTCACCTATGACTTCCCAGGTGCCCAGCACAGTAAACAAGCACCCCTCAGTTTATCCTGAAACGCGCCAGGGGACGCCACTCACTTTCGCCGTGTTACACGGACACGTCCCTGTCGTGCAGGTAGTGACGTTTATCAACCTGTAACCATTCACCTGTGGCCCTTGCCCTGACCTTTTAACACCAAAATGAGGATGATAATGATGATGATGATTATTATTATGGTGCCTCATAATAATAATTATGATAACAATGTGTCCTTTTGATTTCTCCTTCTTGATCCTACCTTGTAATAGTCATGATTTCTTTTCTTTTTTTGTTATTGTGGAGGGGGCGAACTCTCCACGCTGAGTTTGTTTTTTAATAATGAATGCTCTTCAGTTGTGTGTTAGATGAGTCACACTCCGTCCCATGAAGTGGATGTGAGGGATTGGTCGTGTAGCAGCAGGGAAGGAATTTCCAGAGGCAAAGCGAAGAAGAAGCAGAGCAGCAGACCTCAGCTCAGCCTGATGCACCGCCGCAGGGATGCTAAAAAAAAAAATGAAAAAAAAAATCACTTGTTTTGTTCAGTTTTTTAATATATAATACATCTTCCTGCTGTAAGTTACTCCACCGAGCTGACACCGGCTGACAGCCTGATGAGCACCGCCGCCTTCAGGATTTTTTCAATTATTAATCTGCACCACTGCAATCAGAGTTTTTTTTTTTATTTTAGTTTTTTTTTTAAGGTTGGGTTGGGGGTTGGTGGGTTTGATAGAAAAAGAAGCCATTTTGAGTGTTACCCCCCCCCCCCTCCCTCCCCCTCCACCTCCCCCGGTCTCAGCTCGACACCCAACAATACCTCAGCCCAGACAGAAGCTAATGAGGAGAGTGAGGAGAGGGTTTAACGTCCGGAAGCTCGGACCAGAGGCTCCAAAATGAGCTCCTTTAGGTTTCCAGCAGTTGAGGCTTTTCCCTCCTGCCAAGTCTGATTGTAACACACCATCTCCCCCTCCTCCTCCTCCTCCTCCTCCCCAACCCCCCCCCCCACTCCCTCTCTCCCTTGCCTGTTTTCTCCCTCCCTCCCTCCATCCCTCTCCTCCTCCTCCTCCATCCCTGCCACAGTTGTTGCTGGATAATAGAGCGAATGTGGAGGGCGCCCTGCAGGATGGGGCGGAGAACTACACGGAGACCCCGCTTCAGCTGGCCTCTGCTGCAGGTAGACACACACACACACACACACACACACACACACACACACACACACACACACACAGAAACACACACACAGCTTCCTGATGTGCATGTCTTGACCTGAGTCTCCTTATTCCTGATGCAGCGTGCTGTATGAGGGATTAGTCGTGACATGTTTGATTCGCAGCGCACCAGAAGGCATCCTTACTCTGCTTTAATCATCTAATTAATTTATCACTTTCAATTACGATCTCGGATTTCGGGGACGGCGAGTGGATTTTTAAACGCTGCCTCTCAGGGTTTTGCTTCCTGTGCAGCCGTGTGTGAAAGAAAACCTGCGGCAGGTGTTTTTCATAATTCAAGTCGGTCAAAACATGCAGAAACAAATTCAAATTCAATCAAAGTTTTAAAAAACTTGTCTGCAATAGATTTGAATGTATATAAATCTCCATAAAACACACCAGGAGAGTCTTTACGTTGCACTCAGGGACTTTAGGGAAGGTGTGTGCAGCCTCGTTGCCGAGATAAAAACACACAGCCACGGCTAATGAACACTATTAACATCCTACTCATGAAATGATAAATAATGGAGATGAAATAAAGAGTACAATCCCAGAGGTAATTGTGTTAATGAGCAGCACAAAAAAAAAAGAGTGAGAAGAAACTTTCCAAGCACAGAATCGTTTAATTCAGGTTTTCAGGCTCATTTTCTTCACTCGTGACATTAACTTCGCTCAGATTAAATAAAGCGGCGAGACAAAAGTGTGTCACACAACATCTTATTTGTACTTACAGCACCATTAATATTAATGAGATTTCACTTTTAGTTTTCTTTAGTTATAATTTATTCTCGCTGCAAGCCGTTTAATTCAGAGCTACGAGGTGGAAATGAGTGAGTTATATTTTGTTATTTTGTGTTTACCGTCAGCTGGTTTCCTTAACTCTTTGTACATCATGATCAAAATACATAATATTTTACTGACTGATGTCATATATTATATCTAAAATCTCCTCAAAGTTTCTGGAAATGCAGGAAAGTAAAATACAGAATATATATATATATATTTAGTTCAGCTCAAGTTCAGCTCAAGTTCAGACCAGTAAGAAAAAAAAACTTCATCACAGTTTTATTTGAGTGTATTCACCCTTTATTTACTTGTTTTCGCCGGTCAGGTAACTTTGAGCTGGTGAGTTTGCTGTTGGAGCGAGGGGCCGACCCCATGATCGGGACCATGTGTCGAAACGGCATCTCCTCGGCTCCGCTGGGAGACATGAACTCATTCAGCCTGGCAGCGTCTCATGGCCACAGGTAACACAGGCCATCACACACACACACACACACACACACACACACTTGTATATCTATTACCCTGGTGTTGATCCATTTACACACTCTGTCCCTGGTCGTTCTGCCTCCTCTCACCAAACCCAGCAGCTCATGAGCGGCAGATATCGGCCTCTCCCCCGTCGGACAGGCGGCGACGATAAGCGCCGCAGTGCTCACAGGCACTTATGGCTCCGGTTTGACATCATTTCCCTGCAGCCGAGGAAGATAAAGCCCATTAACATTCAGTGCAGAGAGAGAGAGAGAGAGAGAGCTGTTAGGAAGTGGAGTGGAGGCGCAAGCCAACAACACAATGCAGCATTATTAAGACAATCAATTATAGCATGATGATCGTGCTGCAGCGCGTCGTGAGCAAGGTTCAAACGGCAGCAGGAGGAAGGAAAAGGGAGGAGGAGGAGGAGGAGGAGGAGGTGGGGAGAGGGTCGGACATCAATCCACTCAGGCTCAATGACAAAAAGGTGAAAAAACACAACGCTGACCTCTTTTAAGTGCCTCTTTTAAAAGTTTGGCAGTTGGCAGGAAGATGTAGCTCCACAGCTGGATCGTTGTAGAAAGCTGGAAGAGAAGGGGTTAATTTCTGAATCTAACATTTTAGAAATCTCAAATCTAAAGTCACAGATTTACAAGAAAAAAAAATCACAGTTATTCTCTGACATTATAAAGTCACGCAGTTGTTAGAAAAACTCCCAAAGTGGTGTTTGTTTGTTTTTTAATTCATGAAGGGAACCTGCTCGATGTGGTGGATCTGGACTAAAATAACAAGTTTCCTCACTGCAGGCAGGCATTTCCATAAACAAAATAAAACACAATTTTTCAATTTTTTTGCGTAAAATTGCAAATTTGTGACTTCAGAGAACATCCAGGTTTGTTTTGTCATAAATTTGTGACTTTAAGCCTGAAAATTCAGATTTTTTAAATTCAGAAATTCGTCTCACCTCCGCTGAAAGTGGAAGAAATAAATCCTCAAACTCTCCCAGACTTGTTTTCTTTACATGTTATATCACTTAAGCTTGTTAGCTAACATGCTGGAATCACTTCAGAGATAGAGGAGACGCCTCCCGACTGGAGCAGATGGTGCAGCGATGCGTCTCCACGTTGCCATCACACTGTATATGTTAATGTAAACAGCTGAAGTCGATTGTTGTCATAGATCTTACAAGGTTGGTTTTCAGCCAAGAGACGCTAAGTAGAAGGCCGAGAGCCTCCGTTCTCCCTGGAACTAGTTACAAGTCATAGATTTAACCATCACTATTACTCCACAGCTGTTTAACTAAAAAGATAGTTCAGCTTTTTTGAAGTGGGGTTGCATGATATGAGTTGGTCGGAAAAAGAGTTGATTAGTTCCAAATAAAAAAAAACTTTTGAGGCATTGTAAATTTATACTTTATATTTATATTTTATTATATTGTACTCTTGAACTGGTGTATTTTTTTGAGACAGGATTTCTCGTAGGCGGCGAAAATACGCTGATTAATCGTCCCTCATTCACAACAGTGTAGTACTCCCTGACTGAGTCTTGGTGCAGCAAGATGTGCCGATGTTTCTCAGTGTGGGGGAGCAACAGAGACCTTTCTACTGCAGATATTATACTTAATGGCCAATGCACTTCATACAACCACACTTCAAAAAAGCTGAACTATCACTTTAAGGTATGTAGCATAGTTAAGGTAAAAATCCTGCATAGTTCCTCTTTAACTCACATTTCCACTCCCTGATCGTCCACTTCCCAGATCTGACCCCAGGCCTCTCTCTTCCCTTTTTTTTTTTTTTTTTACGTCTCCCCCGACCATAAAACCATCTGTCATTCAGTCTTATCGCTCTGCTTCGCCTTAATCTCCCTCTGTGTCTTTATCTTCTCCCTCTCCTTCCTCCAGGAATGTGTTTCGGAGGCTCCTGTCCCAGTCGGAGAAGGAGAAGGGGGACGTCCTGTCCCTGGAGGAGATCCTGGCCGAGGGCTCGGATCCCGGGGAGAAGAGGTTGGCTCTGCAGGCCAACAGCGGAGGGACGCTGCGAACAGGAAAGGCCAAACTGAGAGCCCTGAGAGAGGCCATGTACCATAGCGCAGAGCACGGCCATGTGGACATCACCATAGACATCCGCAGCTTAGGTCAGATTTACTAATACATGCTTCACTGGCACACATGCTGCCTCGCTCTGTGCTGCCTCCAGCTGTCCTGGAGCTGTGCTCATGCTGTGCCTGTCCTGTCCCGTCCTGTCCAGTCCTGTGCTGTCCTGTACACACACACACACACGCATACACACACCCTCAGCAAATCACCCCCACCCATCCAACCATGAAACCGCCTCACAAGCGGGACTTTTTTTATATCCGTGGTGATAATAGCCCGGGCCAAGAGGTGTGAACACGGTTATGAAACCTCGTGTCCTCGAGCGGCGATCGTCAGCTGTCAGCTCGACGTCGTCCACTTCATCTGGCACGAGACACTCTCGGCAAAAGTAAATCCAGAGGGTTGACACCACTCTGGTGTCTGTAGGATAAGAATGAAGCAAAATTCTGCAGCTAGTTAGCTTAGCTTAGCACAAAGGCTGGAAACGAATGGAAACAGTTAGCCTCCACGCTCCGTAAGATCAATAATCCACTATGGATGTAGGCCCTATAACAAAGTGTAAAAAGATGTTCAATTTTCCACTTTTCTGATCACTTCAGATGAATACTTTGACATTTGAAACATTTAACTCTCTTGGCAAAAGTAAATCCAGAGGGTTGACACCACTCTGGTGTAGGTAGAATAAAAATGAAGCTACTTTTTGCAGCTTGTTAGCTTAGCTTAGCACAAAGGCTGGAAATGAATGGAAACAGTTAGCCTCCACGCTCCGTAAGGTCAATTCAACACATTATATCATAACAACAAAGTGCAAAAGCAACAGGCTGCAGTTTCACAGGATTATAACAAAGTCTGTTTGCAGTTTACACACTTTTAATCTCAACTTTAAAATTTTGCGTCTGAAAATAGTGAAAAACGTCCATGAAAACGTCCCGGCTGAGCCCGGTCGAGGTGACGCCTTTAATTGTCCGTCCGGCCGTCTGAAACTCAAAGATAACAAATTCATGATGATATTAAACATCAAAAAGCAGCAAATCCTCCAAAGTGAGAGGCTGAAAATGAGAAAAATGTTTGGCTGATAAATGACCATCAGTGAATTTTCCACTCGGTTAATCATCTAATAATTTCAGCCGCGCCGTTGAAACACAAAGCTCCTTCCGTCATGCCATGATTTATGTTGATTTCACGCACTCATCACTCACTGTTCATCATATTGTTGCTGATCATTCTTCTAACAGGACGTTCTTTAATTATACTAAAGTGCTTTCTTCTTTCTTTTTTTTTATTTTATTCCCACCGGAGCCTCCGACTTTCCCACTAATCCAGCTCTCACCGTGCAGTCGCCCTTCAAACTCGCACTAACGCCATTAAAAAAAAAAGTGATGGAAACATGGTCGGCTCTCTGGCCTCCCTGACCTCGCACTTCCTCCTCCTCCGCTGCTGTGTGTATTTACTCTATATGTCTGTGTGTGTGTGTTTGTTGGTGTTCCCAGGCGTTCCGTGGACGCTGCACACCTGGCTCGAGTCCCTGCGCACCTGCTTCATCCAGCACCGCCGCCCGCTGATCCAGGGTCTGCTCAAGGACTTCAGCTGCATCCAGGAGGACGAGTACACGGAGGAGCTGATCACACACGGGCTGCCGCTCATGTTCCAGATCCTCCGCACCAGCAAGGTCAGCCGGCCGCTTCCTAACTAGGGATGTCACGATTATAGATTTTCTTGGTACGATTATTATAAGAGGAATAATCACGGTATTACAACTATTACGATTATTATGCAATAATGAATTTCACAATACTATGAATGTGTAAAATCAAATATATTCAAAATTTAATACCATTATTAATTGTATGCACATTATTGATCCCCTATTGGGAAATGTTTGAAATATTTAAAGGGATAGTTCAACATTTTGGCAAATTGACCCATTGCCATAATCCCTATAGCAGTAGGTTCGTTACCTTTAATTGTCAGTGCAAGCTATTTTTTAGAACGGTGGAGCAGAGCCGTGAGCTGCTCAGAGCTACGCTACAAAGACTCATGGGATTTCTTGGTTTCCCTCATCAAACTCATCAAATACACAATCCAACAACTCCAAAACGCTCTGGTGGACAAATTGTGACCTGCACATTCACCACGCTATGAGATAATAACACAACGTTACCAGACAGAGTTGTTTTAGAGGTAAATTCATGCAAAACTGCTGATGCACATGCCCGTTGGGGACAGTTTTTCATTAAGCAGTCTCTGCATTTTCCTTGCAAACAACTCAGTCTCTTACCAAGAAATCCCATGAGCCTCCATAGCGTAGCTCTGAGCAGCTCGTGGCTCTGCTCTGCCGTTCTAAAAATAGCTTGCATCAACAAATAAATGAAACAAACCTACTCCTGAAACTGTAGAGATTATGGCAATGGGCCAATTTGCCAAAATGTTGAACTATCCCTTTAAGTAATTAATTGTCATTTATACAAAATATTTACATTTATTTTAATCATTGTTTCTATTACACACGTGCATTTGTTTGGAGGGAATAAGTCTTCCTCTACCAAACTTCAGCACTCGGGCACGTCGCTGTCCTGCAGCTCGTTCTTGTGTAACTTTGTTTTCGTTCAGTGCGAGTTGCTCTGATCTGTCGATAAGTATTTAGGAATAGAAAAAAAAGTATTTAGGAATCTTTGCAATGAATTAATTGTGGCGTTTAATGCCGTGGTTAATGGTGAAAACAAGTTATCGTGACATCCCTGTTCTTCACACACATGCACGTAAACAAAAACATAAAGTGAAGCCGGGAACACAAACTGTCCTGTGCTGGTGTGCAGGGGCGAACTTAATTCCCACATTTGCATCTATTTAGTTGCATTACAGAGCTCGTTATCATACATTTGCATAAAATATTTGTCCTGAATAACTGATGGGAAACACACAGAGGCCGCGGCGGAGCTGTAATCTGTGTAACGTTTGTGTCCTCGCTCACAGAACGAAGTGATAAGCCAGCAGCTGTCGGTTATCTTCACCCAGTGCTACGGGCCCTTCCCCATCCCCAAGCTGACGGAGATCAAGAAGAAACAGACCTCGCGCTTAGGTAAGAGAAGAAGAGACGGTTTAAAAATAGTTCCCACCAAGCGCTTCCTGCGTTAAAGGAAGCCGAGTGACGAGGGAGCGACAGCAGGGCGAGAGTCAGAGGGGAAAAAACCACAGGAGGCGTGTTGTTTTTTAGGCGGGTGGCGGATTTGTCTCCTACTTTGGTGAGGTCAGAGGTCACGTGTCAATCATAGTGATTTAATATGAGGAAACATGCTCCTGTTTTCTTTTACTCTGCCTCTGATCTCTCTGCAGAAACTTTTTAAAGCTTTTATATAAACTCTCCGGGAGTTGAGTCGGTTTTGTAAAACATCACTCGGCTCTTCAAAACGTCCATTTTTAACATTTTTACTTCATTTAATCAGATGTTTTGATCCATAAGAAGATATATTTGTAGTTTTAAGAACTAAAAACCATCTCAGTGTTGTTGTACATCTCTTCTAACAATAATAAACTTCCTAATTACTGTCATATCCAACTTCCTTGTCAGTTCGGTCGACTTGATGTTCTCTATCCATCGAATTCACAGAGCTGAGAAAAGCTGCTTTTAGCTGTAATTTGTTCGCTTCAATCATACCAACTTTATAGATAGTCCAAATGTAGCACAACAAAGAGCTTCACATGAATGCAACATATTAAAATCATAAAAAATAAAATGATAGAATACTAAAACCACGTCACACACGTCCTGGAAAACCAGGAAAATTGTTTACTAATTGTCCAATCATGGAAAACACATGATTGGAAGTTTTTATAGCGAGAAAACTAGAGACTTTGAGTTGATAGTGTCACCAGTACTGGACCATGCATGAGGGTAGTTAGTACACATCTTTAAATCAGATTTCTGGGGCTGAGAAAGGAATCAACAGAGAAAAAAAAATCATGTACAAAATAAGGTCTGTCGAAAAGACACTTAATAACTTATTAAAACATGTCTGTCAGACCGTAGCAGCTGCAAATGTCCTGGAAAATGATTTCAAGAAAAGAGTGGGAACCCTGTGAAAGCATTAAATCAGTGAGACATCAATGCTCACTAATAAAAAAGTATGAAAAGTAACAGTTTCTGAGTGAGTTTGAAGCTCAGGTGAAGAAAAAAGGTTTCTCACACCTTTTGGTATTTATTTCCCACAGCTCTGGGCTGAGTCTCTTACTGGGAACCATCAATAAAGCAGCAGCAGCAGCGGTGCGTCGTCTCAGCGCTCTGGTCTGTGGTTCATCGGAGAGTTAGCTTTGATTCAGCTTGGTAGCAACAGGTCTGCGAGCCAATCAGAGGAGAGGAGGCTCAAACGTTAAGAAATAAACATGTCTGACATTTTCTCCCCACACAGAGTTCATTACACAGATCTGAACCAAACACTTCTGATCTGATCCGTGTGTCCACGCGTCACTAATGATGTGTTTGATCACTTTATAATCTGGTATTAAAACGCCTTTGAAGTTTGGGAGGTCACAGTCGTTTCTACATTTCCCTTTTTTTTTCCTGATGTTGTGTTTAATTAGAGGAGGAGGAGGCAGCGAGGCAGAGAGATTGTACTGCAGCACCACCTAGTGTCGGTTTATCCACAGGAGGAAAATGAACTGACATTTCATTTGTTGTGTGTGTGTGTGTTTTGTGTGAGTGAGGACGATTAATACGTTAAAAATCTTTGGCAGATAATTAATTTGTCCCGGCGCTCGAGGCTGCACCTGAAGCAGCAGGACTCAGTCTCTCAACCAGCTGCCACTTACAAAACACTCTGAGTTGTATTTTGAAGATGTGAGTGATGGATCGGATTAATCAGGGTAATTAACGACCACGTCGACGCGAGGAGCGATGCGTCATCGTCCGTCTGTTCTTCATTCAACTCTCTGGTCGTGTTTACTCCCCTTAGATCCTCACTTCCTGAACAACAAGGAGATGTCCGACGTCACCTTCCTGGTGGAGGGGAAACCCTTTTATGCACATAAAGTTCTGCTGTTCACAGCGTCGCCCAGGTTTGTTTATCATCTTCAGTCTGTCTTTGTTTGTGTGCACAGTATGTGGGTGTGTAATTAAATGAAAACTACAGTATATCTGACTTCCTGCTCTGTCGTCCAAGGTTCAAGTCGCTGCTGCAAAACCGACCGGCAGCAGAAAACACCTGCATCGAGATCAGTCACGTCAAGTACAACATATTCCACGTAAGAGCTGCACTCTGTTTTCCTTTTCTCTGCTAATTAAGTCCTGGGAGGAAATAAAACACCAACAGATCAAGATCTTTGGCTGATTCAGAGTCAGTTCAGACTGCAGCGAACAATAACATCCTGATAGCGATGAATAATATAATATGCATTTCTTTTCAGGGGATTGTGGACAGGACTGTGTTGGATGTTTTATAGTTGAAAAATGAACTTTGTTTATTCTGTAAAGTGTTAAATGCACAGTTTCAGGTGTCAGATATATAATAAAAAGATATAATAAAAAAAACAGTAAAAAATGCACCAAAAAGAGATTTTAAATGTACATGTGCTCTGTGTTCCAGCTGGTCATGCAGTATCTGTACTGCGGAGGCACCGAGTCTTTGCACATACGCAACACTGAAGTCATGGAGGTAAGTCAGAGAGTTGGAGGCAGAGCTGCTGTCGGTGTTGTCTAATCCTCAGAGCTGTGTCTCAGTCTGTCTGTGTGGCTCTGCTGTTCCTTCCTGCTGCTTCCAGCTCCTGTCTGCAGCCAAGTTCTTCCAGCTAGAGGCCCTTCAGAGACACTGTGAGATCATCTGCTCCAAGAACATCACCACGGAAACCTGCGTGGACCTCTACAAACACGCCAAGGTGAGAAGAACGAGTCATTGTTTTTAGATTTATATGTTTTCACTTTTGTTTTATTGTTTCATTGCATGTTTTACTGTACATTACATTATTGCTATAGAAATAAGTATGTATTGTATTGTATATTAGATATTGATAAAACACTTTTTAATCAGTTTTGATGAAACAGCTGTAAATGGAGGAGTATCAGATGCGTCACTGTTTCAGCTGTCAGGTCGAAGGCAGCTCTCTGAGAGCTTCACCCGACTCATCGACCTCCAAACCGTTCCCTCTTCGTCTCTCTGTGCATCAGATGTGAGCTTGTTGAACCCTGTGGCCTTGTTTTTGTTCTTGTTCTTCTTCTTTAAACTCAGTAAATGTCTGGTTTTGTGGAGGACAGCTGTCGTTTTCTTTTCGCCGACTGTCTCTCTCTGTCTGTTCGTTGTTTTGGCCTTGTTTCACCTTGAGCTGCTTCAGTTTCACGTTCTGTTCGAACCAATTATTTCACTTTAACGGCAGTTTAATATTCAAGATGTTGGTTTTTTAGGCCAGAGAAGGGAAATCTAGCAGCTTTAGAGCCAGATGTTTCCTCCAGGAGCTGGTGGAGACCAAAACCTGAGCTCAAACAAGTCTCAGTTTAATGCTGAAGTTGCTTAGAACTTGATGGAGTTAATACAAGATATTCTTACATAATTGCTTATAAATATTCCTGCTAGAGTGCATTTTCAATATGAGGGTCTATATTCATATCTTTACTTTTACTTTTTTTTTAAAATTATATTCACATAATTCTCAATTCGTTAATGAAGTATTTTTGCATCTGATTCTGGTGCCGTATTAACTTCATATGTTTCTAATGTGACATTGTTGTTATTTAGCTTTATGCTGCTCCAAGTGGCCAAACCACAAATTAATACAATTTAAATTCTTACAACAACAGTGAAACCTTAAACGTTTTTGTAATAAGTCTGTGGAGATTTGGAAAAATTACAGAAAAGTAACTGAGAAAAATGCAAAATTGACTTGTGAGAATGACCTACAACACAAAAAAAACCCCACACAGATGACTGAATTAAAGTCACAACAGGGCCAGTGGATAATATGACGTATTGGATCCTTAATAATTGCAAAGTATTTACCTTTTACTTGACTTTCTGTTGAGAAAATGATCAGATTATGAAGTTTTCTTTGCTAGTTTTCACTAAAACCACCGAGTGAAGATGAAAATGTCTGACTGTGTCGCCCCCCAGTGGACAAAAACAACACTACCGTTTTTACAATAAAACAAAAACTTTATGATCTCATGAGAAAATGAATGTCTTTTCTTTCTCCCTCTAGTTCCTTGGAGCCTCGGAGCTCACAGCTTTCATCGAGGGCTACTTCCTGAAGAACATGGTGCTGCTGATCGAACTCGATGGCTTCAAGCAGCTCCTGTACGAGCCCCCACCCGCCGAGAGCCCCGCGTCCAGCCCGGGCATCTGCTCCGACATCCTGCTAGACCTGGAGAAAACTCTGGCCACGCGCATCCACTCCATCCACCTCTCCACCTCCAAGGGCTCCGTGGTGTGACGCCCAGTTTCCCGAGTCCCACAGTCCGGAGCGCTACCGATTCCAAGCCGCAGCATCCATGTAACACCGCCCAGCGCCCGCCCCCCGCCCCCTTACATCCACCCACCCACACACAACTGCTGAAGAGGAGTTTTTACGTCAGGGATTTCCCTTTAACTCTGCCCAGAGGAGGCTTCATGTTGGCGAAACGTGACGGAAACAGAACGGAAAGTTCTCGAACTCCTTCCATCATCACATCGACTCCAACAGCAACAACAGTAACAGTAACCCTAACCCCCCCCCGCCCCCCGCCCACCCGGCAGTGAGTGTCACTGCAGTCTGACCATGACTATGAAACTTTCTATGGTATTTCATATAGAAGACGTGCATGAAATACAACACTGTACACCTTTTTCTTGCTTAAAAAGGTTAGAAAGTAGATTTTAACTCAATAAAAAGCAGCTTTTTCTCATCATCGCCTCTGATATGAGACTTTTTGAGGTTTACAATAACACCACTGTACGGGAGCAGCAGCAGCAGCAGAAGAAGAAGAAGAAGAAGAAGGTTTCACTCATGCCAAAACATGAATATAATCCTACTATACAACCAATACAAGTGACTCGTAGCAAAGCCAGCAGACAGGTTTGAAGGCGGACTTGTTTGAACTTCTTTTACGTTTCATTGTGTCACTTGTATGTTGGACACGTTTCACTGTGTTTATTATTATTATTATTATTATGATGATGATGATGATGATGAAATATCGACTGTGTGCAGAGGCCAAACTGATCACAGGAACTTCCACCGTGGCCACAGACGCCGCAGCGCTGACTCGGCCCACTCAGTGAAATCTATGCTGACGTACGCTTGAAACACAGGATGTCCAACTGGGAAATTAACTTGTGATAACTCCACGAACACTGTCTGTTTTTTTCTTTGTTTTTTTTGTTTTGTTTTTTGTTTTTTTTCTGCATGACACCTCCTCAAACTGAGCTGCCCTGATATTGCTTTTTATGCAGAGCTTACTTCTTCTCGAGTAAACGGGGGAAAACGCTGCTTATTAACTTTGTATCTACTGCAAAACAACAACAACAACAACAACAACAGACTGGACCGAGCCGGACCGGGGTGGATGATGGATTTTGACTGGCAGGGAATTTCTCTTAAAGATATTTAAAGCAAAAGTGTAAATACGTCCTGAAAAAGTCATCGTGCTGGTCGTTTCTTCTTTTTTTCTTTTTCCCGTTTTCTTTTCCTTTTTTTAAACAAAAAAAAAACCGGATGTACAGTATTCTCCTACACGTGCTTGGCTGACGACAACAGTCTCATTGAATGTGCTCCCTGAACAGTTTGTTCCTGTCTCTGTTTATGCAAAAAGTTGCATGTTTAATCTGTTTCGTATATGACCCCTCTGTCTCGCCGTAGGTGTGCTGTATGTTTGTGTGTGTGTGTGTGTTTGTGTGTGTGTAGGTCGGTAGGACTGAGCAGGGTGTTGATTGTTCCTAGATATTAAGTCCAAATCGAAGGAAGTTCCTTCACATCGTTTTTTTTTTTTTTTTTCCTATTTCCGATGCATTCCAATCGATCATCAATCACAGACGTCACCGTCGGCCGAGTCGATCCATGACAACGACACTGGGTTCATTAGAGACACAGAGATTACACCAACTGTTTTTTAGGAAAACACCTGAGTGGAAACACCAGAAACATGAATCCATTAAAACTAAGGATAAATGACCAACATAAACATACATTTTTGCAGATTTTCCTAAATGTATTTCTAAAATTAAAGTATAACCTGGAAACCTGGTGGAAATAATAAAAGAATTTAACTGAGAAGGATTTCAACTTGATCCTAACATGTGATTACAGAGATATTATCATGTTTGCTGCCATATATTTAAACCTGAAATTTAAAAGCATCTAAGTTTTGATTCTGTTTCAAATCAACATGAATTCAACAACTGTGGCGTCAGGTTTTATTCTTAGTCTCAGCAACAATAACTCTGATTCAGGCAACAGCACAGAGAAGATGCTGATTCAATTAGTTGTTTAATAACCTGCAAGAACAGCATGTTATGTTATGTAACTCTGAGGATGTTGTTAAAACCTCCATGATCCTTCATCAGTCCTTAAATATTCACATTAAAGCCAAACTAAGAAACATAAACCTCACTATTGATTTAAAAAAGGATGTAAAATCTCAAATAAAACCAAACGCAAACACAAATTTAGATGATTTTATACAGAAAAAGGTTTTTAAAAAGTTTTTTTTGCATTTGTTGGTGTTTCCATCAGGTGTTGATGATGAGGATTTGATTGGCTGTCATGTGAACGTATTGTTTCCTGACTGATCTGTTGTCGTGTCTCTAATGAACTCCGACCTCTCTGTGTTTCCCTCCACACTCCTGCTACAGTGTGACATCACACTGTTAAGCCACGCCCCCTGTTGGTTGGTTAAAACACCTGTTTTGTTTTGCTTTTTTTTTTTTACACGTGACCATACAAACGTCACACCTGGGTTCACAGGAGGGAAGCGTTCACCACTCATGTCTGTTTTTAAATGAATGTAACGATGCAGCGACAGGTGGATATTTACAGAAATGTGCATTTTTTTTGTCTTTGGTGCAGCAACAAAACCAAAACCAGACGCTTCCCTCTCTGTCTCTGCAGCGTTCCTCATCGTCTGTGGTTTTTTGTTCCTACATGAATCCGACTGACAAATATTACGACTTAGAATATTGTAGCACCCGAGAAATTACTTCAATATTTGTTTTTGGGCCAAAAGAAATTTTAAAAAAGAGATATAACAAGAAGGCAAATAGAAGTTGGTTTTAAGTTCTGTAAATAGTTACAGAAAGTGAAATATAGATATTATCCTACGACTTTATTTTCTTACCTACATACATAGCACTATATATTTTATTTTACATTCCACAGCTATTTTGTTTTACAAAAGTGAAAAAGATTATATAAAAAGATGCTTTAAAAAGAAGTTTTACTGAAAAATGAAGCAATATAATATTTCCATCAGACTGTATTATTTACTTTTTTGACTAGTGCGATGAATAACGAACACAGGATGCAGAGTAATAACAGAAATGTGACACGAAACAAACAAACAAAAAAAGCCTGGGTATTTTATTTCTGTTTATATTCTCTGTGACATCCCACAGTGTGTTTTCTTTTTAAGTGTGTTTCACTCATTTTTAAAAGAACGACTCTTTCTAACGTCCACAACCACACACACACACACACACACATATGAAACATACTGTTTTTAAATGTGAAGTGTAACTTCTTAAAGATGCAAACAAACCATATAAATGATGTCAGGCACTCCGAGTGCTCGTGTTACTGTAGCCTCACACAATCAGAAGCGTTAGAAGTGTTTGGAGCTTGGGTTCACGTCTCAGCAGCTGGATATGGCTTTAACATTAACAACAGGAGGATAAGCTGAGGGTCTGGGAGCTTATCTCTGTTTCTATCAGTCTTAATGTTATGTCATTAGCAATAGACGAACTTTAGCTTACCCTCCTCCCTCCTCCCTCCTTCCTCCCTCCTCTCTCCCTGTACTGGTGCTTCTGATCCGAGCCCGGGTCAAAGCCGTAGAGTAAATGTGGGTTCGCATGGCTCTTCTTGTTCTATGTTGTTGAGAATGTGCTCTTCTGTACACCAGCTCTGTCGAAAACAGGACTCTCCCCCTTTAGTTGTCAATTGAGCATTTATTTGCCTGCGTATTTGTTCCTGGTAATAAACAGCAACTTCTCCTTAGAAGCAGTGGAAAAACGTGCATGGGATGTTTCACTAGATTTCAAAAAATCCCCGGGGGGATGACCTTTTTGCAATTCTTTTTTGTTTGTTTTTTGTCTTTTTATTTTCCTTTAATGAGAACATGTATATTGTACAAAATATATATAAATATATATATATGAAATATAAATTATACATGGTGTGAGAAGCAGGGATGTGGTGGAGTCTAACAACAAAAGGGAATGTTACACTCGTGCTACAGTTTCTGTCGTTCCATGACATGCTTTTGTGGACAGCTAATAAACGACCACAGTTTAAAACCGTTGCTCTGTTTTTTTTTTCTATCACTTTATCTTTGACACAGTGGACATGAAGTTTTGTACAGATGTTAAAGGGATAGTTCAACACTTTGGCAAATTTTCCTATTGCCATAATCCCTACAGTACAGTTATAGCAGTAGGTTCATTACCTTTCATTATCGGTGCATGTTGTTTTGAGATCAGCGGGGCAGAGACGTGAGCTGCTCAGTGAACACAATGGAGGTGAATGGTACAGGTACTATCCCTTTAATGATGATGTCAGGGAGATGACGCCTCTGGACTGACACCAAAGCAGAAAATTAAAAAATGAACCAGAAAACTAGAATCACCTCCTCGTGGTTGACTGTTTATCCAGAGTTACATAAAATATGAGTGATGTGGGTGATCATTACAATTGTTTCTGAGGTCAGAGTGACCTTTGACCTTCGACCGGCAAAGTCTAATCACTTGATCCTTAAGTCCATGTTGATGTTTGTGCAAAATTTTAAGGCATTCCCCTGAGGAATTCTGGAGCTGTTGCGTGCACAAGACCAAACTCATGATCTGCAAGGTCACCATGGAAATGACCTTTGACCTTTAGCCACCGAAAATCCAAAAAATCAGTTCAGCCTGGAGTCCAGGTGGATGTTTTCTGCATATATATATATGTACAGTAGCAGAGGAATTAAAGATGCAAGTAAAAGTTTAGAGAAGCTTTATTTCTTTTACAAGGACACTGCAGCTTCTCCTGAATAACAATGTGTGACAGATGTGGCTGCGGTCCAGCTCCGCCGTGTTTTATCAGCCGCCTCACCTCAACCGAGCAAATTAGTCGAGATACTGAGAGTCATGACAGCTCCCGCACAAAGCCAGAGCTCTGTCTGCACTCAGACTGATGAAGAAATACAGCCTCATAAAAAGTCTACAGCTGAGTTTGGCTTAGATTCAAGTTATTATTTTTTAGGGGGGACACTGCACTGAAGAATTATATCATTGAAGCCATGCAAGTTAAATTACATGTATTTATATATGAACAGATACATTCAGTCATTTAGAACCATATTGTTTTCTTTGCACCATATAAATAAATGAATAAATACTGTATGTCACTATTTTATATCACACATTTTGTCGTTGAAGCATTTTCAGTGTGGCCCTTCCTGGTGACCACATCATTGTTTTTATAGTCTCTCCTCTCCTTATGCAGCTTTTATTCTGATTTTAAACATTTGACAGGCAGTTTACGAGCACTCAAACAATCATTTATTAAGGAGCATAAGAATTTTAAAATTCAATCTCTTGGAAAAATTTGCTGAGTTGGCAACTCACTTTTACATGGTTTTATAGTAGACAAATTACAATAAATGTCTGCGAGGTGGTTTTCCTTCATTTGATGTGCCTGAGGCGTCACGCCATGCTGGTAAATTAAGGATGATTTGTATGTGTTTTGAAGACTGATCGTGTAGACTAGTGTAGTCTACACAAACTGATGAAACCATTTGGATAAGGGGGAAACGTCTTCAAAGACCAAAAAAAGTCCAGCTGACTTGATTGCCTTTATTGACCTGGACAAATGAGAATTTGCGTGACATGCCTGTGTAACATGCATTGGTGTCAAGCGGCCACTAGGGGGCAGTATGCACCAAACACACAGTCTCACTCCCGACGCCTCATAAACTGATGCTTGTTCAGAGCCCTTTCGCGTTGTGCACTGACGCCCAAGGTGCCCCAATGACAATGCAATCCCCTGCGCGGCGACATGTGACGCTCAGAGCGAGTGATCAGAGAGACTGTTGTGTTGCAGGGAGAGCGGAGTTCAGCTGCGGCTGAATGCAGCACTAGTAGGCTACGTCGGCTGTGGAACTCTTCTGGTTGGAAAAAGGAGAGCGTCAGGTGCTGCACAGCGTCAGGTAGCTATGACTTCATATGAGCAGCTCAAAGCGACCCGGTGCCTCCCAGATGATCACACAGGGAGATCATGAAGCTGCTTGTGTGATCCATGTTACAGAGTTCGGTGTCATGTTTAGGCTTATTTGTCAGTGCTCTATCATGAGGAACAAGCTACAGGAAAGACCAATTTTTGTTAATGAATAGAATATTGTTTTGGTCATAGTAAAAATGCTATGTTTAATTCTCTTCTTCTTTTTTTCGGGAGGGCGGGGGCAGCTGTTTATTTTTGATTAAAGGAGGCTCACTCTCTCACACTTTGAAAACCCAGAAATATTGTGTTTTAATCCACATCTAAATGTTATGCTACAGGCCAGTAGGTGGCGATACTATGTTGCGGTAATTACCTGACTTCAGGAAATGATTTGCTGAAGAAGAAGTTGTTGATGAAGTGTTCGCGCTCAGTAAAAAGAAGCTTGAGACTACTCATCTGTTTTATTGTTTTATTCCGAAGTGTTTGGTGAAGCAACACGACAAATTGACGACGAGGATGGCCGTGGCTACTACTCCTTTGCCTCCTGCATTCCTCCAATGTCCCGGAGATCCTGCAATGCCGTTTAGTGAAGCAACCTGGAAGCAATACGACATACAATGTGGATTTATGTTGGAATTAAATAAATAAATGTCATTAGAGGAGATCCTGGTAGAAATGTAGTTTTTAAGTTAAACTTTGGCTATGTAAAACAGCAAAAAGATAAGAGTGGTCTAATAGAGTTCATTTTTATTGTTTTGCACCTGTTTACACTCAGAGTAAATCCTTAGTTTTTCATCTTTATTTTAGTATTTGTAGGCTTACTGAAGTTTGGTTTGTGTGTTTGTCATTTCATTGTCTCGTGTGTATGTGTCTGTTGAATATGTTTCAGTATAGTCTCCATACCTAGGCATACTGTTTAAATATTGATGAATTTACATTCTGGCATAATTCAAACTGTATTAGAACTGATCTTGTTCATTTTATTCATCATCTTTTTGTTGTTGATGTTTTATTTATAAAACGTTTTATTTAGGTTATTTTTTCTCTCTGACAGTGGAGATTTTGTTTTTGTTTGAAGTTTTGTTTCATGCATGTTCAAAATAAAGATTTCAATTCAATTCAATCTTTGGCTTTATTTATTATTATTCATGGTACAGGGTCTGGTTGAGAAGAGCAACAGTCAGGAAGGTTACATGCAGGCTGCAGCAGCAACACCATTCATCCTGTTAACCTCTTCTTTTTTTCTTCTTTTTTTTTTTTTTACCAGACATTGTTTTAAGGTGGGAAAACTACATAGTGACGCTTTAATGTTTACAAGTGGTTTATATTTTACAAATGATGTGACCATGGAAGAAATAAAGAAATAAAAATAAGAATAGAAAGTCTGTCCACGTGGAGATGGAGTGATGAGGAGACAAAGAGATTAGACCAGTTTGGCCAGTGTTACTGTGCGTTCACACCAAAAGCTTCCAAAGCGTCAGAATCGCTCGAGGGTGGTATCTGCAGGACAAGATGCTATTGGATTCACTGTCAACGGAGCAGTTCAAAAGATTGTTCCGGCCCTGTTGTTCTCATGATGCTGGAAAAGGTTGAGGGGTCTATCTGTCCCTAGTCTCGCTCGCCAGACCCTCCTCCAAAGAAGGAGTCTGTCCCTGAAGGATCCTCCCACGATCAACACACCCATTTTTTTTTTTTTTTTCCATCTGCCACTCATGGTCCAATGGAGTTGTTATTTGCCTGTCAACGCAGTGTTCGCTGGTTCGCGACCACGCAGTTTTCATCTTCTTCATCATCATCGCCATCACCGTCATCCTGCTCCAAAACAATCTCATCAGCAAAGACGAACCAAACATGTCAATGAAGGAGACTGTCATAATTATTCACTTTTTTTCATGAGAAAACATTCATCAACATTCGATCACTCTGTCTGCAGTATAAAGTCCACATTTTGTTCACGTCAGGAGGCGTCGGTTGTCCGGTGGCCTAGTGGAACTCGTTTTGGCTTTGGGCTCAAGAGATTGCTGGTTCGAATCTCAGGTGATGACTTCTTTGCTTTCTCCTCTCTTTCTAAGTTTGTATGCTCTGCTTTGACGATGTCAGATGCACTCTGACCACTAACGTGACTACACCTGTAAATGGTACAGTGGGTTGCACTTCTGCTTTAAATGCAGGAGACCGTGGGATCGATCCCCGGTGAGAACGGCCGCAGTTTCTCTTTAAGTTACTTTGTTGCTGCTCAGACGATGTCAAATACACTATGATCAATGGATTGTCTCGGGCTCGGTGGTCGAGTGTGTTGCGCAACCGCTTTGGGTTGCGGAGGCCACGGGTTCGAGCCCAACGTGGAGCAGTCCCCTCCACACCACCACGATGGGTACCAAGCCCCAGGTGGAACAGAAGAAGGCCGGACAAGGGCGTAACTGACTGACCGGACTGGGCCGACTGACTGGTCCTGACTCAACCGGACCCAACTGGTCCCAACCTTATGTGTCGTTCGTCCCGTCTGAATGAATGCGTGAATGAATGGGTTTAATAAATAGCCTAGGTCCTAAATAGGAACTAAAAGTAGGCTAAGGAATAAAAATACAAATAAAATAGAAAAATAAATAAAAGTAGTGTAGAATAGAGTAAAAAAAAAAAACTAAAGTAAGAGCTATTATTAACTATTGTTGTATTTTTAAGTAATAAAGTGCATAAAATCCCACTTATTTACTCACTTCTCATGCATCACTCTGACCGGCCTTCTTCCTCTCTCACTGTCCGCCCTGGGGATCGATCCCACAGCCTGCTGCTTCGAAACCGGCAGCTCTAACCACTGTACCATTAATCGGTGTGACAGAGACTGTGGTCATAGTGTATTTGACATCATCAAAGCAGCACATAGAAAGAAAGGAGGACAAAACCAACAAACCAACACCTGGATTTGATCCAGCAATGTCTGAGTCCCCAGCCCAGGAAGATAACCACTACACCACCAGTGGATCTGAGATTGTCCTTGTTGGAACTTGTACTGACTCGTGCTGTGACACAGATTGAATGTGTAGTTGCAGAGATGATGTCCCCCAGGAAGGCGGAGCTGCTTCTCCATTGGCCAAGCACAGGTGTCTGCAATCCCGTCCTGACGATCAACTGCAGTGTCCTATAAATCTATAAATAGTCATTCTGCACTGGGGCGTCAGGTAATGCGACTTTGCTCAAAGACCAGGTTACTTCAGGTTTTGATTCATTTGAGAGTGTTTGTTTCACTCTATCTTTGTCTGTTTTGCAGGTTTTCTGAGCTGACTGGCTACCATGTGCTTCCACTTCCACCTCTACTTGGTAAGAAACACTCAAAGCATACTGTTGAATACACACAGCAATCTTTATTTACTTCCACAAGACACATAGTCACACAGTTACCTCCATCTTGTTCAGTCTGAAAGACAAAGAACACATTAGTTGCAGGCGGAAGCGTCAGGGAATGCGACTTTGCTCAAACACCAGACATCTTACATCTTTACTTCAGCTTTTTGTTCATTTGATAGTGTTATCTATCTCTGTCTCTTTTGCAGGCTTTCAACCCTGAGCTGACTGGCTACCATGTGCTTCTATTGCCACCTCTCTTGGTAAGGAGCCTTGAGTATTCCACACATACACACAGGAATCTTTTACTTACTTTCACAAGACACATACCTCAATCTTGTTCAGTCTGAAAGACAAAGGACAGATTCAGCGTGAGTTGCAGGTAGTCCTGTCTAACACTGCTTGTCCATGTTCTCTCTTTCAGGAGCTGCTGTCCACCATCGAGTCCAGAGGAACTTCACCACCTGATTCAAAGAAGACACTGAAGACTCAACAATGTTAATCGTGTCGAAATGCTTGTCAGCCAAGATCCATCCCTGGTTTGTGCCATGTGCGTCACTGGGTAAGTCGGCCATCTTGGAGACCAGGCCATGTGGCTGCAGGTGTTTGTTCCAACCAAGCAGCAGTACACCAGACTTGACTCATAGTGTTATCTATGTCTCTTTTGCAGGTTTTAAACCCTGAGCTGACTGGCTACCATGTGCTTCTATTTCCACCTCTACTAGGTAAGGAGCCTTGAGTGTTCTACACATACACACACAAATCTTTTACTTCCACAAGACACATACCTCCATCTTGTTCAGTCTGAAAGGCAAAGAACATATTCAACATGAGTTGCAGGCGGGAATGTGACTTTGCTCAAACACCAGGCATCTTACATCTTTACTTCAGCTTTTTGTTCATTTGATAGTGTTATCTATCTCTGTCTCTTTTGCAGGCTTTCAACCCTGAGCTGACTGGCTACCATGTGCTTCTATTGCCACCTACTTGGTAAGGAGCCTTGAGTGTTCACACATACACACAGCAATCTATTACTTACTTCCACAAAACACAGTTACCTCCATCTTGTTCCACAAAACACAGTCACACAGTTACCTCCATCTTGTTCAGTCTGAAAGATAAAGAACACATTCAACATGGGTTGTAGGCAGAAGCATCGGGGAATGCGAATTTGCATCTTACACTTCAGGTTTTTGATTCATTTGATAGTGTTTGTTTGACTCTATCTTTGTCTCTTTTTCAGGTTTTCAACCCTGAGCTGACTGGCTACCATGTGCTTCTATTGCCACCTACTTGGTAAGGAGCCTCGAGTGTTCCACATACAGGTAATACTCAGAAAATTAGAATATCTTGAAAAAGTTCATTCATTTAAGTAATTCAACTTAAAAGGTGAAATGAATATATTAGACTCATAACATGCATTGCAAAATATTTCAAGCTTTTATTTGTTAGAATTTTGATTATTATGGCTTACAGCTTATGAAAACCCCAAAATCAGAGTCTCAAAAAATTAGAATATCACATGAAATAAACAGAACAATGAGTTTAAATAAATGAAATGTCAGCCATCAGAAAAGTATAATCATTTTGTGTACTCGATCTCATGTTTCTCATCTTCCATAACACTTGAGCAGTGCCACAGGCTGATATCATCTATGCCGTATTGAAGCAGTAATTCAGGCAAATGGGGGCCCAACCAAGTACTGAGTACACAAAATGATTATACTTTTCTGATGGCTGACATTTCATTTATTTAAACTCATTTTTCTGTTTATTTCATGTGATATTCTAATTTTGAGACTCTGATTTTGGGGTTTTCATAAGCTGTAAGCCATAATAATCAAAATTCTAACAAATAAAAGCTTGAAATATCTTGCAATGCATGTTATGAGTCTAAATAATATATTCATTTCACCTTTTAAGTTGAATTACTTAAATGAATGAACTTTTTCACGATATTCTAATTTTCTGAGTATTACCTGTATACACACAGCAATCTTTTACTTACTTCCACAAGACACATCCCTTTTTCAGTCTGAAAACACAGCATGAGTTGCAGGTAGTCCTGTCTAACACTGCTTGTCCATGTTCTCTTTCAGGAGCTGCTGTCCACCTTGAGTCCAGAAGAACTTCACCACCTGGTTCAAAGAAGACATTGAAGACTCAACAATGTTAATTGTGTGGAAATGCTTGTCAGCCAAGATCCATCCCTGGTTTGTGCCATGTGCGTCACTGGGTAAGTCGGCCATCTTGTAGACCAGGCCATGTGGCTGCAGGTGTTTGTTCCAACCAAGCAGCAGTACACCAGACTTGACTCAGTCAAAAGTGTTCTTGGTTGAAACAAACACCTGCAGACACATGGCCTGGTCTACAAGATGGCCGACTTACCCAGTGACACACATGGCACAAACCAGGGATGGGATCAAGGTAAACAATGTGAAGTTTTTGTAAATAAAAATACAAAATAAAAACAAACTTGAAGTAAAGATGTAAGATCTGTGCTCCATGGCAATAAATTGTTTATATATAAAAGATACAAAACATAAAACATGTATTGTTGACCATAGCTTCAGTATGTACAGTTATCAGGTCATATACAAACCTATATACCAGGGTTCCCCCAATAGGGTAGGTGCACAATCTGTAGTACTTCCTGACAGGGAGACAGCATGTTTATTTCCTGTCCCATACTATTGGGTTAAGTGATTGATCAGGTGTGAACTGGGTGTGCCCAAGAGGTGCCGCACACCTGACCAATCACTTAACCCAATAGTATGGGACAGGAAATAAAGATGCTGTCTTCCTGTCAGGAAGTACTACAGATTGTGGACCTACCCTATTCCAGTCCTCGAGGGCCAGTTTCCTGCTACAACACACCTGATTCAAATGAGTGGCTCGTTATCAGGCCACTGCAGAGCTTGATGACGAGCTGATCATTTGAATCAGGTGTGTTGTAGCAGGAAACGTCTAAAACATGTAAGGCAGTGGCCCTTGAGGACCGGAATTGGGGAAGCCCAAACTAACATTAATGACAAATAAAGAAATGCTCTTACTGCTCTGCAGTCAGTCAGCTCCTCCTGCTTCATCTTCAGTGTGATGTTCACAAACACCTTTGACTCTCCACCTGGACAACACATACACAAAAAACATTTAGTCACACTCATCCTGACATTTAGAAATGTTTGGCCTGCAACAGTTAAAGCACAAGTCAGCGATCCGGTTGTTTTGGCTAATGCTACGTTCCAGGCAGGCTTTTGAAACCGTATATTACGGCTTCAAGTCATGACTTACGACTTTGTAGCTTTCCAGGTAACCCATAACTCGTGGTTTTCCGACCTATTGTCTGTGAAAGTGCACTGTAACGGCCACTTGTAACTTCTGACCCATGAACTTGCACCAGATCGAACTGGTATGACTTCACAGGTAGGAAAAACACGAGTTACAGGTTGCCTTGAACGCACCTTGAGTTAGCAGCCCCCACCCTCATCATGGATGTATTGGTCCTCGTCCCTACGTCACCACATTCACGCGCATCCCCTGGCTGCACACACAGCCCTTCTATGTAAACGTGCGCACAAAATGTAGAATAAAGGTTTCCCGTTGTGGATCAATTTCGTGCGAAGTAGAATCATATGACGCCAAACGCCAAACGCCCCGCACGAAATTGATCCACAACGGGCTGATTTCAGCCAAGAGGAGTTCAAGTGTTTTATTGGAGAGAGTATGAGTGATATTTAAAAAAAAAAAAAAGCACGATCGCAGCCTGAAGCAACAGTGTTGCTGCAAATACGGTAGACTAGACTACGACAAGAGAGGAGATGCTTTTAATTTTTCTGACAGCTCTTGCGCTACTTAAAATTATATGTATAAATTGCTAAATATGAATATAACTAAATATGAAGCTTGTCCATTTCAACTAAATAAACTAGAGCAACATCAACTGTCATTTAAAATTGTGTTTAGGCCAGCAAAGAGCTTTTTAAATGTGAAAACAGCGGAGACGTATTCAAGATTTGCGTTTGGGCAACACTGATATAACAGGCGATCACATTGGAATTAATTTATTCATGGCCACATTAAGTGAAATTATTAACTTTGCCAGTATCATCTGTTTGTCTGTCCTGCTGCCAGCGGACAACTTATTTCAGTGACTGACTGTACAGCCTACAATAAAGTATATACGCTATACAGTCTAGGCTACGGTTGAGGAGAACATCTGTAGGCGGAGACAGCTCAGTAGAGACGCTCAGGTAGAAGTAAACAGCCGCTGATCAGCTGATCTCTCCTCCGTAAAATGAGTTAAATAGTGAAACAGCGGCGCTTTTATCGCCGGTTTTATGATTAAACTCTGAACATAACCTGGTCGGGACCAGGTTATGAGCTGTAATATATGAAGTGGACGAAGCCATGTCTTGTCAGTCTACCGCTGTATTTATTCTGTGGTCTCAACATCAACACAGTTAACATCACAACAAAGCTACAGTGCCACCTAGGGAGCAAACTGGGAAATGCACTTCTGACTCTTCAATACACTACATGAGCTAAGCATAAGTTACCACGGAGATCTAGCCGGCTTAAAAGAGAGCCACCTTTGCAGTACAGCCGAGCCTGGCTGTAGACTCAACATAGCTCGCTAACGCACTAAACTGGCTTCGCAGAATACCCCTCAGGAGCCCTACAAAACCTAGCGAAAACATCGTCGGACCGCCATTGATTTTTATGAGTGAAGCGGAGCTACACTGTTTACATCACGATTTCTAACACCCCAAACTTCATTTATACATTCAACGGGTTTTTAACAGTCCTTATACCTGAGGAGGACTTGTGGTCGTTTAACACACTTTACTCACCTGTTTTCACAGGAAAGAAGAGACGTTCTCCATAGCAGGTGGCTTCTGCTTCTTCTACGGCGGTTGGCATCCAGCTTTTGGTGCATTACCGCCACCTTCTGTTCTGGAGTGTGAGCCAAACAAGACTACTTACAGTCTACCCCGCATCATAACAATATAACAAGATATACAAAACAAAACAAAACAAAAAACTCATCCTGCACTCCCTACTGTCATCAATACCCTACCCTTCTTTTCCTGCCTATGGAGGTCTTGGTTTTTGTGCGGAACTTCCGGTCCAGCACTCTTGATGCGATAATATTATTACCGCATTTAAATAACATAACAAAACTCTAATCTGTACCCTCTCACTCAATAATCCTTTTCACGTGATTTCCTGCACCCCTAATTCCCCGATCCTGCTCTTCATCACCTCCCTCTGCCTCTCATACCTCCTACACCTCAGAACCACATGCTGACTCCATGGCAGGTTGGTAGCTGTCAGGAAGTCAGTCTGACGCAGGTACCACAAGCAAGCGCTCACACATGGGGATACTCCCTCTTGTGGTGGAATTAGCGACCTACACTCTGACACTCGTCTTAGAAAACACATCAAATTGGCTCATCTTTTCATACAAACATATACACATGTAACACATAAAATATAATAACTCAAAATTTGTGACCACACCCATTTGTAGGCATCACATTTTCAGTCAGTTTTTACAGTATAATCAATAGATCAATTCAATGTAACATATTTGAACACATTTGGATAAAGTGTTTAAAACCTAAACACATTTTCCTGAATAAACATGTAGAAAAGTGTTTAGTAGTATAGTGAACAGTGATATTTTAATATCTAATAATATTTCTAACATCTTAAGACATCTTCGTATTTCCAAGACATCTCAAGACATCTTAAGACCCATGTCTATAGACGCATCTTATAGATGTCTCAAGACACATAGACCACCATTCAACCTGAGAGGCTCACCTGGGAATTTGAAAGGAAAGCCACCAGACAAAAGCAAAGTGGCAACACCGGGTCTTGAACCAACAACCTTTAATGCCATAGTCAAGCATTTATCCTCTAGGCCACCACTAGAGCTGGGAGTTGAGGATGTGGGACTTGGACCGACTGGTACGGCGCTCAGCACAGCAGCAGAAAGCAAACACAGCAAAGGTGACAAACAGTAGAAATTCCCAGGTGAGCCTCTCAGGTTGAATGGTGGTCTAGTGGATAAGTTCCTGTCATTGGACTCAGAGGTCAGAAGTTCAAATCTGACTCCAACTAGTGGTCACTTATTCATCTCATGAGTCAGTCTTCTCATTTCTTGTTTATTTGCTGAGGAGGACAATGCACATTAATGAACAATTTAACTCCATGGCGTCATGCAAGTGTGCCGGATTTAGCTCAGAGCTGGTTAAGGAAAGATATGCACACGTATGTTCATGAACAAAGTGTTAACAAGATGCTCCTGAGACTGGATGACAGGAGGACAGCTGCAAATATCTTCACTGTCCTAAGTCAAACATGTCCCCCAAAAAACAAGACCCCCCTCTCTCTCTCTCCCTCTCTGTTGATGTCGATGTTGCTGATTATTGTTTCTTCTGTATTGTATGTAGTGGCTGTTGGTTGAGTTTGTGTTTGTTTGTGTGTGTATGCATGTGTAACCCCTGTGTTGGTGTGTCTTCTCCGTGAAATAAACACTTCAATGTTCAGGTTGGAGGTAGCCAGTTTATTCTGCATGTGACAAGAAGGGATAAAATAAGTAATGCTGTTCGCTCCCTCTCTCTGGGCACAGTCAGTTTCTTTTTGTCAAATCCTCGTTTACACTGAGGAATTATAATTCAGATAAAAATAAAATAAAATAAAATAAATCAAAACACAATACTTTCAGTGTGATCGTATAGTGGGATTTGTATCAAGTATCTGAATAAAATTAACAAATGTATAAAAATAAAACATGTGCATTAAATGCACATTCGAATGCACTTTTACATAAAATACAAAAATACATGTTATGTTTCTGGCTATTACCTTTTTTCTTTTTTTTTTATATATAACTTTATGCTCAACAAACCAATGCAGTAGTTGCACAAAAGAAACACAAAATAATTTTAAACACACGCACACATCTGCTGTCATGGAACGTTTTTTTTTACACATACCTGCATGTGACAAGAAGGGATAAAATAAGTAATGCTGTTCGCTCCCTCTCTCTGGGCACAGTCAGTTTCTACAGGAGAAATAGCATGTGTTAAGCTAATACAGTTAGCTCAATAATATTCGTTTCGCTCGACGCTCAATCAAAACAAAAACACAGCGAATCCTCGGAAAACATGGAAAACTCATCGGTAACATATTACAGGTCAGTATACAATATAATATTCATTTTACATGGCTTAACTGACTGTAAATAAAGTTTTAGCCCAGGAGCTTGTGGGAACGTTACCTTTTTGTCAAATCCTCGTTTACACTGAGGATTTCCCACAATCCCTTTCTCAATACTCGTTCCAGAGGCACACACTACAGACAGCAGAGGGCGCTACTAACATATTTAGCTGGATTTACAACTCATTTAACTATGTTACATACACCCCCCAGAAATCCTGCTAAATTGGGGTACAGCAAACAAAATACTCCAGAAAAAAAACAAATACATAAGACACAATTTACTGCCTGTGTAACCATAAGCACACTACTCAGTCAAAATCAGTTATAAACTTTCCACTAGGGAATAGGCGAGCAAGGCGTTGGCCAATCCCCTTACTAACCTAGACACAAAAGATGCCGTGTACACCTCTCATATAATAAACAGTGCTCAATAGCAGAGATAACTCATGTATCTTAGGCCACTGTCAGGCAAAAAAACACATATCTGGACCATTCAAACTACCCAGAAAACATATTCCTCACAAAAGAAAACAGTGAATCAACTGTTGACGCTGAATCATCTATGACCTGTTCATTCATCTCACAAATAAGTCTGGCTGGAGGTTTTACAGGTCTGCCTGACCTAGTGTTAAGTGCAGGTGGCTGTACACTAACAACATGGTCGTGTGTGCGTGTAGGAGGCTGTGTGTCAGTCAACTGTTTAGGAGGGGCCATGTTCAGGTGGTACAGGTGACAGCGACACTGAACCCTCAGCAGCGGCTCCAAGAGCAGGCGGCTGGTCAGCACACTCCTGAGAAGCAAGGGCATCCAGGGCCTCGCTCACAGCATCTGGGGCCACAGTCACCTCTGCACCAGGGGGTTGAGCCTCCACATCCCCTGCGGGAGAACAATCAGGTTGGACGGCCGCCACAACCTCGTCAATCCCATCATCCATGTGCATGAGCCAGTTAATGGTCTTTGTCTCACTGTCCTGAACATCTGAGGGAACCGCCGGCTCACACACTCCACTCCCAGCAACAGATGAGCAGTCAGAGTCCACAATGTCGTCACCTCCTGCAGGTAGGAAACTCACAGGGAGTAGAAGGTTTCTGTGAATGACTTTTTCTCTCAGTGTGACAGGATCTCTAATATGATACACATTGATTCCATGCTTTACAGACACCACCTCAAACACTGTGGATTCCCATTTGTCTGCAATTTTCCTTTTTCCTCTCTCACCACGATTTGCAAGCAAGACTCTGTCCCCGACAGTGAGAGGAGAGCCTTTGGCTCTGCGGTCGTAGTTCTTTGCTTGACGGGTCTGCGCAATGCGACTGTTCTGCTGGGCAATGCGTGCAGCTTCAGATAAGTCATGTTTCAAACGGGCAACAAACTCCTGATGGTCAACAACAGTATTGCTGGGGAGGGCATGCTGAAACAAAACATCAACAGGCAAACGAGGGATCCTCCCAAACATCAGGAAAAAGGGGGCAAATCCTGTTGTTTCATGCTCAGTGCAATTGTAACAAAAAGTCAGCATCTGAAGCATTTGAGGCCACCTCGCCTTGGATTGCGGGGGCAGGGCTCTTATCATATTTCCAAGTGTCCTGTTGTATCGCTCAACAACACCGTTCCCCATGGGGTGGTACGGGGTGGTATGCGATTTCTGGACGCCAGCCATCTCCAGGAGCTCTTTAATGAGTCGACTTTCAAAATTGGCTCCTTGATCCGAGTGGATGCGCTTAGGGAAACCATAAATGCAGAAAAAGTCGTTCCAGAGACGACGGGCAACTTGTTTTGCTGACTGGTTTTTACATGGGAATGCATGAGACAGTTTGGAAAAATGATCAGTGACGACAAGAACATCCACACACTTCTTGTCAGTCTGTTCAGCAGTCCAGAAGTCAATACATACAAGTTCCATCGGTGCAGAAGTGCGTATGCTTTCAAGTGGAGCACGATCGTTGGGCTCAGGGGTCTTCCCCACTACACAGCGAAAACAGTTCCTCACATGATTGATGATGTCACGTTCCATCCCTATCCAGAAAAACCTCTGCCTGGCGAGGGAGAGTGTTCGAGCCTGGCCTTGATGACCAGCTGAATCATGGAGGCCATGGAGGACTTGTGATTTCATGGAGCCTGGAACAACGAACTGGAGAGTGGTAGTGTTCATTTGTTTGTCTTTCTTTACCTTGTACAACACGCCGTCTTTGATGGAAAGTTTGGGCCAGTGTCTCAGGAGTTTGATCACGCCACGAGGCTCCTCTGCACGCTCACGTCTAGTGGGTCTCCGGTGATGCTGGACGTAGTGAAGTACTCTGCCCAGAACAGCGTCCTGCTCTTGTAGGTTTATCAGCTCACTCCTCGGCGTAGAAGCGGCCTGGTCTACATTGAAAAGCTGGGGAATAGCTGGACCTGTGCCTCTCACTCTGCTGACACCACCTGAATCATGTGCTTCCAGAACAGCTGACACGTCCTGTGACTGCAGGGACCCTGAAGGAGGAGGTGAGGGGACAGCTTCTTCCTCGGACTGATCAGAGACAAACTGACAGTTGTTAGTGAGCCTAAACGCATCCTGTACTGTCCTATCCACCATCCCGCTGACTTGGTTTAACAGGAAAGCATAAGGCTCGCTCACAAGACGGTGGCTCATGCACGACTGGACAAATGGCTCTCTGCTTAGCGCGTCAGCAACCACATTGTTTGTGCCAGGGACATAGTTCAGATCAAAACTGAATGCTGCAAGCTTTGAAACCCACCTTTGTTCGCATGCATCTAACCTAGGCTTAGTCAAGATGTATGTTAGGGGGTTATTATCGGTCCAAACTGTGAAATGCCGTCCCTTTAACCAGTGGCTAAATTTGTCACAAACCGCCCATTTAAGAGCGAGAAACTCTAGTCGATGTGCTGGATAGTTCAGCTGGGCGTGGGAGAGTGTTTTGCTGGCAAATGCCACTGGCCTGGCGATCTTACCACCAGGGGGCAACTGTGAGAGGACAGCTCCTAGGCCGTCAAAGGAGGCATCGACAGCAAGGATGAACGGGGCATTAAAGTCTGGATGAGCTAACGTGACACTGTGCAATAACTCATGTTTCAAAGTTTCAAAAGAACCCCTACACTCATCAGTCCAGTCAGCCTGGGACAGTTTCACATGACCTTTTTTAAATTTAGGCTTATGGCCTCTACCTCTCTTTGGTGCAGCAGCGGGTTCTGCCACTAGGCTGAACAGTGGCTTAGCCTTAGCTGAGCATCCCTCAATGAAGTGATGATAGTAGAGAACCATTCCTAAGAATGATCTGATCTTCTTAGCGCATGGCGTTTTTCCATCAGGCTCCATCAGGTCAGATTCCTGGACATTACTGATAGCCTGCACTTTACTTGGGTCAGTCCTGACACCATCCTCACATATGATGTGGCCCAAAAACTTCACAGACCGGCGGAGAAAGTAGCACTTTTTAGGTGAGAGCTTCAAGTTGTTCGCGGCGAGGCGTGTGAAGATCATCTGCAACCGCTGGAGAGCAACACCTTCAGACGGGGCAAAAACCATAAGATCATCCAGGTAACATAATAGACTCGTGAAGTTCTCGTCCCCAAAAATTGACATCATCATTCGCATGAATGTGGCAGGGCTGTTGGTCAGGCCTTGGGGCATCCTGTTATATTCATGGAGACCGAATGGAGAAGAGAAAGCTGTGTATTTTTTTGTCATGTTCATGAAGTCTAACATTATAAAACCCAGAGGTCAAGTCCATTGTAGAAAAAAACACATTACCACCGAGTGCAGCGAGCGCATCTGTCTGGTGAGGTAATGGGTGCGCATCTTTCACTGTTCTTGCGTTCAACCATCTGAAATCATTACAGATGCGGAGATCACCATTCGGTTTGACAACAAGGACAAGGGGAGATGAATATTCACTCTGGGACTTTCTAATTATCCCCAATTCCTCCATTTCATTTAGAGCTGTCCTGAGTTTATCATAATGACATGGCGGGACTCGTCTGTATGGAAACCTGAAGGGTTTGTCGTCCACCAGACGGATTCTGTGGACAAAATCTGGTGCTTCACCACAGTCCATTTTATGTTTTGAAAAAATCGATTCAAACTGCACAATGATCTGCAACAGCTTATCTTTCCACTCAGGGGAGACTTCACAAGATGAGAGATCCAGATCCTGAAGGCCCATCTCGGTCAAGACACGTGATATCTCCTCCTCTGACCGATGCACAGGTGACGAGCTCTGTGTTTGCTGCACGTTGGATTGGATGCTGACAGGTTCAGGTAAGTCCTGCACAGAAGAGCAGTTGGACACATCTGCAACTTTAGCATTTCTTTTCAAGGTGATTATTTTTTCTGTGGGATTCACTATTTTGACTGGAACCCAGCCATCACCCCATAAGGGAGTGACAACTCTCCCCACTAGAATTTGTGCAGGTCTGCATTTGGACTGAGTGGGTTCAATGATGACTGTGCTTCCCATTGCAGAGACATCAGGTGCAGGCAGCTTAGCCCACACTAAATGTTCAGACATGGGCTGCAGATTCACACATCTCTTGAGTTTAGCTGTGCCGATCCTGTGTGACACTGTCCCACACTGCCTGTCATTTGAGGAAGACAACACAGATAACAGTTGAGGCAGGTTGTCTTGAGCATTATTGGCTGGAAAGGTGACGGTCTGGACTCTAGCTGCGTCTTCCAACTGTGAGATCAGCCACTTGATAGCATTGTTGCCCAGAATCATGTCATCGGCTTGGCCTGGCACAACTAAAACAGGAATGATCACTTTATAGCCATAAACAGATACAGTCAAGTCATATATGGCAGCAGGTGTGACAGGGTGACCGCCACAACCAACAATGACAAAATCTTCAGCAGAACGTTTTTCAATGTTTGGAATGGACCGAGAAAGTCTGGAGTCAGCCGTCACACTTACAGTGCATGCCATGGATCCACTATCCACCAAAGCTCTGAGGACTTCGCCACCGTCAGTTGACACATCTGTATAGAACAGTTCATTTGTCTCTGGAAGTCTTTGCAGGTTTTGCACAATCAGTGTTTTGTTTGACGGCAACGAGCTACTGTAGGTGTGACACAAAGTTTCATAATCATCTTCTGTCAAGTCTGAGGTGGGAGGTTCACTGACATGATCTGCGCTGTCCTCCCCTGTACGCAGATCATTCAGTTTCCCTGCTGACCACGAAGAGGAGAGCGTCTCCCCTCTGGACAGGTGCGTCTTGAGTGGCCAGGTGAGTGACACAGGAAACACAGTCTGTTCTCTCGGCAGTGTGTGAGGGCTGTGTGAGAGCTGTCTTTACATACAGAACATGGCGTGTCAGTCAAACCCTCAATCCTAGGAGCCCTGTTGCTGTTTGGGTTTCTACTGGCTCGGGCTTGGCCCTGAAGCAGCACTTTTTCCAGCATGCTAATCAGTCTTTCAAGGGTGGCGTTGTCTTGACTAACATTCTTTTTTTGTTCAGGAGTGTCAGAAACAGGAGTCTTGGGGCTAAACTCAACTGCATTAACGTTAATCCTGTTACCCTCTCTCTTAGCAGACTTGACACATTTCTCAAGATGATATTCATCTAACACTTCCTGCACTTCACGAGCTGACCATTTATCAACTGTCTTGGAGCGAAAGGTAAGAGCTAAGTCTCTACTCGGGCAGTGTCTGATGAACATACGTGTGACTTCAACACTGGGGTTTTCAAAAACTTTACCCTGCTCTCTAAGGCAGCTATCTACAACATCAGCAGCCCTGTTCAGTCTGAGCCAATACTCATATGAGTCTTCTTGGTCTTTTGGCGTTGTGGAATAAAAGTCTGCTAGAGGCACAGTGGAGCAATAGCTAGAGCTGAAGTGTTTGCGCAAAAGTCCATAGATTGCTTGTGGGTTGTGCTGTACATCAATCTCACCATTTCTTATTCCAAACCGTACAACATCCTTTGCTCTGCCTCGTAGGTGGATGAGGATTTCCTCTGCTTGATTCTCCAGCTGCACACCACTTTTACGAATGTAGGTCCTCATCGATTCCTCCCATTCATCGACAGTCAACACATCAGAGCTCTCTCCTCGGAATGCAGGTGGGTCCTTAACTTTTCGCTGAGTGACCAGCTGAACTTGGGAGAGGTCCAGTGTGTGGCCAGGGGTGAAGTCTTTATTATCAGATGACTTGACATTATCTGTGTGCATTGTGGATGTGGGGCTAGATGTGGCGAGATGTGACATAATGCTATCAGCTACTTGTTGCCCAATCTGCTGTGTAATGGCGCACATTCGGTCAGCTAGCCTACCATCATCAGAAGGAGGGCCTAGAACTGATGTATCAGTGCATTGTGGTGGACTTAAATCATCTAAGGGCTGAGCCTGAGGTGTAACAACACTAGCACGTTTGAAAGGACTGTTCAAAGAATCATCATCGTAACCAGCTTTGTCTCCCGCCCCATGGTTACCCAAAAAAAATGGAGCTGGTGTACTGTGAAATCCCCTACCCCTACCAAAACCGTGGGGGAACACATCAAAGGTATCAGACTTGCTGAAACTCATACTTGGTACAGGTAAAAAAACATTCAAAGAAAATAACAGCCCACTGAGAAAATAGCTGTGATCTATGTCAAACAGTCAAACACAATGCAGAAAATGATACAACTCCAAGGAGGCGAAGCGATGAGAAGACATCCACCCGGTCCGGCGAGGTCAAGGACGGGTCACGGCACCAATGTAACCCCTGTGTTGGTGTGTCTTCTCCGTGAAATAAACACTTCAATGTTCAGGTTGGAGGTAGCCAGTTTATTCTGCATGTGACAAGAAGGGATAAAATAAGTAATGCTGTTCGCTCCCTCTCTCTGGGCACAGTCAGTTTCTTTTTGTCAAATCCTCGTTTACACTGAGGAATTATAATTCAGATAAAAATAAAATAAAATAAAATAAATCAAAACACAATACTTTCAGTGTGATCGTATAGTGGGATTTGTATCAAGTATCTGAATAAAATTAACAAATGTGTATAAAAATAAAACATGTGCATTAAATGCACATTCGAATGCACTTTTACATAAAATACAAAAATACATGTTATGTTTCTGGCTATTACCTTTTTTCTTTTTTTTATATATAACTTTATGCTCAACAAACCAATGCAGTAGTTGCACAAAAGAAACACAAAATAATTTTAAACACACGCACACATCTGCTGTCATGGAACGTTTTTTTTACACATACCTGCATGTGACAAGAAGGGATAAAATAAGTAATGCTGTTCGCTCCCTCTCTCTGGGCACAGTCAGTTTCTACAGGAGAAATAGCATGTGTTAAGCTAATACAGTTAGCTCAATAATATTCGTTTCGCTCGACGCTCAATCAAAACAAAAACACAGCGAATCCTCGGAAAACATGGAAAACTCATCGGTAACATATTACAGGTCAGTATACAATATAATATTCATTTTACATGGCTTAACTGACTGTAAATAAAGTTTTAGCCCAGGAGCTTGTGGGAACGTTACCTTTTTGTCAAATCCTCGTTTACACTGAGGATTTCCCACAATCCCTTTCTCAATACTCGTTCCAGAGGCACACACTACAGACAGCAGAGGGCGCTACTAACATATTTAGCTGGATTTACAACTCATTTAACTATGTTACACATGGACCCTCGCTGAGTTCTCCATACTTTGTCCACTACTTACTTTTCTACTTTTAACCACTGAATGTATTGTAATCAAACTTTTTTATTTTTTAGGTTGACTTTTAACATCTGTCCAGGGACTACAGATGCAAAATAGCCCTTCGGCTAATTCTGGCATATTTACATTTTTTAAAAAAAAAAGTCTTTATTAATGTGCACTGTCCCTGATTTTTAAACCTTTAAATAAATAAATAAATAAGACACAGAATCAAAATAAAGCTTTTATTTATAAACCAATGAAATGTGCTTCAGTCCATCTGTGTCTTCTAACTCAACAAATACTATCATCAACTTATGAAAAAAACATGGCAAAACATGACAGCTGGTGGCAGAGCAGGCATCGTCACAAGCTTATAACTTCATCGAGGAAGGTTTGGAGGTGTGGACATAGCACCATCCTTATTTAAAGAATTACTCACAAAAATAAGCAAACAATAAAAGAGAGGGTAATAATATTTTTAAAAGAACAGATATACTAGGTAATATACAAACACTGCACCTCAAGGGTGATCAGAGACATTATAAAGAAAAAATAAAGACCTAAAACAATAAGTAAAGACTTTTCTATAATAAAGACTCACTTCTCTCTTCTATCACTCAGGAAGTTGTCAGGATGTTGGGTAATGTGGAGTTTTTTTCACACAGGTGAGGAAAACCTCCCACTGGACCACATCACATGTCCAACAGGACTCCCTGAAACAACAGTGAAAAGACATTTGATCAGATCCTGTCTCCTCTTCTTTAGCTGAAAGCTGCAGAGGACAGTGACCAGTCAACACTTCTTCTTCCACTTTCTGTCGGGACTGGAGGCCTCAGTTGTAAGTTTGTTGTTATTTTTAAACCTTCATCTTGTTTACAGTCGTTGTATCGTTACAGCAGTTAGAGTATGTTTCATTCTCCACCTTGAACACACAGAGAAACCTCCATGCTGTGACTTTACTCCAGTCAAACAGTGTAATCAGCGGCTGTTTGCAGGTATTACATATCGTCTCTAGCAGGGTAAAGGTACAGTACAACACCTGACTGAGACGACATCACACTGTAGTGTCATGATGCAATGTAAAAAATCAGGGGATTTCACCTGCCAGAAATTGATTTACGCCTCTGGTACTGCACAGAGATGAATATTTTTGCCCAAAATGACTTGATATCACTCAGCAGAGTAAGGGGTCTTGTCCACCACATGCGTTTTTAGTGCTCTGGGTGTCAACTTTCCATTCAAACCCTATTGAGTTGAGATCAGCGCCCTCTGCGGTAAAACGCCCTTGGTGCTTGCTTCTTTTAGTCACGCCAATTTACCTAGTGAAGCTCATGGCACAAACCAGGGATGGGATCAAGGTTAAACAATGTAAAGTTGTTTGTAAATGAAAATAAGTACAAAATAAAAACCAAACCTGAAGTAAAGACGTAAGATCTGTGCTCCATGGCCTCCTGGAGGACGTCACCTCATCAAATTGGAGACATCTTGAGTATTGTGTCTGTGACAGTCAAATACATAAACAATAACAAGCAATAAGGCAAGATGCAATAAATTGTTCATATACTGTACATATAAAATATACAAAACTTAAATTTAAAACACATGTATTGACGATAGCTTTAGTATGTACAGTTACAATCAGGTCATATATAAACCTATATATAGGCTACTAATGAGGTGAACCCCAGAAAAACAAACTAACATTATAGCTGCTGTGCAGCAATGGGTCGGGTCTGGGCTAATTTAGGCAAATTCTGAACACCAAAGAGGAAGACAGGTAATTGACCTTGTAATGTTCATTTTTGCACCAGTTGAGGATTGAACCCACAACTTCTGGAACCAAAGACCGTTGTCTATCACACTGAGCTAATTGGCAAGTGGCAGTGCCACAGTGGCTTCACAAACTGAGTAAACCATTCACTGTTGTGCAGGCAACGTTTCTGAGGTAAAATTCTGATGTTTGTGTCAAACATCATCTATTATGAATCTAAGATTTTGTACAAAGACTATCTGTTATATTGATGTAATATTCTTATCACCTGTGCTGAGGATGGAACCCACATCGTCTGGCACCACAAACCAACACTTAACTCACTGAGCTAATTACCTGGAAGTGAGACCAGGTGTGTCTTCTCAAATAGACTCAGGTAGTCAGCGCCCGGGCAGCTGTTGTTGAGGCAGATTGCAAAAATGGTCAAAATGTCAGAAATTCTAATATCTAAACAAAAGTCTGATAATACATAAATTGCATCTATACAGCATGGAAATGTTGGTGATTTGTTTTTAATGATAAGTGTTTTGCTTCATAAGAGAAAATGTGATGTTTATAAATTGAACTCTCACATTGACAGCAGTTGATCCCATGAGAGCAGAATTCAAAATGTTCTAGAAAATTCAGTTTTTGAGATAAAATTCTGATATTTTCCAAATTTCATCAACCATGACTCTATAATATTCTCAATTTTTTTCCAGAAAGATAGAAAATGTATTTAGCAGGAATTGGATGGTATATGTTAACAGTAGTGTTTACAGTCAAATGTTTTCATGCACTGTAGGCTCAATTTTTGCTTAATAAAAAATCAGAGAAACAAGTTTTGTGGAGGACAGTCTGGAGATGCTCTGGAGCAAGTTTGGTGACAATTGAGCAAAAACTGTAGGAGGAGATACATTTTAAAAGTTTTACACTTATTGAAAAAAACAGAGTGATGGACTTCATAATTTGTAATAAGTTTAAGTTGACAAAAGTTTCAGCAGTATCTAGGCTACATTGTGGTGAAGTTTCACAGCTGTAGCATCTACCGTTGGCTTGGTAGGAATTTTTAAAGTTTTTAAATTTAAACGCTTATTGTGCCACATGTCCTGGCACTGGACCTTTGTGCAAAGTTTGGTGAGTTTTCGCCCATGGGAAGTATGACTTCCTCTGAAGAAGAAAGAAAGAAAGAAAGAAGAAGAATGCCTAGGAATATAATAGTAGGACCCTAATTAATGACAAATAAAGAAATGCTCTTACTGCTGTGCAGTCAGTCCGCTCCTCCTGCTCCATCTTCAGTGTGATGTTCACAAACACCTCTGACTCTCCACCTGGCACAACACATACACAAAAACATTTAGTCACATTCATCCTGACATTTAGAAATGTTTGACCAGCTACAAATCACACTTACACACTTCCTGTTTCACCTGATCTCAACATATATGTCTTCAAGACATCTTATTAAGACGTCTTGAGACCTATGCTTGAGACGCGGTGATGGCTGGGTATGTAGTGACCACGCCTGCGCACTCCGTGCAGAATATCGAGCCGCCCTTCCTCCCCCCCGCCGCCAACTTGCACCGCAGGGTCGGGCGGACGTGGACTCACAACAACCCCGAGTTGGTTTACTCCCCTAATCGAGGACTTCCAGAGTAAAAAATGGAGAGCCCGCAGCGCAGCGAACACGGTAAAATGAAGATAATCCAGACAGGAAGCGTCCGTAGCGAGTTGTGAGGTTTTGTTTCGGGTTGTGTGCGTCTGATTTTGAACATGGCGTATGCCGCTCTGAGATGGCGGTGGCTTTGTGCTACAGCGCCAACGAGCCGAGATGTGCGGCGGGTATAAAGGACTGGGTGAGCTTAACAACAGCTCGGCTAGTTGTCAAACTCAACATGTCGGATGATTTACTTCAATATAAATACTTAAACTTACCAGGCGGTGTCGGTTAACGTGTCCACGTAGCTCAGTCGCCCGCTGGAAATGAGCGCTGAGCGGTTGACAGGTGCTGCATTCGCGGGCTTCAGCTTTAGCTAGTGGCTAAAAACAAAAACATAAAACGAGCGAGCACCGGGGCAATCTGACATGCTTGGTTATGGACACACAGCGACAGGTTTTCCACCAGGGACACACTCTAAACTAGTTTAACTTTCTACCAATTTTCACACAGCGATGACAACATTCAAAGTCACGACCGTTGCAGCCATGTTTATCTGTGCTAATATGCTTCACGTCGTTATTTCCGACACTTGAGCCTGTCCCTGAAGGCAACATGCCTCAACTGCATCCACTGAGGATTCAGAGCCACCACGGACAGACCAGAGGGCCAACTCTCGGTCAGTTGTCATGGTCATACTGACATTATTTCAGTTCATGTTGCATATTTCTAAAAACAAATAAGATATCCGTGAAATTAAATGATCTAAAACTAAATTACATAAAGTTGGTAGGTTTTAGGTGGTTGGGTTTGCAGGGGATGTACTCAAACAGTGATGAAGTTAATTATAAAATCAGTTTTGTCTATTTTGAAAGTTATTATGAGAAATGTAGATGATTGTTGTGGGAAAAATAAACTTTTTAAAGCTGATATACACCTGGATCAACACTTACACAAGCTGATAGTTGAGTGTCATAGTGTCTCATAAAAAAGCTTGCAGGACAAATTAACCCCAGAAACCTCACAATAAGGCTGAATAAGTGTTTGCTGTCATTGTTTGGTCTGTTTTTCCAGCAGTTGATTGATTTAATCATTGTGCCTTAAATTGTAGGCTATTGACTAATTAACCCAAACTTAGAGTAAGTTTTACCCTCATACATGACAAAAAAGAGCATCATATCCTCACCTGAGAGGCTTTGCCCATCTTTGATTGACAAATAAGCATCAATATAATGGCTGATTATGTATTTATTTATTTGCTTGTTTTTGCTATTTATCAATTGATCTATTTACTAGACCAAACATAAACTCATGGATAGCTAAACATGCTTTATAGTAAGTAAATGATAATAATCCCATACATATCTGCACAAAATGCATGTCATAAATGAAGTTAAGTGTCTTGTTATAGATTCTTCTTTACTCTAATCCCAGGATGTGGACATAGTTAGACACGGAAAGTAAACAGGATTCACCACTATTTGTCTTCTGATAAAAGTCTAGCGCTAATAAAACATCGTCTTCACTGCGGACTTTATTTCTGTTTACTCTGATTATCACATTTACACTGTCATGATATATTTTCCAGACCAGCCTCTTCTGCTGCCGTCCCTGCGTCTCTTCATACCGCCCCTGCGCCTGGTGTCTGCAGCCATGTGGCAGGTGGTCCAGAGGGGGAGCGTGCAGGATTATGGGATGGTGGAGGAGTTCATCATCACTGTGACAGAAATTGTACCTGAACTACTGAATGCAGATCAGAAGGCTCAGCTCCTCCTGGGACTCAGAGCGCGGGTGAGGCTGCTGAGTGTTTAGCAAAAAAAAAAAAAAAGTTAAACAATTCACCAGGGAGCTGCATAAAATGACAAGAGCAGCAGTTTGGTTTCTCCCCCTGCAGATGCTAAGCTGTCAAAACAAAGTGTGCGCACTTATTAATATGCGCTGTAGCAGTGTCACCTTGAGTCACTTCTTGCTGTGAATATAATCAAACCACACATCACAGAGAAATCAAAGCAGCCAAACAACAAAAGACTGAATTTTCATGACTGACAGTAACTGGCAACACTCTGTACATCGTCATCAACATTTCCAGGTGCTGCTCCGTCTGTTTTATTTACCTTCAGGTGATATTTTCTTCTTCTTTTTTTTGCAGGTTGTTCTTGAATTGTGTCAAGCCGAGCCGATGACTGACAGAGAAACCATCGAAATGCACCTGGAGCAGATCAAAACCCTCGTATCCACCTGGGCGGCGCAGGTTGGTTTCTTCAAAATGTGACCTGCAGGTCTGAAGTGTTTTTTAATATTTTACATCCAGTGATTTTTCTTTCTTTGTGTTTTGTTTTTTCCAGCCATGTTTTGCAGAGGTTGTGTTCCCAGAGTCAAACTTTGTGGATCAGATTGAGTTGTTGTTGAAAGACCCTGAAGAGAAGGAGAGATTCTTCCAGGTTTGTGATTGATTTATTTATGTTAAAGGGATAGTTCAACATTTTGGCAAATTGGCCCCCTGCCATAATCCCTATAGTTTTAGCAGTAGGTTTGTTACTTTTAATTGTCAGTGCAAGCTATTTTTAGAACGGCGGAGCAGAACTGCAAGCTGCTCAGAGCTACGTAACGAAGGCTCATGGGATTTCTTGGTTTCCCTCATCAAACTCATCAAATACACAATCCAACAACTCCACAACGCTCTTGTGGACAAGTTGTGACCTGCATATTCACCACACTATGAGATAATAATGAAACGTTACAAGACAGAGTTGTTTTCGAGGTAAATGCAGAGACTGCTTGCCGTAAAACTGCCCTCGACGGGAACGTGCATCAGTGGTTTTGCATGAATTTACCTCTAAAACAACTCTGTCTGATACCGTTCTGTTATTATCTCATAGCGTGGTGAATGTGCGGGTCACAACTTGTCCACCAGAGCGTTTTGGAGTTGCTGAATTGTGTATTTGATGAGTATAATGAGGGAAACCAAAAAATCCCATGAGCCTCCGCTCTGCTGTTCTAAAAATAGCTTGCATCAACCATTAAAGGTAATGAACCCACTGCTAAAACTATAGGGACTATGGCAATGGGCCAATTTGCTGATTGCTGATTTGCTATCCCTTTTAAAGTTTCAACACATTTTGTTGCTGTGAATGTTTCTTCATTAGATCTGTTTATGTTTTTTCCTCCAGGATGTTTTCCCGACAGATTTTGGGCCTGACTACGACAGCGCCCTGCAGGTGCTGATGCTGGATTTCCTGTCCAGACTGGAGAAGCTTCTCCCAGTGCCAGACATCCAGCAGGTACTGGGGCATGAGTAACCAGCTAGTTTGTCACCTATTATAAGAAATAATGAGGTATAAGTGGAACCTGGTTGTTGGCAGGTAGAAGAAACGTTTGTGTGATGATAGACGGATCTTATTAGCGTCACCTGGTGGTTTATGTTAATTTCCTGTCAAGATTAGAGTTGAAAGTAGGACACTGGATTTTCTCTCAGCACAGAGATAAAGCAGCACAACGTGGTCTCTCCTTTTTGTGACTGTAATCTTCCGTCTCTTCTCCAGACGGCTTCTTTGCTCTGCTCAGTCCCATCTGCCCTGGAGGAGTGTGTGCACTCTGTTCCTGACCTGCAGCATCTGAAAGCTGTGCTGCTCTACCACACATCACTCGGACAGTTTGATTTATCTGGTGAGTCTCTCATGTGGGCTGCAGTTTGTTGTCTTTGTCTGTGAGTGAAATACATTAAATGGTAACCCTTAGTTGATAATTTCACGAAATAGCCAAGAATTAACAATTAATTGTGTCATAATGTCAAGAAATTGCTTAGGAATAACTCTCAATTTCATAGTAATGCCAAGAAATAACAGTCTAGTAAAATATACATGATAACAAGTTGTAGTAGCAGAATTGCCATGAATAACTGCTAAGTATTGGGTAATTACAGAATAAATGGCAGCCAGTTTCCACGACATAGCCGAGTAGTATATATGTAAATATTTTCCAAATGCTAAACAAAGACAAAGTAGGTATGAAATGTCACATTACTATGAAATTGACTGGTATTTCTAGGCTATTTCTCAACATTATGGTGCAGTTAATTGCTATATCTTGGCTATTTCTTGACATTATCAAGTACATGCCAAGAAATACCCAAGAAATTAAAGGGTTACCCATTAAATAATTGTTTTGATTTTTAATGTTATCGGTAAAACTACTGGTTAATGAGCTTGTAAAGCACATTTTAGTGTCCACATAATGAGTCGGTGAAATCCTGGCTTCTGAAATGTGGATAAGACTTTTCCTGCTTTCTTAAATCTTGAGATTTAAAAGTTTAAATACTTTTGAAGGAAACTAGTGAGTGAGTTTGTCTGATAAACCAAACCAGGATCAGTCACCGCTCAGGAATCTCAGGCAAGTTGGAGTTATTTAATGACTTTGAAACACAGATCTGAGTCACTTAAGAAAATAGACATGTAAAGACAAAGATAAAAGATCCTCACACAGATGCCAAAAGGAGAGAAAAGCAGTGTTAGTTTGTCCAAGAATAAAAAAGACTAATGTGGAGCAGCAGATGGAGATTCAGATGGTGAAGTTAATTTTTAAATTAACAGTCAGCCTCAGTCTGACGTTAAAGCCGAAAATGCTTCTGTAATATTAAAGCGAGCTCACTGCAGGTTATACTTTATAACAAGTCTTTTACAGCAGCCGTGAGCAAAATCTCATTAAAATTTCAGGCTTCATGTCTTCACTCTAGAAAGTGAACAGGTTTTTTTATGAGTTTGATGCTGCAGGATTTTCTACCATGACAACAGCTTCAAATCTGTTTAATACAGACTCATATCAAATTAAAATACAAACTCTTGTAAAGGAATTAACACTTTATAAATCATAAATACACTCATGATGCATGATTGGCAAGATGAAGTTAACGCTTTTTACTTCGACTTAATTTCTAACAGATAAAAGGAGCCTTAAAGTAGCCTGTTAATAAATGATGACCAGTTTTACACTTGACATTATTAAGGTCATTTGAAATGATTATTTAATTTGCCGTAATGAAATTCAACTTTTTTCTATCATAAGATTCAGATGGTAGTAACTTAATATGACAAAGCAACAGGTGCAAATGCTGGAAGATGGATAAGATAAAAAGACAAGGGACTTAACAGCACTGTTGGAAAATGGCATTGATCTTTTTTGATCTTTTAAATTATTTATAGGGTGAAAAGGCCAATTAATAAACAGATAATAGGCTAAACCATTGATAATTCATTTTCCATTGTAAAGTGTGCAAAGTTTTAACAGTTTTCCCTTTTCCCACCCAGATGAATCTCAGACCATTCCTTCTTCGTTTGGGAATTGCATCCTGTCTTCACTGTCGCTCCCTCAGCTGGAGAAGGTGGTGATCAATGCAGATCAAATCCAGTTGCAGCCTCAGTCGGAGCAGATCCAGGGCTGCATGACGGTCCAGGTGGAGGGGGAAACTGTGACGCTGTTGGACTACATACAGATCGAGCAGCCGCTGGACGAGCCCGACATCCAGGAGGAAAACGAGGTGAACGAGGAGGAAACGCCGGGAGACGGAACAGACGAGGACGTCGGTGACTCTTTAAAGCCTGCAGCGTTTCAACCTCTGAAACAAAGCAAAAGGCTGCAGTTGAAAAGAAAAGCTTTAAAGGAGAGCGAATCTGCGACGGCGAAGAGGCAAAGAAAGAAATACCCCAACAACAAGACGTGTCCGGTGTGCAGTAAGACATTCCTCCGAGCTGCGGCCATGAGGCGGCATCTGGAAATCCACTCTGCAAATCGGGATCTCAGGTACAAGTGCGCCAACTGCGACAAGCGATTCAGGGACCATTACGACATGAACCGACACAACATGCGCGTTCATGAAAAGGAGGAGCTGAGCGTTAACGAAGAAGACCCGGTGGACCCGAGCACCTCCGACATGATGGCGGATAACAAAAACTGTGTTCTCTGTGGGAAGTATTTCGCCCGTCGAGTCGACATGGAGCGACACATGAAGTCCCACTCAGAGGACCGGCCGTATAAATGTTCTTTCTGTGAAAAGAAATTCAAGAATCCGTATGTCTTAAAGAGACACCAGAAGGAGATTTGTAAGAGCAGAGAGCTGAAGAAGCCAAAGAGGAGGGAGACGCAGCGACCAAACCCACCGCCGCCATCAGAGGGGCTTACGGAGGGTAAGATCTGCCCCATCTGCAGCCGGATCTTACCCTGCACCGCCGACATCGCAAAGCATTTACGGTCTCACTCGGAGGAGCGTCCTTTTATTTGCATCACTTGCGAGAAGGGCTTCAAGTACAAGGACACGCTGAAGAAGCATCAAATCATTCACGGTCACGAGGGCATCAGAGAAGAGCAGAGTAAAACCGTGGAGCAGATCTTGGCTGAAGCAGACACGCGGAGTTGCGATGACGCCAGTGTCCTTGATAAAAAAGACGATCATCCAGATGGTTCTACAGAGGCTCCCGAGGAGTCGGCGGTGGTGCCTGTGCAGAAAGTGGTGAAAAAGGCTCACAAAGTTTGTCCCGTCTGTTCTCGGACGTTCGACAGCATCAAAACACTGAACAGGCACATCCAGTGCCACACGGACGATCGGCCGTACCACTGCGTCCACTGCAAGAGGCGGTTTAAACACATGCACGGGCTGAAGCGACACCAGATCTACGCCATCTGCCACAAGAAAATCACCAGATTCTTGTGGAAGCGGGAGCTGAGAGCGGGATCCAGCCAAGCGAGTGACGTAACCAGCGCCGACTCCCAGCAGGGGCAACCGCTGAAGATCCCCGTGTGGTGCTCAAACTGCGGCAAACACTTTGAGTACCTGTCTGCCTTGAAGGAGCACCAGGAGAACATGTGCAAGGTGGACGTGAGGGAAATCATGAAGTGCGACGACTGCGGGAAGGAGTTCAAGACCATGACCATGCTCAAAGTGCACCAGAGGATCCACAACCCGCTCTACTGCAAAGAGTGCGGGAAGATCCTCGCCAACGAGGCGGCCTTCGAGAGGCACAAGCTGATGCACAGGCCAATGCAGTGCACCATGTGTGAAAAGAACTTTACGCTGCTGAGGCGTCTGAGGGAGCACTACGAGAAGCAGCACAACTTCACCGGCCCGTATCCCTGCGCGCAATGTGATAAAACCTTCATCCAGTTGTCCTACCTCGCCATCCACCAGAGAATCCACAAAGGAGAGTTCCCTTACATTTGCAGCCTGTGCCCGGAGAAGTTCAGGTCTTCCAACTGTCTCACGGTCCACCTGAGGAAACACACGGGGGAGAAGCCCTTCCTCTGCTGGCAGTGCGGGAAGTGTTACCGCTCCGCCTCCGAGCTCACGGTCCACATGGGGACCCACTCGGAGGAGAAGCCCTGGGGCTGCACGGACTGCGACATGTCGTACCGCACAAGGCTGCAGCTGACGAACCACATCGAGCAGGTGCACATGGGCGTGCGGTATCCCTGCAGCAGCTGCGGGAAGCAGTTCATGAAGGAGACGTCGCTGAAGAGGCACGAGCTCATCCACACGGGGGAGCGGCCTCACCAGTGCACGGTGTGCGGGAAGACCTTCCTGACCGCCAACGAGCTCCGGCTGCACAACAGGTACCACACCGGGGAGCGCCCGTACAAGTGCGAAGTGTGCGGCAAAGCCTTCATCCAGTCGGGGTACCTGAAGTCGCACATGCGCATCCACACGGGAGAGAAGCCATTTAAGTGCGACATATGCGATAAAGGCTTCAGGTTGTCGTACCACATGAAGAAACACAAGCGGACTCACGCCGGGAAGCCAAAGAGCTTCATATGCGAGGAGTGTGGAATCGCCTTCCTCCAGAAAAAGTCACTGTGGGAGCACTCGCTCACTCACACCGTGAAGATCGAACCCTCGTTCAACGATGAGGAGGTCGTACTTCACTAGAAACCCCTTCATTTTAAAGCAGGTTCTTTTATACACCGTTGAGTTTTTTTTCCATGTCTTCAACAAAAAAACACTTCATTTTTCATTTTCCCTTTTTGTTATTTGACTTTGACCAATCTGTAAGTTATTTTGTTCCTTTTTGTCGCTTCACTGTGTTGATTCACATGTTTCTAAGGTGAATCCATGAACTGTAAGGCCTGTGTTTAGTTTCTGCTTACATTGCTTTTTGAAATAAAATCAACCATGAGCCATGAGTTTCCTGCTCCCCTCACTCTTTTATGAAATTTCTATGAAGATGGACAGAAGTTAAGTTAAATAACTTGATAGAAAAACATGTCAGGATATAAATTACTTTAAATTGAAACTGGCTTTAGACTGTTGGTTGGACAAGAGGGCCAGATGTCACCTGGGGCTTTGAGAAATTATGATGAGAGTATGACAGTAATGCCAAACAAAAGGAAAAGCAACCAGCAGACAGCCAATTCAAAGCATCAATCAAATGCTAAGATGCTGTACAAATGAATTAACAAATAACTCATAATAACAGTAAGCTGCCATGGATATCAAAAGTCATTATATTAGATACCAAGCCTGTAAAACTAACATAAGACCAACATCAGCATTTTTAGTGAAACTAAAATATTATCATACTTATATGACCTCAAACCATTTTTTGAATTTCTAATAATTATGACTCTGGACTTTAAAGGTACACACATGGATTCCAAAATACTTGTTAGAAGTAGTACACAATATATGCACATACTTCACTGCTTAACAGTTACTGGTAAGTAATGAATGAGTAAGAGTATCAATTGAAAACATGTCGGTCAAAATGTGGCCCCAAATTAAACTTGATAAACGGCCAAAGCAATGTTTCCCAAAGATTTAGTTGTAATTAAATCAATACATATTAAAAATGTTCTTTATTTTGTAGCTTTTCCAAAATGAACACACAACTAATCAAACCGAAAATCACTTTATTTTTACGATTAGGAACGTCATTGCAAACTCTGTCAGTGCAGGTTCAGACAACACAACGACAACAGCACATCACATGGGAACATAAACACACATTTAGACAACAGACAAGCACAGCACAACAATAAGTAGGCCTTATAATAAATACTGCAACATAGGACATGGAGCACAGACTGTTGTCCAGTGACTAGTCAGTGGCCCTGTTGCACCAGAAGATGGCAGTATAGTTGTACTAATGATCAGGGGGCTCAGCGGCTGCACTTCACAGGGGAGGGTGAGCTGTCAATGTTGCCCCCTGCTGCCTCAGCTTGTGTTGGAGGATTTCTCCCCTGCAAGCCTCCTAATACATAAATAATACAGCCTATTAATCCTTCGTTGACATCTGCATATCAGAACTCAGTAAATATCAAAAGAAATACAAGCAGAGGGGGATTGTGTTTATGCTGTAATTTCACAGAGGGGCAACGTGTTGTTTGTTGTTGCAGCTTTTTTTTTCTTTTTCTTTTTTTTTCTTTATGCAACATACATTTCCCAAGAATTGTTTATACAGGTTCAGTGACTGCGGATCGATACTTTGCCCTCTGCTCTTCCTCACAGTACGTGTCACCTGACTGTTTACCCAGCCTGAGTGACAGTCGAAACCACAGCGGCAGCAGCTACGGCAGCATCCCTGCCCATTTCCAGAGAAACTGCTCCCATCTCTCAGAAAAATCAAAGGCAGACTGAGTCAGAGCTTCTCCAGAGTGTTGGGAGCAGATCACTTTTTAACCCAAAGCATATTGATTTATATGGGGCTGTAATTGCTTCAGTGTGTCCTGGATTATTCCCCCCGTAATTGAGGCCTGGCAGAGGTCTCTTTCCTAGACATAGCCTCCCCGGTGCCAGGTGGTTGGCAGAGAGGAGCACCGCACCCACTCCTCAGCCAGCGGGAGGGAGCCAAGGAGCGGTGGCCCCTTACCCCCCAAAAAACCACTCGTCGTTGTGGGATAAGTAAACAGCACAAACAGCACACTTCCCTGCATGCTTTGAGGTATCTCGCTCAGGCCCTGGTCCAGCTCTAAAAACTGCAGAATGAGGCAGCACAATATGAGGCAGAGCAGGATGGGACAGACACATCGCTGCAGTATCACTGACACCGTGAAGATCTGAGTCCGTGCATCTCTTTGGATATTTGACTCTTGTTTGTGGCTTTGTTTCCCCTGGATCAGTTGTGTTTACTTCAACCTCATATTAAGGCTGTAATTACTGTACATGCTATTGTTCAAGTATTTGTTTTGTGTGTGTGTTTTTTTTTTTGTTCCTGACTCAGTGGAACATTCCTGGATTTTGTAGCAGATGCTCGCACGCTCGAACAAGTCTCAAGATTTATTGCAGTGTCACACGTTAACAGGGAGGGGGGTAGACAAAATAATGGAAACACTGTCCCGGAGGCCGGTCACCGCCACTGAAAACAGCCACTGGCACGTCAGGGTTGTACAGTGTTTTGTGCCATATGTTGCACTGATTTTTCCAGGGGCTGATTGACCAGTGCACCTGCAGTAGAGTAGACGTGGCCTGTTTGAGGGTCTGTGATGCTTTAAAACCTCAATATGAGTGTGTCACAAGATTAGAACATATAAAACAGAAACAAATTATTTCTGTAGCACAATTTTTTCTGGATTTTTGCTTTGCTATTTTGCGCTCTATTGGAGTACAGGATGCCTTCAAACCTTTAGTAACCCACAGGTCATAGATATATATTGTAATTTTATTTACATTAGAACAAGCACAGAATTGAACACATTGGACAAAGCATCCATTTAGACAATGACATAAGTTAAAGGAGAATTCCGGTCATTTTCGACGTTACTTAGAAAAGTCGGCTAGACCTTACTAGTCTAGTCTGCTTAACCTCGGGGCTGTTTCCATATCAACAAAGACAAAAACATGGATTTAGGAGGAAAAAATCTCTCACTGTAGAGCGTTACTTAGAAAATGACCGGAATTCTCCTTTAACCTGGAGATATGCAGAGCGAGGGGGCAGATAGAGCTGTGTGCAAAACAAAATTAACATGTTTTTGTCTCAAAACAAAGTTTAACATAATGTTTGTGATTACAGACGAGAACATTGCCGCCACTCTCATGTTTGTTGCCTATCAATCTGCCACCAGCAGCTATAGCGTGATGGCTAGCTTGTGCAGTAGGAGGCAGTGACTCGCTATCGGAAAATGACGCTAGCTGCTACGCATGCTAACTTCACTAGAAGAAAAGAAGAGAGAGACTCTGGAAACAGACGTTTGATGCAGAATTCGCAACAGTTCATCTGGACTATGGTGAGTAAACATGTTAATGCTGATGATAACTTTGTAGCTTTAGCAACATTTTTGATCAAAAATTGAGTTGATGATATTGAAAATATTGATTTTAAGTCCTGCTGATACAACCAATATGCTTAAGGTATGACTGAATCTGTTATTTTAGACTAAATCTAGATTGTTTTTGCCAAACCAATGCTCAAGTTACAGTAGGTTGGCAACAACAAAAACATAGGAGAGTAAATAACAACCAGTGAATTTGAAGAATGTGGCTCTATTGTTTTCATTTCTCTGTTGTTCAACCTCAAAGTTTAGTTTCCTAAGAGACTTGTGAGAAGAGTTTTTTTTTTTTCTGCCACTTCCAACACGTTCCTCAGCGATCACAAACAGTTAAACATGAACCAAGGATTTTTTTTTATTTTTTTTTTTGAAAAGTAGGTTTTGATCATCAACAGGCACCACGGAATTTCCTGACCTTTTTGCCAAAATACCGTGACCCCTTCGTGTTACTACGGAAACATGGGGTATCAAAACAAGCGCCCCCATTTATTTCTTTGCCTTTTGCTCCATGACGCACCTTTATTTCTTCCATATGATCAGTGTGTAGATGGCAGCCGAGCTGGGAGGTTTTTGTTGTGTACAGTATCTGCACTCAACACTTGGACGACAACAGTGCCACACACAAACTTTACTTAGCCTACTACTGCTCGTGCACACCGGCACATAACCACCAAAGCTTGGGAATGTAATACACACATTAAAAAAAAAAAAAAATCACAAATTACCCCTACAATCACTTGCAATAGATACCCTACTTTCATTGTTTTTGCAAAGCTTTTTTGTTTTAGTCAGTGGATAGAGGAGGGAATATAACACAGAGAACCCACTGAGCTGGAAAACCCTCAGACTAATCAAGAGAATAGAGGAGGATTGCTCTCCTAATCAAGTGTGTGTGTGTACGTGTGTGCGCTTGCATGTGTGTGTTTCCTCAAGTGAACCTGTGTGTGTGCCCAGACATATCCCCAGCCTCACACACACATTCCCTCCCATCTTGGGTACCAGCCCTGAAATCCCCCCACACACATACACAGTACACACAGACACACACAGCCCTCCATCCTCCCTCACCATGCACTCTGGTGTTCATGCAGGATTTTATTTTTTATTATTTATTTATTTATTATCTTGCGGAGAAAAAAAAAGGAAAAAAAAGAAGCTTTATCTTGTTTTTCTCTCACTCTAATTATTCCTCTGTCCCTCTCACTTTCATCCACTTGCATTCATTTGCATTCTGCACCGCTGTCTGTATCTGTGTATCCGTCTGACTCGGACATTTGTTTGGCAGGAGAAACCAGACGGGATGCTGTTAACGCTGCAAAAAATGTCCATCTTTACAAGTCCCTTTTTGTGTGTGTATGTAGTGTGTGTGTGTGTGTTGCTTTTTATTTAACATGTAAAAACTGTTCCAGATGACGTGTTGCATCTGTTTTGTTGCCTGATTTGTCGCCATAATTTTCATTTTATAGGTTCAACGTCTTTCAAGAAGGCACCTCAACTCTTCGCCATCGATGCGGTATCACTAAACTCAGAGGTACAAGCTTTAAAAAGTGGAGAATCCATTACAAGTGAGTGAAACTATCCATGCAACATGTATTTTTAACACTTCCTGAAACAATGAGTGTGACTCTCAGATTGTCTCCTGATCAAAATGACTTGCAGATATGGACATTTTTTGCAGCGAACACTTTCTCCTTCCTACACCAGAAGGGAGTGAAAACAAGCCTTTCCCTGGTCAATGAGTTCACTGGGGCGGACGTCTCCTTAGACAAGGCTGTATGTGTGTGTGTGTGTGTGTGTGTGTTGGGGGGGGGGTGGTGCGAGAGGGGAGATGGTGATGGGGTGGGGGTGGGGGGGCTCAAAAGAAGAGAAGACCGAAGAGAAAGGCGAGTCAGAGCGAGGGAGGGAGAGAAACCTGGCACCAAGACAGTTCAGAGCATTGGGCATTAGAGACCGCGAACAAGGGAAGGTCAGCCCCCCCCCACCCCACTACCCTCCACCCCCCACCACCCACCCTTCTTCTTCTTCTTCTTCTTCTTTTCCTTCTTCCTACTACTGCATCAGCAGATGTGCTGCAGGAGCCCATCATCAGTATCAATACTGCCAGACCACAGCCACAGTGATATCAGGAAAAAATCTGTGATGAGGCAGTTACACGCTCGATTGTGGCGGCTTTTATGTCAAGAGGCAGTGAAAGATGAGATAATTTCACGTCTTAAGATCAGCTACTGACTGGCTGACTGACTGACTGACTGGCTGACTGAGAGGCTTATGGGCGTCAGTGACCAGGCACGTCCCTGATCTGACGCTAACAAGGTCATCCGCTGGTCTGAAAGCAGCTTTGTCCCTCTAATCAGAGGAGCGTCATCATCATATTCCACCACGTTGTATCAGCAGCAGCAGCTCCTGATGGTGACGCAACCCACCAGGAACGGAGACATTGTCCGACGCACGTCTCGTCTCCCAGCAGCAGCGGCAGCAGCAACCCACTGAAGATGAAGATGATGATGATGATAAGTCGGGTCACAGATTGAGGTCACAGACCTGCATGTGTGGGAGTGAAAGAAATAAAAACCTGAAGTTAGAAGTTGCAGGAAAAAAAGCTGTGAAACGCTCTGAATCACAGATGTTTTTAAATGCACCACGATGTCTTCATTCAAACATCATGCATTTCTTGGGCTAAGCTGCAAAACGATGCAATTATTCTTGACAAGTGTTTGCTGCGTTGTGTTTCCACGGCTACCAGAGCAGTTGATCGCCTAACTGTTCTCGCTTTAATGTAAAACTGTGACATTAAGTGGGTTTTTAGCCCCTTCAAATGAATCAGTGCCAAACTTGTGGTCGTAGATAAACATGTTGCACATGAAGATGAGCTGGTATCAGATCACACAAGGAGCAATTTTCCTTTCTTTAATGATGATTTTAGACAAAATGAGTGAGGTTTTTTTTCTTTAAAGTTCAGCTGACATCAGAACAAATTAACAAAATCCTGACAGTTAATAGTTAGCCAAGTTTAAAGCCTCTAGTTTTTGCCGATTCATCCAAAAAATGTCATCATGGAAAAGCAAAAATACTGAGACATTTCCTGTGACCTCTGCGTTGTGACCTTTCATTTCATCCTCGGGCCTCGAAACCACAAATTGTCTGTGCCGCCGAGATCAGAGCGGGCGCCGTAGCATCTGCACCACGGGGTGTGACTGCAGTGTCACATGGGGACATTAGACAGAGCGTGTGTTTTTGACCCACTTTTACCCCAACAACCCCTAACTGTTGCGTGCCGGTCACCCTTTGGATCCAACCTCGCTTGTGGTGGATGATGATACACACTTTACACACTCTGGCCCCCGAGCATGCTGGGATACGCGCCGCCGCTGCTGCTGTCCCGTTTTATGATTGGGTCACAGCTCTGATCTCATGTTTAGTGACTGGATCAGTGTTGATATCCCGTCCTGGCTGAAAACTCTCTAAGCCCTCGCCTCGTGTGAAGCTTCGCCCTGTCATTGCTGCTGCTGCTGCTGCTGCTGCTGCTTTTTTCCCTCCTGTGTCACAGTGGGAACACACTTTGGACAACACACACACTCCGCAGCGTGCGCCATAAAGTGGTGGCTGATGTTGAAATATGACAAATATGAAGTAATGTCTTCTTCACCATGAATCCCCACGTGTATGTATGTTTTTTTTCCAGTCTTTTTTTCACATCAGCCTCTGGGTTCATAGAAGCATCAGATGTCATTTGCAGACTAACCTGCTTGTATTGACTGAAGCTGCATGAGCAGACAGAGCCCAGAGCAGTGACTGATTTACGACAAGAAATAACAGTGACAGTGTGCAGACAGGCAACAATCCTGCACAGAGTCAAAGAGTTTAGAGGAAGCAGGACCATAAAGTGTCTCTCTGCTCATGGCTTTGTTTTTATTCCAGATTTCCCCACTTCATCCTTTTATTCTGCCTTTTATTATTATCATTATTATTATTAGGTCTCCATGTTAGTAGCACAGTGTTGACTGAGTGGAAAAGTGTTTTAAATGATTTATTTCACCCTTGATCAGATCAGACTTTGGATAGACCGGCTGCTGAATTACGCAGTGCCAAATTACGCACAACCAACAACCAACAGTCATATCATAACCCCGCAGCCTGTCTTTAACTTCTCCTCCATGAGTTCTTCTCAGCGCATAAAACAGTGTGTTATAGGAGTGTGGAGCTGCCGCTGGTGGGGCAGCAGCGCTTTTTTCTATCTTGATCTGAACTACTAACCAAGTCTTAGAGAGATCAAAATTCAATCCCGTTCTGAGAAAAAAAGAGAAATGACGTTATTTGAATATGTGCCCAAAATCCTTAATGAATAACTTAGGACGAGTAGGAGGCAAATGCTGCCCCAGCTGTTTCCTGTTGAAAATGTCTGTGTAATGTAGATAAATGTGAGGGATTTTCTCTCTAAATCCGTCTCCTGTTCGCTAAATCTCACTTCTCCAAAACGAGCCTGCGCAATGGAACAAAGTCGGAATATTGAGATGTGACATTGCCCGCATCTCATCCTCTTTTCTCCCCGTTTTTTAATGACTTCAAACAAGTTCATTTTCGCCGGGCTTTGACTTGCGGAGACCCGTGGGGATGTCTAGCGCTCTTTCCTTTCAGTGGCATTTATGTGATGTCTTCAAGGTAACTTACCTGATTTCCTTTGACACTATACATTTCACCTTGGTTCTTCACTTGCTCACTGTTTGCACAGAGCATCCTTACCTAGTTTAAACTGGAGGGATTTTAATCGCTTATTTATCTTTTTTACAGCTTTTAAATGCACGATCAACGAGGATTTATGTTGATTTTTGATCCTTTTTTTATTCTGTTATTTAGTCCACTGTTCTGCATGTTGTGTTGATTCTGAGACAATGTCCCTGTTTTGGCTTTAATTGACTTTTTCTTTTGGATATGTGAACATGCATTGTGCAGGAGTTTCACTGCTCGGATGAATGGGTTTTTCATCCTCGGTGTCTCTGTGCGCTCTGCGCTCTTTTTCACCAGAAAGCCTCAATGCAGCTCTGCAACTCTCAGAGTAATTACTGCTGAGTCTGCATTATTAAGTGCTAAATATCTAACCTGATGCTGCGGGGTTAAGACAGAGGGGAGCTTAACATGAAACGCTCCTGGGCGTCGCGACCGCGCGGCTGCGGGGCTGTGATGAAGATGGATAATGTCCCGTGTTTACTCTCTTTATTATGTATATTTGGCCCACTCTGCTTCCTCCGCTGGGTTTGGCGGGAGAGCCGTTTTCCATCTCACATTTTGGATCGGAAAGATCCCGGGCGCTTTTTTTGTTTTTTCAAAAAACAAAACAAAACAAAAAAACACATCTTTTTATTCTGTTTTGGGTCAATTTGGAACCACTTTGAGTTGAGTTTTGTGCGTAATAATGCGCTGACAGCTGCGTTTTTGGCACAGCGGGACGAGCTGAATCCTCGTTAGCAGCTGCTCATTAAAGATAGGTTTTTAAATTTCTCTGATTAATGCGGACTGTTGCTGGCTGATTAGGTCATACACAGGCGCCGAGCAGCCAGATGATAAGGGGGGGAAGTGTGTTTCCAATTTGGACACGCTCTGCTCGGTTGCGCACAGGCGCTCCGGAGCATCAGAGCCGGTCGGTCAGCCTCCTGTTTGACTGTTTGACGCTGGCATCAAGTGGAAGTTTGGATTTAATACGTTTTCCTCCAAAACCCTGTAAACTTACCATCTGTGGCAGCGGCCACTTTATTTCTCTTTTCTTCCCCCTGTTCCTCTTTTTTTACAGAGGAAACAGGCTGGATGTTGGAGAAGGAGCCTTAAGCTCACTCATTTGATTCTTATGTGGGTGAATGTGTAATTCTGCTACTGCTGATGTGCCGTCGAGCAAGATGCTGAGCCATCTCCTCTCCAGGCAGCAGCAGTGTGTAGAGCAAACAGACTTTACTGTGACTTTCTGTGATGATATGAAATTGTGTGTTTGGTGATGCTCAGTCTGTGACAGCAGTGAAAATGTTAACTCTCTCTCTCCTCTCTCCCTGTGCGCAGAGTGCGATGTGCTGTATCTCCTGTAGCCACACCCTCTCACTACTGCTGTGTGTCCTCACCCTGACTCCGACGGCAACAGGGGCGGGCCCAGAGACCCTGTGCGGGGCGGAGCTGGTCGACACGCTGCAGTTTGTGTGTGGAGAGAGAGGCTTTTATTTCAGTAAGTGCACCTTTTTATTTATTCATAAAGGTTGGCTGTATCTGTCCCAGAGCTCTCCACCTCCAGCGAGCTCATAAATAAAAAAGCAGCCAGTTTGACATCTTGTCTTGACTTTCCCCTGCATCAGTGTTCTCTTTCTTCCTCCCTTCATTCATTCCTCCTCCTCTGTTACATCTTCTCTTAAAGTCCACATTCATCCCTTTCCTTTCAATGCTCCACTCTTCGTTTATGGAGCGAGGCCCAGACTTTTGAACCGAACACCTAAATGAAATGTAGAATAAAGATAAGTAGCTATATTATTGGTGGCAAATCACAGTTTTGCCCACGGGCAAAGGGCTTTAAGTGGAATTTGGCTGACTATCTCTCAGAAAAAGGAGGGGTAGAAACTAAATGTTGCTGTGAAGTTTTTTCTTTTTTCCACCAGAGAAGGGAAAGCTACCCAAAGAAAACCCTCCACCAAGAATCCAGGATTTAAATCTCAAATTTTTCCATTAAGGGTACAACCCAGCCCAGAGCAGCACAGGATATATGGAGCTACCGAGGTTAGGTGCAATGTTCCACCAGCAGCCAGTGTTTCTCGGGACATGTATCCTGATCTTTCTGTCAGAGACGGACAGTGTGACTGTACATTAGCAGTATATCTGGCTCAAACACTCCACAGCTGAAGTTTATAACCTCATTATTCACGTTTCTTTGGCTGACATCCACCAATTAAGCCACTTTTCACCAAGTGTCCTTGGTGGAGATACAATGCTCCACCAAAAGTCTTTATTTTTTTCACTTTTCTAATAATTGATCATGCTTCTGACTCCTGTGCAGTTTTTGACATAACAATCCATTATTAATGGTTTGGTTCGGTCCCAAAGTTATGAAAGATTTTCCACATGTGGTAGACTTTGTCAGCTGCCAATTTCAGAGAGAAGAAGATATAAGATTTCTGTGGGAAATCAGCAGCATCTATAGTGCATTTGCAGTCGCTCTCTTTTCCAGTAATTGATTGCTTTCACCCTAACCTGAACCTGGAATGGTTTGTAGATACACCTTCTGGAGAACCATGGTGACTGATGGAAGATTAGGGGCCAGGAAGGGCCTAGTGTTGGAATCCAAGTCTGAGCACAGAAGAGGGAATTACACAGTGTGTAGGCACAGTGTATAGACTGAGCTGTGAGGACCCAATCCCCACACCAGATGAGCTCATCTTATTGGTCAGATGTTTGTATTTCAAACAGCAGTCCTTTGAGCTAAAGACTGTTGAGAGTACAAAGATAATAGAAATACATCTAATATTGGTTGAAACCTCATGGTGGCACTAAACTCAGGCGATCCAACCAAGTCGAATCAGGTTCATCCTCTGGGGAACATGAATGAATGGACCCAATGGTGGGGTCATGCATCTGATAGTTGTTGAGATACTGGATCAAAGCGATGCACCAACCAATCAGCCAACTGTACCATCCTGCATGGGCAACAGCTGGACAATAGGCTCTTTATATCAACGTTCCACACTGTTATCTGGGACGTCTTTTATAAACAGAGGCGGCAGCTGAATCAACATTTCTGTTGACACAACATGGCACCTTGGTTGAGACTGTCTCATTTAGGGTAAACAGACATAAGTAGGACTATCTAAGTCTTGCAGATTTCTCAAACCTTCCATGACCTTCATTCTACCTGACGACTTAATCAAGATCACCTGTCTGCAATCAGCAAACAGCTCCTGCACAGGTGTCTGCACTTTAACTCATCAGCTTTTAACAACCTAGTCCTTCACATTTCTTTAAAAAACCAAAGAGAAAGATGACTGGTCCTGTCCTCTTGAGGATAATGAGAAACAATAATTGACGATGGCAACCCAATGCTTTGATCAACCCTTAGACAAAAACACTGACAATGGACGATTCTGCAACCTTTTTTAAATTCTCATTGTCTACAAAATCTGTGCCTGACAACATTTGTTAAGGTTAAATATCAACAGGGATTGTTGGTTAAAGATCAACAGGGATTGTGGTTAAGGTTTGGCAATAAAGCATACTTGGCTCAAAACATGGTCTCCTGCATGGAAGTCAGACAAGCTACACATGGATCCACCATTAGGACAATCTGCTTTATTGGATTGGCATTGGATGGAAAATCTGGAAAACTGAGCTGGGGGTCCATTGCCTGCATGCTTACCTCTTGTTCATGTATGGCTCACAGTTATACAGTTATTGGATGTCCATGGTTTACTGTTGGTACCAGTGAGGAAAACACTTATTTGTATCTGGAGTAAAGGTGTGGGAGTCATAGCAGAAGTCGTATCCAGTCGCACACGCCAGTGTTTGATCTAACCCCAACCCTTCCTCTAAGATTAACTGGGTATTTCAGCTGCATTACATTAATAAAACATTACATAACACAACATTAACTACACCGTGGCATTGTAGGAATAAATAATATTAAATCGTTTCAATAGAAAGGCCCAAAAATGTCATTAAAAGTAATGAGATTTTTTTTGCAGAATCATCCAATCTCAGTGTTCTCTCTGGCAGTGGGGTCACCATGCACCTTGCTGCTGTTCCCCACCACCCGTCTGCCAAATTCCTCCACCCCTGCATGCAGCTTTTCCAGGACCAGTCAACATCATTCTCTGCATCGGGCCCTTTTGTGCAGCATTTGCCAGAGAGCTGTTGGAGAGCCACCAAAGCTGCTGCAAAGCTGCGAGTCTTGTTCGTCCAGATGCTCCTGGCAACACCCACATGCTGTGAAGTGGTCATGACAGCCTGCTCGATTGCCAGTTTTCTGCCAGTTAAGACTTTTTGGTCTTTGGATTCTCTCTGCTGCAGCACTTCTCATGTACAAATGGCCATGTTCTCTTCATTTATGCTGAGAGACAGTGGAAGATTATGGGCAGTATGATCAAATAGTACATTTTAGTCAATGCAGAACTCAAGTTTTTGGTTCCTAAACTCAATTTGTCAAAGGTTCCGGACAATGAAAAGATCGACTCTACAAGACTAACTAGACTTGGATTGTAAAGGCGGTGATATTAACACGCGTTCATCAACCTTTTTCTTGAAAATCAAACTCCCAGGCAGATCCCTGGGTAATGTTTTATATCTCAGTTTGAAGGTTTGTGAATTGGTCCCAGGAAGTGTCTTCAGCCGCTGCCAAAAGCTGATGAAATGTTTAAGATTTTGACAGGGTCTGAAGGTGTCCAGAGATTGGATGATGTGAGAATGTGACGAAGTGTTGGCTACTGATAGTGGATTTATACTACGGCCTTATAAATGTTTCTCCCAGGCCATAGAGGTATAGCACTACTGTCCATATTCATCTTGAGAGAAAGTTTTGAATAGAAGCCAATGTAACTCATGAATCCTGATGCAGGATACACTTCTTAAACAGGAACAGACCCTTTTGTGGTAGGGGGAATGTATTTGTCTTTCCCGCATTACCTTACACTGAACAGTCACTGAACTGCACAGCGTCCATCTATCAATGCCACATTTTCCTGTGTTGAAAAAGAGGTGTATTTCACGAACACTCCATCCTTTTTCTGAAAAGACGATGAGGTTTGAGCAGCAGGGTGCTGTGCTTTGGAAAATATGCTGTTCCCTGTCTTCCTCGGTTTCTCTTTCTCTCTCATATTCTCGCTGTCATTCCTTTTTCTTCTCCTCTCTTCTCTCTCTCCTTCGGTCGCCACATGTACCAGTGGCTGTTTGCATAAAATATCTGGAGAATCCATTTGGTGCTCTGTCGTCTATAGGACACAGTGGTGTTAACAGCCTGGCCAAAGGAGGCGTGCTCCTTTCCCTGAACTCTTCCCCTCCAGTCTGGTCATGTTGAACTTGGCAACCCTGTGATTGATAATGTGTCCAGAGACGGTGTTGCAATGACAGTGGGCTTTCTGTGCAGCGAGTGCTTTTGCCAATCCACCTTACGCATGTCACCAGTAAAGTAGCACACTTGCATTTGAAGACTACAGATTTCCAACCCTGACAGAAATGCTAAATACTAGTTGGTGGAAATTCTTTTCTTTTTTTTTAAGGTAATGAAACAAACTGCGGTCTCAGAAACAGAAAAAAAAAATCCACAACCTTAGTCAGTTTTTCCAATTATTAGCCTGACCTAGAAATCCTCAGTTGTCTTTGTAATGCTTTAGCAGGCAGGACCGTGGGGTGATTTCACTGGGATGTTCATTCCATGAATCAGATCTGTTATGGGAGTTTTTTGGCTTAAGTGTAAGTGCTAAGTAGCTCCATGTCCTAAGTCACTTTTAGTTCATGCTGAAATATTCTCACTTATTCTAGAGTGAGCATGAAATATATTATCTCACTGTTGATTTCTAAAAAATGAATGATACCAGAAGTTTCATGAATTACAACAAGATGGAATAATCCAGCAGTTTTGGCCAAGACATAACTACTGGTACATGACGTTCTTATGAAAAAAAAAAAAAAGCGTGGCCAAATATGAAACATGGTAATTGTTTTTTTAGGTGTTTTGGCTTGTGAGTTGAAGGAAGGAGAGGGGAGGAAAATAGCTTTTAGCAGCCATTGATGAGACTTCCTCCTCAATATTCATCCCCGTCAATTTTATTCAAAGCCACTCGAGCCGGAGAGAGAGGTAGAATGTGTAAACAGCACGTCACATGCATGCACGCACACATGCACGCACTCAAACACACATGTATCCTGGCCTCGTCCCTCAGCAGCAGGGGATTATGTGGATTACAGGATGATCAGGAACCCCCCCTCCCCTCCACCCCCAACACACACTCCCCTCCCTCCCTAGTTTTACACTGGACAGCGGAAAGGGACTGATTGTGAAGAAAGACCTCCTGTGTCCCGGAGCTCCATCACTGCAGAAAGGTGTCGTTTTCCCATTAAGGCCCCGACAGAAAATCTCTGACCCTCCTGTGAGTCACAGCTCAGTGGAACAAAGAGGCGTCTCATGAGAAGGACACACAGGCATCCTCCAGATTTAAATCTGTACATTAGGTGAAGTTGAGACACGAGGGATTTGAGGACACTCAGGGACTAAACACTACTTTACCTTTGAAACTCTTCCTCGGTTTAATCCAATTGCATAATGTCGGGCCGCTACAAAGCGAAATTAGGACATATCCAGTTGCACGAGTGCGGAGATCACCGAGTTTAGAGTTGATATCCTGGCTCTTTTTGGAGTTCTTTCGTCTTCACCTTAACTTGTCTCTTAAATTGTCTTGCGTTTCACATTCCAGCTGTGAAGAAACCAAGGAATCCTGTTCACTGTTGATCACTTGTTCTCACTTTATTGCCAAAGTTTGCACAAAAATAGAAATGGAGAGCAGGCATAACTCTGTCTAGGCCCCCCAATAAAACATAATGAACTCCAGTTCATTGTTTCAGTTCAGTCAGAAATGTGGTGAGTTGAGATAGATACCAGCTGGACACCAAGGTGTCCTACGATGTTGTAATTAACCTTCGGTGTGCAAGTTTTCATTCATCTGAGAAAATGATGCACCGGTTCAAAGTTTTAAGACTTAATGATGTGAAACTTTGTCAAACTCTGTTTCCTTTTGAGCCATTCCCATTGAAAAGAAAGACCCTTACTTACAAATGTCTGGAATATCCTCTAATATATGTCACTTATGTTTCACCAACAAAAACAGATTCAGTGATAAGAGACAACCTCTTCATTTAACCTAGTATTTATAAGTCGACCTATGGAATTTTGACCCAACAAAGCTATTAGACATGGACATCCATACATTTATTAAAAATAGCAGATTGTTTCCCTTTTATGTGAGCGATTAGTTTCCAAAATATGTCTTGACAAAACGCGACTCAATAAATCTTCCCCGATATATATTGATCATGTTGCGAACCACACTTTGAATTCTGGTTGGGATACATTTGGGTAAGATTTTTGTGTCACTGAGCAGTAATGTGAGGAACACTTCACTCATGCCATAAACTCTTTGTGGTACCAGTGATAAAGGGGTAGTTTCCAGCACTTTAGCAGCTCTTATAGTCCCTGCCTAGCTGTAAACTGCCTGACACTTTGCAGGAAGAGCAGCGCACCGGCTCCAAGAATCCACTGTTTTTTATTGACCATGACCAAGCTGTAAAACTCAGATGCTTTCTGTACCACTCTGGAATGGGGGAATCCAGCCATCTCTCTCCAGTGCCGTTCCTTAGAGGTGTCATGGTTTTCAGCAACGCGATCCAAGAGCATGACTCAGGAGGCAGATGTAAAAGTAAAAACTCTTTACCTAGAGGAAAACAAAGATACAAAAATCCAAGCAGACAAACAAAGAGTCGGATTGGAGGTGAAATCCAAAAGAAACACAGGCAAAGTCCAAAACATGATAAGGATCAAAACCGGCAGGCAAAAGTTTTTCTTTGTGCTGGAAAGCTTAGGCGCATGGAACAAAGATAATCTGGCAGAGGACAAGTGGAAACCAACCTGTGTATACACTAGTGAGCTAATGAGAGAATAAGGAACAAGTAAGCAGGTGAGTGTGGAAGGAGAACAGATCAGGAGATCCTGGTGTTGGGAAAGGAAGGCAGGTGGGAGATTCAGGGTCTGAAATACCAACAGAATGTAAACAAGCAACTGACATGGAGGCTGCAGAGAGATTTCTTGATTGGTTTAATGTTGGAGATGTGAAAGGAGGGGTGGTTCCTTAATGAACATGGGATTAATGACTTTGATGTTGGAGAATGGGCCAATGAATCCAGGAGATACCTTTCAGGACTTTAACCTTTACAATAGGACATGAGTAGGAAGAAACTCCCACTGATTGGCTGTGTTGGGGTGTTTGGCCATTCAGAGTGTAGTGATGTACAGGTAGACCGTGAGCCAGGTGTGGTGGGAGGATGCTGAGCAGTAGATGGGCCAACAAGCCTGTGGTCTAAGTATATTCAACTCACAACAGCTGCTTGACCTTAAAGGAAGGAACATGGAGCTCTATAAGTCCATCTCCTGGTTAGCTTTCAGTTTGGCCATTGGACTGCAGACACAGTGGGTCCCTCAGGGATGAACTGACCAAATGCCTGCTTCTTCAAATCCTCCGCTGAGGGCTGGAGATCGAGGTCCAGAGTTGATCACCTGGACTGAGCAGGGGAAGTAAGATTGTGGGCAGAGTTGAGGTGTCACTTGAATCTCTTATTAAGCATCTATAGACGTTGTCAAATCATGGGGATCGCTGAAGATGCTCACCTGTCTGAGCAGAAACCTCCCCAAAATAACTAAACCACCATGACCTGAAGCTCACCAATCTCTCCTTTTGTAAAGAGTTTGGTCCTTGCGTGTCCCACGTGTTTCATAGGCATCTGGAAAACACAACATGGCAGAAGGAGGAATGAACACTATTTGTGCCGAGTCAGTCAAAAATCAAACCAAAGATGTCAAGTAGAGCCGTGCAGTGGCATCGGATGAAACACTTGGTAAAAACTAAACCCCCGACAGGTTGAAGACAGTTGATTCCCCTCCATAGTTTTCTGTTAAGAAGGACGCTGACAGATTAACATCTTGTGTAAATCTTTTAAATGAGTACTTTTTATAGTATCAAGCACTTGAGAAGTGGTTCTGTGAAGTCTGTAGCCTGCTCATTCGCCGAGGATGACAGCTGTAGTCAGCTTGGATTCACAGCAAATACCAATTATTCCATAACTCTCACTTGCTTATTTCAAAAGCGAGTGAGAGTTATGGAAAAAAGAAAATACGCCAGAACATATCAAAGTGTCCACAGAAACTTTTCAAACCACTTCTGGAGCACGAGGCTGTGTTCAAACAGACAACGGCAACGGTGTAAAAAAAAAAAAAAAAAAATGCAGCCCTGTTCGGGACTGCTTCCCAGGTCCCATAAAAGAGTTCAGGGAAGTGGCTATGAGCTACTCATTAATGGAGATGGGGTGGTTAACCAGATGTACCTTTGCAAAATAAATCAGTTAGTCTTCAAGTTATAGTCTTTTCTCTTGTAAAACCAAAAAATATGGTTTGAAAACACTTCAGATGAAAAATAAATCTCACCTTTGTTACTCTTGTCCAAGTAAGTGCGCCAAGCTTAGAGGGCTCACTGTCGCCCCCTGAGGCTAGAGAGACATAAACACCCACTGGTGCTTGATATTCGGGGTTCTATACTGGCTGAATCGGACCCGAACCCCTCCTTCGTCATCATGTGTGATCCCTGCATCCTCTTCCCAGCATCCTTTTCAAACAGCAGAAGGCCACGAGGCAGGAAGCACTGGCAGAATAGGTTGTTTACTCTTATTTGTTTAACAACAGTCAGAGGAAACAACTCCTTGTTTATGAGGGATTACAGCAGCTATCCATGGAATTGAAGCATTTAAAACCTTCCAAAGCTTTTAGACCTGATTATTGTATGCGTGTTTTTCCCCAACCTGCCCTAGCTGATTATCCTACATGCTACAACCAGTGCCAGCTGATTTTTCTCTCCCTTCCAGCTGTTTGTGCAGCAGGGTTGCAAGCTATTTTCAGAATAATAGCGGACGTTAATTTGTAAGGCTTTATTGGGAGGGATTGAAACAGGCCAGGCAACAAGGCACTGCCCCCTCTTTTGGCTTTCAGCAGCCATTATATAATTGCTAGTCGGGGCTCAATGTCATATTTCTCTAAATTTCTTGACATCAGGTGTTAATGTAACTGCCAAGGCCGGTCCCACTGATACACACCACGGGGGAGAAACAGCAGATTGTGTTTGTTCAGTTGAATGAAACCACAGCAAAGAAGTACCATAAAAACACAGTGGAATCCCTGGCTATGAACACATGTCTGTCAACTAATTTAAATTTTATAAAAATAAAGCTGTCAAAGTCTAAATTAGGAGGTTTTCAAGTCATCCAGATATTTCATTCAACACATCTATTTTGGGTGACTGGGATCTGGGTAAATCCAGTTCCTCTGTTCCCTAAATAATGCAGGTGTGCAATGTATTTTTAGCTTCATTCTACCTGATGTGCAACATGAAAGCCTCTGTTTTGTACCCCCCCCCCCCTACTGTCTCCCCCCCTCCCATTCACACCTCCATTAGCTTCACCTCTGCTTTGTGTCAGGGGGTCCGGGGGAGAAAGATGCTTCTGTTTCTGAATGAAAGCTGCTTTCTGTCCAAAACAACATTGTCAGGACAAGGCAGACAGAGCAGAAGTTAATGCACTTTGTCAGCACTGGCAGCCTTCTGAGCCAAGAGCTATTAACTCTGAGAGGGAAAGGCATTTCCTCCTTGTAAATGCCATATTAAATTATTATTATTTCATTTGGTAACAGGGAAAAGCCCATCAGGGCTATATTGCTCAAGGTGGGTTTTTCTAAAGGCCACCAAAAGAGGGTGGGTTTTGGGGGGCGGTAAGGGAGTTGAAAGACGATGCGAGTATTGGCGTCATGGTAACTTGATGTGGTCACCGAGTCAAAAATGCTGAGTGTCACACCTTTAAATACACTTTCACTTGTTTAGATTAGACTAAAACTACAAGATTTCCACTGTACCTCTGATTGCCATGACCTCTTCTCTTTCCCTTACGGTCATAAAAGGTGCATCATACTTCCATCCTCCTCACCATCCGTGTTCTCTGAGTGCAGCACTTCAGGGTGCTCAGGCTTCTGCCAAATGAAAATGTGAATGAACAGTGGGGCATAGCCAACGGGGGTGCGGCCTCAAAGCCTGCCTGGCTGTTTCTGCAGGTTGATCGGGCCCAGTGGGCTTGTGGTTTGGCCTCGCTGGACGAGCCTGTGTGTAAAAGATACCTGCGCCAAAATGGCTGAGCGTGATATTCTCAGCGTTTGGGTGACTGCGACCACCTTTTTTACAGGGAGGCAGCTGCCAGAAAGGGTCCGTGGTGTGCAATGTGATACGCTGTAAATTTTACACGGAAGAAATCCATGTCATTAAGGCTGTTCATATATCAGAGGAATCAGACCCGGTGACCTGGCCATTATCGCTGCTTTATTACAAGCGCAGTGTCTGGCCACTACCCACAATTTGTTTGATTAACCCTACTAACAGATACGAGGCATTGGTTAGGGGAAAACAATCTGATTTATAGACGCTGAATGGACTCTTTGCTAAACCCCAAGCCACTTAGCTGCTACACCTGTCAGGCTTTCCATCCTTGCACAGTTCACATGCAGTTTGCAATGATATTTGCAGATACTTGTATTATTACGTTGCATAATTGTGTCCTGTCTCATCAGGTGTCTAACACCTCTCACTCTTCTCAAACAGGTAAACCAACAGGCTATGGCCCCAATGCACGGCGGTCACGCGGCATTGTGGACGAATGCTGCTTCCAAAGCTGTGAGCTGCGTCGCCTGGAGATGTACTGTGCACCTGCCAAGACTAGCAAGGCAGCTCGCTCTGTGCGTGCACAGCGCCACACAGACATGCCGAGAACACCCAAGGTTAGTACCGGGCACAAGGCCACAGAGCGGAGGACAGCACAGCAGCCGGACAAGACAAAAAACAAGAAGGTGAGCACAGCACCAAACACACACCTGCTCTTTTTTAACTATAACTTGTTGGGCATTTTGGGAAACAGGTTAATACTTGAGTTAAATTAGAAGATTGATAATATTGTTCCATTAGCAACAAGAGCAAACAGCCTTTTTATGTATTTCAAGTCTGTTCAACAGTTTTATATCTTTTTGTTTGGTCCATATAAAAGCTGAAATGTAACAACTTGAGTTTGAGTCTTTGCTGGAGTGGTGTAAAGCAAGGCTAGCTGTTTCCAGTATTTATGCTAAGATAAGCTAACCAGCTGATGGCCGTCGTTAAAAATTCAGCATCCAGGCATGAGTGGTGTCAAATTTCTCAGTGCATTTCAGAACTGTCAGCTGTTACTCTGAGAGGTCATTGAGTTCAAGCTTATTGATAACTTACTGTATAGCATGAAAAATGATCCCAACTAATTTAAATGGCTTTTTTTCATCCCACAGAGACCTTTACCTGGACATAGTCACTCATCCTTTAAGGTATGCTTGCACATTGATGCTTTTCATCTTGATTATTACATCATTTAAACCTGCATCCACCACATAACATCCACTTTGGCATTCTTATGAGTTTCAAAAAGCAGAACAGGCTTTATTTTGGAGTAGGGGACATTTGCTCAACCAATCGGAGCTCAAAAATCTTAATCTCCTGACCAGATGAAGACACTGTGAGGTCTAAATGCGGACTCTGCTGTTTCATCCTTGAGTTGCCAACCTGAGAGAGAGAGAGAGAGTGTGTGATCCTTTTAAGCTTCAACCGTGTGCTTTTTGCCCTTCTCTCAAAAAAGAAAACCATTAGCAGGAGAAGGAACTAAGTGGTTTTTGTGGTAGACCCAGTGGCACTCCCCACTCCCCTGGCAGAACCTCCACTCTGCTACTGTACATTATGTGCTGAGATTCTGGCAACCTCACCGTAACACACTGACGCATGCAAAAGGTCCAGAGATAAAGCCATGCATGTCATGTTTGGTATATCACATGTGCAGCGATATCAACATCCCTCCGTCCGTTCATTGATTAGTTAGATTGTGTCACACTGTAATGCGATATGAAATCTATTGTTTTCCTCATGAAATCAATGTAAAATATTAATTGATTTAACCTGGGTCAACCTCTGAGTGTGTGTTTCTTCTTATTTACAGGAAGTGCATCAGAAAAACTCAAGTCGAGGCAACACGGGGGGCAGAAATTACCGAATGTAGGGAAGGAGCGAATGGACAAATGCCCAGCGACTTGGGAAGAGAGAAGGGAGTGGCCTTACCTGGTACCCCTGTGGAATGGTTCACTGTAAAACAAAACAAAGAGGATGCTAACAATGGTCGGAAAAGCTCTTCAAAATGATAGAAACCAGAGAGCTAAGTGGTGTTGAGGGTTTGATGAGGGATCTTGTGATTATTTTATACACTGCACCATTCCATATCGGGAGGAATTCTTTGTTAATGCAATGTAACAGACTAGTTTAGCTGCTGAGACACGAACAAGAGCTTATTATACCTCCATGTGTGAGCTGCAGCATCCCTTGGCTCCAGGAAAGGTTGGGAACGGATCTGGGCTTCAGCCAATCAGAGAGCTGCAGGCTGTGTTTGAGAATGAGTGGTCCATCCTGTCCCCTGAACTTTGAGGAGGTAAATCATTTTACCCTGAGAGAGTGGATTCAGCCACTCCTCTGGTAAGATGGGATATTTTATCACCGGTCACATTTAACAGTTACTATCCCGAGTTAAAATCTGATTATCTTACCTTCAGAATTTGTTTCCATGCACCATGCATTACTGAGGATATTTTTAAAAGAGTAAAACAAGGTTTGTGTTAAAGGACAAAGACCAGATGGCTCATCATCAGACTTTAAAACATTGTTGTAGTTACTTTACCTAGAGCCCAAGTCAAATCCCTACTTCCCAGTGACTGAAGGCAGCATTCTTATATCTAAATGGAGTCACTAGAAGGTTTGAGTCCAATCCAAATCCTTCCTAAGCCTCAGGAAGTGTTGAGAACCTGAGGACTGAGTCTACAATCCAAACACTTCTGTAACAACAAATCAAGCACTATTAGAGGGGATTTTGAGGAAGATGGGAAGTACAGTAGGTACTAGAAATGTAAGATTGTACAAACGGGAGAAACAAATTACCCAGAAGCAAACTGAATTAAAGGTTATTGTTTTTTTATCAGTCTGCACATGGTGCTTGTTTGGTTGTCAGAAATGGGTCATTCGGTGGATTCAAAGTGCATTTGGCATTCAAGCAAGTGGAATAAGTCAAATGGCGACAATCAAGCGAAATGTTTGTTGTCTGTATCCTTTTCACATGCCAAATCAGATTTTTTTTTTTGGTCAACAATTCAACATTTGAGTCTGAGTGAAGGCCTGAGTTCAAGGTTCAAAGCGCTAGTCATTCAAGTTTAGTCACTGCAAGTCAACAAACGCGCTAACAAAAAAAAAATCAAAAACAACAAAAAAAAACTAGAATAATCTTTTTCTTGTTAACATAAAGAACCAAAAAAAATGTATTCAGATCTGTCAATACCGAAGTTAAAAGCAAAAAGGCTGAGAGGCTTGTGGTGGCAAAAAATGTTGTTCGTTCAATAAAGTATTTAAAAAAAGAATATCTTGACACGTCAGCTGTCTTTCTGGAGTTTTAATAATAACAGCATTCATGAATGGAGTCACACAAACACAACCGAACAGGAGTACAGTCTGTGAGTGAGTGGCCTGAAGATGTTCTCAGGCACGCTATCTTATAGTTTCCCAAAACACATAGCAGCAGACAAAATATACGACACCCTGGTGGTTCTGCCTAGCTTCACCACCAGGACACAACAACCCCTTGTAAATTTCCACAGGACTCTCTGTTGTAGGAGCTTCTCTGGCTCCTGACCTTTAACCTGTCCTGAGTGGACTCTGTATGGCGTATCTCACACTGATGTCATCAAAGGGATTAATTAAGTAGCCTACAACTTCCCGCAAGGTGAAAGGAAGTTCACCTAACATGGTTATAGCACTTTGTCAGCTTACTATGGGTTAACACCAAAATTTCCCATTACAGGCTGTAACAAACTGATTGATTGATCGGTCATGGCCGGTAATATTTTGTTAGTTTAAGGAGGCCGAGAACTTTGCTACTTCAGTTGTCGCTTGGACTGCATTATCTGCCACGATGGCGAGAATACAGCAAAAACTCCACTGAACCTGTCGCAAAGTCCACCGGAGGAAACACACAGATTTAACAGTTTGGTAAATATTGCAAACCAAAATGATGAAAAAGTCCTCCTGGAGATGTGGGAAACGACACACACATATTACAGTACACAAACACACATAACGAAGCACCCAGTGTAAATGAGCGTTGTGTAACTGTGAGCAAGGGTCAAGCACACACAGACCTACACATACACAAAATGAAAAGCCAGTTCTGAGAAGTCCTTGCATGGCTGACAGTCAGCGGCTGTTTGTTCAAGCCTCTGTGTGGATTTACAGTCGTTTTATCGCACAAACCGCCCATGACATCTCATAACTGGCTCTGCCTCCTCTGCCTGTGTATAATCAAACAGTACTCCCATTTATGTTAACCTATGCATTGCTATCATTCATTGTACATGATGGTTTCATATAACAAAACTGTATTAAGAATCCTATCCACTGTATAATGGTGCTATTTTGTAGTTTGTTACTTGCAAGAGATGGCTAAGACAGACAGATGGCAGGGCTTACATTGGAGGTCTTCCCTTTTGCACAGCCTTGTGGCCACCATTTTAATAGTGTTTTTATTTTTAAGCTGTTTCAACAAGGTAGTAGTGTAAGCGAGTAAATGTATCTGTGTGAAATCTGTGAATGCATGGAGAATTAAAAAAGAAAAAAAACAAGAAAATACCATGTTGTGGTCCCAAGAAGGCAAAATGCTATTTTTTCTACTGTTTTTAAATTATTTTCTCAACATAGATCCCTTATGCCAAATAACTTGACAAAAGTACTGTGAACTGTGATTCTTCCAATTGTATTGAGGTTGTTCAAAGTCATGGTGTGCTTTTGTCTGTCCTGAGATGTGTGTGTACATGCACCTCACTGGAAGCCATGGTATTAACTATTAAAATCACTTAAAGCGAGACTACATAACTTTTGCCACTGTGGCCACGAGTGATTGTAATTGTAGGACAATCATTACGCATTCGATTTGCCTTGATTAACGATATCGTCATTCCTCAAATGCTTGGAAGACATAATGATGTTTAGCGGCAACATGCCAAAATTTAGCGGCACATAAGTAGCAAAGAGCTATAAAGTCAATAAATGTGTAAAAGTGTTGTGTAAAATAAAAGAGTAGCTTGAAATTTACTTACTTGTTTTCTTTTCTAGGGTTAGATGGGAAAATTGAAATCACTTCAATATGAGGCTAGCAGCTTGTTAGCTTAGCATAGCGCAACATGGAATCAGCTAGCTTGGCTTTGTCTGTCATGACGAGCAAAATCCGACTTAACACCGCCAGACAAATGCAAGCTAGCAGCTTCCTTGTGTTTCCTGTCTTTATGCTAAGATAAGCTAATAGCCTCTGGCTGTATCAGCAAAATTAGTTCTAGTAACATAGATCTATATTTCTCTCCAATTCTTGGTAACAATTGTAAGCTGCTTGAACCCTGGCTAACATTAGCTTCTGTTAGCTTCCCCTAAAACCCCCGAAGCATAATGAATCTCTGTTTTCTTTCAAAAGTTACCTAGTCTTGCTTTAAGAATAAACCAGGAGTTTATAATTTATTTTGTCCAAAACATTTGTTACTTTAAAAGTGTGTTTTTATCTGCAATGATCAAGGTTATGGGAATTTGTGTAAATGCTTTGGTGTCTGTTTGTTTCAAATTCTCTTTATCGGTCGACCTGGCGACTGAAATGAAAAAAAAGCTGGCTGGAAGATATAGGTCCTCCCAGATCTTCAGATAGTACAAACCAAAGACTTTTTTTGATGAGAAGAAAAACCTCATTCAGCATTATAATTGTCATGAACTAAACCTGCGATCAGATCATTTAATAGCAATTCATGCCATCCCTGTCTGAACTGCACTGCAGCTACAAATACGCCCTTCACACACTGTCTCTGGTACCTGAAAATACAGCTTGTGTAATAGATAGTAAAGTGAGCCGGACAAAAACTCCCTCGGTGTATCTGGAAATTATTTGGGGGAGCAGTGATGAAGAACGCTACAGCAACCAACTTCAGAAATCGTCTTGACTTATATGAATCATTCAAATATTTCTGTTCCATCACTTGTGTGAAATAATTAATAAAGCCGAAAAAGATGGGAGCGTGTGAGACATTCACGACTCTGTGTGTGTATGTGTTGGAGGGGTGTTAATGAATAAGAAAATGTAATTTCCTAAAGCTCACTGTCCGAGAAACTGTTTGATCACAGCGCTGTTATTTATGGTGCTCGATTGCCTTCTGTAGAAAAAAAAAATACTGACAAATTGTTCACCATTCCTGCTGAATAAACCACTTGTCAACATCACAGAAACGGCTGGAGAGTTCTTTCAGACATCATGCACATACCCTCATTAAAACCTCCAGGGAAACATCATCATCCTATAAAGGTTTTATTCCCTCTATTATGCAACATTATAGTGGTAAACTCTATGAGGAACTCTGTGGATTCAGACACATAAACAGCAGATAATTACAAAGCAGCTAGGAGTTCTTTTCTCTGAAAGCATGTACAAATCTTTTAAGGCATTTCGGCTATAGATGAAGCCGTAACTCAAGCTGAGGCTTTGTGCACTGCGCACAGGATGAAACTGAGCGTGCTGGGTGTGCTGAATGACAAAGTGATACTTCCTAAGAGGTGCTGGGGTCTGCCAAAGAAAACAGAGCGGGGCGTGGTGCTCCCTGAGGCCAGAGCTGCATGTTCAGCTCTTTAGAGGATGCTCGCTTGCTCGCAGTGACAGTGCCGAGAGCTCTCACTCACTCACTCACTGTCAGCATTTTTTTTTCTTTTCTTTTTTTAAACAAATGTATATGGGACAACAATCAAACTCTGATAAATTGGCTCTCTGGCTGACACGCAGCAGAGATCAAAATGTAGAGCAGCAGGGAGGCTGGCAGCGCTCCGGTCATCCCAGCCATCCTGGATGTTATTTCATCCCATTTGATGACTAATACAGAATCAATTATCTCACCCTAATGGTTCAATTGCAGGCTGCAAGCTTGCAAGATTTAGAATTCAAATAAATCAGACAGAAATCGTGTGCAGAGAGGCCTGGGCAGTGGCAGGTAACCAAGCCATAACAAATGTAAGCCAATTATAAAAGTGAATACGGATGTGCACTATCATCCAGTTGTAATTACTCCAAAATACAAACATCAGGATGTCGTAAAAGCGCTCTGTTTACCTTCTTATATGTGCTAATTTTGGATTACATGGTGACTCAAGAAGTGCAACACAAAGCTGTTTGAATAACCTCAGGAACCAGGATGGTTCTGGAAAGAACACGATCCTTTCCCATTGATCTGCATGCACTCAGGATCCAGTGCATCTAAGGACACAGAGTTTGGACTGAGCCCTGAAACACAATCTCTCCACACTCTTCAACTCCTCATCTTAAGCACACAATTGTCTTTTGAATGACCTTGTGGTTTGTTTTACTACACTCACCAATTTTACTACTTATTCTACTGGTTGTTTTACAGGAAAAGTGGTTGCAAGGCTTCATCAGTCTTCAACCATTCATTTTTTTTCAGTAGGACACACACAGGATTTCACTGTGCTGGGGTTTTAACTTTTTGCTCCTTAGCTGTTGTCAATTTTTTAGCATTTGTTGTTCCTGATCCCTACCAGTATTCTCCGATTCCTTGCGGCGGTGAGGATCCAGGCTTGGCTCGCGATGAGTTGATCATGACAAATTTACAAGTAGCCTTGTGTCACATTTTATTGTTACCACGAGCCAAGGCCAGATGTAAAAAGGAAACAGACACAAGAGTCTATGTAGCAAGTGCACAATGAGTGAGACTCGTGCTAGAACTGGTGGGGGGGAAATTAGCAGTTTCGATTAAAGCATGTGTAAGAAAAAAGAAAAAAAAATTGGTGAAACCATTGGAGGAGATTCTCCCTCTTTCTCAATTTCAGTCGACAGTGGAAATTCACTGAGGCTTGATTATAGCAGGAGAGAGTGTTGGCTCAGCTGTGTGCTTTAAGAACCCATGATGTCAGAGCCTTATTTTCCTTGGAGAGACTCTCATCAGCTGCATTGTTCCAGGAAACCATGGTCTGTTCTCTGGGCAACAAAAAAATCCTGCCCAAAATGCGTCCCCCCCCCCCCCACTAACCCCCCTTTCTGCACCCGCATCTCTGCTGAATGCAGCACGCTGGCCCCTGGCACGACTTTAATACACCACATACACACACACATTGACACGAAGCATCATGCGTGGAGCATCTAAAAGTCCTTGGAACCAAATCTTCCTCTGTGCTGTCACAGCGTTTGTCTTTTTAAAGCGTTATTTTCTATTTAAAAGATGAGTGTTGGTGATGAAAGGCAGCGTGTTAATGCAGGACAGGGGGGCTGATGTGGGGTGGGAGTTGGTGGAGTGGATAATGTGCTGACCCCTGGAGGATTATAAAGCAATGCTGCTACTGATGTCATAGGGCCCAGATTTTTCTGAGGTCTCTCTTCTTGCACATGCAGAGCCGTAGGCGGGCGGTGTGATTGAAATACAGCACCGGCGACTGACAGGTGATGCAAGCAGCTGACAGAGCTGATGAAATAACCACTCTGCAGCTTCCTCGAGTTTAAAATTTAAACCATGCGCAACGCCGAAATCGATCCTGGACACGTTTACTGACTATAAATCAGTGGCAGCGCACAGTAGTTGAACAAACTTTAAAGGAACCAATTGAACGTTTGACGAACATCAGGATTTCGTAAAAAAGACGTTCATGGATTCCCACTGAAATCACATTTGGTCCCCGGGGGATCATTTGACTCTTGGCTCTTTTTCCTTTTGTTGCTAATGTTCTTTGTTAGAGAATTATGGTAATGATTTCTTAGAAAACCAGGCCAGGGAAAAATCACATCTAGCAGATAAAGACCTTCACCACAGCTCAGAGTTCATTAAATCTTCAGGGTATTTGCCGCCAAAGGAGGAGGTTGATCGAGGCCAGAGGTTTCTGGATCAGGTGGCGTTGCAATGCATCTACTGTCCGTATCAGTTCGCAGATATATACAAGCCTTTATCAAGAGAAATGTGGGAGAAAAGAGAGGGAGACATTATCAGTAAAGAGAGAAAGAGCGAGAAAGGTTACAACAACAGAGCACGAAGCTCACAAGTTCAGTTGTGCTTCTGCTGGAACGGCTGTGCCCCTGTGGACAAGTTCAGTCCTTCAGTAGAAGTCCTCACCCTCCAACAATAATACTTACAAAATAAAGGCTGACCGCTCCAAGTAAAATCACTTCAGCTGAGTTCAATAGCTATTATTCATGTCCCAGTTCTCCATCCCATGCGCTACGGCTCCTGTGATGTTAATAAGGTAAAAGCCTCCTGAGCTGAGAAGAAGCCTGCGAGGAGCTGTGTCAACATGACGGCCCTTTGGTTTTTGCTGTGCCTCCACCTTTTACCATCAGCCGACGATGTTTTGGACCATCGGTGTGTGTGTGTGTGTGTGTGTGTGGGTGCTTGTCGATCAAAAAGCTGCCAAGACTTGATCACAGAGCTGCGGGATATCAAATGAGTAGTTTGACATTTTGCTTATTTGGGTCTTGCAGAGAGAGAAAGAACAAGGTGAGGAGATCAACAACATCCATGCTCGTGGCTCTGTGAAGCTGTGGTTCTGGTGGAGTCTCACTGAACACAACATGACTCACAACCCATTCATTTTCCAAGGGACTGGAGCAAATTGCCGCCAAAGGTGGCGTAGAGGCCAGGCTGGGCTGATAAATTTAGAATGAATCAGCAAAACTGCATAAATTTATCAATACATGTTAGTGGAAATACAACACAACACGTCCAATGTGTTACCAAGAAGTGCCAAACCTCACTGGGACGTGTGCTTCTAAGCCAAATAGTGACGTTTGAAATTAAAAGCATTGAAAAAAAGAAAGCCAGGACATTCATGTTTAAAATTGCAACTTTACAAGAAATAAAAGAAAATGAAAAACATAAAAATTGTGGGGTTCTTTTCAATGAAGGAAACATGTCTCTGCACTTCCAAAGGTTTGAAGAGCACAGGCTCCGTACTGATGTGGTAATTCTGGGCTAAAATAACAAGTACTAACAAGTGATATTGAAAAGTGGAGTTTGATGAGCTCTTCTACTGCAGGCAGAGAACAAAATAAGCAATGTGTGTCCAAACTTGCAAAACGTTACATGTTCTTTTCCCTGATAAAAAAACAAAAACAAATTTGTTATTTTCTTAAACATAGCCTACTTTTCTAACTTTTTGATGTCAGAGTGTTTGTGTATTTCCATGCATTTTCTTAAAGCCCCAGTATGTGAGATTTCAGCGGTGCATCGGCACGTATTCTTTGAGCTCTCGGGCAGAAGTCAGAAAAACAACAGATTTAAAATTATTAATTATTTTCATGGTAAATTGTTTAACAGTTTTACCGTCTTTCTCTCGTCGAGTAAAATAACATCCAGTTGGTTTGAGTAACGGCGTCATTCAGGTGTCTGACTGCACCTGAAGGCAACACCAGCGCTCCGTCCTTCCTCACAGTATTGACAGTTTTAACCGGCGCTGTCTGGAAAATTTCTCCCGAGAGGCCAGCTGTGGTGAGCGGAGTTTGTGGTTAACTACGGTCACGGTTTAAAACATGGCGATTCAACATATGTAGCCAAGTGAACGACTTGTAACAACTCATTTAGCCTACTCATTGTGTATTTATGAAAGCGATATTTTTTACTGTCCCTTTGTTTATTGAGCTCTCAGGGTATTTAAAATGATTAATTATTTTGTAAATACAGAATATCATGAGTAAACTTATAATAGATTGATTAATGGTTGTTGTTTATTTCCTATATGTAGCCAAGTGAACAGGGGTTACTGTGTTTTTTGTGTTAGCTGTGCCCTAATAGAATGTGTACTGTCACTTTAAGGCCAGCCAGGTTGAGAATCCCATGAAAACCCGGAAGTCACACGAGACGCGAAAACTCACGCGAACTGTCGTCTTACTAACGCAAACAATGGCGCAGAGGTGTATTTCCTGTCTGTGAGAGTGTGTGCCGATTTTGACCGGTTTGAACCGAGAAAACCGTGGATCACAGAGGAACCGAGTTACCGAGTGAAAAGAGTTGGAGCGGCCCGGTAACTGAGCCGTCTGAGGGGCGTGTGTGAGGGGAGACAGAGAGCCGTGTGTGCGCGTGAGCTGCATCCAGGTGCAGGGTGAGTAGCCTACTGTAAGTTCATGTAAGGTCACGGTAAAAAACGTATTTTGCACAGAGATTCATGGTGTTTATTAAATGAATTCATGATGTTTACTGAGTTAAAACCTTATGTGTACTGTAAAATGTGTCTGATGTAGATGAGGAGAGTGGCTTAAAAATGTATTCATGCTAATTAATGTATTTATTTCCTGTTTACATAGTCCATAGGCCACTACTGTTGTTTGTTTGTGTTTGTTGTGCGTGTTTGGTTTTGCTTATTTCGTACTGAGACATTCAGAAGATATTCATGAAAGACAAGAAATAACTTGTTTTATTTTTTTTATTTGACTGTTACAAACATTTCTCTCAAAATTAGTTGGCCTGGCCACATATATGAGATTGGATCAATCTTCTCAACCAACTCTACATTAAAGGCCAATCAGCATATTTACCTGAACGTTGAGCTGTTCCTTTAATATGACTCATCATTTTCTGCCAAAAAGAACATCTGTTGGTCTCCGTCTCAATTTGGAGGTTTTGTGATACGTGTCGCTGACCTTTGTCAAAGCTCCATCACAGGATTTAGTTCAACCATTCTCTCATTGGGACTCTGTCTTCTTCTCACCTGCTGGGTTCATTTCAGCATGTGGATTATATGATGAGACCATATTCACCACTAATTCCTGACCTTTCACCTCCCATGAATCTTCGTGACCCCACTCTGTGATGTGGAGGGAATTACAGCCCTGATATATTTCCGCTCTTGGGCTGTTTTGATTCATCGTGTTTCTAAACAGACAAAATGAAGCTATTCAGTGTTTTCTTTAAAGAAGAACACCTATTAACGGAAGAAGAGCACATTTGTTCCGACCTTTATTCGCCTTGTGACCTGAAGATGGACTCACCCCTGCAGGAGGCATGATGCTTTCGTCCTTGGCAGTCCTGTATATAAACCAGCTGAGATCCCAGTCACACCAGTCGTCGAGCAAGACAAAGATCTTTGTCGGTCTCCAGAAGCGAACACTGTCGATACCATGAGCTCTGTCTACTCCCTGCTCTTTACTCTGGTGCTGTTCTCCGAGCTGAGCAGCCACTTGGTGACTGCGGCCATCCCTGCTAATAAGGTAGAGGATGGTGTAATAGAACAAGACGGCCTGGGTTCGCTGCTGGGCGACGAACCCTTGAGCGAGCACGCCGCGGTTCCTCCCATCTATAGACGGCGCCTCGTGGTGGACACCAACGACAGGGATGAAGACGGGAACCCTAAAATCATCTTGGTGTCGGTAAGTGACACATTGCAATTGACAAAGACCTTCTGCAGATGTTTAAAGAGTCGGTTTAAACAGTTATAAATCAGTTTGGTTGCCAGGTTTGGTCCAGTTCTTCAATGTTTACAATGCCTTAAGTTACAGTTTAGAAATTAATTCATTGGTGGTGGTCACTGCTTTGGAAAAAGGCCTTTTAAAAAAACAACAACAGCGACTTTAATTCAATAATAATGATGTGAACTGTCTTTTTTTACAGTGTGGACATGTCACCTGCACTTGGTTAGTTAAATGTGACACCACTCTAATTAAATCATTTATTCATGCGAGGATGTTTTTGTGTCAACACCTGTTCTTAGGGTGCAAGTCACATCCACATAGAGCTGATTTGTATAATAAGTTCTCCAGTCTGATGAATAAGTGTAAATAACCATCAAAAGACGGCGGACGCTAGCTTAAAAACCAGGGGCCGTATTCACAAAGCATCTTAGGGTTAAAAGTAGCTCCTAAGGGCCGAATTTAGGAGCTACTCCTAAAAAAAGTGGGTGTGTCAGTCTTAAATTTAGGACTCCTAGTTTTTTAAAATAAGAGTAATTCACAAAGTATTTTAAGCCTAAAAGTAGCTCCTAAGTCAGGGAGAGCTTAAAACTCCTGGTGAGGACTCCTAACTCAGTAAGACCTATTCACAAAGAATCGGAAACGGCTGCAGCCAGGTAAATGTTTTGGAGACAATTAAATTGCTGCAGAGGGGGGGTGTTGCAGCACCTGCCCCTTTGCCCTTTGATGCCCAAAGTGCCTTTTTGTCTTTTTTTTTTTTTTTTACAGCAACAATATCTACAACATTTTCGCTATAAAACGGGAGTAGTGACGGTAACAGACTGTCCAATAACAACAATAATAACTGCGACCGCTGCGATGCAATCATGCCGATGTGAGCCCAAAATATTTTTTTTAAGTTGGTGCGCACTAGATGTAATAGTAATGACTAATATAGCTCATGTCATAGAGTACCTCCCCATTAAACCAAAATTATTGTCAGCCTGGGTTCGAGTCCAGCTTAAGGATACATGCATTTTCTTTTCTCATCATTATTATGATCACCATAGCCTATAATATTAGTGTGTGTGTGTGTATGTGTGTTGGGGGGGGGGGGTTTGCGAGTGGGTGCACTGACCATTATAGGCGTGTCATTTGCAGTGTCACTCACTGCTGGAGTAAAAGTGAGACGTGACAAAAACTGCAGCAGGAAGATGCAGATGTCAGAGAGAAACACCAATGGACAGAAAGTTCAGAGCCCAACTCCAACGTGGCAGCAGAGAGAGTGGTTTGGACTCGCAGCGATCCAAACGTCCCGTCGGACCTGACGCAAAAAAAAAGTGCAACGGAGCGGCGGCGGCGAGGAGGAGGAGGAGGGGGAGGGGGAGGGGGGGGATGCGCCGCCGGCACTCAACAACCAATCACTGTGTTGAGCGCCTCTAATGCGTGCACGAGAATTGACGTAATCCATAGCAACGGGGCGTCACCCGGGCGTCACTCTTAGTTTGCTCTTAGTGATTTATCCTTAGTAAGAGTAGGTCTCAGCAGCTTTGTGAATAGCTTTTAAGAAAAAACTCCTACGTAAAAACTTTTAGCAAAAGTTAGGAGCACTCCTAGCGGTAAGATAAAAGGCTTTGTGAATACGGCCCCCAAACCTAATTTTTATCAGAAGGTATTAAAATAGTTGATTCAGCAATTTAGCAGAGCTGAAATAGCAGTGATTGGAATATTAATCTAAACCAAGCTTTTCCCCCAATAGCTACCATAATTCAGTTGGCTAACGCATTTAATTAGATTTTTCCTGGAGTTTGTAAACCAGGATTTCTGTTAGGTATTTTTAATATTTTTGCAATCTTCCCAATTTCATGTGATAAATCCAACTGTAGTATTATGCTATCTGTGCTTTATACGTCAACAGATGACAGCTCCATTATTGGCGAGGAGATAGAAATCCTGAACTTTCTCTCTGTGGTCGTATTCTTGTCATTGTGTCATCGCATTGCAGCATTGAAATTCAATCCAACTCAATCTAACCAGCTACTTGGGTTATTCTTAATTCATCTCGAGTTAACTGTCTGGCTAGTCTCCGTTTGCCGTCATTCAGGCGGCGTTATTCTGCCAGCGACAGTCATGCATCATAACTATTCATTGTATGAGAGTTCTTTCTATAAACAACCTCAGCTAACCATAGTTCAACAACAACAAAGAGCACATTATCTCCATCCTGTGCCTGAACATTTGACCCTTTTCAATTGGCCACCGTCCTCGCGTCTACCGCTAAAGTCTATGTTTCATACACATCTATGAAAATCTTTTACAGCAGCGTTGGAAAACCGGGAAATACTATTAGCTGAAAAGGTCAAATGATCACAAGCCTATAAAGATTTATTGGAATCACAGTGGGAAGAATGATCGTATAGCTGTGCTTCCTCAAACGTTTGGTTGCTATGTGTAAAGAGTTTATCTGGCGGCTTCGTCTCCAGTGTGTCATGAACATGGTGGTTATCTCTGTGGTAATGGAGAACAGGCAGCCGCGATGGAGAGAACAAAGCCGTGGAAGAAAACAGGCCACTGTGATGTAGTAAAAAACTGGGGGGAAACACATTTTCTTCCATTTGGGTTACTGCGACTTAGATCAGCTGGTAAAACACAGATCCAACACCTGCGCTGCACGTGAAACGCCGACGATCCAGAGTTCAGATCCCGACGAGCCGTAATGTCATATGTAATAATCACTGATCAATACTGTGTTTCAGGACATGAGGCAGAAGGGACACAGCCTCCGTGGACTGAGCCCGGCCTTTAGTCGGAGCCTTCCTCTGCTCACAGACCGGAGCTTGAGCCACACTCCCGCCGAGTACAGCTTGAAAATAGATCGCAGAAACACTGACCTCGACAGTAAGTGTCCGGAAAAGCCTCTCGCTTCTAAGAAAATCCTCCTCTAAACCATTTCAAATTCCTGGATGTTTATACTAACTAATGCTCTGTATTCTTTCCTTCCTTCTCCCAGTGCTGCGATGTATGATCGGAAGAGTGTACCGACCCTGCTGGGAAGGTGCCACCCTCCAGTGAATGTGCTGTAAAAAACAAAACAAAACTTCTTCCTCCTGTGTTAACACTGACATGCATGCATTTCCTTGTAGAAAATAATAGCGTGCAAACATGTAAATCAAAATAAAAGTTTATTAAAAATGAAAAGCCTGCCATATATTTGCAGTGTGGTTAATTGTTGCGGACTGTGCAGTCAGCTACTGTTGAAATACATTATAAAAACACGTGTAAAGCCACATCTTGACCGAATTGAGAGCCGGTTGAAGTTGTGCAGAAATGATTGATCAGACTGATAGAAAAATTAAACAACAATTTTTCATCATTAAACAACAATTTTTCATCATTAATCAGTGAACCATTAAAGTCATTTACTGAACAGAAATTGCAAACAGTTGCCATTTCCTGCTTTATTCTGTTAATTTGAAACGGGGTTCCCCAATGTCCTGAACTCTCGGTCGGATAAAATATGATTTTAAAGATATCCCAGAAGTTGTGTCTGGAAATTACTTTCTGCCCTTTTCTGACATTTTACAAATGTAACAAATACAAAAAGGACATTTTGGGAAATATGCTTATTCTCTTGCATGGTCAAGAGTTCGACAAGGGAGCGATACTATCGCTAGCAGGTAATTAGCTTAGCTTGCATAAAGACTGGAAATAAGGGGAAATGGCTATTTGGCTCTGTTTAAAGGGCAACAAAATCCCCCTATCAGCATTTTTAAATCTTACCAATTAAAATGTGATATCTTGTTTGTTTAATCTGTACAAAAACCTGCTGTGTGTGCAAAATGTGAAGCTACTGATTTCAGCCCGTTAGCGCAGGTAATGTAAATGTGGGCAGAGAGCTCGACTGGAGCTAAGCTAACGTTTTCTCCCTACACCGAGGCGACTACTCATGCAGCTCAGAACAAAAACAAAAATGTGTTTTAGTTTATAAATTAAAAAAGAAAAAACTGGATTAGTTAGAATAGAAAAATAATCATTAGCAGCATTAATTTTAGCAGAAACAGAAAGTCTGTCATGACTTGTGTGCATATGATGATCAGACCCTGAAGAAGCTCGTCAGCTTCCCCTGTCCTGCTATTAGCTTCTTCTTCGCCGCCGCCGCCTTGTTTACAGTCTTAGCAGGCATTTTGCCCGAGACGGCAGCCGGCCGTTTCTTCTCTGGAGGCTGGTTCTCCGACTCTGCGTGTTGGTCAGATTCCACCTGCTTCCTCTTGCTGCCCTTGCTCTGCACCTGAATGCCACTTTTCTTCCTGTTGCCAGCGCCTGCGCCTCTGCTCTGGGCATTTCCACTCCTTGGCGCGAGAGCAGCCCCCTGCCGTCTGCCACTCTGCTCCTTATTTGGACATCCAGAGGTAGGCTTGGCCGGGGCGACTGAAACAAAACAAAAGCAAGTGTGAAAACCTGGTGGGAGAAAGAAAAAAGGAAAAAAAAAATAAAAAAATGCTGTGACGAAATTGCTGACGTTAGCTGCTAGTCGAAGCAGGCCGTGTGTTTATTCTATGAAGCTGAAATTTAACATTTGTCATGTAACCCGATGGAGCCAAGCCTGAATTCCCACGGAAACAAAAGACACAGGGGGAAATAGGCAAAAGGTCTGTGTAAGAGTGTGTGTGTGTGTGTGTGTGTGTGTATATATGTGTGTGCGTTTTTTGGTTTTCACTACAGATGTGGGGGTGTGCGGGTTTTATAGAATGGGGATTCATTTAATAGCTAATGGTAAGTACCAGTCCCAGGGCTGGGATTGGGAAGGGTTCATGGCTGGAGCTGAGAAGGTGTGCCTGGGCCTCGGTCCAGCCGTGTGGCGTCAGAGGAAACAGAAATATATCCCAGCAGAAAGAGAATGCTGCACGGCTCGTGTTGACATTTTGAGCTTTTCTCTGCTCTGCGTGCAGGAGGAGAGGACAGAAAGTACCTGTAGGACTTCCAGAAATGAAGGTTGAGTCTGTACCTGTGGCTGCGCTCTCCACACCAGAGCTGCACCCCTCCTCCTCTTCCTCCTCCTCCTCCTCCTCTTGCTGCTCCACAGCTGGGGTGGTTTTGAGTTTAGGTGCTGGGTGCACACAGGTGGGGACCTGGCTGCTGCTGGGGAACTCCAGCACACGGTTGAGCGGCAGCTCTTCATCTTTGTACGTGCAGGCAAACTGGGATCGGATGACTCTGTCTCTGGGCTGGAATAAACAAAAATAAAACAAAAACCCTTTGATCCAAGCTGATATGATAGTGACATGGCTGATGATGAGTATTAATAATTCAGCAAGCTTTAAAAAAAATGCATTCTGGCTTTGAGTTTGGTGTTTTGAAATAAAAAAGGGAGAAAAAAAAAACTTCACTCATACTAAAATTTCAATAAGTGCTTTCCCACTCCTGCACATTGTCAGCTGCTCAACAGGACAGAACGAAACACCACATGTTTACAGCTGCTCCGTGAAGCTGGACCTGCTAATTACTGAACACAAAAACAGACTGGACTGAGGCTGGAGAGAATAGCAGGGTTTTTGTTTTTTTTTAAGAAGATGAATTGAAATTTTGCTCATCTGCCACTGAATGGATTGCAATGAATTTTGGCGAAGACGTCTTGGATAAAACTACACATTTCAAACTTGTGGTTGAAATGATTCATCATCTAGAGACTTTTAATTATCTGTACCAAAGTCATTATCTAAGTCACCCCGAGGCATGTTTATAGTGCAACTCGTTCTGCAGAGGACGCCTTAGTCATTGATAAAAGTTGAGAAATCATGCATCAGCTCAACTTTTACTCAAGTCAAGACTGAAGCCAACTCTTCAGACTGTCTTATCACACATGTGTAAAAAGCAGCAGCAGCAGCACAACACCTCATTAAAAAGCCTTTTTGGACAGACTATAGATGGTTGCAACAAAGTTGAGGATGATAGTGAAGACTATACGATCCTGGCCCTGGAGCACACAGATCCACGGCTTTTCATCCACTGTTTGATCTATGCCTGCCTGGGATTATCACAATCCAAGGATTTCACCCTTCAGGCCAGTGGGCCACAGTAGGGAGGAGAAATCTGAGGGAAAAAATACAGCGAGCAAAGCTGGGTGGGCCTGTAAAGCACAAAGGGATCAAAGCCTTTGTGCTATTCAAAAGAATTTCTTAAAAGAGCACCTACAACAACACGTAACCCTAAGACTGAGGCACACTTCAATAATGGAGCTAAAAATGTATGTTGCCCTGGTTGCATGCTAATAAAACATAACTGGAACGCCCCCAGAAACAATGGGAGGGGACGCGAGAGTGAACACGGCCGAACCATGACTGACGGAGAACATCTAATCCAATTACAACAGGTGGGAGCCCGACGTGGCACCGTGTGGTCAGACGGCCCTCATTCCTCCGAAGACGGCTGTCCTGAAATAACCCCCGCACACCGCCTGACCCGACGCTGCATGGAGACACCTGACCAGGACATTCCTGATGGTGCTTCCAAAAACCAGGTGCAAGTCGTTTCTGCAGCCCTGTGTTTTGACATGTGTTCTTCTCGCAGGCAGGTGATAGGAGCGAGAGCGAGGATAGCAGGTGCAACGCAACCACCATCATCATCACCACCACCACCACCGCAGGAGGAGGAGGATGACTCGGGGATTACAACGTATATTCTGCAGCATCAAACGCCGTCTTTTCACAAACATAATTTCCCTGACATAACAGAAGAAGCAGCGCTAAATTGGCATTAGGAGCTTTACTCAAAGTTTTTTTTTTCTTCTTTTCTCTGTTTGGATAGTCTGTGGCACTGAAGAAAAAGATTTGGACGCGTCCCAAAAAGCAGAAACTAAATCTGTTCATATCTGTGTGTGCCAGTTGACGTCAGTGCATGATGAAACTGCTGGAGAGGGCCGGGATAAAGTCATTCAGCAGACAACAGGAAACAATAACCTTTCAAGTTTCCCTTGCTAGTCGAGTTACGCGACTGATATGGCATCTTCAAAGTGAAATTGATGCAGAAAGCTTCCGCTCACCGAGTTCAGGAAGCGGTGAGCTGCCCAGGGACCATTACAGCGCACTCAAACAGGAAGGCAGCCAGATTGTGGGGAGTTAAAATGACATCTGCTAGCGCAATCAAATAAAGGAGCCATTTCACAAAATGTGTTTAGCATACATGTTTAAAAAAAAAGAAAAAAAAAAAGGAGTTCACACAGCGGAGCTACCTTGTGTTAATACACCAGTCCTACCTTAAAACCTAAAGCTGGCCTTGCTGGTGTTTTTAAAGGGTGACTCAGCAGTTGCGGAGTAGATGCTGGACTGACATCCTTAAATAAAGGTTGCATAAACCCCCCTTACCTCCCCCTCTACTAAAATCAGTCCTGCATTAAAATTTTAATAACAGTATTACCTGCAGAATGAATTTAAAGTATCACAATAACTCCGTTCTGTGTAATATTACCAGGATCTCATTATAGGGTTATTACAGCTGATTATTATAACTTATGTGTTTACATCGTTGTAGCCGTCATACGCGCCCGACACAGGAATTCAGAGGCATCCGATACCGATATCGATATTGTAGAGTTTTAAATGAATCGTATATATCAGCCAATATATATTTTTTATATATATATAAAAACAGTATAAAAGAGAATTAACATTACATTGACGGACAATTGAAGAAAAAAAAAAAGAAGAAGGGTCATAATCGATGCAGCAGAAACACAGATGTTGGTTTTTTTTTTTTATTCCATTCATTCCTTTGGCTTTTCAAAACCGGGTGCCTACATTACCCACAATGCAACTGCAACAAAGCAGTGGGAAATTTTTGGGGGGTATGATAATGCCAGTAGAGGATAACAACCCATCTATTGAATTAGTTTATCTGATTTCTCCGCTGTAAACAAACTCTGTTGTGTTAAATCAACCGTGACCGATATAAAAAATACTGAGCAGGACACGACGCGGTTCAAGTTGTCAGTGCTCTCTGGTGGCCAAACCGTCTCATGAGGACGCGCAGGACTTAAAATGTCAGCTAGATCTGAAAAAGTCACCTGTAAACTCTCTCCATAGATGCAGCTTCTCTAGTGGGAGAATTAATTTTACTTTTCTCAGTCTTGTGATGCCGCAAAATCAATATTTTTGGACAGAACAAAACATTTACACAAAATAATTGAGTTAACATTGAAGTCCTTAATTGTCTTCTATACCAAATGTTTAGGTTTATTTATAGTTTTGACATGCTAACATTTAAATTCCTACCAATTCAATGTTACATTAGGAAAAGGAACTTAATTTAAACCAGTATCTGTGCATCTACCTTTATTTTTTGCTTATGGTTCCGACATAATCTTTTTTGGAAAGTGACGGTATTTAAGAATCATGACGATTAATTATAATTGTGCCGTTCAATATCGCGATTAATTGTGAAAACAAGTTATGCTAATGCTAAGTTTCTACCATCAGCTGATCCCAAATCTTGATAACAACTTCGAAAATCCAGTATTCATCATGCTACGTGGTGGAACAGAAGCGTAAAGAAACACAAAATACGTACGTCTCGGGAAGATTTTTAACAAACTAACCCTGTTTTCATGCAACAACTAAAGCAAACTAACTAAACTAAATCAACTATCTACTGTAACTAACAGTAAAATCTTTGAACTCAAAATCACAAGGCAACAGAGGAGGAATCTGCTAAATGTCGTGTAACATGAGGGTAAAAAAAAAAAAAGCAGCTGAGCTCAGGGGCAGGAAGAGCAGGTATCAATATCAGACATACAGTACAGTTACATTGTGCACTGTAAGCAAATGGTCCCGTCCTAATAATAGGAAAACATCAGGATTGGTTAATGGTTTGAATCCCCCACGAATAAGTCGTTTTATGCCATGGATTTAAACAGCACCCTCAAACCGACGCTAAGAGCTAAAACACAGCTGTGCAAACGGGAACGGTGGAATTCAGTTAAGATGTGAGCTTCAGCTAAGCAAATAAATAATATAATACCAGGGAGAAATTACAGGATATAAAGACATTATTTTCAATGTTTGTACATCTGATTCAATTTGAAGTAACTGATGGTTTGGATTTGGGGCTCTTGGACGGAGGGGCCCACGTTACCTTGGGTTTGAGCAGGTCTAGTCGGCTCTGGACTCGGTTCTTTAGGGGTTCTGGAGAAGATCCAGTAGACACTTCAGGGGATCTGAGGAGCGAGCCACAATGAAAAGCAAAAAAAAAAAAAAAAAAAAGGTCACATGGTCAGAGCGCTTTCTCTCTGTCTTGAATGCAACTTTATTCAGAGGTGTTTTCACAACAAACTGCCAAATCAGCCATTCGATGTCATCCACCTCCGACATAATGTAGGTTCCCCTCCTCCCTGACCACAGGCAGTGGCTATTTCTTTTTTTTTTTCTCTCTCTTTTGAAAAAAAAAAAAAAAAGAAATATTATTTTTATTTCAGACGTTTTGACCAGAGAAATTGTTCCAGTGTGGTGTGGGAGGATTTTCTTCCATATGGTTTCAGTGCAGAGTTGTAGAGTCTCATGTTGGTCTAATTGCTCTTTCAGGGGCTTTCCCACTCTCACTGGATCCTTGTAGTAGTGAACATGGTCAAATCTAACTCACAGCTCTGCGTGATAAACCAACATAGTGTCATAATAGACGGTTAAAATGAACGCAAAACCACTAAAAATTGACTATTATGGTCTATCTTGCTCAGTTTTTTTTATAAACCTGGACTGAAATGGTTAAAAAAGGCAAAACAATACCATTATTATCATTCAGCATGTATCTCTCAGTCTGTTATGATCTATCACTTGTTCATTAAAAAGCATCTTTGAAATTGCAAAGCTGCAGTTGCAACTGAGCCAAATAAGGATGCAACAAAGTGTCACCTTCATCATTGATTAATCTATTGATGCTCTTTCCAATTAACCTCAGAAAAAGAAAAAAAATATATACATCAAACAGAAATGCACCAGAGCAGTTTCCTTGAACACACTTGGCAAGCTGGAGCTGGCAAATATTTATATTTTATAAATCTTTTTTTTTTTTTTTTTAAGTGCGTCATTTTCTTTTGATTAATTGCCTAATTACTACAGCAACACTTTAAGTGTCCATTAACGAGATTAAAAGCCTGCAGTGGTTTTGTGAAGCTGTACTTAGTAATGTAGTGATGGAAACGCATTAATGCTTATGGTAACATCTTGATATTTGCAAATTCACATGTTAACTTTTGCTAATTAGCATTAAAAGTAAACTACAGCTGAAGTTTTACAGATAACCCCCCCCCCCCACATATATATAACTTTGCTGCAGTACGGACAGATATAGAAGATCAGGCTTTTTACTTCTTTTGCAGGCTAAACGTTTGTTCTGCAACCAACCTGAACATCATGAGGACGCTCGTCCCCTCGGCTCCACTGAGGACGGGCTGGTCCTCGCACAGCAGCTCCGCCTTGTTCTGACACGGAGGCGTCAGGGCCTCCTCGTCCAGCAGCGCCATCAGCACCTTCACTGTGTCCCGGCCTCCGTACGCCGTGGCGTGGTTCACCGTGTACGCTTTGGGCTGGAGGAGGAACAGCAACAACAAAACCAACGTCAAGGTTCGCACTCTTTTCTTGAAATCATTTTCCAGGACATTTCCAGCCACTACAGTCTGACTTTTTGACAGTTATACCTTATTTTGTACATTTAAAGGAATAGTTCACCCAAAAATGAATTGTTGACTCACCCTCATGTTGATGAATACTCCTGAGTAGTTTTTTATTCCTTAAAGTGCATCTGGAGACCCGGGATACCAGTTCGTAGTCCAACAAAATCCTTATAAGAGAGTCAAAAACCTTTTAACTTCCTCCTTACTGCTCATCTGCTGCAACCCAAGTGTCCTGAAGGGATATAGTCCAGAGTTTACAACGTCATTTAGGGCATTTTTACAGCCTAAACAGTCCTGTATTGCACTCCGACATTCACGTGCACCAGCCAAATTCAATACAGGACTGTTCAGCCTGTAAAAATGTCCTAAATTACGTTGTTTCGAGTAAACTCTGGACTATATCCCCTCAGGACGCTTGGGTTGCAGCGGACGAGCAGTAAGGAGGAATATTACAAGGTTTTTGTGTAGTTTTATGGACCTTTTTGTGTTGGGCGCTATTGACTCTCATATAAGGATTTCGTTGGACTACAGATGCACTTTGAGGAATAAAAAACTCCACCTGAGTATTCATCAGCATGAGGGTGAGTCAATAATGATGAATGAATTTCATTTTTGGTGAACTATTCCTTTAACAGGGTCTGGAAAAAGTCAAATGAGCTCTGTTAGCTGATGTCACAATGTGACAAATTATTTTCCAGGACAACTCAAGCTTTTCCAGGACATTTGACTTTTTTTTTCTCATTTTCCATGTGTTTTTCCATGACTGGAAAATTGGTCAACCATTTTCCAGGTTTTCCAGGACACGTGGGCAAGAAGATGAAGCGGTGTCAGTGAGGAGCAGAGGTCACGTCTTACCCTGGCAGGGCTTATCCCCGTCCCACTTCCAGTAGCGGTTTCTTTCTGGGTCTGGTGGATCTGGCGGATCCTCTCCTTCAGCTCCTTCGCCGTCTCGTCGGCCGCGGCGTAGAAAGCCTCTCCGCTGCTGCGTCCCTTCACCAGCGCGGCCCTGATGGCGGTCACCAGCCTGGCCCCGCACGCGCTGATGATGAGGTGAAAACACACACACATTATTGCATTTGTTTTTTGAAAGGAGTCGACTCTTTTTTTTCTGCAGAACGCACACACATACACACAGGTTTTCATCTGGATGGAATTAATAGCGTTCAAAAGTTCAGCCAATATTTGCCAACATGAATAACTCGCTCCTAAAAACTGAGAACCCAGAAAAGCCGGGGGCCTTAGTGCGAATGTCTTCAGGAGATATACTGCAGCTTCACTTTCAATTAATTGGACACTGACTTTAAGGTCTCAGAGTAATTGTTTCGGTGTTAACATCCAGTCGAGCTTTATTTCACTGTAACGCGGCTTTGCCAATGTTAACAGTTATGAAGCAGAAAATATCCCCGTTAAAAAGTCACCCTGGGCACTGTCACCGACCGACTGTCGGTGGAGAAACTCCAGGATTTTCCTTCTTTTAAAGTTTTATTTCTCCTCTTTTTTTTTTTGCACGTGTCCAAAAATCATAGCAACATATCACGTCTGGAAGTTTCTAACAGTCAAGTGCACTAGTGCAGACTAAAAGCTAGACGTTAGAAGGGATGGCGGCGGTAAGGTGGAGAAGACGAGAGGCGGTGGTGGTCCAGCGCTGACCCGGCTGGCCGGCCGGCGGCTCTGATGTTGAGCGAGGCTCCGGGCTGCAGTAACAGAATCATTTGGGAAAACAGATGTTTCGCCGAACAAGAGGCCCTGAACTCTCCGTAGAAGGTGTTTGTATGAGGAAACACAGTACTCCGCTGAGAGCGAAAAGGCACTGCCTGTTGAAAGACACGCGTTGGCCGGGTTCATCAGTGTCTCGTCAGACGTGGAGCAGCGCTCCCCATCAGCCCGCGTGAACCGAGAACCCTCGGAAGAGCAGTCGCGAGGGCCCGGATGAGTCCACTACTACACAAACCAGGGTTCCCACTCTTTTCTTTCCAGCACTTTTCCAGGACATTTTCAGCTGCTACAGTATGACGGACATCACGCCAACACATCATCCATCCCATTCATGCTTTGGAGAAGTCTTTTCGACAGTTGTAGCTTATTCTATATATTTAAAGGGATAGTCCACCCAAATGTCATTCGTTATCTACTCACCCTCATGTCGACTAAGGGCTGGGAGAAGTTTCAGAGTCCTCCATGGCTTCTCTGAGTTGCAAATGGACACCAACTGTCTTCGTAACAAAAAGACACACCAAAAAACATCCAAATACCTCCATGCTGCTCGTATGCAATGTCCGTCTTGTATTGAAGCCCTGAAATGCAAAATTGTCCGGAAAAAATTAAATAAGTCTGTATTTCAAGCTTGTTTTTTAGCGGAAGCTCAGGGTCCGTCTGGACATTACATACAAGCAGCATGCAGGTAATTTAGATGTTTTTTGGTGTGTCTTTTTGTTACGAAGACAGTTGGTGTCCATTTGCAACCGTCATATGGACATGCACTGCTGCGCCGAGACCCCCTGTAACTCAGAGAAGCCACGGAGGACTCTGAAACTTCTCCCAGCCCTTAGAATTTTGGGTGAACTATCCCTTTAATTTTTATCATAGAATAATGCAAAAACTTCTTGTTTTTTTGTTTTTAAACCACACCTACAACAGTTCTCTGTCACTATCTATCTGTCCATCATCAGAGAAGACAGGACAACTCAAAGCTTTTCCAGGACATTTGACTATTTTTCTCAATTTGTTTTTCCATGACTGGAAAATCGGTCAACCATTTACCAGGTTTTTCAAGACACGTGGGAACCCTGACAAACATCACAGTGTGTTGTTACGGCTCTGACTGAGCGGAGCTGAGCGTCACGTCACTACTGGGACTTGCCTTCACCTCAGAAAGCTCCACCACCACCACCACCACCATCCCCCCACCACCTCACATGATTGACCGGTCTAAATCATTTCTGATAACCACTTCTGTTGTGGTGCCAAGTGCCTCCACGTCCAAAATAATCTGTAATGGTATGGTAGAATGATCTGTGCAGCTCCAAGGTTTGATGATAATTCATCAAAGTGAAGGAGGAGAGGGGGGGGAACAAGTTATTTAACAAAGACGAGCTTTGATGTAGCAAAGATGACCATGCTTTAGCAATCCACATGTTATCATGATGAGAAGCTTAGATGGGAGTCATTACAGGGATTTCAAGGGAATAATAACAGGCTGCAGCGGGACAGGTGGATTTCATGATCACAGGTATTATTTCAGTGCACAGGTGCCTGCCAGGCCGATACACCGGCTGTAAATATGAGCAACAGCAGCAGCAGCAGCATTAAAGCTCAGTTCAGCTCTATGAAATGTAATTCAATTAATGAGCATTGAAATCAGCTTCAACAGGAGAGAAGAAGCAGAACTTTAACCTGAACTCGAGTTACAGGAAAGACGTGAAGCAATTCAAAGAAAATTCCGTCCGAATCGTAAATAAATCCTTCCCGAGTTTCATTGTACTTCGACTTCGCCCCGCTGCCAGACACCCAATCGCACTCAGACTTTTCTTGGAATCTGTGCTGCTGCTCCCCAGTTGTCAGCAGCGGCGGCGGCTGCTGCTGCTGCTGCTGCTGCTGTGGCGGCGGCCGCGGCTCAGGGTGATTTCTCTGGAAATTTTCTAAAAGCCACAGTAAATTAAATTTTTGTAATTTTGTAAGGATGCATTACTTGGAATGGAAAACGTCAGCAAAACTGTTTGTACTATCCTGTTTGGGATCATCCACTACAAATCAGTGAGGTTTCCCTGGTTATAGATAGGATGGAAAAAAACAGTTGTAAAAAAAAAGAGAAAAAAAAAAGAGGATGATTTTATTTGAGTATCAATTGCTCATTTCAGGAAAGCCTCAAGGAAAAACTGAAAGAGCATATCTGTGTGTTTTTAATGAAGAAATACTATTAATGCATTGTTTCCTGCATGCTTTATATATTATTGAATTTATATTGGATTAAACAAACATAGTGCAAATTTCATGCAAATTCCCTCCTTATACTTTACAAATCTGTTTTTTTACACTCAGAGGAGGTGAAAATGTTCAGCGAAAGCCACCGGATGCCTTTAACCCTCCAAAACTGCCACTGGGTTTGGTTAGAAATTGTGAACTGGCTGTGGCAGCACCACACGCCCGGAGGCCAAACAGCTCTAAGTGGCTTGATGGTCTCCTTGCTTTTAACTTTGAGGAATTGGGTCACCAAATTGGACCAGCGCTGAATGAGTTCCTAGAAATACCGCACAAAACATCCAGAGTTGCTGTCTAATGCCGGTCTGGACGGGTTCAGCCACATAATGATGTAAATCATCCAAAGTACTGCAGGACCGGGGCCACAAACAAACAGCTGCAGAGACTATCCAAGGAAAAAACAAACAACTTCCCTCCAACAGACCGTCTTCTGACGTCAGCAGTCTTCTTCTTTTTTATCAGATGGGCTGATTTAGACGTAGGTAGAGACATCAATATGACAAGGAATATGCTGATCAGCTAAATTCAATACAGATAATCTATGATTGATATCGTCTTATAATAATCATTTCTGGTGCACACTGCAGATGGAGTACGTCACATACAGCTCACACACAATAGAAGATCCACATTTTTAGAACGGCGGAGCAGAATGGTGGAGCTTCCCTCATCAAACTCATCAAATACACAATCCAACAACTCCAAAACGGAGCTCTGGTGGACAAGTTGTGACCTGCACATTCACCACGCTATGAGATAATCGATTTAAGTTGTTTTAGAGGGAAATGCAGAGACTGCTTGCTAAAAAACTGTTGCATCTGTTTGCATGAATTTTCGAAAACAACTGTTTGTTATTATACAACATTAACAACTGCGTGTTTGTGTATTCCTCTCAGCTCAACTTCTGTTCCCATTGTTAAAAGATTTGAATTTCTACTTGATGCTTTTTCCTGCTTTTTGCTTCATGTTGGATTTAAAGTGGAAAAAAACTGAACTGGAATCCATCAAGAATTTACAGAATTTACAGTTCAGTGATGAATGGAGCGCGTCGAGTCGTGGGGCCTCCCAACAACTACAGCTGACTGACTCTGTCACAAAGTGCGGAGGCTTCACTTCAAACAGAAACAGTAAGACAGGGAGCGAGGAGCGGAAGCCTGGATTAAGCTGTATTGTGTACCTTGGGTCAGGAATCTCTCCCAGTATTTCTTCCAGGTTGTCTAGAAACTGGACAAAGTCCGACAGGCCTTTGACATGTTTCCTCAGTGGGTCAGACTCAGCTGGAGCGTAGCCCTTTCCTCCGAGCTGGATGGCCCTCACAAAAGATGTCACAGCCTGCAAAGAAGCACGAAATAAAGTTTAAAAAAAAAGACCTGAATGTTGCACCAGAGAGGACGTCTCCAATTTATAAAGTCATAGTTTTTGGGGGTTTACTTGTTGTTATGTAACGCATGAATACATCATCGCTCAAGCCCCGAGGACATGCTGCTGCTGCTGCTGCTGCTGCTGCTGAGTGTGGATGTTTCTTACCAAGAAGAGAGAAGTGCTGTTGTTGCGTGCGGCGTGCTTGATGTCGGTGAACGCCTGACGTCCAAGCGTGCGGCTGGGGACATCGAGGGTCAGCGCCAGGGCCATGTCGTTCTTGGCGTTGACGAGCAAACTCAGATAGGAGCAGAAAACCCTCCTCACCGCCATTTTCATCTGTTAAATGCACAGAGTTCACATTAGTAAAGGCTGGAATTGACATGCGTTAACCTGGTTACCTTCAGACAAAGCTGGGTTAGCAGTTTCTTCCTTTTTCCAGTCTTTTTTTGTCAAGCTAAGCAAGTATTTACTATATTTAAACGGGCTAACTTGTACGGTGTAATGGTTTTCTCATGTGTCTCTTGAATTAATACGTTTCCCCAAGTGTCAAAGTATTCCTATGATAAAACTTTTGGCCGGTCCAGGTTGTGTTTATCAGCAACCCAAAGGGACAGTAGCTTTACTGCCTTGAGTAAAGCTGCTAAAAACAGCAGCTGACAGCCCGTATTAAACTCCAAAAATTACATCACCCCTAACTGGTAGTGCAGCAGCAAGCCTCCACTAAAAACTCATAAATTTGCAAGTGACAGAAGAGTGGAGGAAAGAGACTCCGTTACAGAAGCACTTGTCCAGCCCCACATTGTGCAGTGTTTTAAACATCTGCGTGGTAATTGAATTCACATTGCACTCTTAAATCTGAGTGATATGATATAGAGTTCCTGTCAATAAGGATGGATTCCAGACAGAAATTACGCCAAAGACTGGAAAAGTAAATGCATGGATTGTTGCCAGCAGGAGAAAAGCCTTTTCATATTACTAAAAACACTTTATATGAGGGTAGAGGTTAAAGTGGAAACAGGGGGTTTCTTATGGGACTTTATGATATAAGTTGCACCTTTTATTAATGCATGAAAGCAGGGCTCGGCCTACCTGAGAGCTGCAGGGCCTGCTTTTACTAGACGGCGTGGACGGCACGGAGGAGTCTGGCAACTCGGAGACCTCCACGTTGCCTGATAGGAACTCAAACAGCTGGGTCTTGGCAAAAGAATAGAAACAAAATATTAGAGAGATAAATTAATTGGTCTTATCGCTAACTCAGTAGGCAATCTGACCATCCACAATCAACATCATCAGGCTTGATTTCAACCAGCTCCCTCCCTCCCCGCTCACCGGGCACACTGGCTCCTCTGGATCCGAGTCCACGAGTCTCAGCTGTTTGTACATGGAGAGGATATCAACCAGGTCCACGGTGTTGGAGCGTTTCAGGAAGGATTCGTATGCCTCCAGGATGAGATCATAGTTCTCCAAGCGTGCAAAGTCGGGGGGTGGCAGGTGGAGTTTGCCTAACAGTAAGTGTTTCCAGGCCATCAGGACATCACTCAGAGCCACTTTGAACTCTCCACAGTGCTGTCACAGGAAGAGAGAAAACAGTTTAAGGAACAGCCGTAATTACTGACGGCCTGGAACCAATCAGTTCAAAAGCAGAAAAGACCTTCTCCTCCTGCAGTCGAAAAAACGGGCCGTGAGCGGTCTCAGCCGGAAACCAGTGGTAATGTCATCAGTTATAGACGTGATGACAGTCAGCCTGATGGTTCAATTCAACTATGCCATGATGATGATGTGAATTGGGCTCGTACTACCTTGCATTTAGGCCACCATATGACTTGCAGCTAGAAGATTTCTGCTGTAAATCTGCGAGTGCGTGAGTGTTTTATTGCTTTTTTATTGAACGTATTTCGACTTTTCCATTTATTTTGTAGGTTCATGTCCTTTTGTCAAAAGAATTAGACACAATAGAGAAATAAAAAGCAGATCTTTTGCACAGTTTTACACTGAACTGCCACAGAGCACTGATGAATAATTCACTTGAACTTTTTTGACATAATGTGCCTTTGTGGGGTTGGATACTACTGGATACTTTCCACTGCAGTTCACCCATGTGTGTTTCTGCTAAAATATCATCACATTTGTATTTTTTAGACTGTTTTTATATGTGAATGAATTGCGTCTGCAGACTTTTTTTTGCCACCAACTGTTCCTTCACAGATGCAATATTTGTTTTCTGACTGAATTCGGGGTGGTTTTGATTGAAGTCAACTGTTACCTGCTTATTCACTTCTGCGATGGCAAGCTGCAGCACCATCAACATGCCATCAGCTCCATGAATGGTGGTCCTCTCAGACTGCAAAACCCTGTGGCACTCTCTCCTGAAGGTTTTCACCATCAGCTTCAGACGGTCTCCGAAATCCTCCATTGCTCCCTAAAACAGCACAAAAGAGGATGATTTCTCACAATTCTTTTAAATTAGGATGCAACTTGTTTCAGGCCTAACTTTTACTAAATTAAATTTAAATTTAGTTTATACCAACTCTGAGGGAACAAAAGAAGGTTATTGGACTTCATAGTCTCCAAACTTACTGCTGAGCAACATAGTAGTAACAAAGTAACAATAGTAACAATTTATTCCAAAAATAGGATTTAGTTTATCGTTTTTGCCAGCTCACAATACAAACATACTCAATAATTATTATTATTATTAAGTGTTAACTGAGTATTCAACTACAAAACAACGTTAATTTAGTGACTCAAACCTCGAGTATTGTGTCAGTCTTCAACAGAAACACGTCCAACACGGGCAGAAGAAGCTGTTTTGAATTTAAATCGACGATGACGTGTACAGCCCTCTGGCCAACCAGCGTGTAGTATCCAACGACGGGGGCTTCCGGATTTAACGTATTTCTCTTTTACGCTTTTATATGTATTTTTTGTGTACTAATAGACTGTGATCGTCCCAGTCAATATTACTTTGAAACCTACTCGTATATTCGTACATAGCAACGTAATTTGATGTTTTTTTCAATTTACGTTGGTCGAGATGTCCCCTTCTTATTTCCTCACAATGGTTCGTTCCATGTCGTAGCCGGAAGAAGACTGAAAACATCCCAAAGGCGCGCACGCTTTGACTCCACGAAATAGTAGAAAATAAGGTGGTAAAGTAAAACATTCAGAGCTGTGTTGTGAACAGGAGTCTACACTAATAGTTTAAGAGTATTTACAACAATGTCAGTCGGAGCGTTTTAATGGTAAAGTCAAGCAAAGATAAGACTTTGTTTGGCTAATTCGCTAGCTTGCTGTGTTGTCTTAATCTGAGCCGGGTAGTGGGTCACGTTTCAGCTCTTTGGCAAGTGATGGGTCACTGTTATGTGCCAGTTAAACATGGATAAACTCATTTCCAAAGCTATACTTTAATCTTATGACATGTGGCAGGTATAACTTTATTTCAACGGGCTGTTAAGTGAATGACATTGTGGGATTATTGGTCCAGTCTGTGTAGTTGTATTGAAACTACTTGGAGATTACAGTCATTTACGTCACTGCTGTGTGTATTAAATATTTGCCGAATTGATGGATGATCGATTTTCTTTAAGAAAAATGTCCCATATTGGACCCCGTTTACTATATTAACATCTATGTACACAAGGATGTGTAAAATAAGTAAATATTTGAAGGAGGTTTGGTGCGGTGCGCTCTGATACGAATCTAATGCAAACATTGTGAAAGTGTCTGATTTGACTGTCTAGTTTTACTCTTCAGAGGCTGAGGAAGTATTTTTGTTGTTGATTTCATGACAGATTAGATCTTGTAATATCACTGAAATGATTGTGAACAGTTATTCACCACCAATCTTGCAAATATCCATTTGATTATTTAATTTTATGCCATAAAGCAGATATAGGCTATTAGTTAATTTTCATTCACTGGATAATAAGTGGCTGCTTGTATATTCATTGTCACAAAGTTTCTTAACAGTTTACAGTATTATATTATTGTTTTGCTTAAATTCAACTCAAGCTAATGTGTAATATTGCTCCGTTTAAAACTAAATTGTCCTCTGTCCTTCTCTATTCTGTTGCAGCACGGTTGAATCTCTGATCCGAAGCCACTTGTACCACAACACACAGCATGCAGGAGGACTCGAGCCGCAGTCCCAGCTACACGGTGGCATGTGAAGACTACGTCCACGTGGTGGAGTTCAGTCCGTTCAGCTCAGGAATCCCTGCTTCTCTGCTGGCGTACGGTGGGAACCAGTATGTGGTCGTGGGCACCTGCCTCTTCCAGGTGAGAGATGCAGTTTCACACAACCTGATTCACCTCTTGAACTGTATGTGCCTTTTTTTTTGTTTTATAATCATACTCTTGTTCTTGCAGGAGGAGGATATGGAGATTGAGGGAGTTGAGTTCAACGTCCTTCGAGTTTTCCATCATGAATTACGAGTTGATGCGCTTGCCTGGAGCCCTGAATCCCGACTGGACAGCATACCCACTATCAGGTAATGCTCCTTTGAATGGCAGTTAGGGTTTAATTTTGGTACTAATCGAAGCGTCAGATCAGATTTTATTTTACAACTTAGCCATGAACACCATGTACCGGTATTATAGCCAATTGTTGCTGCTTCCCACGAAAACTGAACCTGAGAAGACTTTTCAAATGGCTCCATGCATCAACTTCATTAATGAAAAAAAACTGGAGGAAGAAGAATCTGACAGTCAGATACTTTTGTCCTTCACAATTTCTGTTTATCCTGCACAAATATACCAGAAGCCACTAATGCTTCAGGCTCAGGGTCACTTTGACATGTGCAGAGGAGGAGCTGGGTTTCAAACCACCAACTCTAGTCGATGCTAAGTCTCTGCTGCCACCTAAACCATCTCTAGATTATGTGAAGTGGTTCGCCGAGTAATTAATCAGTTTTATGAATGACTTTATTAGCATAACAGATGATTTTTTTAACAAAAGACGGTGAGGTTGGTGGAACAGTTGCAGCTGTAGCGCCTCTTACGTAAGAGATCATCAGAGCATTGTAAAAGGATTAGAAAGTGTTACGCCAGGCTTGGTTTGCTCCTGCATCGGGAGCCCGAGCTTCGTATCTTTTAACACAACAGGATAATTATTCATTCACAAACATTCTTCTTGTGACCAGAACAAGAGGTGGTTGTATTGAAAGCTCAGCAGCCACGCTGTGTGAAAGTAGTCATCACTGTCACACTGCAGCTGCCAGGATGTGAGCCAAGTTGTTTCAGGTGGCCTTGGACAGGGTTGGAGGAGGAGGAGGAGGAGGAGGAGGGGGGGTGGGTGGGGGGGTAACCTAACTGTAGATTGTTAGAAAGCAAGAGTTTCCTCCTAATTGGAGCAGGGGATGGGAAGGCTCGGCGGTCCCTCCAGAGGTGTTTAGCCTTTCTGTAATTGAAAAGGAAAGGCAGCGATAATTCCCAGCCTTCTGTGGTTTACTCCACAGGGCCCTCGAGCCAGCGCTGTGACGTGCGCACATGTTATTGCGCTGATGACTACCCACTCTGGTTCCATCCCTCCCTTCAATCTGCACGTAGCCGTGCCTTCCAGGAAAAGTACAACGTTCTCACAGGCTTGCCTCAAAACAGGGGCCCAGAGAGAGAGAGAGAGAGAGAGAGAGCGAGGGAGATGAGGGGAGGAAAAGGGGGCTCGAGCTGCAACGCTGCCACCAACCACCACATCGGCTTGTAATGGGAACAAGTCTTAGGCCTGTTGAAACTTACACAGAGCCACATGCTCCCAAATAAACAAACTCTATACTTTGGACAAAGCATTGAATGACAGGTAGAGAGAGGACAGGTAATGACAGGAAATGAGGGGGGGTGGGGGGGTGGGAATGACGTGCAGCAAAGCTCAAAAAGCAGTTCACGTCGGGGGCATCATACCTCAGGATGTCCCTCCAATAGACTCTGACTGCAAGTTGCATCACCAGGTAAACTGCAAACCCTGCATGCAGCCTTCACCGCTCATCAGTGAATAATAACATGCTTTTTTTTTTCTTTAAAAAAAACAAACATTTTAAACATATGCTGCAGTTTGCACAAAACAGATTAAACATCCCAGCGTTGCTTCCCAGTTGCAAAAACCGCACTGCCCTCCATCTCTGTCCTTGTTTCTTGGATTACTGAAAAAATAAACAAACAACATACACACACAAAAAACAAAAAAAAACCTGCTCATCAGAAAACTCTGCTGTGTCATGGCCCATGAGTGATGGCAAAGACGGGAAGTCTACCCCATCGGACAAATAACAGCCTTATTTAATTACATTTTGTTCACTGGTTTTGCGTACATGTCCTGCCTGCACAGCCACTGACCAATCACGGCCTCTCTCCGGGCAAATTAGTTTAGAAATGGAAAACTTCAGCTAACAAGTAGTGTAGAGCTGTTGTGGAAACAAAATGTTGTTTCGGATGTTTCAGAGTATTTTGGTTAAAAAAAAAAAAAGAAGAAGACAGGATGAGTGGAACAACAGCAGAGGAGGCTTTTTCTGGCTGGAGCTTCTTCTTCATGTGTGTTTGTTTATTTATGGGGTTTATTCTGTCCCCTGAGGTCCAGACGCCACCGTGTGCAGGTGCCCTGACCCGCCATTAGGGGTCAGTGATGCAGTGACACGGTTCAGGGCCTTCACTCACTTTCACTGGCCTCCAACCCCCTTTTACACAACCAGGGCTTGTTTGGTGGAGGGCCAGACCAAACTGAGAGTACAACTACTGGTAATCAAACCCTCTGTCAGACGCCGGCCAAGAACGTAACCCCTACGCAAACTGTGTACCCCCAATTTTTTTTTAATTTTTTTTGTCGGGAAACACGTTAATTTGCCTGGAGTCTTGTTGTCGCTGTGAGGTTGCCAGGCCACGAGGGTAAGACTGTAGGAAGTAACTGTGCCTAGCCAGTGGTCGCTAAGAAAGCTACACCGCATAACTCCCCATAAAACCACAATTTGCCGTTTTTACACTCAGATTTCATAAACATGATAGTGAGGCGCACGTAGCCATGTTTAAAGAAGTTTTTGGACTGAGCCACTTGCCCGCTGGTCCCCCCCCCACCCACCTCCCGCCCTCTTTTTACAGTCTTTATGCTAAGCTAAGGCTGCTGGCTGTTGCTTCCAATCATCTTTGAACTCTCCGGGTAAGAAAAACAACCGAGAACACGACACCGCTGCAAAAAACGAAAACATTGTAAAAAAAAAAAATCATTAAGAAGATGTTTTGGAGACGAAAACAATCTGTCAAGCTTCAGAATTCAGATGTTGAAGCAATCGAGGGAGCTCCACGCTTAAAAGATGTTCCCTCTTGCCTAAAACGTTCTCCTGTTTCACACAAAATTTGCATTCGAGTTTATGTTTTGAAGGCCTCCGCGGGGTTACTCTCGTCTCTGTCGTTTGCAAAAACAATAATCATGGTGATTTAAAACAACAAACCTTTCGAGTTCACCAGTAGTTTTTTTTAGCATTTTATCGTGACTTTTATTGTATTACGCAGGATTTGTTGGAGAGGAATCAAGAAAATGGCTTTGACATAAGGGCTAAAAAACAGCCAGAATGTGTTCCATGCTTTACTCCAAAGTACAACACTAATTTGTAGGGTGAGAAGGCCCGTCCTAATATAATCTAATCTACTGTAGCAGTAATACCCCGAAGCACGTTAAGGGTGTTTGTAGTGACATCATGCCAAATCCATCTGTGCCTGCGACTGAAAATGTGTGAACCGCTGTCTGTTTATTCTGGTGATATGTGTGTGTTTTTCTTGTCATAAGTGAGTTAGTGTAATTGTGTGAATAATTGCAGGCACTGGTGTATACGAGGACTGATTAGAGGGAAAGTCCTCTGCCTGGCTCCGCGCAGGTTTTTTTGAACAGAGACATGCGTAAATGGCGTGAGGAATCTTGTTTTTCTCCGTGTTTATCTTAGCTTGCAATTAGAATCTCCCTGGCAGCGTTTCCACTGATCGCCGTCCAAGTTCCTACCACACACACCGACGGCCTCAGCCAGAGGTGTCAGTCTAGGCGGTTGCAGGCATGTATGCAGAACAAGATGTTGTCTGTCATTGGGTCTGGTGCCGGCCGACTCTGTTTTGATGTTCTTTCTTTGTTTATTTTCATATCCTCTCTTTCTTTTCCTCCTCTCCCCCCCTCTCTCTGCAGATTCTGCACCGCGGCAGCTGACAGAAAGCTACGCCTGCTGACTTCTGATCTCCAGGATAGGCATGAAGTCAAGGTAGTGCAACATCTGGAGCACATTGGCCAGAATTGCGCTTGTCAGTTGGCATCAAACTTTCTCTACTTAGCACTGACATTTGGTACTTAGTGATACAGCAAATGTAGCCGTGCAGAGCTGCAGCAGCCGCCGCTGTGTGTGCTGGCTAATGTTCACTTTTTTATGGATAATGCTTATTGATCATGTGTTTGCTTGTTTTGCATACTTACATATTGTTTTTCCCGTGCCGTCGTCTAGGTGATGGAGGGACACACCAGCTACATTAACCATTTGGTGTTCGAGCCCACAGAGGGGAAACAAATTGCTTCCGTCAGTGATGACCACACTTGCAGGTCCAAACCGTTTTGTTTCCGTGTGTGTGTGTGTGTGTGTGTGTGTGTGTGTGTGTGTGTTCGTTCCCAGCTTCTGATTTTCAGTTCTGTTCTCTGTTAATGGTGCAGAAAGTCCTGACTGTGTTTCCACAGTGAAACTTGATGCTAAGCACAACATGCTCCGGTGTGACTGTGCGTAAGCACAGAGCTGCTTTGTAGCTTTTCTAGCTAATTGGTTAAATATGGAAATCCAATTAGCTGCAGAAAGATTTTCCTCTCTAAGGGGGACCTATAATAAGGTCCCCAAATTTTCCTTTTCAATTAATGCTAGAGGAGGGAAAAAGTGTGTCAGTAGCCAGGGTCACTGCAGGGACAACCCCCCCCACCCCCACCCCCCCTCTACATCAGCAGGCTGCTTCTCTTGCAACATGCAGACCCTTGTTGCAGCACAGGCCCTGCTCTTACTGTACATTGTCCATGTGCAGTAAATGTATAGATTCCTTGTATTGATGTAGATGCTTGTAGATCCAAAGCAAAGGCTGCTGGGATGAGAAGTCCAGGGCTTTACGCCATTATTAACGGTTGATCAACAGTCTGAGTGCATAGAAGTCAGTTCATCAAACTGGAGACGATGGCACCAGAGGAGAGTTTGATTAAAGGGATAGTTCAACATTTTGGCATATTGGCCCATTGCCATAATCCCTATAGTCATAGCAATGGGATCGTTACCTTTAATTGTTGGTGCAATATATTTTTAGAACGGTGGAGCAGAGCCGCAAGCTGCTACGCTACGGAGTCTAATGGGATTCCTTGGGATTTTTTATAAAACAACTCCATCTCGATCTCCATCTCGTAATTATCTCATAGCGTGGTGAATGTGCAGGTCACAACTTGTCCACCAATTGCACCGACAATTAAAGGTAACGAACCTACTGCTATAACTATAGGGATTATGGCAATGGGCCAATTTGCCAAAAATGTTGAACTATCCCTTTAAGTGATCAGTAGTTACTTTTGACAGACAAAGTGGCAGTGTTTTTACCCAATAAGGCTGTTTGGAGAATGTAGCTGGTGGTAATGTCAACAGATAAGTTTCCAAGGAGACCTTTGTGAGTCTGTGTTTACTCAAATCTGTCATTTATCAAAATACAGCTTTTTCTTGTTCATATTTTTGCCTCATTTGAAGATTCATGCCGTTACTGTTTTTCTGTTTAACCTCTTTAAATGCAAGAGTCGTTAGTTTATAATTAATCATCTGAATGCAGCCCGCGTTGGAGCGAGTGCACCAGGTGAGAGAGCAGAGCAGGTTCCCTCGGCCGCTTGTCAGGACTTTTACAGCCGCTGGCTTTCTGATGCTCGTGTCCTGCTCAGTGCCCTTGTCCTGCCACATCAGGCCGTCTGAGATCACACAGAGAGAATAAGTCCCCCCGCACACACACACACACCCATCCACTCTCCTCTCCCCCTCCCTCCACTGACCAGCCAGAGAAAACAGGAGTGCGCTCCATCTGCTGAAAGATTTAAATTCTGTCATGTTGAGAAAATATGGGACGCGGGAGGAAGACAGAGGCGGAACAAGGGATAGATCAAGTTAACAGGAGAGGACCTTCCAGTCAGCCCACACAAACTGAGCCTCTATATGAGAGGAAGAAACTGGTCCTCGCAGAAAAAGGGAGGCGAGGAGGGAGGGAAGGAGGGAAGAAGGGAGGGAGGGAAGTGTATGTCTGCATGCATAGGCTCATGACCTCTCCATCACTCTGTTAGGTTTGGCAGCCGAGCCTCTACTATAAGTTTGCTTAGCTTTGTCATCACTGTCCCCTGCAGTTGTGGGAAACTCTGCAGCTGCCAACGTGCAACCTGACGCTGCAGCACCGAGGTGGGGAGCCAGACTCCACTTCCTCAGGGGAGTTTACATTTGGCTCGTGTAGTCTAAACAGCTCCTCGTCTTCTTCGTCTTCGTCCTCCTGGTATCAGTATAGTATTAGTATAGAGCCCCGAGCCTCGTCTGTCTTGTCTGTGGGGAAATGCGCCACCTACAGATCGCAGGGCCACACTGCAGGGTCCTGAGGGGATTTGGGGGTTGACCGAGTTCGCCGATGAACCCGGGATAACGCACACACACACATACACACACCTGCTACAGCTGCTTCATTATGTATATGGTTTGAAGCGTTTGTTCTGTTCTGGCTGATAATCTGTGTTTCTTGATCTTTTGTGTTGTGTAAGGGAAACAAATTACAACAGATTTCTATCTCATCCATGCCTCCAACTTATCTCCCAGGCTCTAAGAGATGAGGTCTAATACTCCACCCATCGCCACGGTCTGAAGATGTTTTTATGAATGGATTATAAACGGCATGTTACTTAACTATTACTATTGGTTATAAAAGTGTAGCGATTGTTACAGCCTGTATTTTCACGCAATGGTTCGGTTCAACTTGTATTTGTAATGCTACTGCGATGTTTCCGCTATTAATTCATTTTTTTTAGACATAATTTAAACATTTGCGTTTTTTAATGTAAGCACTTATCAATTTTACCATTTTTTTATCCAATACTAAAGCTAGGTTTATCTTTTCCAGTTGTTTTCTTTAAACAAACATGATATATCTCCATCATTTCACCATTACTCCTTATAATTTAGCTATTACTTTTATTTATCTTCCGTTATCTCATTCAGTTTTTTCAGCTTTTTGCTTTTAAATCTAATTCAGCCCATTTAGTGATTTGTTTTGGACGTCTCTCTGATATTTAAACAGTTTGGACATATAGTTTTCCATTTCAACCATACATCCATTACTTTTAGTGTAAGACACACTATTCCCACAGCCTCTCTGTTGCAACACATGGTGTTAATGTGTTACTGGCTTCGGTGCAGCGGGGATCGGCCTGTGCAGCGTTCAGTCAGACAAGCTCAGCTCGTAGCCTTTACTGCTTATTGAAAATGTACCAAAGATCAATCACACCAGTCAATGTTTTCATTTTCCTCCTTAACATAAATATGTGAATATATCTTTTGAAATTCAACCACTCCTCAATCTTTCCACATACACACACACAGACTCTTGCAACTATAGAAGTTTCCCTTAGGCTACAAGTGCCTTTTCATTTTAAATGCGTATCTTTGTGAGGCATTATAAGGGGGGTCCCTGAACTCACCAGATGTATGGGGGGAAACTGGGCTCATCCAAAAAACATATGAAATGGTTTCAATAACTCTCTCAACAGTAAAAATTGCAAAAGATAATGTTAGTGTTTCAAATCTAAATTAAATCTCGAGCAGGTCCTGTTAGGATACGTGCTGATGCAGACGTTGTGCACGTCGCGACCCCGCCAGGCAACCGGGGGATGGGATTTGTATTGTATTGTGTTCGACTCTTCCAGTTTCTCTCCCCTCCAGAGAGTCACCTTCGATTATTTACTCTGCTCTCTACAGTAAATCGGCTCATACAACGCTAACAGCATTTCCCGTTTCGTCCGCGTACGGGAAACGCTGACGAACCGTGACGCCGCGGCCGGGGCCTCGATGTTTTCCCGCTCCTCAGATAACAACGGCACCGCTCTTTCAGATGTCCTCCTTTTCAACTCTGTTGTACATGGACGCCGAGTGTTTTCGCTTGATATGGCGTTATGCAATTATACAGTGTTTTATCAGAGGGCGGTCACGTGTGTTTTCGTGTCTCATGTCTTTCACCTCTTTCTGCAAAGTTTATGTTTTTTTGGGGAGCCGGTGCTCTCCATTTGAAGGGCAGAGTGGTTGACCACAGTTTGGCCGTTGGTGGTGTAGCGTGCAATTGAGCTCTGCTTGGCTAGTGGTCTTAAAGAATAGGGTTTAGTCGTTGTTTTCCTGATGTGGTCTGGGGGTTTTTCTATCCCCCACCCCACCCCCCACCCACACTCCCCAACTCCCCCCCTCTCAGCCCCACTCATGCTCCATGGTGGAGGCTCTGGCTGAGTCTGCACATGGGCAAAGGAAAGAAGCCCAGAGTTTCGACAGGGCTCTATCCTTCTGCAGGGGAGACGAGGCAGGAAAAGTTGAGTGTTTACTGAGGTCTTCATCTGAGACGGGGCATATCCTCCCCTACACCGCACCACTGAGGACATCAATCTCTCCAACAACACACTTGACATTTAGATGGTCTTTGGAGGTACTTTTTGGGCTTTATTAGATGATGTCTTCTGCATGACCTCATCAGTCAGCGCCTTCCCATGCTTCACAAGCGTTTGTTTTATATTCCCAGAAACACTTGTAGGCTCCCCCACCCCCACCCCCAGCCCCTTTACCCCCCACCCTCCTCATCCCCACCTTTTCTTCTAGTTCAGGGATCGTTCAGATGTGGTTTACCATAGATCCAGGTCTCAGGAACCGCAGCTCACGTCGTCCAAGTGATTCATTACATCCGTGGTGTTTCTCAGCTGCCTTCGCTATCACATGTCTTATTTAGCTGCAGAATTGGCTATTATTTTAATGAAGATTGGTCGTAATCCTCACACACATACGGAGTATGTTTGATTCCCGGTTGGCGTTTTTTGCTTGCACGACCTCTCTGTTTCATTTGCATAGAGCAGGATACTGTTCAACTTCTCTCCCCTGCTCTTCCTCAGCTGACGTGCGTTCTGCTGCCCTCTCTGTACTCCACAGAAAATGAATGGCAGCGGGCCGCCCACAGCGAAACATTTGCTGTAATGTGAGTGGAGCGTAACGCCGAGTCAGGCGAGGGTGATGTCCCCCCCCCCCACACACACACACACCACCACCGCCATCCCCCTCCTCCTCCTCCTCGTCCTTCTCCTCCTCCCCCCCCCCCTTCTGCCCCTGCTATCATAGCTCAATGTAATGTGAAGCTGGCGTTTTCCTCCCGTAAGAGGAATCCAGCATAAGTCTGTCTGTCTTCACAGCTCAGGGCCCAGATCTGAGAAAAGAACCCGTTTTCCCTGGAAGAGCTCGAAGACCCTGAACATCACTTGTGCACGAGCTCGCGAAGGAGCTGGATAAATTAGGAGCAAACATGGACTTGGAGGAAAACATGCCGTCTATCATTGCCCACGTTGCGCGCCATAAAAGCCTCGTAGCCACGTGTCTCGTGTTGAGCCGCAAATTCAGGGAAAAGTTGAGGATGAATTCTGTAGCAAACACGTCGGAGGAATGAACGAGTAAATGTCTTGTTTTTAAAGAATATATTGGCAAATGGTATCAAAGCAGCATCTGCGACATTTAGCCTTTCTGGAGAACAAAGGACGTCATCATGTTTTGCATTGAAAGAAACCTTGGGATATATTTTTTCAGCCATTATGCAAGCATCTCAGGGTGGCTGAAAATCCAGTGCTATTTTTAGAAGTCTGCTCCAAAGCCCTATCTTTGTTGTTAATTAAAAGGGTTTTGGGTTTTGGGAAACAGGTGGTTCACATATCCAGTAGAATCAGCCTGAGATGTTACTAATTAGAACTGATGAACAGCCCCTGTGTTTGTTCCCCTTTCCTCTGTAATGAGACGGCTGCACAGGTTCTTGTAGTGAATTCTCACAGAAGTTTCAGTTACTAATGAAATCGCTAACTTTGTAAAGCCTAAGATTTCGCAGATGTAGCCTCAGCTCCAATAAAGCACCGAAAGACGGTGTTGATCTGTCTTGCATTGTGCTGTTTTTTTTTTTACATTTTTTTATTATTGTTCATTGCAACACTCACTTTAATTTATCTGAACAGGGTGTGGAACCTGGATGGAAATGAAAGCGCCACCCTCAGACTCCGCTCTCCTGGTATCAGCGTGTGCTGGCACCCGAAAGACGTCTTAAAGGTATTCATTCGCTCAGGTGTTTTTGCTCATATTATGAGATCAAGCTCTTTGGCTGGTCGACTACATTGCAACATCTGCAGCACCAGATGACAATAACACGATCAGGTGTGAGGTTAGAGCTGAACTGTGAAGTCTAAACGTGACAGGTAGTCTTGGTAAATGGGTTGTTTTGCACTTGGTGCTTTCTCACAGGCACTAAAACGTCAGATTGTGAAACATACTTTTGTTGTGACGGCTCAAATTGGTCCAAAATAAAAGATGAAAAATGTCAGCGTTTCAATGAAAATGGGCATTTTTAGAAATAACTTCTAATGCAGTGGTTGCCAACTATTTCTGAATCATGGCTCGGTTCAAAAGATGGTAAACTATGCGTTCTGAGAAACAATGTGCTCCTACTGTTTATCTAAACATTCAGGATTGAACTGAAACCAGAAGAAGATCCATTTTTCTTGCTTGTTTGACAGGAGAGGTCATAGGTCCACTCATCGTCTCTTGATTGACTCTTTGTCCATTCAATTCTTTTTATAGCATTTGTTTTTTTTATATATAATAACATATTTTCACCAAAGATCTACTGTTTTGAAAATTATATTTGAAGGGCCCACTAGAGAGGCCTTTGCGGCATGCACCGGGACAAAACAAGTTGTTACTGTTGGGAAAGGCCAGACCCGAAGGCGGGATGAGAAGGCAAAGAGATTAAGAAAAGGGGTTAAATGAGGATGATGACGATGATGATGACAATCAAACTCATAATGAAGTCAGTTCAAACTGTGCCAGCTTTCTCACACCCACACATCTGGCCAGTCACCTGAAAGCTTTGGAGGCAGGTAGCCTCAGATGCTCTTCCAACCTCTGACAGGCTCCCAGTTAAAGAAGACTGATGCTGTCAGGACTGCCTTTAATGAGTTTTCGCTTTCTCAGCTTTTACGTGCCGCGACAGGCTCCAGTTTCCTAGAAGTAATTATTGAAAACAATCGATTGAATTGTACAATATGTGCAGTATGCGCTGATTTGACGTGGCTTATTTGTGCTCTTCTAGTTGATGGTGGCAGAGAAGAAGGGTACGATTCGCTTCTACGACCTGGTCACCCAGCAGGCCATTCTGTCCCTGGACTGCGGCCAGTCGCCTCTCATGTCGGCCGACTGGTGCCTCACCAACACCATCAAAGTCGGTGCTGTTGCAGGCAACGACTGGCTCATCTGGGACATAACTCGCTCTAGGTAAGAGGAATGCACCGTATGTATATGCTGCACTTGAAAGTATTGATTGGTTATGTCTAAACCGTGTGCTTGTCGTTGCAGTTACCCACAGGAGAAAAGACCAGCGCACATAGATAAAGCAAGGTTATTCAGGTGAGGAAGTCGGTTCATCTTCATAGTTTGTCAGCCCGTAGAGTCTTAAAACCATCATGCTAAACTGTAGATATTATATTCAAACAGTTCTACGCATGTGATGACATTCGAACGGATGTTATTCTCCTCCTCAGGTGGTCTCGTGCCAATGAAAACCTCTTCGCCACCACTGGATGTCCAGGAAAAATCAGTAGTCAGTTACTCATCCACCATCTTGGCCACCCACAGGTCAGTCAGATGCTTTTCACAGCTCAGATCATTATCTTTTTAATGTTCTTTACAGCTCCGGTCTCATGTCACATGTTGGTGTTGTTACAGCCAGTGATGATCGGATCAGCAACGGTGGGATCGGGTCTCAGCTGGCACCGGACGCTTCCGCTGTGCGTGATCGGCGGCGACAGGAAACTTAGCTTTTGGATGACGGAGATGTAGACGTCCCTACGGCACTATCCACGGTGGATAACAAGATCCTCTGTTTCTACTCTAGTAAATGTTCAATAAAATATTTTTCTGAGTATCTGGTGAGTCTGTATGGAAATTGGCTGCATACTTGAGCTTTTGTTGTGTTTTTTATTTTCTGACTACCCCTTCAGGTCAGCTACAGATAAACAGCGGTCTGGTCTGGTCTCTGCGAAGGGCTCGTTTTTCTTTTTCTCTGAAGAGTGAGTTACATCAGTTGTCTGTTATGTCCTGCCAAGCGAGCTGTAGTTCAAAGGAATGCGCCGGGGCCTCGTTGCCAAATCTCCACTTCACCAGTCAACATGATCATCGTACTACAGGTGTTCTCTCTCTCTCTCTCTCTAACTGTTCCTCAGTTTTCTCACTATCCATGACAGACTTTGAATCATGTCAGATATATCTTTGTAGGGCCTGTTCCACCTGCTGTGGAGAAGCAGTAAATCCACAGAAAGGTTAGGATGTGGAAAAGCTAGGAGGTCTGGCCGCTCTCCAGATGTTGGGCAAACCCTGTGTGAAGGGGGGCGGCGGCGGCGCGGTGGTGGCGGTGGTGGCGGCGGCGGCGGCAGCAGTGGCGGCTGGGTTGTATGAAATGTAATCATAGGAAAAACCCTGGGAAGCATGGGAGTCTGAGGCCATTTCAGGTCACCTACATCTCCATGGCATGTGAGCCGAGTGGTTGGTGAGGATGCAGGGAGAGGAGGGGATGCACGTTACCTTACCTTTGGTGGGTAAGACCGAATGGTGGAAGATGGTGGGGGTTATTTGGCCTCTGGTGAAACAAGGCCTCTTTCTACTGTCATAGGAAGTCCATGTGTGAGAAACCACCATCTCCATTTTCATTTCTACGCCGGCTAAGCTGCACAGGGCACTCATTTAATTAACTTGATCATGAATCATTCGAGGTGACAGCTGATCACTTGTTTCCACAGATGTACTTAATCTTCTGGCATTGGATAAATGTGCATTCATACCCGAGTGTCTAACAGAGCCGTTTATTGTACTTTATTAATGTATATGTCAGCTGAAACACTAGGTTGTATTGTGCAACCATGTGTCTGCATGACAGAACGGAGCGAGCACAGGCCGTAGAGACCTCCACTCTTTCAAACCAGTTCGTCAACCTTGTATATTTCTTGGACGGGACGCGTTAACCGCCATCCACAAAGCATAACATGCTACCGCTCTCCTGGTCCACTCTTTTGTTTGAACAAGTCCAATGTGGTCTCCGCTCTCTGCGTTTGCTGTGCTTAAGGTGCAAGTGGTGCTGGAGCAGCTGCATTTAACACGGGGGGGAGATGTCAGTGTCGGAGCAAGAGGGCTGCCATTTTCGTCTGTGCACACTCTGAATGCTCTCCAAAGAGTATAAAAGCAGCCATAGAGGGCACTGGAATCGCCAACGGAGCCAGTTTCCTCTAAATCATGCGTCATGGTTCTCAGTGGCTTCACAAATCCTGGTGACTCAAGGACACCATCTGATGGACAATGAGCAGAACTGCAGCAAGATCCAAATCCATTTTGTCTATGAACATATGATCCACCTCGGACGTCATACGAACTCACCTCTTTCCTGGAAGCACGTCCTCAGATGTCACTGCCCTGGGCCTCGATGTTACCTTTGATGTAACCTGAATGAAGCTATTGTGCCTCACAAACAGTTTGATCTCTTGCGGCAGTGGTGTGTGTGGACTAATAACAAACTGTGAAATGGATGAAAGAGAGATCAGACCGCCTTAAAATCCTCACCAACTTTCTCCTAATCTCCCCCTCAGATAATTCTTCTGCGGCCATGCCAGCTTTAAGCCCTGGCTCAACAAAAAGAGAGCAAATAAAAATAATGAGGAGCATGATATGAGGGGAAACAAAGAAAGAGATTAGAGCTCTTTGAGGCCGGTGTTTGATTTAATCTCACGGCTGGTTTGTTTGCTATGCTTTCCCAGAATGAAGTGATTATGTTGATCTTGATGAGTGGAAGCGACCTGGCCAAACAGTGCACCATTACTACTTTCGGGTGGAGTCTGTTGATCATCTAAACAGTAGACGCGGTCGTCAAACATTTTGAGGAAGTTGGAGGATAAACTAAACTACCTACAGTAGAAATGGACGGATCAGTTGATCAGGATTAAGGAACGACCTCTGGTTCTCCAGGTGTTTATCCTCCCTTCAGTGTGACACCTGTTTGTGTTGTTACACTTTGATGGGTCAACAGCAAGAAGAAACCATTGAGGATTTTTGGATTACCTGATGAACTACCAAGCAAGTTCATGTTGCAGGACGACGAGCACCTGTCCACAAACCAACTGTTTTGATCAGAATTGGTTTAGGCTGTGGTGCTTGGAGATTTTGCAGATTGAGGAAAACATCCTGACCTTTCCTTAATCTTGCTTTGTGCACTTTGGACAAAAAGTGCACCATTACTACTTTCAGGTGGAGTTTGTTGATCATCTAAACAAGGGGTGCTCAATTTCTTCTCAGTGAAGGGCAAAAAATGAATGAACGCCTTCTGAGTTGCCAGGTGTTTATCCTGTTTGTGCAGTTATACCTACAGCAAGAAGCAAGAAGAACTCAGAAGAAAGCCATTAGGATCTATTAGTGACAGTCTACTGAACTGGTGTTTCTGATCAGCTACAAAGCAGCTGCATGTTGGGGGATGATGATGATGATGATGATGACCACCAGTCCAAGACCAGTCAAAACAAAACAAAAACCCAACTAGAAAACAACAACCATCAGTTCTAAAACTGAATATTTATCTCACATGCACATAAAATTGTGCTTATATTGTGTATTTACAACTAACCTTTATAATGGAAGCTGGAGAATAAACTTTGTGTTTTCACAATCTTCAAGACAAAAATAGGTTTGTAAAACAACATCTCACCATGATGAACATCTTGTACTTACTTACTTTAATGCTTTTTTTAAGAACTGCTGTGAAGTCGGAAAACTCAAAACCTAGCTTAAAAAACTATCTTTCTAGAAGAGGATACGCCGAAGAGTGTCCTTGTTAAAGGAGTAGTTCTCCATTTTTTTGGAACGTACACAATTCTGCTTTCCTTCCAAGGCTGATAAATGAGAAGATTTATATCGATCTCATGTGCAGAGCTGCAGTCAACATGTGTTTAGCTTAACGTACCGTTACAAAAAAAAAAGTGGAAAACAGCTTGCTTGGTTTTGTCCAAAGTGAAAAAACGCACATACCAACACCTCTTACTTGCTTACTCCTTTGTCCCCAGTGGGAGATAAAGCTGCAATAAGCTCCCTCCATCATTCTCTATCCTTGGCAAACATTTTCAGCCTCACCACCAGTTAAGTTCATCTTGGCTACCTTGTCAGCACCAGTTCTGTGCCAGGTCATTTTGGTCTTCCAGGTTTTATTTTGCCTGGAGGAGTCCATCTCAGCACAACTCTCGGGATGAGATCTGCGTCCAGTCCAAGCACGTTGCCCAACCATCGTATGACTCTGCCTTACTTCAGCGATGATGATGATGATGCTCTTGCTTTTTTGTCCTTTTCTGTGTAAATTCTAGGGGTTGTGATTTTGGTTCGGGCCACGTGGCTTCCTCCCTTTTCATATCGCCCTGGTCTGCTGCCAGCTTTCAGAACCAAGCAACAGGATGGACCATTGCTTTAGGCTGTTGTTGCTTGGAGATGTTGCAGATCTGCGGAAACATCTTGGCTTTTCTCCAATCTTGCTTTGTGTGCTTTGCCTTCGCGGCCTCCTTGTTATTGCATCTGTTTAACATGAACATGAACAAAAGTGCAGCACAGTCATTTCTACATTTCTTTTTTTTTCGTGCTCTTCCACAGACATGACCTTGGTCTGCCTCCTCTCACCTGTTACCGAAAAGGGGTGAAATTACGAAATGATTTGTTAGCTGCTGAAAAAGCTATTAGATGTCTATCAGGTTTTAAATCTTCAGATTTTCTCACACCTCACAGAGTGTCTTTCTCCTCCTTGAGCTCTTGCGCCTGAGGGCAAAGTGAACCCCATGACCCTGCCTCCAGCTCGGGAGGAGGCAACCAAGCCAGCGTAGAGATGGGATGGCCCTGACATCAATAAAGGAAACACTTATGGTTGGAGTCAGGATGATACAGCGTTTGGGATTTGCGGCGAGTACGCAAGGCACAAGAATCTAGCTGGATCCCTCGCTGGTCGTCCTGTTGCCGTGGCAACCTGCTTTTGTTTAGCGCTCAGCAGATTCGGATCCTGGCGGTGGTTTCATGGGGATTTGTGGATTTGAGAGCGCTGGACGTAGAACGAGATACAAGGAATTATAAAGTGTTTGACTTTTGGTTGGAGTGTGTGTGTGTGTGTGTGTGTGTGTATGTGTGTGTGTGTCCCGACTCACTTGTCAAGCAGTAGATCACTCTTTCCCTCCACTTGCTTTATCCCTCTCTCTCTCTCTCTCTCTCTCTCTTCACACACAATTTTTTCTACTCTGCAAACACAGGCTTTCCCAGGGAGGCTGGAGCAGGGCTTGATTTACTGTAGAGTGGAATTATGGGAAGGGAAAGCTTCCCAAAACAAGGTGGCCGATGGGAGGGTTTGCCAGCCACCGTGCTGCTGATGGTGGTGTTGATGCTTTATGAGTCCTGCAGATGGAGATGATTTGTCTTTTCAAGGGAAAGCTTTGACATGTGCGGCTCTGATATGCATTGTCGCCTGCGTGGAGATCAAAACGCTGGACGTCTGTCAAAAAAGCCCCAAAGCCAAAGCCTCCAGTCGCAACGGAGGAAGAGAAATGAAGAGAGAAGAGCATCTGTCAGCAGCGTGGCCCTGCGGACCGTACTGTGGTCGGCTGTGAGGTTCCGGTGACCTGGCCCTACTGATGTGCTGGGCCTCAGTGCTGGCTCTGGCCTTGACCAGCACAGGGAACATGATACTTAAATCATTCATAATTAGCTCCTTCCCTTTGCTTAATAACACATGAAGATAAATGGGTTCCAAGAATTTTCCAAATGGAAATAGTTGGTTTGGAATTAAAAGCTAGAAAATGGCCTACAAACCCGTCATTGTAGTGGTTCACTCCCCCTCCTGTTTCTACTGCAGCAAAACACTGGACAACACAACCTTTTTTCTCCGTCTGGGATATAAAACATTTACTTTTGAAGACGCTTACTGCTGAAAATAAACATTTATTCCTTTTTACATAATCTTCACATTACATGATACATTATACACACAAATGAACGGCCCTGCGGAACCTCACAAACTCGACTACATTGTGATTGTTGTTCCTAGTAGATGATCTCATATACAGTATTTACACAGGCCTCAATGTCCATCCTTTGCAAGTCTCTCTTTGTCTTCTCTCTCTCTCTGCAGAGAGTCTGTCCCCTGTCTTTAGGACAAGCTGAGCTTCTCCAGGGCTCCCTGCAGGGTCTTCAGGTCTTCTCTCATCTGGCTCAGAGCGTTTTGGATCTTGCCTGGCTGGTCCAGAATCTCCATGCTGCAGGTGAAGGGGTCGTAACGAACCGCAAAGGGACGCTTGATGGTTGCAGAGTACCTCCTGTGGGAGTGCATGAAGACATAGAGGTTAGTGTTTAGAAGGTGCAAAGACATCAAGATATGAGGGTTAGGGTTTCAGAGCAGCATTGATGCTCTTCTGCATAGATATTTATGGTGATTTAAAGTGTTCAGATCGTGACTTTGAGTCATTAACATAATGATTTACCGGTATATGATATTTATCCCATCAAACCACCCAGGGACCTGTTGCACCTTGAATTTAAGTTTTTTTTTGCCCAGTTTCTTTAGGTTTTCCTTCAGTCAGTTCCACATTATGTTTCCAAAAAAAAAAAACTGAAGATACTGATACAATAAAAAGTAAAATAGTAAAGAACTACAATTAAATATCAAGGCTGAAGCGCCATAGCCATGTTAGCATCTCTTGGCTAAGTGTCATCGATCACCTTACTAACATCTATATATCTACAAAAGTACAGCTGAGTTTGTCAGGACTGTTGAAACTTCAAGAGGACTGGAGAAAAATACATTTTAATCTAAACTGTCCGATGATTGTTGGGATATTATGGTCTGGACCAAGTGATGGATACAGCTGTTAACACTGGAAATACCTATAATATACCTATATATGTCATGGGACTAATACATTTTTTTAAAGAATGGATTTAAGAATGGATATTAAGTATAGAAGCATATTAAATACAGATGTTTCTCTCTAAGATTTGAAAACTAAACTGTACGTTAATGTTTAGCATTAGGGAAAAGTGATTAAATCTGTGGTAAAGCCTTCATTAATTAGTTTAATGTGCAGATTTAATGTAATGTGATGTGTGTTCTGTTACCAGCTGTATGAACATGGTTTAGATGTTGGTTTTCCTGACAGTGTTCAACATGAAATGAATGAGTAAATATACCTCATTTTAATCTTTGCATCCTCAAAGCTCTCGGACACAAAGTACACAGGCTGGTAGGTTTGGTCCTGGTACGGCTGCACCGCTGTCTCCTCTGGGTTGAACGGCTTGTACTCTGGCTCATTGGACAGAGCGTACTGGAAGAAACAGGAGGTCAAAGACTGTTGGTGCGCCAAGCAAATAAAATAAGAAGAACACGCTGCAGTAAAACTATCTGTGTGTGAACAGAGAGATGGCACTCACAACGAGCTCTCCGTAGGACGACAGGAGTCCAGCGCCGTAAGCTTTCACCGCTCCGTTCTGCTTGCACAGGCCAAATTCCACAGTGAACCAGTACAACTACAGACAGAACAAAATCATAAAAGCAGATAGGATTAATTCAAGTCTGTCTGGACAGGGTTATGGTTTCTGTATTCACTGGTGAACGCGCTGAGCATGTTTTATTTATAGCAGCATAACTTTATTTATATGTCATGTTGAGACAAGCTGCGAAAACCAGATGAAAGTGCTGAGGTGGGTTTTGTTTAACAATAACAAATAAAACTTTAAATCTTTGCGTTTACAGGCATCAACAGACTGCGAGGAATAGACATAAATTATATTTTTTATACCCTTCCATAATTCTACAGTGATATTTTGAGTGATTATCATTTGTGCATTTTTAGCTTGTTTGTTAGGTTTATACTTGACATTATATGAATCAGACTATACATTAGTTTGTGTTGTATTTAGGACATGGTACATGTGTGGTGAATGCAGTTTAAAAATGATCTGAACAGAGATAAACTGGCAAAAACTCACAAAAAATAAACCTGAACTTCAGAAGTTCAATATGATATGTAGTTACTGTCTTTGACCACTAGATGGCACTGAATAACCATTAAAGTGAGACACATCCAGGCCTATACAAATGTAAATTCATCTTAATTTACTTTTAAATTGACAAATTTATGGCTGTAAATGTATTTTTAAAAAAATAAGACCTACCGTTGATAGTTTCTCGATGTCGTCATCTGAAGCTCCGAGTGAAGCCAGTCCAATCTCCTGTAAATATTGACATTAATTATTTTATTAATTGAATATAATACAACTAAAAGAGATCAGTGAACATGCAGTGCAGCACCGTTACCTGTGAGAACTGAGCAAACTCTTTATCCGTCAGCATGGGGATGTGACCCAGGAGCTCGTGACAACAGTCTCTGTGGGAGCAGATCAAAAAGAGTCGATGAAGTAGATCCGTACGACAATGAAAGGAAAGTTATGTGGCAGAGCTGAAACTTACGGCTCGGGCGAGTGCATGGGGGCAGAAGAGTGTCGGATGTACTGCGTGCACTGAAACACCCTGAAGGCCAAACTGGCCAGGAAGTCTCTGGCTGACAGGAGGCCGGCGACTGGACGCAGCTGGAAACCAGTTTTCTCTGTGCAACAAGCAGAGAGGAGGAGGAGAGACAACAGGAAGTGTCAAACAGGAAGTGTAGAGCCATTGGATGGATACACGAGATACAAGTGTGAACCAGTGTTTCATTCAACATCTGCTTGGATACATTTAAAATTAGACCTGCCATTGAGGTATTAGACAGAAAACAAACTGGCAATTTTAACAGTCAAATAATCAGTTTACTTGTTCCTGCTTCTTAAATGTGAAGATTTGTTGCTTTTTCTTTGACGTTTATTAACATAAATTGAATAATTTGGGGGTTTGGACAATTGTTTAGACAAAACAAGTCCTCACTTTGGTATGAGAGAAAAAAAATTAGACAGTATATTTTATTTGAATTCTACTTTTTCTCTTTAAGAGTGATATAAATATATTTAAAAGACAAAAAAACTCTCTCTTAATTTAACTTTTTCTATCCTTTTTAGATCTTATAGACGAGCAGGGCCATCCACGCATTTGGCTTTCACTCAATCTACAGACTACAACTTCTTTTTTTATTCTAATTTTTCTTGTCTTTGTCACCTTTCAGGAAGGCGGACACCTCTCTGAGCTGAGGGATGCGGTCCCCTCCGTAGCCACACTCCTTCTCCAGCTGCTGCAGACCGTCCAGGAACTGACGACAGGCCAGACTCGGGTAAATGCTCCGCAGCTGCTGGTAAACCTCCCTCCTTCAATTTAAACACAGTCGCACCACATTATCACATCGTTGCACTCTGAACCCATTCCCCCCGCGGACGAAATCTGTTAAATGTGCGGTTGATTTCTCACCATGTGGATATTTCCTCTGCCGTGTACTCCACAATGGGCAGTGGGTCCCCCCTGCAGCAAAGACGATATGTGTTTTTGACAGAGTATTTGAAGTGATACTGAGGAAATTGAAGGCTTCTCTGGAGATCTGACTCACTGTTTGTATCTGAAGGCAAGCTCAGAGATGTAAGCCCGTCTTTTTCTGTATTCTGGATCACTGAATCCCTGCAGGACACATAAGTAAAAAAAAAAAAAAAACATAAACAAGCTGCAACATACAGTAAGTAAAACTGTGACATTTTGCAACAGATCCGTCAACACTCACTGGATGGTCCTGGTCCATGTCTGGATCAAATTTGGTTATTAGCATGTTGCATCTGTCCAGGTCTTTTATCTGGCGAGGAAACCAGGGAACTGTGATGTTGATGGGAGGGAGAAAAAAAAATTAATTAGCCGTTTTTGTAATTGGCCTAGCTGCATCTTATTATCATATGGAAACATTCAAAAGGAGCATTCATGGGATAAATGAGGACAGCAATAGTAAACATGATGTACCGACTAGAGAGGAACTGTTAATAATCGTGAAAAGACAAAATAATAACAATAAAAAAATTTATAAAACAAAAGGTGCACTTGCCTTTTTCCTCTGGTATGGAGCGAACGTCGTCGGCAACTCTTTTCAGGGAGTTGATGAACACGTCGAGGTCGGAGCTGTGAACTTCACACTTCATGAAAAACTCCAGGTCGGTCGTGCTGTTCTTCGACTTCCTCCCCGGTCGACTTTCGATGTGGAGAAGTTTCGCTTCAAACGTCTATGAAAAGAAAAGGATGTTAAAATATATATACAGACATGAAGGAGGGGAAAAAAGACTATTTCTCTATTATGTATTCATTTCTTGACCATGTAACACAATAGACTTTATAAACCTAATTTGGATTACAACTGTTAAGGAGATGGACTAAAACTCAAATCAAAAAGCAGGTGATGCATTCAGAGACCACAACCTAAAAACTGCATATTAAACATGACAGCATCAGCAATTACAATGCATTGATAAAATATTACTTTTACTTGAGTAAAATTATATAGTAATATAGTTAAATTCACTTGTAATAGAGTATTTCTGCACAGTGTATTGCATTTACTTTAACTTGAACAACAGTAGGAATGTAAAACAGGAATATTTTAGAGTGCAGTATTGTTAATTCAAGTCATTGTAGTGTTACTACACTGTAATTTAGTTACTTTTACTTGAGTGAAATAAGAAATGTGTATTTCCACTGTAAAAGACAGTTGTAGTAAACAGCAGTATTATTATTATTATTTTTACAGTATAGTATAATTTATTTTACTTTTAATAGAGTATTCTTGAAGTGTCATGAAAAACTTCTACTTAAATACAATTAGAAATGAGCAATTTCACATTGTATAATTCATCTTACTTAAATAACATATTTAATATACTATAAAGGCTACTTTTATGAAACATGCAGGTAATGCAGGACAGGTGTATTTGCACAGTGTAGTATGTTCATGTTATTTGTGGCGTATATATATATTTTTACAGTGTAGCCTATACTTTAGATCATTTGGGGCCTGTCTATTCCCTGGAGGCCCACATTAGTTGTATTGCAGTGAATCTGTGTATTTTCTGGTTTGGATCTCACCTCGAATATTTTGCCCGTTTTGAAGAATCCGGCGTGTTTCTCGTTGCTGAGGCCGAACAGCACGTTGAGTGTGACCCTGCCGTCCTTCTCCTCGAATACGAAGCCGTCTGATCCGTACCTGCTGGAGGGCCCCGGGGAGCCCGCCGAGCCGCTGCTGCGCTCCCGACGGCGAGCATCCTCTATCAGACTCTGTTTCCTGCCGCTGAACGGGGTCGCCTGCACCACACCGACACCGTCCGTCTTCATGCTGCTGTAGTGAGTTTATAGTCACCGGAGAAGGTTCATGTGGCTTCACCGGGAGCCGCGGACAGGTTTAAATACCCTGTCATCTGAGGGGGTTTATGGAGATGAGTTGCGCAAGCACACAACAGCACGTGCGTTTGGCTTTTTTTTTTTTTTTTTTTTGAAGGGAGGGGGCCTGTTGTGCGTCATGATCATACTAACATCTATTTATGGGACAAAAACAGTGCTATTAGCAGGAGTGGGGGAATAGACCATAATAATAACAGTGGTGGTGGCACAAAAAAGGATTAAGACTGAAATCTTGTGAATGACAGGTGCATTCACCCAAAACAGGTCATTACAGGTGACGTAAAAGTTACATAGATAGATAGACTTTATTATTAGACTCCAGGTCCATTTAAAAAGAGACAAGCACACACACATACACATTTAAAGGAGACAGTCATACCAGTGTTTTATGGCTGACTGTTATCGCATTTTATTCAGCCTATAAAAGGAAATACAAATTTCATTTAATTCAGAACACATTGATCAGCAGCTAAAAGGCTTATTTTAACTGTTGATTGAATGTTACATCAACTATTAAAACAGCACTAAGACTACCTACACATGCAAGCAATCATTACAAGAACAGACAGCTGGATAACTAAAAAATATATACATATTATTAAGCAGAAACAATTTACTGAAGTGTAAGTTTTGGATCATTATTATTAGTGCAACATGCAGGCTGCAATTTGATATTGTATTTGAAGCAAATGTACTTAATGTATATTTGAAAGGTTAATGTTTCATATTGCAGCCTATACATGTTGGATTAAAAGTTTAAAATAGTAATAATACCTCTATACTATGAGTATTAAAGTGATCAATACCAGTGAAGACAGGTGCAGGACGTGCAAGAGGAGAAATATTTATTTATTTCATTAAAACATTTCATGCATATACAAAACATTTAAGTTAGCCCAGCGAAGTGAAAGCTTTTACTGTAAGTGACAAAAAAAATCTCTCAATATACCTTTAAGTTTAAAATGCATAGAAAAAAAGAAATGTTTGGACTACTGCAGCTGTTTTCCATTGTATTAGAAGCAAAAATTATATGTATACATATCTGGTTAAAGTCATTTAAGGCACTACTGTCTTATTTTTAAAATGCATGTATACATTTACACTGCGATAATGTCGACATGTTCCTTTATTATCGTCCATAAGTAACAGGCTATACTTCATTCACTTCACTAAAATACACGGAGAAAGGTATCTTACTAAATGGATAACAGTAATAAGCCATTACTTGATTTGCATATTTGCTTTAATACAAAGAAAAGCTAATTTTAGCAAGCATGCTAAGCGTAACCATAGAAGGCCAGCAGTCTAATAAATGAACAAGGAAAAAAAAAAAGAAAAAGAAAAAAGATGCTTCAGATTAAAATGTGCAGTTACGCCAGTTTCCGCAGAGCTTCACACAGTTTCCCCATTTCACCTGGAATGAAAAGAAAAACACAATTTAATGCCTCGTTTATTATGGAAAGACATCGATCTGATAGAAATTATGATTTTTCTGTTATTATGGTGAAAATCTTTACATAAAACATTGTATAACACAAGTGTAGACTGTTTAAATTAGTGGTTTTTAAGAGCTCTAGGGGTCACAAGATGCAGAATGACATTACGATTATTAAAATTTACATAATCTTGGCGTTTTCTTACTTATTCAGAATAAACCCGACTTTTTTTTAATATTGGTTCACAGTGAAATAAAGCCTAGCTCTTGCACTAAACCATTATTATAATGTAATATTGGGGCCTAATAGGGGAAACAGGGCAATTAAACTAAATTACAAAATAAAAACCATACAGCAATTGGGTGAAATGCCCCTTTAGACCGTTGTTTAGTGACTATACGATCTGTGTTTGCTTTGCGTTGTAATTGTGATGCGGTGAGTGTGATACTGCTGCTACGTACTCCCGATGCTGTCGGCCAGGTTCCTGAGCTGCTGGGTGTTGTCCAGCACTTCAATACTCTGGGTGTAGGGGTTGTAGCGCACCGTGAAAGGCCGGGGGATGGTGCCAGCAAATTTCCTGTGCACACAAGCGTAAAACAAGATGAGTACACAACCGGAACCACAAGCTATAGGTGAGTACTAGAGAGTAAAGAAAAACCAAAAACATTTCTTACCTCACTTTCTCTTTGGCATCTTCAAAGCTCTCGGCAACAAAGTAAACAGGCTGGAACTCTGTGATGGGGTATTTCTGCAGGCTGGTCTTGTCTGGGTCAAAGGCCATGAGTTGGGGTTTGTCCGTCAAGGAGTACTGGAAGAAATCAGTACATGCAGTCATTTATTCGCCATTTGCAGAAAAATCTACATCGGAAAGCAATTTGCGCAGGACTGTGAAACAAACATAGTTTAGTTTTTAAAAACAAGATTTTACCCAGAATGCAGTATTTTCTTTGTTAATAGATATATACCAACCCTAAATATTACCAAAACCATTGTATTATCTTAGTTTAGGCCCATTTTGTGGATTATTTACCTCATTGTTGCATAACATTTATTTTTTATTTTACTTTTGTGTCGATAGCCGGCCGGTGTGGACAAGCCATGATGTTGGTATTGTTAAGTTACAAAATGGTCATTTTTCTCAGTGGTAATGTAGTTGTTAAGTTGTTTTATCAAGATACAGCCTACGTAACACGTTTGTGCCTATAATGTTATAAAATGACCGGGATATAATGTCACCTCCTGTAGCTGCAGAGTTATCTAACCATAGTTACAGCTGGTGTTTACCTTTCAATAAGCCGTGGTGTGCGGTGACCTCCAGCTGAATATGTCCATCGTTGTGGTATTTATACAGATTATTTGTTTGCATATCAATTTACAACTAACTCAACTAATTTAGAAGCTACAAAAAAAACCTAATAACCGAACTAATAACTGATACATACGTAACACTTGGTTTTGAGGGCTCCTAAAGTTAAGGGTTGAGTTTGAGAGTTAAGGTACAAAACATTTGCCCTGAAAACGTTAATGAGAATACAAAACTTCTTAAAGATGTGAAAGATAAAGAACATTTAGGGATTTCAGTGTCTCATTGTGTGTGTGTGTGTGTGTGTGTGTGTGTGTGTGTGTGTGTGTGTGTCTATTCCCATCACGGCCGTCACTACGCAGGAAGTGCAGCATGATTCAGGGCTCGGCCGCTCTGTCTGTTGATGATGTGACTCGGCAGAGTGCACATCCTCTGCTGACGGAGGCTGATGTAACCTGTGACCTTGATAGCTGTAACCCCCCCCCCAGACTCACCCAGTGAACCACTTTACCCACACCCCACTGGGCCGGTGAGCCGACTCCCCCAGTGACACATTAAACCTGAATCTGAGTGAACCACTAACCCACTGCCTTGTGTTGTAACCACAGACTGGGCGGTGGGGGGTTCGGCAGGAGGTGGGCTGCCCTAGAATCCTTCTGACACTGATGCACAGTTTGTTTTCTTGTCTCCCCCACCTCCCTCTTACCTGCAGCTCTCCAAATGATGAAAGCAAACCAGCTCCGTAAGCTTTGATCTCTGAGCCTTGCTTGCACAGACCGAACTCCACGGTGAACCAGTACACCTGAGAACACACACACAGCACAACCGCAAAGATGTGATTCATTACAACGTCAAGTTCAAGTTGTTTTAGAGGTAAATTCATGCAAAACCGCTGATGCGCATTTCCGTCGGGGGCAGTTTTTCGGCAAGCAGTCTCTGCATTTGCCTCTAAAACAACTCTGTGTGGTAACGTGGTGAATGTGCAGGTCACAACTTGTCCACCAGAGCGTTTTGGAGTTGTTGGATTGTGTATTTGATGAGTTTGATGAGGGAAACCAAGAAATCCCATTAGCACTCCGTAGCGTAGCTCTGAGCAGCTCACGGCTCTGCTCCGCCGTTCTAAAAATAGCTTGCACCGACAATTAAAGGTAACAAACCTACCATTATAGGGTTTATGGCAATGGGCCAATTTGCCAAAATGTTGAACTATCCCTTTAACTCTCTTCAGCTCTTTCTGCTGTTACAGTAGCTTAGCATTGTTTCTCTTGTGCATGTTACTCACAGTAGCAAGTTTCTCAATGTACTCATCAGGGGCACCAAGGGAGGCAAGTCCAATTTCCTACATAGGCAAATAGAAATTAAGGAGTTACAGAATGTCCTGAGTTACATATATATTCAGAGTAACTGAATAAATAAGTTCTTTAATTGCCTCTGGTGTGTGAGGTCACTGTATTACCTGTGAGAACTGGGCAAAACCGGGGTCAGCGAACAGAGGGACGTGTCCCAGGAGCTCGTGGCAGATGTCCCTGTGTGAGAAACAAACGTTACTCCCCGACATTTATATCGATTGTTGTATTTCTGTTCCTCTCATAGACGGAGTTCAGACACTCACGGCTCAGGCGTGTACGTGGGCTTGGAGCCGTGACGGATGTACTGCGTGGAATGGAAGACACGGAAGGCGAGTCCCGCCAGAAAGTCCCGGGACGACAGCAGGCCGGCGACCGGGCGAAGCCGGAAACCTGTGCACGCTGCAGGAGGAGGAGGAGGAGGAGGAAGAGGAGGGGCAGACAGGTGCAGGAGAAGGAGAAGATGGTGAGTGTTGAATAACAGTGGTTAGGAAGATAGAGAGAGGGAGGGAGGAAGTGCGGCGTCTGAATAGGTTGCAGACTCCCACGTAAACACTGAGAGGTTTTCCAAAATGAATAAATAAATGTTTCCTATAGTGTGTAACGTTGGAGATGAATGACTCTGGTAAAATAAACAAAAAGAAATCAACAGGAAAAACAATTTCATAATGTTCTACCTGAGGAATCATGAAAAGAAAATCTGTTTACCCACTTTAGCATTTTAAATTTTTCTTCAGAATTATTTTATTTTACATTAATAAACCTAATAAAACAGTCACATAGAGTTAAATTAAACGTTTTATTTCACCTACTGTAATGTTTTGTCATAAAACATGCACTTGTATTCCAGTCAAATATTTACAACAAAAGTTGTCATATTTTAAGAAAAAATGACAACTTGATTGCACTGGAATACAAGTGCATGTTTTATGTCTAGGTGACTCATGCATGAAATAAAACGTTTAATTTAACTGGATGATTAAATCACCCGGAAAACAGCAGAACACACATAAATGTTGTATTAACCTAAAAAAGTAATAAAAACCTCCACAGTCAGTGAAGATAAAACGTGTTTACGTGTGACTCCCGAAAACGCTTCACTCACACTGCAGGAAGCGGGACACGTCCTCCAGCTGTGGGATGTTGTCCTGCCTGTAGCCGCAGTATTTCTCCAGCAGGGGGAAGACGCGGTTGTGTTCGCGGCAGGCGTGAGTCGGATACAGAGTCTTGAGCTCCTTGAACACCGTTCCCCACGTGGCCTTCTCCTCCTCTGTGTACACTACCCGCGGGATCACCTGGCCACTGGCACACAGACAGACAGAGGTTACTATTATATGTAGTATCTCTGCTGTTTTAGTATTGAATCACATCCATTAGGTTAAAGAATCAATAATAAGTTATCGACGGTAACACTTTATAATAAGTACACATTATTAAGCATTAGTTAAGCATTAATAAATCCTGAATTCTTCATTTATAACGCATGCATACTCATTAGTATTAGTATAACTACATACTAATGAGTTTTCATGTGTTATAAGTTAATAAATAAGTATTTCATTCTCAATTAATGCTTAATAGTATGTACTTATAAAGTGTTACCGTTATTGACTGTAGCAATATATAAACGTGATAAAGTACACATGTAAAAGCTGCACAGGGACAGTATCCACTGTATATAAATACTTAAATATCAGTATTTGTTGGCAATCATTTTGTTATATTATGGGATAAAAAAAATGAAACGGTTCTTTAATATTCCTATGTGCAGGATTTGAGCGTTTCTGACTTTGGCGGCTCCTTGTGGTCGTGTCACAAACTTCATGGGCTAATACTTCTACAAATGAAGGCGTTCATACTCATTCAAAATATATTTAAATAATGGGGAGAAAAATAACATATAGCAGCTTTAAATTTTGCAATGCACATACTATATATGAAAATTTTACAGTGTACATCTCAGCATCCATGAACTTCTTGATATACATTTCTTCTTTATAAACAGTTTATTTGCTTCCCTCAGTTCCTGTATTCTTTCATTCTGTCATAATCTGTATAAAACCTGAAAGTAAGAGCTTGATCAATGCCAGAAATTGAAAATATTAGAATTTGGTGACTATGACTATGGTCAGTGTTACACAGTGATGTAAATGTGAGTCATCTCACTGAGTGTTTTTGAGGCAGAGCAGTGAATGAAATCTTTTTTTGAATATTTATGAATGATTTTATGATTTCTTTAAGACTTTTTTTTTCCAAATTAGATGTAAATCAGAGCAAATAGAGATTTTTTAAGAGTAGTTACTGTCTGTAGTTGTAGGCGATGTCAGCAAACTCCTTCCTGCGGGCTCTGTAGACTGGATCTGTGAAGCCCTGAACACACACACACACACACACAAAGGAAAGCCATGTTAGATCTCATGATCGCAGCCCGGCCGGCCACTCTGAGCTAAATCAAAGCGAGGAAATCCTCTGCTCAGGCTTAAACCCCCGTGGCCTTTGACAGCATTATGCACTCCGTCTCTAACAAGAGCACGCAAATACATATTCAAATGAAGCCTTTGTAGAGTGTTTTTCAGCTTATGATGAATACATTTCGCTTTAATGGCGGTGGCAAAAGGGAGCAATTATCTATAATTATAGGGGCTCAATTAAAGCAATGACATCAATTTGTGTTTCTAGATAGTTTCCATTAGAATAGACGGCAGAGTGCGGCCTGTCATCTCTGCAGCCCCACGTCTTTCATAAGACATGTGGGCGTGAGTGGACACGTATTCACACACAAACACACACACACACACACACACATGCAGAGGCAGGATGTGGCTGCACAGACAGTGGTGATGATGATGATGATGATGATGATGATGATGATGATGGTGATGGATGAGTCAGTCTTTACCGGGTGATCGGCGTCCAGCTCGGAGCCGTAACTGAGGATCTGGTTGGCGAAGCGGTCCAAGTCCTGGATGTCGTTAGGAAACCACGGCACTGGAGGAGAGTCAGAGAATCATTATTAACAGTTATTAAACATTTATAATAATAATAATAATCTGTCTTTTTATGCAACATAGTGTTTTAGTCAAGTCGAATCAATGTTAGTCTTCAGAGAAAAGAATTTGAGGCGTATGTTTGTGCTTATTTATTGATCCCATATTGTGTTTGTGAGCTGAAATAAACAGGAAATGATAATTATAGTGAAAACACCAACTGTTGCTTAGTCCCAGTGATGCTTTTGTCGGTTTTATACCAGCGTTGCTTGAACAAAGATGTTTTAAGAGCTGCAACTAAATATTTACTTAACTATTGATTTTATTCTCATTCTTTAAAAAGAACAAAATAGGGGGGGGAAAAATCTATAAAATGCTAATATTAAACATCCAGTGTAACAATATCAGCTAAATTATGCTTGAACTTCAGCTGCACTCTCTTACAAAATACATTCAGTGTTGATTTATTGATTAATCTGCTGTTTATTTTTAATTTTCTGATTGAAATGTCAGAAAATGTAAATCTAATTTAAAAAGTCATTAAAAAACAATTATATTTATGTTACAGTGACATAAACAGGTAATTTTTGAAATGTAAATCTGATTTTAAAAGTGATAAAAAACACAAGTATATTAACCTTACAGTGATATAAAACAAAGTTAAACGGGTAATTTTTGCCTTTGTTTACTTCTTTTAGCTTGAAAATTGACAAATAACTGTTATTATCACAATAGTAGCAGGTTATTCTATTCTTTACAGATCTATTTGTGTATTGTACAGTTACAGTTTGGCTGTAATCAACGAGCTGATGCCGTTCTGACTGCAGGGATTTTTGTGTTGGGAGCCTTGGCATGTTGACACTCAACAGACGAGCACATGAGGGGCATCTGCTGGTTCATATGGATTTATGACCCTCAAAAAAAACACTGGGGCCCAATCATTAATCTCCATTTGTGCAGTGTGGTCTACCCCGAGGCCCCCCGAGGACGACAATCGGCCCCCCAGGCCAGGCTCCTCCATAAACAGGCTGTCTCCAAAACAGGGCCGTGACTCTCCTCCTCCTCCTCCTCCTCCTCGTCCACTTGACCCTGACCACTAGAACCTCAGTGTCTCCATTGGGGGTCAAAGGATGATCCATGGTGGCCCTGTCTGTCTCAGACCGCCGTGACCTTGGCGTGTTCTGCTCCCCCCGTGTTAGTGCGGGCCCCCGGGACACAGGGCTCCTCTGTTCACGCCGGGCCTGTTGGTCCTCAGTAGCTAAACTAATGTCATTCTGGAAACAACTAATAAAGGGGGTCTAGATGCGGGCGATGGGCCATCAGTCTCATCGGCGACACTGGCTGTCCATGACTAACAGTCTGGCTGGAGGGGGGGGGGTTCATAAACCACAATCCGACAACCATCACTGACTGTGCTCGGTTGATAAATGGATAATTTCAGCTGTGTGTGTCTCTCGGGGTGGCACTGTCGCTCCAACACTTTGACCCAGACTGAAATGTCTCCAAACTGAACCTGATAAACATGTTGGCGTGCTGTCGTTAGCGTTTAGCAGACAGACACACAGCTGCAGACCATGAGTCAGTCTACTGTAGTTTAAGTTCCTCTACAGACATTTAGCTGTGTTGGTAATTCCTTTGCAAGAACTATCAGCTCTTTTTGTCTTTTTTTTCACTCACTTTTGCCTCAATTTAAAGGGATAGTTCAACATTTTGGCAAATCACCTTTAATTGTTGGTGCATAGACGCAAGCTGCACAGCTAACGCAACGGAGGCGCACGCCCTTTCCCCTAATCAAACTCATCAAATACACAATCCAACAACTCCAAAGCGCTCTCGTGAACAAGTTGTGACCTGCACATTCACCACGCTATGAAATAATAACCTTATCATTACGACACATGAAGCAAATACTCATGTGCTTTTCCGGAATGTAGTTCCGGCAAAACAACTCTGTTTCGTAATGGCACGTTATAATTTCATAGCGTGGTGAATCTGCAGGTCACAACTTGTCCACTATAGCAGTTGTTGGATTGTGTATTTGATGAGGTTGATGAGGGAAAGGCAAAAGTACCATTCACCTCCATTGTGTTCGCTGAGCAGCTCACGTCTCTGCCCCGCTGATCTCAAAACAACATGCACCGATAATTAAAGGTAATGAACCTACTGCTATGACTATAGGGATTCCGGTCCTCGAGGGTTGCCTTACATATTTTAGAAGTTTCCTGCTACAACACACCTGATTCAAATGAGTGGCTCATTATCAGGCCACTGCAGAGCTTGATGACGAGCTGATCATTTGAATCAGGTGTGTTGTAGCAGGAAACTTGTAAAACATGCAAGGCAGTGACCCTCGAGGACCGGAATTGGGGAACCCTGGATTATGGCAATAGGCGGATTTGCCAAAATGTTGAACTAGCCCTTTAAAACATCAGCGCTTTTAGAGGTGGTGTTTTCTGGGTCCCTACAGTATCATACTGTGTTGTACAATATGGTGCATTTTCTACACAGCCTGTGTTTTTATGAAGTTGAGGATTCGTGCTTATCTTGTTCTCACTACACACACACACACAGTCTGACCTGTATCCTTCTCTTTGTTGCGTGATAGCTCATGCACGTGGCCGCTGATCTCCATGCGCAGGCCGTCAATGACCTCATCCAAGGCCTTTGAGCAGGTGGAGTCCACGCTGATGAAGAACTCATACTGGTCTTTGTCCATCCGCGACGGACGGGACTCGATGTGCGTCAGGTTGATGCCCTTGTCCTGCAGGAGACAACGGAGCCGAGGTGAGCTCAGAAGATGCACTTTTGTTTTTATTTTTGGTGAATTTCCCCCGCAGCATAAGGTTCAAAGTAAACAAAGTTGGTGCAAGTGTAAATACTGTATGTTTGCTGCTACACTTCCTCTGTTCGGCCACTAGAGGGGGCTGTGATGTTGCTAAATTGATGGGTATTATCTCTCAGGCTCTGCACCCTGACCTTGGGTAAGAGCTGCCTTGAACTCTCTCTGTCTCTCTCTGCAAACGGACACTGAACCAGACACACTGGTAACTTGCACAGTGAAGGTATTCAGGACATATTGTACTGATTTGGTGCAAAATTGCCAGATAAATTACCCCAACTCTGCTCTTTTCTTTTTCTTTTTTTTTCCTCATTCTGCTGTATGAACGCAAAAGCCTTTTGGGAAAGGTTCCAGACGTTTTTTGGTTTTTTTTGGCTGCGATTCCAACGTCCAAAAAAAATGCAAAGAGGCTCCGGCTCGTGTGAGGAAGCGTGATCGTCGAGTCGTAATTACCATCAAAAATGTGTTTTTGTTTATGTAACTTTTGGGGAGGGAGATGGGAGTATGTTGTTCCCTGGCTACCATAGGCTAAGTAAAGGGAGGGCGTGAGCAGCAGGGCCCCCCCTGTTCTCTCCCATCTGGATCTCATTCGATATATAACAGCTTTTTTTTTTTTTTTTTAAAGCCCATGTGGTCTTGTATTTTCCCCCGGGGACAGTTCAGACACAACCAAAGACAGTGTCCAGGCTGGCATCTTGAAAGACAGGATGCCTTGAGTTTTGTGAAGTAATTTCATCTCTGCACAGTCTGAAGATTTACTGTTGCTTTCTCAACATGTTTAACAAGAAAACAGAAGTTTTCCAATTGGAAATTTCATTTATTTAACTTAATTTGTGTTGCTATTCACTTTAAATCCACAAGTATGAAGAATAAAACCATTATTAAAACCCACACTGAATATATGATGCACACAGAGCTTTAAAAACCAATGAGGTGTGTTCAAGTAAAACTCATTAGCTATAGCCTAAAGGAATTTCCCTGATGTCACCTGATGATGTTAGCTCATATTTTGCACATTAATATTTCAATTTTATATATCTGTAAAGTCAAAGTTTGTTTTTAGGTGACTGCACAAGTTTTGGAACCAAAAAGTGCATTTTCTTGTGCATTAAGAGTGAAATATTTCATCGTGGTCCAGCTTAGTCCACCTTAAGTCCTAAAGCCATGCAGCAGCATGTCAGGGGGTCATCTGGTCAGACTTCAGTACCCCTCTGAGCCGTCCCTCCCTGTAAACGCAGGTGACATTAAACCCCCTGCCGCGAGGTTGCCAGGTCAAGTTCGGCCCGTGGCTCCGAGTCGTCGTCACATGAAAAGCACGCTGCCGTGTCACATGCTGCGTGCTCGGGCTTGAGACTCAGGCGGATAAATGGGAAACGGTATGGTGGGTTTTAGTTTGTGACCCTTTATGAATGAAAATATGGAGATTAGACGATGAGCACATGATGTCGCTTTTTTTTTCTCTTTTTTTTTGTGCAGCATGAGCTGTTTTCTGTTGTTGGGGGGGTTCGGAGGGGCTGATGAGGGGGTGTGCTGATGGTTTGGGGATCATTTGACATGAAAAGTCTGGAAATGAGAGGAAGAGGGGAGGGGTGAGGTGGAGCAGGGGGAGGATCAGGAACGTGGGAGCTCATAGGTTCAAAGAGGATCCTGATGTTTGCAGCTGCATTTGGAGAACAGCAATTTGGCACATACTTGGTATTGATCACGGTCAACCCACTCGTGTCTCCGCCCCCCACCCCCAAATAACTCACATGTCTGCGAAGAGGAATGTTTCTCTTTAATCTTAAAATCATGAATCAAATTGTATTTTATTTTATTGTTGTTTTTCCAGTTATTGTTGTTCTGGAGTCAAACTTTGAGCTTTGCCTGCAGGAAGAGCAAACTGAAGTCTTGGTTGGACATCGAAGTTGAAGATTAAACAATCAGTGTTTACTTCGGGCCTTCGCACTGTCACGTACACATGGGCCTTTCAGAACGATGACACAATAACAAAAAAAACACGACACACACTGATACATTGACCCTCTCGAGGTTGCAGACGTGCAAATTAGAAAGAAGTACAACCGGTTCCTGTCCTCTTTTTTTCTTTTTGTTTAACCATGGTTAGTCTTATTTTGAAGGGCTTAACCACGATGATGTCGTAGTGATGTCATCAAGTTTAGGTCGACTTGAACTTGAGGCTTAATGATTAAAAGGAAAACAAGAAGTGGAGGTGTAAGGTTTAAAAGATGTGAGCTTTCTGGAAGCTGATAGGTTGAATTGCATTATGGGAAATGTAGGCAATACGATACAAAGTTGGTTAAATCTTTATTGTTCCTCTTTCTATCCGTCTACTGACATTATAAAAGAACATAACTTGGATGTTAAATGTGTGGTGGAGTGATTTTAACTATTTTATTCTATTTATTAGTTTAACATGTAGTAAAATATGATTTTGATAAATTATTTGGTCTGTAAAATGTTATAAAATTGATTCCTGTTTAGAAAACCTGTCCAGATCCACATTTTTAAATTGATAAAATGAAATTACTGAACGTTCACTGATCATCATTATACAGTCATTGCTGGTTTGTTGTCGCGATTTATCAATGGATTGACTCATTTTTGCAGCTCTGTGCCTGGTTCAGTCGGTTCGCCCCCCGCTAGTCACTGTGTGATTGCTTTAGGACACCTGGCTGGAGGAGGTGGGTCAGTGGATCAAAGAGCCAGCTGACATGTTTGCACATGACTTGATACACAAACAAGAGAGATAAGTTCAGTTTGTTTTAGTTGTTGCTTCTTCAAAAGGTCAAAAAAGGCCTCGAACACCACACAAAAACAGCCGCACAGACTCGGACACATGAATCCTTCTTTCCTCCAACGCAAATACTGGCAAAACTTGATGTGCTAACTATTTAAACGACGTCCTAATCTATTAATATCCGTCTAAAATTGCTTATTTAATGTTAATCAATAACTTTTTTGAAGCTGAAAGACCTGAGGAAGCTTGAGCAACTTGATGTAAAAGAAAATTATTTGACATTTCATACAATCAAAATAATGATGATTATTATGAATGAAGATTAATAAGTTTGAGGTAGCTGTGCTTTTATTTGCTGAGCCAAACTAGCTGTGACGTACTGTTTACAGTCTTTATGCTAAGCTAAGCTAAGCTAAGCTAGGCTAAGCTAAATTAACTGAATCCTGGCTTGTTTTGATCTTATGTTAATAAGTATATTTCCCAAGATGTGTAACTATTCCTTCAAACACTAAACTTATTTATTTCCATGTTACTGTCACTGCTGTTTGTGGATTCCTCAGAATCATTAAAAACATTTGTTGTTGTTACATAAACGGTTGGTTTTGGTGATCTGAAGCTGTGTTTTTTAACCCACAGCCTGGAGTAGTTAGTTTCACCACGTGAAGACTAAACCACCCCGGCACTAAATTAACATTCCTGCGCTCTCTGGTTGGCTCGCTGCTGCTGCTGCTGCTGCTGCTTGCAATGCTGCAGTTTGTTGCATGCTGCATGCATCACCTCACCTGCAGCTTATTTTAAAGGCATGCAGCCAGGAGGAAGCAGGATTTTGAACCGTGAGCGGACCCAGCAGGCGATGAGTAATGACAGTTAGGAAACAGTCTGGTCACGTTTGTCAGGTTTTTACCTCAAACATACGCAGGGCCTTGGCCAAAGCCCCCACCTCCTCGTTGAGGGAGAAGATGCAGGAGATCACCTCTGACTTCTGGCCCGTCTCCTCCTCCAGGTACATGGAGCCTCTTCTCTTCTGTGGAGGGAGGGAGGGAGACACATTAAAGCCACAGATAAAAGAGAAAGCCTCAGGGAGCAAGAGGTGCGCTCACGTTGATGGTGCAGGGAGCAGCCTATAGCTCCGCTGCTGCATATAGGTCAAATGGAAAACATGTGTTGTTTTAGATTTTCTAATCGCTTGTATTGCTGATTTGGGTTTGGCGCTCTAATTGTGTGTGTCTGTGTTAAAGCGCAGCCATATGTACCAGAAGGAGCATGAAATCTTGTTCAAAGTCATGACACCGCAGATCGTAAAGCTCAGAGCAGCTCGCAACTTTAACCTCCAGGCGCCGACCCCTCTGCAGCTGACATAACGCCGCCGTGACGACAGGCTCCAAACACCAGAGGATTTTTTAACAAATGAGAAAATGAATGCAAACACATGCTGATGTTTTTCTACTTTTTTGCAGGTGTCACAATTTTTACAGATACCTGAACTGTTTTCTTGAACCTCATACTTTGTTCCTTCTCAGTGCAAAGTGAATAGTGAAGGAATATTTTTCATCTTCCTACTACTAATAATTAATCTCATTATTGATTTTACTGTTGGAATTATGTGTGAAATAGGAGAAAATAACAAAAAAGTGCACATCAAAACTTCCCAAAAGCCAAAATTCTATTTGATTTATGACCATAAGTCAAACAAATGCATAAAAACAAACATTTTAGAAGCAGGAACTTGGTAATATTTAACATAGTTGTTCAATTATTGATTAATCAGGTAATTATTTCATCTCTACACAAGACAAAAACATGTCATCTATCTCCTGCACGGTTAGTCTTTTCTAGTGGTTATTTCTAATTAGTGACCTTGTCATATTACCCAAGTGTATTATCACTGCACATATTGTTCATTCATTATGACCTCAGCTGTTTTTTTCCCTCCTCTATTCACTGGCTTTGTCTCCTGTTGTACCTGGAATATTCCAGCTATGACTCTTTCTGTTTCTGCTGCTGCACTGCATTAGTATGAGGAGGTGAAACAGGTAGTTTTTTATAGTTAATTACTTTTTTCCCCAGCTCACATGACATAGGAAACACAAGACAGTTGCTGTCTTTGCAGAAAGTGATGGAAAAAACAAAACAAAAACAAATGCAAATGTGTAATAAGTGAATAATAGATGTAGCTAATACTAATGAGGTGTCAGGAGTCAGAGGTCAGATTTACCCGGGTGCCCTGCTCTGTCTTCTCCGCCTCGGGGCCGTAGGTACCGTTCACTTTCTTGTAGGCAGCTTCCATGTCGAGGCTGTGCAGGTAAACAAACAACCTGTGTGCGCTGATGCTGAGCTCTCTGAGGCTGTGCTGAACTTTCTGGGAGCTGCTCGTGTTTATAAAACCTCTCCCGGTTTAACGCGGCGCAGGCCACGTGACTCCTCCACATCCCCCTGCCGCACCGGGCGGGCAGCCTGTCACGGGATGTTTCGTTGTGAAACAGAATCACAATGACGCATCTGGTTCTTGTTGTGTGCACCGCTGGGCTGAGGTTGCCCCCGGGTATGAGCAGCAGGACTTTATGCTGGAACTTTTGCTTTATTAATTTTTTCTGTGCGTGTGTGTGTGTTTGTGCGCTCGTGCAGGCTGGCAGAGCAGACAACAGGTAGAAGAAGAAACCACAGAACCAATCAGGAAACTTGACTTTGATTAGTATTCGTTTAATGATCCGATCTAGTTGAGGGGGCGTTCACGAACACTCACAACTATAGGTATTTTCAGATTCCTCAGAGCTTTCTCATTTCATTTGTGCTCAGATCCTGTTACAAAGTGTTTTTAACCATAAATTAGACCAAAAATACAAACTATGACGATAATTGAATAGACTAATTAATTATAATTTGACACCCAATCCCTAAAATCCATTAACTGAATAAATAAGTAATAGGCTATAAATAAAAATAAAAGAATAACAGAACAATGAAATTACAAATAAAGTGGATTTAACTACAAATTTAGACAAAAATACAACATTTAAACATTAAACATCACACTCTATTAATTGAAAAGATAGCAGATGGATAACATAAGACAAGATAATACTAAACTCATAAAAATGACTAATAAAGTGGTTTAATCACAAATAAAGACCAAAATATGAACAAAATAAAGAAATAAACTCACAAATTTATTTTAAAAAATTACAGAAAAAATCTTAAAATCCAACAATTGAATACATTAAATAATATAAATAAGACAAAATAAATTCAAATGAAATAGAAATGCAAAATTACGCTACGTTCTTAAATCCTCTTTATTACTTAGACTGGATATTATTTGTTCTCATCAACTACAGTTACCTAAGAGTCACAGTTCTCCAGGAGACAATAAAATCCCTCAGAAAGTGTTTTTCCACATGTTTCCTTATACTTCATAACTTGTGTGACTTTCCCAAGTTGTTAATTAAAGCTTTCATTTAGTTTTAGTCAGATGTTTTACCCATTCCTCCCTCCTGTTACGTAAAACCCAACTCTCACCATCACCACCTGAGGCTGAGGGACTCCACAGGTGCCACATGAGGGCAGTGTGGCTTTGGTAATAATCACCAGTCCAGCTGTTTGCCAGTTGAGGAAAAACATGTCCAAGCTGCAGCTATTGATCCAATGACATCATAACCAAAACTGATTGTAGCTTTTTGCTGTTGCATTGATCACAGTTAAATATTACTGAAAACATCAACAGTAGGGATTTTCCTTTTGTACATATTCTCCTCAAGTTGCTGGTCCAAATCCAGCTGAGTGTCTCTGTTGCATAACACACTCTTTAGGTGAGAAAGTATTAAATTCATTTTAACATGGATCTATTAGTTGTTTAGTCCATTTAGCATTTGCATTTAGGCTTTCATTTGATTAGAATTAATCCTTAAAGGGATATTTTTTCAGGTGTTTAATTAATAGCGGACAAATATACCACTTTATGCAAATACAACTTTATTATACATACAATTAAAAACCCTCAAAGGCCTCACTGCTCTTGGCGTTATATGACGTCATGATGGCTCCGAGTCCTCCATCCTATTGGTAACTGTCACCAGCGACCGTTTAGCTCGGGTTCTGCAGATGATTCATTTCCGGCAACTGATTCAAACTCCAGGTCAAAGGTCAATATAGGAGGGGAAAGAAATTTGCATTAATGCCTTGTTATTATTGCGTTGACGCTGACAGCCCTAATTTGCATATATTTTATATTGTGTGTAAGCTTAAAGTGTAATTTAACAGACTTATGGACACTTAAAGCTGAACTAATCAATATTGATGCATTGATAATGAGTCAGATGACATGTGCTCCTCTTAGCATCTCTCAGATAAGTCCAGATTTATGTTGCTCCATTTTTTACAGCTTATTCTTTTGCAAGCTGCTCATAATAAAAATGCACATAAGCCTTTACATCCACAGACTAGAGACTCATAGTTGTGCCTCTGTGCGTGTGTGTAGTTCACTATTTTCCCGATGAGCCCATCTGGACCCATGTGATGTCACATAAAAAAGTCCCAGGGTTCCTCCTCACATTGTATAGTACAGTCGGATGGAGAGCTTCCCCGCTGCGTCATTTACTGTCATTAATGGTGATGATGGAGACAATTGCTCATTTATCACAAGAAGTGGTGCAGTGTGCGTCCCACAATGGCTCCTCTCCATAGGGCCTCAGTCTTATTCACACACTGAAGCTCCATTCTCGCACTAATGACGGTCCAGATGCAACGAGTCACTGTCACTGTCTGCGAGGAATGAGCTCTTTTACACTCTGCAGCTGTCCTGTTTTTTTTGTTGTTGTTTTTTAATATATAATATTTTTTTGCTTTTGTCATGATTATGCAACTCCAGTTTTTTTTTCCTTTCCAACCATACTTCTTGGGAAAAAGTGCAGTTGGACGGAGGGTGGCGACTCCAGCACAGAGGAGTAGCAGGGGTGCTTAGAGATGATAATCGCTTATAGAGTTGTGAGGTTTCTAATTGTGCTTTCATGAGCCGTCGTTGATTAATGGACTTAGTTGACAGACATCTTGCGATTGTTGTCCACATGTGCACCGTCCGCAGGGGTGCTGCTGAAGAATCCACTTGCGGCCTTCCAGCAGCATTGTGGCGACTCTTTTCTGAGAGTAGGAGAGCAAGAGGGAGAGGGAGAGGCGTGAGGAGGAGGAGGAGGGGGGAGGAGGTGGTGGTGGTGGAAGAAAAGGAGTGGGAGCAGAGAAAAGAGAATGAAACTTTGAGGCTTTGGGCAGCGCTGTTGTAAAGGGGAGTGAATGAGTGCGGGGGCCGTGCAGCCAGCCACATGGGCCGTTCTCACTCGGGATAATGGAGGCCTTTCTGTGGTTCTTAACCCTCCTTGTCGCACGCTGGGAACGGGCAGCCGTCCGCCCCGTCGCTGACAACAGACACGCTCAGACATGCTCACCCGCTGGATAATTGAATTTTACACCCAGAAAAGTAAAGTCACCTCCTCCTCCTCCTCCTTCCTCCTCTGGACGGGTCCCCAGCTCCACGTGGCCCTGACAGGAAACTCTCCCAGGATCAACATCTCATCCAAGGGGACGAGTCCAAACTGAAACACTAAGAGCCACTTCACATCAATGCACCACATTGATCCTAGTTGTATTGGATTGATTAAATTGAGATTTGCACTTTCTTATGTTTCAATAACTACTGGATTGATTGCCATTCAAATTTTGCACATGTCAAGATTCAGTTATGTTGTTATGTTTATTTGATATGGACATCACAAATACATTGAGACTGTTCCAGTGGACAGACCAGATGTGCACAAAAACACAAAGCATATTATCAACAGTATGAGATAAAACAAAATGCATGACACAACATCACAACAGTAATATGCTAATCTAAAAACACAGAGCACAAGATCAGTGAGAGGAGATGATGCAAACAGAAATCATGATTGCAACGGTAATATTAGTGAAAAAGTCCGTATTTATACATGTGAGCACGTTGTTTTGCTTTTAACCAGTACTTCTTCATTTGTTATTTTTCGTGCACGAATGTACGTCAATATTGAAATACTGTGCCTCCCAGCAAGCACCAGTACCACAGAGACTGTAAAATCAAGAAAACAGGTTAAAATACACAAATAAAATAGAATATACCAATGAAATAACAATAAACAATGTAATTATGACTTAAATGTGAGGTTATTGGATATAAAGTTAAAGTGCAGCCAGCTGTTTTATCACCTCTGCAGACTGTGCAGCACCACAACAAAGACGTGTTGTGTTACTGGCAGCGAGTGCTCTGTAATTAGTTTCCTACACAACAAGATGCAGATTAGATTGGCGTGTTGTTTTCAAGAGTTTGTTTAAGGGGGAGACCTGAGGCCCCTAACTGAGGGGGATTACATGTTAATGTAGAGCTGGTTGTGTTGTAAAGAGACAGCGATCCTGACCCTCCCTCCACTCTCCATCTCCCCCTCCCTCCTTCTTTCTCTGACAGTGCACGGCTTCCTACCCTCGGGCTGCTGATGATCTCGTCGGAGAAGGAGGAGGAGGAGGAGAGGGTGAGGGAGGGTGAGGAGGGGGACCAGGGTCACCGCCCTCCCCGGTTCTCTGACCAAACACAAAAAAGGTGTTTCCTCCCCGCAGCCGTGGTCACTTTCACCTGTCACTCACACTCCCTCTCTGCGTCACCCAGCGGCTGCAGGTGAGCGTCTGAGCGTCGGGGCCGGCGGCTCCACCACCAACACCAAGTCCCCCGGGGTGGTGGCAGGGGGGGGATGTGGGGGGGAGGGGCGGTTGTTGTGTCCTCACGTCACCTGAGAGCGTCAGACGCCGGGGTATAGGCTGCCCACAGCAAGATCATTGTGGCCTCATGCAACCTGAGAGTCATGACTGCAGCCACTTCTTCATTTTGACCACCTCACATCCGAGTTTTACCCCCAAATATTTAACTGTTGGGATTTTTTAAGTTCAATTTTAAAACAAGATGCATGGACTCTACCACGTTTCATCTCTGTTTAACCCACCTGTTGTCTTCCTGGGCCAAGGAAGGAAGGAAGGAAGGAAGGACAAAGGGAAAGATAGGAGGAAAGGGGAAAAGGAGGGAAAGAAAGATGGAAGGATAGGGAACAGATCAGGTCACTCGGATCAAAAGAGCAAGGAAGAAGAAGGAAGGAAGGAAGGAAAAATGATTGTGGAAAGAAGGAAGGGGAGAGGGAAGGAAAGAAAAGAAAGATGGAAGGATAGGGTCAACAGATCAAGTCAATCGGATCAAAAGAGCAAGGAAGACGAAGTAAGGACGAAGGGAAGGAAGGGAGAAAGGAAGGGAAGAAGGAAGGATGGAGGAAGGGAACAGATTGGATCATTTTGACCCAGAAAGACAACAGGAGGGTTAAATGTTCAGGACCTGCACACAAACAGGTGACGCATGTTTCCATACCTACAGTATTTAAAGCAGCACATGCACCTGGAGCTTCACATTAAACATGCATTTCTTCACATGCGATGAATGAAACATGTAAAACACCTTCACACCTGCACATTGAAACAGACTCATTTCAAACCAAATTAAACATTAAATCTCATGTGATTTGAGACACTGGGGGATTTACTGCAGTGAGGAGATTTATTCTTGTCTCCCAGGATTAACGAGGAATTTACCACATCAACAAACATTTCACCTCATCATCACTCACTAAAACTTGCTAAACTAAAGCTAATCTAAACCGCGGCTCGTGCTGTTATTCTGTGACGCACCATAAACCTCTCCACACTCTGTTCCCTCTCCGTCTCATTCATCAGGTTGTTTCATCTCCTGTGTGTGTGTGTGTTTGTCTTTCTGAGCCGCGCTCCGCTCCGTGTTTACCCAGCCGTCACTGGCAGAATGTACAGTGACGAGCACAGAGACTTAATGAGAACTCTGTGATTGACCGACATTCAGGCAGCGCGCCGCACCGTGTACCTGATGAGCGCTGAGAGCAAACACACACACACACACACATGCACACACATACACATACACAGAGAAGGGCCGTCACTCTGCAGCTGTTAGTTGTGCTCGAGTCATTTCCTCAATGTAGATAAATGTTATTTTATGATGGTGATGTGAATTTAACAAAGATAGACGGCTCATAAATTCCCCTTTAAGTGACAATTGATCCCAGAGTTATCGTGGTGCTGGCACTTAAAAGGAAATCATTGATGTAAATATAGTAAATCAGCCTTTAAATGAAGCATTTCATTCATAAATCATGATTTCTACATGGAAATTCAATGTTTCCTTTAATGTTAAAGTCTGTCAGTGTTGGTATTAGTGGTTCTAGTCCTGGTAAAACTGCATTATTGTGGTATTGCCAATCCTAGAGAAAAAAATAATGAAGCAAATACAGATGCCATTAAGTTAAAATGTCTTTTTAAGCAAAATAATAAACCCCAACCTGTTCCATCATCTCCAAAATGTCACTTAACCTGCACTTCAACCACAAAATAAGATGCATAAATACATTTGAGAGCAGGAAATATAATGTGCAAAAAAAGATGGGAAAGAAGAAGAAAAGCGACAAGAAGATCAACGATAATTCAAATTCCTGCATACAGATCACTCCACTATAAGCTTGTTTAGTCACAATCATTTCATTTCCAAAGACACAGGATCATACAACTCCCATAATGCACCTGAGTATCATCACCTTTTCAAACACTGTGCAAAGTTGGACTGAGCTTTACATGTAGAACTGGTGGCATCCAGAGTTTATATCTGAACTGTATACCTCCGCCCAAAGATATAGTCCCTTTCCTTGCAGTGCTGCAGTAGATCTTTTAGTCTGTAATTGTTCACCTGTGTTAACTCTTGTTTTAACTTTTTCCTTTTTTGGTTGCTGTTGTAGCACTTTGAGAATTCTTGTTAAATGTAAAGTGCGTTACAAGTACAATTTATTATTATGAGTATTATTATTATTACTTCTGAGTAGTTTATAGATGTGTGTTTCATGTGTAGTAATGGTCTCTCTCTCTCTGCCAGCAGAGGACGACATTGGCCTCCCTCCCATCAGCCCCTCTTCTCCTCTCGGTCCCCAGCGACGGCCCCTCCCATCAAAGCCATAACCTCTCCTAATCCCCCCCCCCCCAACACACACCCCTTGTTGCCCTGGAGACGGCTCAGACGAGCAGGTGATGCATTGACAGGGAGCAGATGGTTCCCTGTGGAGGTAAGCATGGCTGAACAATGCTTCCATATTCATCATAAAGTCTCGCTAACTCTCCGCGTCTCTCCCTCCTTCAGCCGCCAGCGCACACATAACTTCAAAGCCGAATGAGTCGAGCTTTCACCGACCGACCCGCACTCGCCGCGTCGCCCGTGCACACTCACTGCACACTGAGCCGAGGTGATAATGTTGTGACAGGTTATGAGACGGACACTTGTGATAAATAGAAGCTCCTCCATTCATTTTTTTTTTTTTACAGTAGCTGGGATGGGAGGCAGGAAAAGTAAAGACAGACAATAGACGGCTCCTTCCCTCGGCCTCCCTGCGCTTGTCTTCTGCAGGTGTTTTCGGGCTTTTCGCCGCAGTAACTCACTGGTCTAAAAGAAAAAGAAGCTCCTTCTTTTAGCCCCCTGTCTCCCCTGGAGATAAAGTACAGACACCCCACTCTCCCTGTCTTTCTTTCAGCTAACTCCTGAATAATCCAGCAACAATACAGGCGCTCTGAGGCAGTGTGCAGCGATTCGCCGCAGGCCTGACTTGTTTTTTTTTTTTTTTTTGGGAGGAGGGGGGGGGGTGCAGTTAGCAGGGGTAGGGGTGGCATTATGGAGATCAGCTAATGCATGTAAAACACTGCATCCATTTTTTTTTTTTTTTATTGGAACAAGTGGTAAAAGGGGGCGAAAAAGAAAAAGTGTGTGGTACAATAGAGGCTGTGGAGCGCTACGCTTAACCCACCACACCTGGAGCACACAACAGGGGGCGAGAGTGGCAGCCCACCTCCTCCTCCTCCTCCACCCATCATCACCAGCACCACAGCACCTATCAATACAGGCTGTAAGGAGCTTGGTTGGGCTGCAGGAGGAGGAGGGGGGGTGCCTGTATTCACGGCCTGACTATGATAAAGACGCACAGTGAGGAGCCATTCAAGAGCCCTGTGCCCATAATGGAGTCACTAATAGGTGCCTATTCAGCAAGGAAAGTGTTTTCTGGAGGAGAAAAAAAAAAAAAAGTTTGGGGGGGAAGCAACAATCACTTTGTCTGCTGCCTTGTGTATGTAAAATTTATGCAGCGCTCCACCCCTCCGCCCTTATCCAACTCTTTCTGCTGTCTTTTTTTTTCTTTCTTTAAAGAGCGTCGCGCAGTGAATAGACTACATGCATAGTTTGGAGTCTTCCTTTCATCCTTACTTGAAAATAAATTGAATGGTGTGTCCTCGAGTGAGTCCAGTCCAGCGGCAGGGATCTCAAAACGGGGATACACACTCTTTCTTTCTTTCTTTCTTTTCTTTTTCTTTTACCTCCCTCTCTCCATAAATCTGTTGTTCCGTATGCACAGGTGACCGACTCTTACATAAATTTCGTTTGTATTCTTTTGCAAAATCTTGCATGCACTGTGCAGCCTGGACTTTCTCTTTGTATAAGCGCCTGTGTGCGTTCATAATTGGCATTTGGATACGGATGAGTTTTCAGTGTAAAATATCACAATAAGGTAGAAGTTCCAGTCTTGCATTGCAGTCCAATACAATAATATGTAGGACAGTTTTATCTTCTTGGCAGTCTTGCAAAAGCTGCAACCATAGTTGTGTTTACAAAATGTAGAGGTGATCATACTGCACATCCGCCTCTGAGCAGCTACTTTATTAATTTATTCAGTGTTGATTTGGATTAGAAAGTGACTCTGGCTTCAGCAGTAGAAAGGAAACAGATATAGAGCAGAGGCAAAACAAAAGTGATAGACTTGAGATGGGTTTGGAGATTATAAAAGGAAACAGCTGTTAATGTTAATGTTGGTTAAGTAACATAAGATAAACTAAAAATCTATACCACAGATTGCATGAATTGATCTCTAACTCTATTTGGATGATGTTTTCAGGGTTCACTAGGCCAAAACATACAGAGGGTTTGGATTATGTTGTTAGAAGCTGATGTGCAGCAATTACAACTTCTCCTGTGAGGACACATTGTGTTACTACAGTATTACAACTGTGACATTTATGCATAAATATATAAACAGGCAGCTACAGATTCTTCATGAAATTACAACAGCAAATGTTGCACCTGTTTCTATGAAAGTTACAAATCAGATCTCATTAGTATTCGTCAAATCATTTTCACCTTAATGAGCCAAGATCTTGGATACAGCTGTGGCTGATGTGCAGGCTGATAGCAGCTATATTTGCTGCTGCTGCTGCTGACCCCCCCCCCCTTGGTGCAGAGGCACCAGGGGAGCAGAGCTTGTGGATGAGCTGACTAATCTTGAAATGCTGCGACCATATTGAAAGAGGGGACATGAACTGAGAAATACTGGGAGCATATTGTGCTGCATGTCAAAGGGCTTAGCTGACAGATTGATGAGATGCGGAAATAGCAGAGCTAACCGGGGGGGGCTGGAGCTTGAGGAGAGAGGGGAATGGAGGGGGCGAGGGGGGGGCGAGGGGGTCCCAGCATGGCATGGCAACTAGGATTTGGAGTCAGAGCAGGACTCCCCGCAGCCCCACCGGTGCAGGTCACCGCTCTTTGATTCTGGGTCCCTCTGCCGACAAAGGGCAGCACGCAGTGGGCCGGGCGGCTCTCCTTAGAATAGCATGAAAGCCCTTGTAATGGTATTTTTATGTGTTTTGTGAGAGGCTTTGTCAGCTTTTGTGTGCTGATGTATGTGTTTATTTGTGTTGGTGTATATGTGTATGTGTGTGTGCGTGTGCACCATCTAAATTGGCCTTTTTTGACCATTATTTCAGTCCAATTGAGAGAAAGTCTAACTACTTCTTTCATTTAGAGATTTTCACTGCAAATGTGCCAGTATAATTTTTAACTCTTAGTTGAACAATTGTTTTTCTCTTCTTGGTCTTATAAAGAGAAGATTAGAAATTGAAAGCTACTATAATCAAAATTTTATATTAAAAATGAATCGTTAAAGCACACACAGCCAATCATTGGCATCTATTGTTTTAGCTTTTAAAGTCCATAATTCAAATGTTATGCTTCACTTCTGCCATAGTTCATCTCTTTTAAGCAGAAAAGCTGTACATTGAACTGAGCTGAATTGAAACAAGGATCCACCACATTCACAAAATACTGAGATTTTCCGACCATACGCTTCCGCTCGCACAACAATGCATTTTCTGGCAGTGTCTTAGCAACTCTTATTGTGGCATCTGGATTACCCAAAGTGCACTGCAGAGCCCCCGTAGGGTCGGACAGAGGGGAGACTCCGGGCAGAGTCAGTGTGCTTTGGAGGGGACGAGGTCACGGTGCTGCTGTAATCTGGAGAGTTTTAGAACAAAATGGAATAAAGGAGACTTGTGTGTTTTTTTGCAGATGATGCAGAAGACAAATGTCTCAGGATTAGGATTGTTTTTTAGCAGAAGTGGGACAGTGGTTGTGTGTATGTGTGAGTGGGTTGGCCGCCAAGTGTTTGGTCTGGTGGTCACCATGGAGATCAGGGACTGACTGACTGACTCACCGCTCCTTACTGGTTCACAGGCCTTGTTAATGTTACACCAAGAAGAGCATATTCACTACGATTTTTTCTTCAGCGCTGCAAATCTGAAGATGAAGAACCTCAAATCCAAGACACACTCTAGATAATAAGCTTTGATCACAGATACAGATAGAGGGCTGTTCAGAACACGCACACAGAGACACACACACACTGCTGAGGTCTGATTTGTGGAACTGATAGGGTCCATTGTTTCCACAGCACTTGCCACTATATGCCCTGTAATGTAATTAGGGCCAGGAGATTTATGCCGCTGTATGGCAGCCCAGAACCTGATCCGTGTTGTGTCTGGAGTCGGGGCTGAAAAGCCCTCTCTCTGTCCAGCTGGTCCTGGTTTCTGCTCTGGCCTCTGTCACTGTGTGGGGTTGCACGGCGCTGCTCGCTCCCTAATTGAAAGCTGTGGTTTACTGTCGGCCTTGTTGTCCTGTTGCATCTGGAAAAAATATGGAGGTGGATGTTCATTATTTGTCTGAAAATGTGTAGCAAACTGATGGGAAACTCAGGCTGTGCTTGTGTGAAATGCTGTGCATGAGAGACCTGCACCAGGGTAGCAGGATGGTAATTATTAACAGCCATAAGCTATTTAAATAGACTTGTTTTTCTTTTTTTTTTGCCTCCCACAGAGAGGCATTGCCCAGTTCCTCTTCTCTTAAACAACTCAGCCACAAAGACTGAAGCTATACAGCAGGAAACGTCAGGATTTTAATGGTGAAAATGAGGAGACTGAGGCATTAGAGCTCGTTGAACATGTCTGCTGTGGACAGAGCAGCAGCTCCGGAGCGTCACTGGGAAAACAGACCTTCCAGAAATCAGGATTTCAGGCGTCCTTTGAGACTTGTGTCTCGGCCCAGACATCCCGTCAGCAGCAGCAGCACCAGCACCTGGTCGCCTGGGTCTGGGCCCGGCCCCCGTTCTGCACAGCACGCGCACAGGGTGAGTCCATCCATCGCCCACCCACCCAGCAGCTCTTTTCCCCACTAAATCCACAGCTTGAGCGGCCGGCCCCGCTGCCGCCACCGCCCACAACTCCAATATCCCAAATGAAAGACACGTCAAACGCTGCTGAATGAGCCCCATGTAGAGAACATGAGAGAGAAGATCCGTAAGACCCGGAGCATCTGTCCACCTCTCTGACACTAATGAATGTTAAGTAGGTTAGCTGCTGGTGTGCCACTGTCCCATAGGTCATTGTGACTGGTGGTGGCAGCGGGGCTGTGCTTTTGTCAGGGTGCGCCAAACCCCCTGTGAGACGCCGAAAATGGCTGGGCCGCTTACTCACTGCACACAATCCCAGCGCCAATAGTTGCCATATTGATCCTTCTTGCTTGCAGATTAAAGCATAAAAGGAGCTCTGTCCTATCAGCGGGGGTCCCCACTGACTCCCAGAGCTCATTTCAGGGTCACAGAGTCCTTGCAGCCCCCTGACCCGAGCCCCAATATGAACACACACAAACACCGGTGCAAGGGCTGCATGGACAGAAACCTTTCCAGGGATGAACTCCATTAAACAGGATTGGTCGGATGCTCACATTCATGGCTCATTATAGCTGACCCCGGCCTTTCTCTTTTCTCAATCTGGGTGCTCTCCCATTCTGTCCCCGGCTCTAACCTGGCCAAAGACATGCTGAGGTGGTCGGCCTCACCTTTTGTTTGCCATTGATAGCTCGGACGTTTTGCTCGATTGTCTTCTGAACTGGATCTCCTCATCCGTTGTGTATAGCGCTGCATTGTCGAGTTCCTGTGGTGCGCTTTTAAAGTTTTGTCTCTTTTAGCTTTAGAAAGTGTGTAGCTCTTTTGTCTCAATCTTAGTCAGTTTGCAGTCAAATCCGGTGACTCAAGGGGGGCTGGAACTAAACGTGAACATTTGGGTTATCGTTGTCAGCAGTCGTCTTGATACGAAAGTTCAGGATCGTCTTTGTAAATGTGGATTTATACATCCTTATATAGGAGTGTGCTTAATGACTTGTAGTGAGAATTATCATCTGAATCTGCAGATTTCAGATCAGTTAGAGAGTAGCTTGTGAACATTATTTTCCTCAGGACTAAAAATAGAATAAATCCTGGACTAAACATTCATCAGGTGGCCAGAAACTCAACGTACTAGCTCATTGCATAATATATTTCAACAATGAGGTACTTTAAAAAGTTGAATTATTTACACACGCTGACCCACCATATTGGTTTTCAAGTCTGTATAAATATACTACGTCCTTGGCGCTGACCTCACCGAGACGGAGCTCCGGTCTCCGGCTCCCTGCTCGATGCCTGTTGCCTCAATTAAACGTTGATTAAATGCCTTTTAATGTGCCCTGACTCACAGACAGGGTGTAATCAGGTGAAACAGAATTAATAAAGCATCCAGTGTGGTGCTCGGGAGAGAAGGAAGGGCTCCCCTGAGAAAGACAGACAGATGGCGGCAGGAGTCACCAGAGAGAGGAGAAAGCAGAGTGGGAGAGGGGATAAAGCAAAGACCAGCCACCACTTTGGTGATTAGCTCCAAATTGGTAATTTGATCTGGCCTCCTTCCACCTACTCTTTATTGATAAGAAAGGCCATATTTGACCGTATTTCTGACCGGCCGCTTTGCACTTCCTGTTCTCCCGAGTCCTGCCGGCCCACGCCGCTCTGCGCTCAATGGATCTGACAGGAAGTACCTTGAGGTGGAGTTTGCGTGGAAAGAAGGGGGGACACACGGCGGCAACACATGCACAGTGGAAAGCCCATCTGCCAGGAATCTTCCTAATCTCATCATCTGAATTGAACAAGGAAAAGAGGAGCAGCAATCACTTTAGACAAACCCTCTATGGGATTATGTGTTGTATTCGTGATGATGGGTCAAACCATGACATCAAAGGCACAGCAAGGCCAGCGACTGATGCAATTTGGTTTGAGCTAATGGAGCAGCAGCTTCATTACAGGCCTGGCTTTTTACTGTATGTCCATGTGTCATCAAACTGTACCATAGCTGTTGAGATTTAAAGTTAATGCTTGATATTGGAAACAAAAGCTGAAACATATAGTTTTCACTGCAGCTGGGGTTTTCACTGTTATTGTCACAATTTCCATTTCATACGAGCACTTTACTCCACGTGGGCGGAGAAAACTAAGACATGTAAACATTTGCAGAAATGTAGAAAATGAAATTTTCTCCCTAATGTTAAGACTTCCTGGAAAATGAGCAAAACACCTTCAACATTTACAGTGCATTGGTGCAAACACTTTCTGCCAAGGAAGATGGTGTGATGAGATAGAAAGATACTCTATTTCAGCAAAAATAAATGTTGCGGTAAGCTTGTTTTGTCAAATAGTTAGTTTCACAATATGCAAATGGTCCTCTTAGCCTACTAGTACTGTCATGGTGTGATAGATAGCCTAAGGTTTCAGTTTGCATATGGCTCATGTGCAGTTTTCATTGATAATGGCAGCAGATAAAAGAGCTGTTGGTTTCAGAAACTAAAAGCAGTTTTCCTCTGAACTTTGTTGGCTACAGTTGGCTGTCTTGGATAATGAGTTTGGTTGCAGCTACTTGAGTGTAAAATTGAAAATTTAAGGGCTGACCTACAGTAATGCTATCCGGAAATCAGATAGAAAGAGATAGAAATAGAGATATAGGCTACAGAAAACTTTATTCATCGAAGGCCAATTCAGTTTCTACAGTAGGCTACACCGTCATAGATCCATTCATAGAACAGTGCTTTAGGGATAGCATCCAGCACTGGGGAAATGGTAGGCTAGTCTATGCTGTGGACAGGTTGCTGGGAAGTTCCTCTTCTCTTCTTTTACTTTATCTCTTTTCAAACAAAACTAAATTGTTGAACGATAATATGCTCCTACAACATGGAGGCCAATCCATATTTGATATTGACTGAAGACAAGTGCAGCTAATGTTAGCCTCTATAGCATCCAATGCTAGGACATGGTAAAGAAGTCAATGGATTTGCAGGAAATAAAGGATTTTATTTCAACTTGATCTCTTGTCAGACAATGTTGTTAGCCAAAATTGTGCTTTTTTTTTTTTAACTTAATCTATTGTCAAACACAATGTAGTTGGATAATAATGTGTTTCTTAGACATCGAAGTATTGCTAGGAGGAAAGCTATTTGGCATAACGTGAGATTTTTGCCTAGAGTTCACTAGATTAAGAATTGATTTTCCTCATATATTTGAATCTTATTTTCTCTTTCACTACACACAATTTCTCTCCTCTGTTGCCAAACGGCCATCCCAACCCCCAGCCACTTCATCCGCTACTGTCTGAAAATGTACTTGATTTCACATTCAGTATATAATTAGTAACAACAAGGTCATTGGGCCACAAGCACCCGTGATTTGCAGGGAAATTGGTTGTTGCTCCCTGACGGTTCATTATTCTGCTGCAATTAAGTCTTCTATTAAGGATGGAGAGCTTGTGAGGTATTCCTGCCATAATGTGCATAATCATACGTGATGTGCTTTGTTAACTACAACAGGTACGGTCTAAATGAAGCCGACAGACAAAGGCGATGAGATGGCCAGACCTCGACGCTGGCCTCTAGCCTCTCACGGTGGCACTGAATGGGTTTGAGAGTCTGGCACAAGCTGGCAAAAAGCTTCACACCATTGCACTCCAAAGGAAAGGGAAACACACACATGTATGCACACATCAAGCCCCATTGTCCTCTCACCCTGCGAGCCCATTCTGCCCCCTGTCACCCACTCTGGTCTGGGGTTACAGCCCATGAATGAGGGGGTGAGTTCTGGGAGGATCTGCTCTCTTGCTCCCTGGAGTGGACTGGGGCTCTGGAGCCGACTCTGTGTTTCTGGGAGCTGCCACGAGCTGCAAAGAGAGATGGATGAGCTGCTGTGCTGACTGCTGGGCACTGGCCGGTGAAGTGTCTCCATTGATTGATGAGTTAACACAGCGCCCTCATGCACCACGGGTCAAACTGATGCAGCCCGGTCATCATACCACCATACACCAGAGGAAGCTCAGGTTAAGAAGTTAAGAAAAAAGGAGGAAGAGATAACGAATAGACGTGTTTTTCTTTTCTTTTTTTGACTGAACAGATGTCGGACATCGGCAGCGTCCATCGTCGAGGCCTCAGCTTCTCCTCCTGTAGGAGTTCAAACCACTGGAGGTGTTGCACAGCAGCCCAGTAATCAAGACAGAGGGGTTGTTATTGCACCGGTGGGGGGTTTAAATGTCTCTAGAGGGCCCTCTCACTGTGTGGCTTTATGTTTGTTGTGCCAGGATTCACCCATTGTTCCCGGCCTCGGGGGCCCACGGAGCAGGAGATTGAGCCTCTGAATGAAAGCAGTTCATCTATGAACTCTTTTGACTGATCAATCTCAATTTGCCTCCAATAGATGTGTTTTTAAGTTTCCCTCTGTAATCAATAAGTGTTTTTTTATTAGCTGGTCTATTCACTGAGCTTCTTCTTCCTCTCCTGTTTCTTGCAGAGACCCGTTTATGTGTCTTTTGTCAGCAAGGCCGTCCTGTGGGAGAGAGGAGTCTGTCACTACACTGTGAGTGCCACAAAAATGCACTTAATTCAAATTCAACATTTAAAAAAAAAAAATCTTATCTTGAATCTTTCTCATTTTTTCTGTGACGTTGGTACGAGTGCTTCGAACTCTCTTATCTGCACAAACTTCCTCTTATAAGCTGATGTACTGTTCTTCTCCTGTTAATGTGTGGGCGGTGAGATACGATGTTCGATGCCAAACACTGTCCCGTTAACGGGTCATAGGTCATAATTGAGATATTATGTTCCATAAACACCATCACATTCACGTCACAAAGGATGTAGCGATATGTCGAACAGAACAACAAACAGATTCTTCTTTTTTTTTGCTTCATATTCATGATTTTACTGCAATTCATTTCAGCTTCATCAGTCCTACACCCTATGTTTCACCTGACTTCCGTTCAGTTCGATAAAAACTGGATCATTATGAAGTTTCTACTAATGAGAAAACTTTCAGGACACATGCAAACTTTGAGGGCAGTTGTAACCCATCACTCCTTTTTATTATCAATTTATAATTATTGAATTATCAGTTGTAAACCTTCACTTAAAGCTCCTGCGTTTTAGCATCTATAATTGTATTATTGATTATTTGATGCACCTAAATGTTCATCAATTTTGAAAGCATACTCATTATTAAAAATAAGAATTCGGGAGCTGAAACCAACAAATATACGTTGTTTTTATTGATAAATTATACTTTTTTTAAATATAGGCCCAGAAGTTCAATGAAATAAAGATTAAAAAAGTTAAACTCAATCCCAATGGTCTCGGTCTGCCCCTCTAATAAGTGAAAAGAAAGAGACACACATATACACTACACTACACACACACACACACTCTTTTCTCTCCTCCAACACTCACAAGTCTCCACCTCTCCCCTTTTGCTCAAAAGAGTCTGGGAGTGGATGTGCCACAATTAACAGTGGCGTTGCCATGGGGACAGCAGAGTTGTGTGGGCTGGCTTCCTGTCTTGGCCTCTGGTTAAACAAACAAGTAAAGTCGGCGGACAAAGACGCTCGCTGGTCCTTACAGCCTCATTTACATCCTCAACTGCCTCCAGCAAGTTCATCAGGACCTGGCAACCTCGCTCCGCCGTCGCCGCCGCCGCCGGCCTCCGACTCGCCTATATCTAATAAATCACGCTTCATTGTGATGGTATAAAAAAAACAAAACAGCCAACACTCCCCCTGTCGTATGGTGATGCAGCTTTTTTTTTTTTCTTTTTTACGACCAGGGTGTCGTTGTCCAAACAGACAGGCGGGCGACAAGAGGCTGTTGACCCAGCAGTCTGCTTTAAATACAGTATAGACGAAGATCCTGCACTGTCACCTGGGACACGAGCTGCTATGGGATGGAGAAATGCACAGGTGCCCAAACAAGGCCACAGAGCTGCAGTTTAAAGGGATAGTTCAACATTTTTGCAAATTGGCCCATCGCCACAATCCCTATAGTCATAGCAGTAGGTTTGTTACCTTTAATTGTTGGTGCAAGGTGAGCTGCTCAAAGAGCTACACTAAGGAGGCTAATGGCATTTCTTTGTTTCCCTCATCAAATTCATCAAATGCACAATTCAACAACTCCAAAACGCTCTGGTGGACAAGTTGTGACCTGCACATTCACCACGCTATGAGATAATAACACAACGTTATGAGCCTCTGTAGCTTAGCTCTGAGCAGCTCCAATTTGCCAAAATGTTGAACTATCCCTTTAAAACTGAATGTGAGGTTCAGGACGAGGAGCTTTATTTCCATTTTATGCTAAATTAAACTTACATTATTGTAAAACTTTAGTTTGAAGTTGATCTGCAGTAGCAAATAAGATACAATACAGTACAAAACCACCTACTTTTGTCTGAAGTACAGGTAAATGTTGTTTACACATTATTGCAGTGTTGAAAAATAAACTAAATATTATTATTTTTTGGATGATGATTAAAAACACCACACACAATCTTAAACAACTGTTTTCTATACGTTCACTTTCACTTTCTCGAGTATAAATCGAGTTCAAACAAAATGCAGCATAGAAAAATATGAGTGGGTATCTTGATTGACGTGCAATCGTCACATGATCGCGGGGTCGCCATTAATTTGTGATGTCAAAAATGGGGTCACAAGCCAAAAAAAAGGGCTGGGAACCAGTGCATTAATGCATCAGAAATAATCCAATTATGTGATCAATAATGACAGGTGGCACTCTGTCAATGATTTCCTGATGCTTTATAAACCAATTGAAGCCATTTAGAAGAATAACTTTTCCGGTTGCCAGGTTGTGAAAAAGCACCTCTCTCAACTCAACGAAAGCCATTCATCAACAACTTATCGCCATGAACAGGTTGCAGACTTGAAGGAATAGAAAAGCATGCATCACTACAGACTTGATCGCTTATATAAAATTATATAATATTATTATAAAGTATTTATCAATTGATTATTAACATTTTTACTAGAATATTTTAATCCAAGTGTTTTTTTTTCTCATTAAAGGTTTATAAAGCATCAGTAAATCATTTTTTAGACACTTTATAAAGCTTATAAAGACCTAAAGTTGCAGCAGCGGGTCTCATTTTGTTGCTTATGACGCTTTAACTCAGTGTTTTTACAGTGCGTTGCTGCTGCTTTAACTCAAATAATGTCAGATTTATTCCTCCGGGCTCTGTATGTAATGCTGTGGTGCAGTGCTGCTGTCATCCTGCATGTCCTCTACTGCGTTGTGTTGTGTTGTTTCAGGATGTGGGGGGCTTCAGGGGTGGGGTACTACAGCGGGAGGAGTTGACGGGCCCTCTGGGGGCTGCGTGGGGCTGTAAAGCGGGGTCATTGTCTAACCATCGAAAGTAAGAAAGTTGCTCTGAATGCTAAGCTGCATCTGAGCCTGGCTTCTGACACGAGCTGATAATCAGATTTACTCCCCTGAATCCGCCGGACTCCACAATGCGCCCCACTGTCGTCGTCCCCCGCTTCGCCTCTCGCCAGTATCCCCGACCCTTCGTCCACCCTCCCCTCCCTCCCTCCCCTCCTCCCCCGCCACAGCAAAGCTAATTACACCCCGCAGAAACACAAATCTCCATGATTTAAAAAGTCACTTTTTTTTCTGGGGTTTAACCTTGTTAGGGCCTAAGCCTGGCTTTTCTTGTGTATCAGCTCTGTGAAGAATTCTCTGTTCCTGCAGACGCTGGGACATAGACACACTTCTGTCTCTGCTCGTAGTCGTCCGCCTGTCAGAGGGTTCACTCGGAGGCAGCGTAATTAAGTGTGTATGTGTGCATGTAGCATTGCTCATGTATGCTTGTGTGCATGTGTGTTGGTGTGTGTTTAGAGGTGAGGAGGGGGAGGGCGGAGGGGGTCGAAGGAGCACACGCAAGCCTGTCCTCTGCAGGCCATCTGGGACTCTGACTAACTAATAGACTTCCTACATTCATTGAGCAGCAGCGCTACTTGTACATCTCAATCAGGGAGCTGTTGACCACAAACAGGCCCATAATGACATTAGCCAGCTCTGGCTGTGTGAGGACAGCGTGTGGGTTGCCTGACGCCAGGAGGTCAGCCTGTTTCCTGGGGGCCTGCAGGGGGCCCGAGGGAGCCCACACGAGTGCTATCTATGGGTGTGCACAGACAGACGCTGCAGTGTTACCTTACTGTCTGTCGCTGGTGGACGTGTGTGTCCCCACTGGTTGACAGGTTGCAGAGCAGCAGATCTGTGGTTTTGCTACAATGCTGAGTTTATGCAACTGAACTGTTCATTTTCGTTGTTGTAGATGTGAAATTGAAGCATTGAAACAATGATGAACCAATGAAATTTCCTCTCAGACATTCAGGACAAACTTTCTCTTTCTCTACAAGTATTTACACTATTTAAACATTGGCAATACTACTGTGGGCTTTATGGGTTAGGGTTAGCTGGATAGGACTCAAAGGGGAGCTTCTGATATTCATACTGGACTCTAACTTGAGAAAACTGCAGCGTTAGAAATGATAAAGTCAAACAGGTGGTGCACAAGTTAAAGTTGAACATTAGCACTGGTGGAATTTGGAAATGAACGGTTCGGTAATAACTTTGTCCTTGTTCTGATCTTCTTTGTTCAACTTCTTAGTTTGACCTGTCTGACGATCTGACTACTTCGTCTTTTGCTCATTCCATCATCTTTGCCATGAAGACCTGAATTAATCTGATTATGGATGACAGTGTTATCCTCAGTAGGAATAACTCCTAAAACTAATAAAAGGACTGAAGTTTAACCAGCTCCAACCAATAATAATAATAATTTTCTTTGGTTTGCCCATTGAGCACGTGCTTAAACTTCAGATAACACTGCAGAGGTAAATCCATACTTGCATTATATAAGATTGTTTGATTTGATCAACAGAGCTTTGACAAACACATTGTTAAAATGAATACATGGCCTTTAAATGGTAAAAAGGTATAAAGGTAAAGAATAATTGACCATGCATCACTACTTACTGTATGGATCCAGAGGAATTCAAAAACACTTGAATGAAACCAAGAAATCCCATGAGCCTCCGTAGTGTAGCTCTGAGCAGCTCACGGCTCTGCTCCACCGTTCTAAAAATAGCTTGCACCGACAATTAAAGGTAATGAACCTACTCCTAAAACTATAGGGATTATGTCAATGGGCCAATTTGCAAAAATGTTGAACTATCCCTTTAAAATAGAGTTCAGTTAAGAAAATAAACTACAAATGGACAGAGAATAAAACAACTGCACAAAGTAAAGATAGATTAAATCAAAGTGCAGCAGGTGTAAACGGCTCTTTAGGGGGTCGACCAGGTGCCAAAACTCATCACTGTGACCACGCACGATAAGAAACATCAACGTGTGTGTGTGTTTACATGGACACACAGCTTTGTCCTGTACTGTACTGTATGATTGCATTTGCGTGTATGGATGCATTAAAAGAGCTTTTTTGCGTGGGCCGTAATGACACAGACCTGCGTGCCCGGACCTGCTCCGCAGAAGGTCACGAGTTTGATAACAGCAGCCGAGCTGAGCGTCAGGCGGGCTCACAAAGGGGCCCGACTCCTGAAGCCCCCCGAGTGACAGGTAGAGGGGGAGGGGGGGAGAGGAGCGTGGAGGAGAAAGGAGCTCCATCACCGGCTCTTGTTCTGCCGTTTCTACCTCACTTCTCCCTCTTTACATCAGAAGAATGCAAATCTTTAAAGCCTCCAGATCTGAGAGGAGGGAATCAGTGGAGATGGTGCAGGGATTTAAAAGCTGATCCTCCCTGTGTGAGTCACAGACAGTGACCCCACCTTCCTCCTCCTCCTCCTCCTCCTCCTCCTCCTCCCCTTCTCTCCCTTTTTTCTGACTCTCTGTCTGAAGGTCTCCTGGTTCAGACAGATGTTGCACTCCTTGCATTTTCTTGTTTGTTTTGATTGTGTGTTAAAAGGGTGAGGAGCCCCGAACTTCAGATGCCGCTTTAAATCCAAGTCAAATAAAAGCCCCGTGTCTGTCGGCCATTTGTTACAAGTGTTTGCTCTCTAAAGGCCACAGAGGGTTTCACTGGCTGTCCGTCCTCTGTCCCTCCACGTTTTAAATATTGACCGTCCGTCCTGCTTTTTTACCTCTAAAGACTTTTATCGCTCTCTGCCTCCTCTTCTTTCAACAGGAGGCAGCAGGTTGTGTGGGTGGAACAACAATAAAGCTGTGTGCAGTTACTGTGTTGGCTGTCATCTGCTGTGTCGACACAAGGGGGCAGTGGTGGCACCGTGCATCATTTGAATTTACCCTCAACAAGCAGACACACAGTGGGGTTCTTCTTCAGGCTTTTATTTTGTGCTGCCAACACAGTTGTTTTCCAGAGAGACTTTTATTTTGAAAGTTGGTGAAGTGTCAAGGTTCCTTTTTATTTTATGTATTGAACTCAGTTGCAGTTTCTGGTTGGAACTTCACAACTTTATATTACATAATATTTGTTTTTAGTAGTTTTTTTCCAGGTTCAGTTGTTTTTTCTTTCTTTTTTTTATGTATTCTGGTTGTCTGGTATCTCATATAAATTTGTAATTTAAACTTTTTGTTATGTGTCATTATATATATTTTCAATTTTTCATTATAGATCTTTTCTTGTCTAGACACTTGGTTATTTGTCATATTTCTGTCCACATATTAATTTCATCATTTAATTTATTGAGTTCTTTTAAATTATAACATTTTCATTAATGTATTCATCCATTTTGTTATTGTGCTTCTCTCATACTTTAAATGTTCTCATTTTTTTAATGTTCCAAGTTTTCAATTTTCATTTTTTCAAGTTGTTATGAAATAGTGAAACTTTTTGCACTATAATTAAGTCTTGTTCTTCTCTTCCAGGCCGAGGCTCGTCCTCCGTATCGTCCCTCTCTGTGTTACTGTCCACGCTTCTTGTCTCATATGAAAGTCCGTCCTGACGACCTCAGACCTCCGTGTTTCCGGAGCTCCGGGTCCAAACCGCCGCCGCCGCCGCCTCCTCCTCCATCTCTGGGGAAACCGCTGCCTGCTCTCGCCCCTGCTGCCCCAAAGAGCCCGACGCTGGAGGGTGAGACTTATCATCAACACCTGGTGCTTTCACAGCAGCAGCAGGAGGAGGAGGAGGAGGAGGAGGAGGAGAGCGTTGACTCCTTTGACTCCTCAGCTCTGCTCATTAACAACCTTTCTTGCCCTTTTCTTCTTCTTCCTCGGCTGCAGCAGCGGAGTCGGCAGGCCACCAAGCACGTCATTATAGCTCTTAACCCTCCTGTTGTCCTCCTGGCGCTAGGAAGGAAGGATGAAGGGAAAGATGGGAGGAAAGAAGGAAGGGAAAAATGAAGGAAATATAGATGGAGGGAGGGGACAGATTGGGTCAATTGGGTCAAAAAGGAAAGAAGAAAAAAGGATGAAGGGAAAGAGGAAAGGAAGGAAGGGAATAGGAAGGAAAGAAAGATGGACGGGGGAAAAGGTCAGTTGGGTCAAAAAAGGAAAGAAGAAGTTAGGACAAAGGGAAGGAAGCAAGGAAGGAAGGGAAAAAGGAGGGAAAGAAAGATGGAGGGAGGGAACAGATTAGGTCAAAGAAGGAAGCAGAAGGATGGATGAAGTGAAAGAAGGGAGGAAGGAAGGACGGAAAGAAGGAAGGGAAAAAGGATTGTGGAAAGAGGGAAGGGAGAAAGGAAGGAATGAAGGAAGGACGGAAGGAAACGGGCAGGGAAAAAGGAAGGAAAGAAAGAAAGATGGAGGGAGGGAACAGATTGGTTCAAGGAAGGAAGGGAAAAATGATCGTGGAAAGGAGGGAAGGATGGAGGAAGGGAACAGATTGGGTAAATTTGAGGGTTAATCTCTCTTTCTCTCTATGGTTGTGTTTAAGTGCAAATCTCAGCGGCTGAGGAAGTTGCCCACAGTGCCGCCCTCCTGGTGCTCCTCTCTTCTCCTCTCCTCTCCTCTCCTCTCCTCCTCTCCTCTCCTCTCCCCGGTAGAAAGAGAAAAGGCCCTGGGCCCAGGAGGAGGAGGAGGAGGAGGAGACCTGCCGCTCCTTTCAGGGCCTCGGCCTCTGATGTAAAGGCATTTTCCCCTCAACACACACCTCAGCCTCCCAGCATGCCGCTCTGCTTTCAGCCTGATGCTAGGGGCGTGTGTGTGTGTGTGTGTGTGTGTGTGTGTGTGTGTGTGTGTGGAGGAGGAGGGAGGGGGTGTTTCTCCGCAGCACCGGGGTCTAATACTAATTATTCTACCATATGGTGGTCGACTCCCTCACAATCGTCCTTAACCCCGCTCCCCTGAAGAAACGTGCTGCGCCCAACGCCGTGGCTTTGCTGCTCTGACACATGTCATTCATATGCACAGCAACACACACATGCACGTGCACGTACACTTGTGTGTGTGTGTGTGTGTGTGTGTGTGTGTGTAACAGATGGGAATGGCAGGGCATTGTAAGAGGAGGCAGTGCAGAAATGTGCTCTCCAGTGCGTTCTCTTTATCCCCCTGTGCTGACTCCTCTCGGCGGCAGACCCCCAGGAAACAAGAGCAGATTGTCTGACACCCTCCTCACCCCTCCCTCCCTCACATACACACACACACACAGCCTCACAGTGGTCAACAACAAAAAAAAACTAGGAGGAGAGAGAAAGGAAGAATGGAGAAGGCGAAAGGGAAATGGGCGGCGCTGGATGGAGTCGATGTTTGTGGAGGAGAAACTCAGAGGGATGAAAGGAAATGTTCGTAGTTAGACAGAGGGATGATGAATGAGAGAGAGATGGGAAAAAGAACAATGCAACAAGTGCTTTTAGAAAGGAGATCAAGTTTGCACAAGAGGCAAACAAAAACAAAAACAATGGTGAATCTTAACTTTCCTGTGTTTCAGATGCAAATATCGGCTGTTTTGTGTATTTTCAATCAGAATATCTGTGATTTTTGAACAGTAAATAAGTCACTGTAAAATTTGTGACAGTTACTTTTATCATTATTGTTTCACCACAACTGGAGGATGACAATCAGATTGATTGTGGAGTTGTTGGATTGTGTATTTGATGAGTTTGATCAACATTTTGGAAAACTGACCCATTGCCATAATCCCTACAGTCTTAGAAGAGTTGTTTTCAAGGTAAATTCATGCAATTGTGTATTTGATGAGTTTGATGAGGGAAACCCCAGAAATCCCATTAGCCTCTGTAGCGTAGCTCTGAGCAGCTCACGGCTCTGCTCCGCCGTTCTAAAAAATAGCTTGCACCGGCAATTAATGGTAACAAGCCTACTCCTAAAACTATAGGCAATGGGCCAATTTACCAAAATGTTGAACTATCCCTTTAAGGTTTTAAAAGTCACATTGTGTCACAGACTAATAATCAACATATTTCTAATTAACGTATATAAAAACGTTTTATCAATGGATTCAAATAACAAACATCCATCAAGTGTTTTTTTCTTCGGACACCTGTGACTGACATGGTTTTCAGACATCTCCATCTCGGTGTGATAAACGCTGTGTGTCTCCGTGCTCCCCTGCCCTCTGCTCTGATTACTATTGTGAGTGTTGAGTTGGGAAACAGGCAGCTGCTCCAGTGGGGCGATTTCTCGCTGCCTTTGTTCCGCGGGTCGACCCACCCAGCAGGGAAACAAGTGTTCGCACCCCAGTCTGAGGAAAGTGGGAACCAAAGTGTCACATGCAGGCTTTGGTGGTTTTTAAGGATGACCTGCACTGTGTTGTGTTGTGTTGTGTTATTGACCATTCACATCGTCACTGAAAAGCACTTTCAATGAAATACTGACGGAAGATGTTGTGCTTGTGTTTTATTTTGAAGGATCCGTCCAGCTCAGACCGGATAGGAGAAGAAACGCTGTGCAGAACGAGAGTGGACGGCGCTCTGCTGTCGTTGTTCCCTGTGCTCCTCCTCCTCCTCCTCCTCCTCCTCTTTCTCCTGCTGCTGCCACCCCACTGCCATCCACCATCAATCCAACCCTTCACCTCAGCCCTGTAGGAGAAGACAGCAAACTGAACTCTGTGCCAACATCTCATCCTGCAGCAGAGGAGGAACCTCAGGAGGAGGAGGAGGAGGAGGAGGAGGAAGCAGCTGCTGCAGCCTCCGTCCCCACAGAGCCGGACTGGGAGCTGCTGCAGCCTGAGCCTCCTCCTGGGTCGGAGCACCCAGCGTCGCCCACCTCCTTCTCACAGGGGTCGCTGTCTGATTTCAGTCGTCCGTCCTCCAGTTTATTCAGCCGGAGCACCGACCTCACCAGCGGCAGGAGCAGTGTCCTGTCTGGTAAAAAAAACAACAACTCCATCACATGCAATGACAGTGCAAAAATCTGCATTTTAATCATTGGTTTCAATCTTTAAAAAAAAGGCCCTAAACAATCCTCAACAGTTTAATTTATGATGATGTGCAACAGAAAAACCACAAGTCCATGAATTTGATATGGAGCATGTCAGATTTACTTGATAAATGACTCAAACTATTTCCTAATTATCATAATGATCAACTTGTGATTGATCGTTGAAGCAGAAATCAGTTTATACTAGTGATTCAATAGAAAAGATGAGTGGATATGCAACAGTATTTCGTGTAAAATGGTCATTGTTGTAGTAAAAATCAACAGAAATGTCCTTTATTTTCCAGCATTTAGATGTTGTTTAAAGCTGTAGTGATAAAGTTTATACCTAAAAACAGACATTCAAAACAATCAAAGTTTAAATCAAGACAAAAAAAATAAACTCGTCTTGTTTCCTGTTTAGATTTTGAATTTGCATAACCCCACCCCTACCTGTTAGAAGGGGGCGGAGCAAGCAGTGGTTCATTTGCATTTAAAGGGACAGACACTGAAACCAGCCGTTCTGTTTTGAGAGAATGAAAAGAGCTGTGATGTTCCTTGGGGTATTTTGACCACAGCATGTCACAGATAAGTGTTTAAGACACCTGAGAACTATTTTATTTTGAGGAAAGGGTGCATAATACATCTCCTTTAAGGTCTGAACTGTGGGTTTTGTAGTTCGGGATGGATCGAGTATTGATCTGATTCTCTTCTGTCTTCCTGCAGCCGATCACAGAGACTCAGACCCAGAACACGGTGGTGGTTTCTCCACCTCCCATCCTCCTCCTACGGTGCAGTTTCCTCCTGATTCTCACTCTCCAGCAGCATCCAACCATCACCTGCCCCCAGTCGACACCACCACAACCGACCCCCTCTCCCCTCGGGGCCTCCACCCTGATCCACGTGAACCTCTGAGAACATCAGAGAATCTCCACTGGGATGTTTCTGCAGATCCCGTAGATCTCGACCCGTCTCTGGACTCCGATCACGGCCCTGTCACGCTGGGGTTCACCTCCACCACTTGGTCGTCCTGCCCGAGCCCTCGGAGCACCACTCCCCGCTCGACGGGGTCAGGAGCAGCAGACCTGACCCCGTCTCCTCCGCCGAGTGGTCGTCTGGTGACTCATCGCTGGCCCGTCCTGCCGCCCATCTCCCCTGTCAGAGGTGAGGAACGACCTCCACATACGGAGCGTTCGCAGCCTCCTCCCTGATTGTCCCGAACATGGCTGGACATCCACCCGTACACAAAGAGACAAAAGGGGGGAAAAAAAAGAAATCAAAGCTTGTTTCTATAGCGAGGCGTTCAGATGCTCCTGCCCCCATCAACACATTGTAAAAGCATCGCTGTCACCCCCACCGCCACTGCCGCCGCCGCCACATAATAAATAACGCAGAAAGCTTTTCTTTTTCCTCTAAATCAGCAATAGAAAGGAGATCTTTTGATGAAAAGCTGGTACCGTTTGATTCCTTGTTCAAAGGCATGAGGGCCCCAACAATAGGGCCCAAGGTCCCTACCTCGTGTGCCGTGCCTCTCGGCCTCGGCTCCCCCCGTGCCTTCGCTATTCTCTGGACTCTGAGAGGGAGACGTGTAGCCGATGGTCATAAATCCATACTGACCAACCGCTCGCTGACGGCAGAACACTGAGTCGGGGACCGCCACAATAGAATACCTCCGCGGCTTTCCTGCGGCCACTAATTTACCGTTCCCAATGGGGATAAAGGACGGGGGCCACTGACATCTGACTCCTCAGAGAACTTTATGAAAGAAAGCAAACAATGTGGAAATTGTGTAGGGATTTTCTTCTTTTCTATCAGAGACATCTACTGTTCTCTGTGTGGCGCTGTGCTGCAGGGGGGCCCGCGCTGTATCGGAGCACGCTGTTCTCTTCACGGCCCCGACACAGAGCGAGTGTCACTGGTTCATTTATTTTGACGCAGATGGAGGCAATTCAAGCTCAGTGTGGCCTCAATGTGGCAGCGTGTAAAGCTTTAGAGGATAAGTCTTATTTTTCTCAGGTTTTTTTCTTTTTGGCCGTCAGCTCTGTCGGTTTTGATAACACTGTTCTCACCACGAGGTGTGATGAGGAAAGATGCACAACGGCTTAACCAGATCCTCTGGAATTGCGATTGCAGTAGAAAGAAGGGAAAAAAAAGAAAGAAAGAAAGAAAAAGACTAAGCTGAACCAGACTTATCAGCAGGAAGCTGCAGAAAAGTCCATGGTTGTCCAGTTTAACCTTGGACCTGACTATCGAAGGGATTCTGCCTCCAGCATCCCTAGTCAAAGTCTGTAAATGTGAACAGTTAAAGGGATAGTTCAACATTTTGTCAAATTGGCCCATTGCCATAATCCCTATTTCATAACCTTTAATTGTCGGTGCAAGCTATTTTTAGAACGGCGGAGCAGAGCCGTGAGCTGCTCAGAGCTACAGTACGCTACGGAAGCTAATGGAATTTCTTGGTTTCCCTCATCAAACTCATCAAATACACAATCCAACAACTCCAAAACGCTCTGGTGGACAAGTTGTGACCTGCACATTCACCATGCTATGAGATAATAACAGAACGTTATGAGACACAGTTGTTTTTGAGGCAAATTCATGCAAAACTGCTGATGCACGGGACAGTTTTTGCAAGCAGTCTCTGCATTCGCCTCTAAAACAACCCTGTCTCGTAACGTTCTGTTATTATCTCATAGCGTGGTGAATGTGCAGGTCACAACTTGTCCACCAGAGCGTTTTGGAGTTGCTCCTGTGATAATGTAACGGACTGAGCCTGAGGGATCTCTTCGCCAAAACCAAACTGTGGCAGTGTCTCGTGCATGGATTGGCTCAAAACAGGCATCCAAATGTTTCTTATTCTGGAGAAAAAAGCTCCCGAATAATGAGAGGAAACACAAAAAACTATTCTGGATCAAAGCGTTATTTGTGTACTTCCGAATAACGTATTGTCACGGTTGTTTTAACCCTGTATGATTTACTGTACATGCTCTCAGAGGCTGATGGGAGTCTCCTCTGTGACCCCTGTCAAGACCCCCCTACAGTCCACACACCCTGACCCTGAGCTGCCCTGTTTTCAGCAACATCTCCAGAGTCTAACTGTCCCTGACAATGAAGAGGGGCACCGGCCTGGCCCGACCCGGTCCGACCCGGCCTGGCCTCTCCACTCAGGCTCCCTTTCTCAGACCAGGAGCAGAGAGGCCACCGGCGCACAGAGGAGGCCTTGTCCGCCTCTGACTCTGTCATATCAAACTCGGTGACCCCCCCTCCCTCCTTCTCCACCTCCCATCACCGCCACCACCACCCTTAACCTCCTCCGAAAAACTTGCCCTGACTCGGCCCGGCCCTCGTCGGCCGAGAGTGACAGCTGAGTTGACAGCAGCAATATGCTTTGAAGTGTCAAGTCAAGTCCTTCCATTGTCTCCGTGAGTAGAGCGCCGAGCCGCTCAAGTGCACAATAGTGCTGCGGTGGTCGTGTGTGTCTGTGTGTGTGTGTGTGTCACCGCTCTACTCGGTGGCAGTGTGTACATTTCTACTGGGCCATGTGAGCTCGGGAGCTGAGTTTGCCTTTTTCCTTTTTCACAGCCTCTGTATATATTATCCTTTTGTGCTCACCAAGCTGTTCTGCATCTCTAATGTGAGAAAAGCCTCAACAAGTCTCTTTCAGTGACGACCACCACGACAAAAACACACCGCCCCTGGAGAAACTGTTTCACTCTGCTGCTAATCCTCTTGCTTTCCAAACCAGGCAGGGTGAAATAGTTTTGTTTTGATGGTTTTGAGAGGAGACGAGTAATAAGTGATTAGCGGGACAGTTGCTGCCGTTCCTCTGTGGTAATTGGAGCTTAAGGGCAGAGCTTCTTGCTCCGTGTTTGTCGGAGGTGACATGAGACTCCTTTTCGCCCCGAGGGCCAACCCCCCCCCTCCCGACAGTAACGCCGTCCTCTCATCAGACTTTTTCATGCCTCACCTGTGTGTGGCTTCTCTCCTGGAGGTCTGTTTTTGTCCACTTGTCAAGAGTGTTAAAACCTGGAAGGGGAAAAGGGCTTTAACTAAAGCCCACAACACCATCCAGCCCAGATTCATAGTCTGATACCGGCGCATCAGAAAACGTCCCCCAGGAGCGTTTCCTCTCGCTGCGCTCCTCTTTGTTTATTTTACATCTTATTAGCTCCCAATCCGACCGACATCCCCGAGATTTACCCCAAACCACAACAAGTGGATGAACTGAAACCTGATGCGTTATTGTTCAGAAATGTAATGATACTTATTGACTGAAAAATAGTCATTCAGTAGGATTTAGTGTGATTTAACATCACTCAGAATAATCAGCCAGGGTAAACAAAGTATAACTTGAAAATCAGCCAATTAAAAGACAGAGGAGGTGACACAAAGTCATTAAAACGAAAAAAAAAAAGTAAAATTCACCACATTCTGTGTTCAAATAAGCACTTTTTCCATGTTTCATTGAAATGTCCATATTTTCAGTAAATCATCTGATGCATTTCATTGGTTACATGTCTTAAAAACAATGAAAATATACAGTATATTCCTTTTATGGATTAAAGGAATAGTTTGACAAATTGTTTTGTTGCCTAAAAGTCAAATTAGAAAACACCTCCCTCATTTCTGAGGCGTTGAAGTGACTTTAAGGTAGAGAAGTAAAAGAAAAGACAGATGGCATTTTAATTTTAGGAAGAATAAATAAACAAAATGTCTTCTTTTAATCCGGTGTAAATATAAGAAATAAACATCTTTGAATAAGACAACACAGGATCTTTTTGCATCGTGCTCATCTCATTATATTATTCATGCACTAGTTTGTTTTATCCAATTATTTGCTAATGCAGCAGCCCACTGAGCCCACGTGGATCATTAAAGTTACATCTACCCCTCATCATCATCATCATCATCATCATCATCATCATCATCATCATTGAGATTACCACCATCATCATAAGACAGAACGCCCACTCTGTGCCGTTTGTTGCAGGACGCTGTGGGACGGCGGCTTCGTGCTCCTCGGAGCTCAGCTGCAGTCGCTCTCATGTGTTTGATGAACTGGAGGCCATCGCCCCCCGGTCCACTTCCTGTCCGTCCCTGGACCCGGCGTCAGACTCGTCAGGCCGCCCTTCACCTGATACAGGTACACACACACACACACACACAAACACAAAGACGCACACGTGAACACAAAGAGCCAGAATTAGACACTTTTTCCCCAAATTCCCATGAGCCTCAGCTGCACTTATATAATAAGCATGCTGATACTTTGATTAATTGTAAGTCATTTTTTAAATATGCAACAGGCCTAATGTGATGTATTTTTGTCCAGTGCACAAAAATATTCAGTTTACAAAATTATAAAATAGAAAAAAGCAACAAAATCTTTACAGTTTGGCTTTATTTTTCTTAATAAATCCCTTTAAGACTAAGACTTTTGAGTTGTAATTATTTAGGTTTTGATTTGATTTTTAGCTCCTTGTTCTGATTCTTGCAAAAAGGCAAAGGTCAATAAATTTGCAGAAACTGCCAACGTTGCATTGCACTCAATGTATTTGTGTTGATGTGTCGTTGTTTCCATGCGTGTGTGCGTCTCCGTTAATGTCTCAATTAGACATGCTCTCCTCCTTCCTCTGTGACTGTTACAGACAGGGATGGGCTTATCTGAGCACTCACTGTGTCAGGTCTTTGTCGGCCCATGTTGGCCAACAAAGGCTGAGTAAATGTGTTGTGTGTGTGTGTGTGAGTGTGTTAGATAGCGCGTGTGTGTGTGTGTCCTGGAGGTGGTTCAGTGAGCTGCAGAGAGACATTAGCCAATGAAGACTTCCTCAGCCGCCCGCTTAATCCCTGACAAGGTGTTTAACCTGCTTGCTTGACCCGAACCTCTGTCTGAACCTGGCGACCTTTGCCCCGAGGATGTGGAAGGGATCAGGGCCGGCCGCTGCTATGGCAACCGCGGCGATGGCAGCGTGGTGATAACATCAACTCAAGGGGCTCAAACCGAAAACTCTGACAAATGTGGGCTATAATGCTCCAGACTGATTTTTATCAGACACAATTTACATGTGTAAAGAGCGAGGCTGCAGGTTTTTATTGAAACACACAGACGTCGTATCAGGTTAAATCACGCACTGGCAGGAATGAAGAGGAATATTTCATTGTCTGATAAACGTGGAGCTTCTAAGGAGGCCTAATGTTTAATAACAACAAGTGGAGATGTTAAATTAAACCAGGTACAGAGCTGCATTTTCACTTTTTCCAGATAAAATCTCCCAGTTGTTTTAGGATCATTTGTTCTGCATCAAAAACTACAACCTTACAGATCTCAGTGCAGTTATTATGTCTGATTTATTATGTCAAGATTTAAACTTTGGGGTGGAATTTTTAGGTTAAATGATTTCTTGCATCGTCAGAATTAACCGGATCTACACCAAAATTTCAAGCGATCTTCTCTGGCTCATGACTCGTCCCTTCAGCTAGTTTGGTGCAAATCCATTTTATACTTTTAAATACAGTCCTGTTGACAAATAACAAGCAGAAACAACCTCCTTAGTGAATGTAACCCAAGTAAATCTACTCAAACTTCAAACTTCAAATAATTAAGTGTTCATTCACTTTGGTTTATTATAAAAACAATCAAGTCTTCCTAGACTTTTTCCTTTAAAGAGATGCAGCGGGATTTGCTTTTGGTTATAAAAGAGTCTCATATTAATGTGGATGAATATACGATATTGGGTCCATTTTGATAAATATATCGTTTTGTCTTTATAGTTATTTTCATATTATTTAGTGGTCAGCTCGCCCAGCATTTCCTAGTTTTGGTTTCCTGTATGCTGATTCGTCAAACCTTCTTAAAGCTTGAGCTGAAAAATCCCAGAACAAAATGACAAAAATCAGACGGCCTCGCTTCACTGACGCCTCTGGGATATTAATGCATTGAAGAGACTTTAAGACTTTATACTTAAATATCTGCTTTATAGCAGTTCAGGTCAACGTTGCATCCCGTGTGAGCTGCAGGTTTGTTTGTGTGCAGCAGCAGCAGCAGCAGCAGCATCAGAGTGAGACGTGAGCTGCTCCGTCTCTCTGACCCTGTGTGGGTGGTAACCAGTGTGTCCAACACCCTAATAATCACAGGACGACTCATTTGTTATCTGCCACTGTGTTTTTTTCGCTAAGTGTCCTTCAATCCGGCGGCTACGCTCTCAGCTAATGACGGACTAAGAACTGGGCCTAACTGCGAGTGTGTGTCCTCGGCCGCAGTTATCCCAGGGATTTCCTCTCAACGACTCCTTCATTTATCAAATAGAGCAACAGTTCCCTTTTCTCACCTGAGGGATTACTTTACCAAACACCCACTGGAAAAAACCTTTACAGAGGAATGTGTGTGTGTCACCATGTGTGTGTGTATATGTGTGTGTGTGTGTGGGAGCAGACTGGTCAAGTTGCATAACACAGTAAAAAGAAAAAAAAAGAACTGAAAACTTTCTATGTGTGAAAGCTTTTCTAATGTAAAGGGGATATTGAGGCTTTTCTGCAGCTTTTTTGGGGGGGGAAATGTTGCTGGGAATGTGTGTGTGAGTGTGTAATTGTGTGTGTGTGTAGCGGAGGTACCTGCAGCGGAGCGTGTTGTGTGAAATCCCCTCGGAGAGGAATGGCAGCTCCACACCCAGCCAGCGTGGGCCGGGGATTTGCATGGGCACTGAGCCACACTGTCACTGATCCGCTTTTAATTGGGTGTGACGATGAGAACTTTGGAGCCTGAGGGGGGGGGGTCTCTCTTTTGGGGGGGGGTGGGGTTGGGGGGGGGGGGGGCAGTTATTGGAGGTTGGGGAATTTACAGTCATTTTGTAGAAACCAGTTCAACAGGTCATCGATCAGAGCCGTGAGTGATTATTTTCAAAGGTCAACAGTTGTAAAGTTTTACGACGCGTTTTTATGAGTGTGTTCAGATTATGTTAAAAAAAAAAAAAGGAAAAAAAAATCTATAGTGTATTAGACAGTGTACTAGATACTGTGGAGATGTTTATATTTTGATGGTTGTTTCAATCACAGTGTGGCCTCTCTGGTCCAGATTAAATAATCTCATGTGATTCCTCCAGCCGTTATATTTCAACAAAACTTGGTCGAACTGCCACAAAATTAATAACAATTTGTCATTTTGTGAACTTGATCAGTAAATAACTTGGTTTATGCCCAAACAGCATTCATGACACCTTGTTTTGTTTATTGTTTTTTTTTTTATAGAGATAATTAGAGTATGTTATGTAATATCAAGACTGTAAACATTGTAAAAATGCCACCAGCTGAATATCTGAACATCAGCACCAGCTGTTCTCACTAGACTCCAGGCGTGTTATTAAACCAACGGCTGCGTCTGATGCTGTTGCACCTTACGGAAAGTAATAATAGAGAATAATAAATGAGAGAAACTGATTATCTGAACCAGTGTTAATGCAGTGATTCTCTCTTTGTCTGAGCCACGATGAGTGAATTCAGTCTCATATTAAACATATTTCCTATCAGATAATTAATCAATCTGGTTTGTGTTTTTTAAATGAACCTGTTTCAAAAATGATTTCTGGACTTTTAAAAAGTACAGTGACCTCACGCACATTTGTTTGGTTGTTTACACATCTTTGTCTGTGTCTCTGAATGGAAGATGAACTAACTGTTTGTCTGCTCATTATCTGCAGCTGCACTACAGACCCATTAGTGTCTGTTTGCTTTCATGTGTGGTTCACTTTGTATGCAAAAGCAAACCAGTTTAACAGAACTTATATTGTCATGAGTTAAGTGCTGCAGTGCTGCAGGACATTTGTCTGGTCTTCCAGCCTCTGTCTCTGATTACAGACCTGTCTCCTGGTCTGGCGGCGCTGACGGTGGGCTGCGACTCGGGGAACCTGGGCTCCCTGTCCCGGGTCCAGCTGCTCCTGTTGGACCGAACGGAACCGGAGACCCTGATGATGAGTCCCTGCAGACTGGAGGAGGAGGAGGAGGAGCTGGACTGGATCAGTCCGAGGGCAGAGTACTATGCAGGACTGAGCTCAGAAGGTACAGCTCTTCATAACAGACATGATGCATAAACACATTCAGAGGAAGTTCTTTTAAATTTAATGAAATTTAATGAAAAAATCCTCTACATCGACTCAAAACAATAACAACATACAGAATTTAAACACAAATAAACTTACATTTGCCCATTTAAAACTATATAAATATAGTTCTGGTTCTGAAATCTTAATAAATGCACCAAAAACACTTCAATGAAACACTAAAATCCACCATTTTTATCATAGAAATAAACCTGGAAGCTAAATGTATAAAAATGCAGAGCAAATATCCAACTCTTAGGTAAAGCTCTTGAATGTTAGTGGAGTTGACGTCTGTGGTGTTTGATGGGAAGCAACATAAACTGAGTTTAATGCCAGGATTAAATCTAATCCAGAAAAAAACACTGGATACAAACGACGTGTTAATGCCGCCTGAGCCAGAAAGAGGAAGTTCAAACACTCCTAAGAAAAACTTTGAGTGAGCATCAAGTTTCTTTTAGTAACTATTACAACAGATTAATGTCAGTTTGTCCAGCGTCTGTAATTCATTTGTGATGTGAACATGTGATCAGTTAAAAAAAAAAAAAAAAAAAAATCCACAGCAGCCGTGACCGACGGACGGGAAATCTCAGTTGACAGAGTGAGAACGTCTCCACTCTTGACAAATCTTTCTGACAGTTTGAGTGAGATCGTTTGATAAGCAAAAAACCGTCACTTTAATAACAGGGAGCAGTCAGACAGGTGTGTGTGTGGAGAAGAAATCACATGGAAAACAAGCCACTGTAGGTGTGTGTGTGTGTGTGTGTGTGTGTGTGTTTTCTCAGTCCGCGGCCGGCCTTGAGAGTAAGCGATGCCTTTATGGCGTGGAGCAGCTTGTCTTTTTTAACGAGCTGTGATACCGCCTCTCATCTGCTCCCCCGGCATGCCGCGGCCAGCTCTTAACCGCTGCTCCTCCAGAGGTGTGGCAATCCAGACAAAAGGTTTATAGGGATATAAGGATGTGCCATATTAATAAAGATCAAACCGCTGGAGTGGATTATTAACTGGGAAAGTCCGACCCGAGATAGGATACGGAGATATTTAGAAGCCCAAGCTCTGTATACATAACAATGGATAAGAAGCTGAGAGGAGAGAGCGTGTGTGTGTGTGTGTGTGTGTCGTCTGGTGCTCCACTTGTTTATAGGCTGATAACAACACGGGGAGGGAGATAAACATTTAAAGGCTCAGTTCAGCTGAAAGCTACGGTGGCCTGGAGAGCTCAACACAAAGCACACTAAACAAATCCACATGCTGTTAAATGTTTCCATGCACCTGAGATATAAGTTATTTTAAAGCCTGATTGTGAATTTTGAAGAGAAGAGCTCTTTTTCTTTTAAATACATGCATAATCAGTGATTTCATTCTTTTTTTTGCGTTTTTGTACTTTGCATTTTCATACCAGGTATATATTCACAAAGTAAATAACAAGCCCTAAAGAAAATAATATAGCCTACAGGAGACAAACTGCAGTATTTCCCAAATGAGGGTCTCAAAGAGAGAAAAATAAAGAAATATAATAAAATGAATCAACTAATTGGAAAATAAATACTATGGGTAAATATAAAGGGGGGGGTGCATTTATGTGTGTTCATGTATCTGTGACAACAATACAAATATTCACTCAGGTGCAGACCTGCAAATTTGTAAGGTCAATATGTTGTGCATGTATGGGAATGGAGAATCACAGTCTACTACGGCGCTACGACTGTCGGCATGGCGGCGTTAGTCGCCAAATTAAATATCTCAACAGCTGTTCCTGTACATCCACCGGCATTAAATTAATTGAGGTGATCTCTTTCCATCTGTCACCTGCTGCTGCTGCTGTAACATCCAAGTTCAGACTGAACCTGCAGATTCAAAGTCATTCCCATCAGCCTCAGGTGTTTGTGTGTTTAGTGATAATTAGTAAACAGATAAATAACTAAATGATCACGGAAAACGTTACATAATAAACACGAGAATGTGAGAAAGCAGACGTTAACATTTGTGCGTCTCAAAGCCACCAGAGCCACTAAATCACTGCAACATTAAGTCAACATTAGGTCAAATCACATCCTTTATACGTATTTACCTATCAAAGTATCAATAATCTGAATATTAATGCAAATCGACTGCACACTGACTGTTTTTAGTGAAAGTGAAAAGCAGCAGAGTTTAAATTCCTTTCACCTCCACAGAGTCAGATATCTGGCTCTTTACCAGCAAAGAAAAAGTTGGTAACCAGGGTGTTGTTGTTCTTGTGTTCATGCATCTGTGCCACCACTGTTTACAACAAGAGAAAATCTGTGTGAGGGAGCTGGACGCTTGTCTTTTCCTCTCCTCTCTTCTTTCTGTGTGTGTGTGTGTGTGTGTGTCTGCTGCAGAACAAAGTTTGCACCTGGCACGCTCCTGTGGACAGGTGCTGCTCCGGGGTTTTGTTGCTCCATTTTTTGCCACTATTTGCACAGAGATTAAGAGCCATAATTGGAGCTAATACACTACATTACTCATATCTGTGCACACACACTCCAGCACAAAGGACACGTGTGCATGTAAGTGTGCGCCGGGGGGGATAACATTTATGTGCACGGACACACACACACACATAGACGCCGGCCCGCCTGCCTGCACCACAACCCCTCGAACACACAATTGCTTCCTCTGCCTTTAGCTTGACGCCGTGTCCTGTGTGGTTTTGTCAGGTGCTCTGAGGCCCCTCACAGCTGGCAGCGTCCATGAAAGGTGTGACTCCGCAGGGAAAGTCCAGGAAAACAAATCGGTGAGTGCCGCTGCGCCTTAGTGGAGGCCCGCTTTTCACTCTCTACCCCCCTCCTCCGTTCATCTATCAGATTTCCTCCAAAAAAAAAAAAAAGCGAGGCTGCTGCGGCTTGTCGTGAGCAAACACTACATCTTCCAAGAATCAACTCCTATCAGACAATAACCCCCCCCCCCCCGAACCTGGTACACACAGAGTCTCCCTCCCCACACACAAAGACCCCTTTTTACAAACTTGAACCGGCATGCATTTATAACTGTCACTCCAGTAAAACGAGCTAAATTGTTGTTGATAATTGAGACACAATATAACAGAGGGCACGCGGCGTGCAGCAGGTGTGTGGTTAATCAGTCACGGGCTGCAGGAGGGGGGGGGAGTTGGAGGTGGAGGTTGAGGTGGAGGGGTGGGGTTGTCGACTGTATACGGGAACAGGCAGCCTTTTTACACCAGCTCATTGCTCCGTCGCAGAGAGAGGGGGGGGTGAGCTCAGCTAAACGCCCGACACGGTGGGATTCTTTTGGAGGATGCACCACCACCGGGATCAGACAGGGGTTGTGGGGTGAGGGGTCAGGGTGGGTGGGGTAACCACGCTGGGCTGCAGTGGAATGGACGCAGGTGCTCCACGTGATCTACGATTAATCTCCCCTTTATGACGGATGATAGAGAGAGGGAGAGGAGGGGGGGGGCCCTGAAAAGCATGAATGAGACTCATAAGCCCCCCACAATTATGCCCGACCACAATGAGGAGCTGGAGTGCTCCGAGCAGGATTCATACGACCATTTTGCATAATACACCTCACTGCAGCAAAGTATTCACACACGGGATTATTTATAATGGAGAGAAGAAGAAGATGATGATGATGATGATAAACCAGTGGTGAGGTTGGAGTTGTAAAGTGGGCGGAGCCAGATGTTCCTGGAGAATTTAACAATAACACAGGTTTACGTGAAAGCCGCAAGTTGTAATTACCACAATTTGAGTTCCCCACGAGGCAAATATGCAATGAAAACAAAAGATAAAGATATAGCTCAAGCTTGAGGAACTATGCAGGATTTTTTGCTGGATGCTACATTTTTGCCTTAATTAAACAGCTTTGGAGAAATTGTGATGGTTTAATACACGACATGTAACTTGTTACAAAGGAGAATGGAGCGTCTCTTGGTTAAAAAACAGCTTTGCAAGATCTGGGCCATTGCCTCGGTGTCCCAGCTCTCGTCTCTGTGGCACTGGGACACAAACACGCCCCGTAACCCGTAATCTCTTATTTATGACAGATACATCATAATATATCGTATATCATTATGTAGTAGCCTACTGCTGATCAATTGCTTTCTCGCCTGCTTCATTGTAAACAAATGCACATGGCCAAACAACAGAGGAAAAGTGACTGGATTTGCATAGTTCCTCTTTAAAGCAGCTAATTTAAGTTTTAATAATGCTACATAGTTGACATTAGCATTAGAAGATGTTTATTTACATGTATCAGTCTCACAATGAACTTTAGTATTTGTTGCATTAACAAAACAACAGGTTGTAATGCGTCCTCTAAGCTGCACTGCTTCTTCAGGGCAGCCTGGATGCCACAGTGACTCGGTATCGGAAAATTTGCACGTCTGGATCAAAGTTACTTAGCATGCTAACTTTAGCAGAAGAACAGGAAGTCATAAAATAGTGATAAAAATAAAAGCACAAAGAGGAGACGACTCTTAGTTGATGCTAAACTCTTCCACCATCTAGGAATTTTATTTAATGTAACTTTATACTGCAGAATGTAGACAATTATTAGCCTAGCATTAGCTTTAGCTTCACCTTAGCTCAGTGGTTTTAACATATAGGCTATTGCTAACAGGTCCGCTGCAGCTGTACGAATTTAATAAGTCAACGAGATCCATCACACGCACCTCACATCAGTTAACCGCTACATTATCAAGACAAAGGCTCAATATGCTCCAGTAATATCTGTGTTATTTTAAGTCTGTATAGTTTTTGTCTCCATCACTGTGGTGTCTGTGTGATTCATCAGGCAAAGAGCAGCTTCCCCTTTATCTGATTTGGTGCAAACCGAACATTTTCTGCTCCGTTTCATGTTCAAAGCGTGTTAGCAAACCTCTGCAAGGCTTTTTATTGTGCTGCAGGGAGTGGCCAACCGCTGACTCCTCATTCAATAAAATCTGATCCACATCCAGATCTGGAGGGTTGTTTAATTTTTTGGGGGCGAGAGGAATGGTTTTGCTAGTTGGGTCGTTGACTTCTAAACTGGAAGCAACACCTTGGTTCTGGTTGAACTGATGCTAAAGGAGTTTGTGTCTTCTTCCCTGCAGGACCAGTCTGAAGGAGGAGGTTCTGGTTCACCATCTTCATGGATCATTGACCCGAGTCCGTCGCACAACATGTTCAAACCTTCATCTTCTCCCTGCCCGTCCAATCACAGTAGGCTACTGCACCTATTACATCTCCCCACAAAAAACATCTCGGTCACCCTTTAATAAAATCTAGAAATAGCCTAGAAATAACTGTCAATTTCATAGTAATGTTGAGAAATATAAATAACAATTGATTGTGTAGAAATAGCCCATAATAATGGTCAATTGCAAGGACTTTCCCAAACAATTCAAAGCATGAAAAGCATGTATAATCTTTTACCTTTATGAAAAACATGACATTACTATGAAATTGACCATTATTTCTAGGCAATTTCTTGACATTATCACGTATTAACAGCCTTTAAATTAAAGGGTTACCAGTATCTCTGTTCTTTATGATCTGTCTGTGCTGCGATGGCGTCCCCGACTCTCTGTTGGAAACTGGCTCTCATTCTTAAGGGCCCATAACGACAATACTTAATCAATACGAGAGCCTGTCTTCGTAGTTAGCGTCTGATCCGGTAAAAGCCCATTGAGTCCCTGTCAGCTCTGGTTTTATTAGGAGCCATTGTCTCCTCACTGTCAGCGCTGTGTTTGGCGTTCTCTTGCCTCCGGTACACTTAAGCCCGCTAATCCTTTGCTAGGGCCAGCTGGCTCGCCGTATCACCTTCACCTGTGTGGCCGGCTTGTGTACATTCATGACTGATGGAGCAGCAGCAGCAGCAGCAGCAGGAGGAGGAGGAGGAGGCGGTGCTTTTTACTGTATGCACCACAAACACTGGAAAAAGTTTGGCAGCACAAGAAGCCGGGAGGAGAAAAAAAAAGAAAAGAAAAAGGTCAGAAGCAACAAAACGTCAACACGTGGAAATGGAGAGTCACCATCCGGCTAATAGATGACTCCTTTCTTCTTCTTCTTCTTCCTCCCACCTTCATTTGACCACATCTGTCAGGCTGTGATCATGTTGTGCGTCTTTCCTCCACTTGTCCAGTATCAGTCATTGTGCTACGGCTCTAATGGTCCGTGCTGCTGCTGCTGCTGCTGCTGCTGTGTTTCCCAGAGGATGTTACAAATGAATCCATCACCTCAGAGATGGATACGAGGGGCCGAGCTGCAGCGAACCGTCCAGACCAGAAGATCAGAGATGATAGGTCTTTGTGATCCTCTACGTCTGATACATACGGTTTAATTATTCACTCAGTGTTTGTGGTGTTTTTTGATGAAATACAACCAGGTGGAGCAGAGGAGGGTGGAAATATAAATCAGATGTGAGGTGACGATTTGTCTTTGGAAAGTTTTGACATCAGTTCTTTAGGAAACTTGCAGCAGTAATGATCCGTTTAAGACTTCGAATCGTCCTGTCGTTAGTTTTTTTTTTTATTGTTTTGTATCTTCAAACAAAAGAAGCAGCCTCTACATTTACATGCACAGTTAGAGCGAGCAGCAGTCGACTGTCAAGGTCCCAGGAGGGGAATCGATTATCGACCGAAGTCTGTCCAATTCGGCTACGATACGTGATGACATAGTACTGGATCCTCCTCTGTCTGGATCTTTATCTCTGTGCGTTGGGCCAAGATTGAGAAATTTGTTCACAAAGTCCAGAATTAGTCAGACTAACACAACTTCATATAAAAAATACTGAGTCATACATACATATGCAGCCACTCTACTATATAATATCCTCTCCACCACACGTATATAGGACTACCGAGTACACAGAGGGATATTACACTTCATACGTCCCATGCATAAATATAAATAGTCAAAATACTACAAAACAGCATTAGGCTACCATCAAAATATCAAATACTATTCAGCCGGTGTGGTAATAGCCTTCTGTAGTTCTGGAGGAAGTGTCCAAAGCGATGCGAACAAAGTAATTTCACCAACCTGAAAATATATGTATTTTTTATACAGTAAACTGGCCAAGGAGGAGTCAAACTAAAGGACAGTGTTGAGTTGGATTATGGGAGTTGTAGGATCCAGTGTTTAAGGCTGAAGAAGCGTCAGGAAGATCTGAATTTCTGCAGCTTTTTAAATCCCTGAACTCCTTTAAAAGACATACAATAAGGAGCACCAAACTGATTCTACAGCATTTAAATATATAGACACGAATCCTTATGGACATGAACTATTTTCAGGATCCTGACCAAGCTGTTGTGAGATGCCTGACTGTCCAGGAGAAGCAGCCACACCGTCATCCCTGCAAATGAGTTTTATATGATTTAAGTGCCCTGTTTTATGTACAGAAACTGATTGATTTATTAGCTTGTTAAATGTACACAATGTACGTCTTATTGTCACAGCAAACAATGACTTAGATTCCCCACAGCTTGTTTAACTCCTTACACATTTTATAACACGACTTTCCCCCCTTGTTTAACTCCCTCTGTAAGAATCAAACAAACATGGTTCAGAGCGAGAGAGAAAAAAAAAAGATGTCATTTAGGTGATGTGCTTCTGTGCTTTGACCTTTTAGAGGCCAATGGCATGGTCACCCTGGCAGGGGGGAGGAGGGGAGGAGGGGGGAGAGGGGGGTGGGTCATCAGCAGGGCGTGGAGAGGTTACGCCTGAGGTCACGGCGTCTCTGAAAGATGCCCAGTGTGTGGCATGTCTTTGTGTGGATAGGTGAGATTTGGTTTCCCTGGAGGTGCAAAGCAGTTCAACCTTTCAATGGGAACTCCTAAGTAATGGAGGGAGTGACCTCGTTGTGACTCAGTGTGCGTGTGAGAGTGTGTGAGTGTGTGTGAGACCGTCGAGAAGAAAATGGGCCCGAGACTGCATCTGCATGAGGAGCAGCTGAGCAATAACACAAACTTGCAGAAAAATGGGCTCCGTCTGCACGAGTACGAGTTTTCCAACACTGAAAACTGGACACTGTCGGTCATGTTCACACATAGCAGGGTTTTTATGGAAAAAAGATGATTTTATCGTACACACCAGATTGTTTTCTACACAAATCTGGACAAATCCACCACTGAGCACTGTCTAGTAAGGGTTTTAACACTAAACAAAGGTTGCACACCCAACGTCAATGCATTTTCTGACGTTTGAGAGCCTAAAATTCAGTTTCTACACGCAAACAGGAAACCAGAGTTTTCCAAAAATCATCTCTTCGGTCATACAGTTTTCAGAAATAATCATTTTCAGTGATGTAAAAAATTAGTTTTTGTGGCTGAAAGCAGAAAAAAGAAGCATTATCTGTTCGCCCAGCCACATGTGCACATGGCCTTAGTTTTAAAACTCCACAGTTGACCTTTGGAAACAATGACACGGTCGCTCCCTGAGCAGGTCCTATCTGCCCTGAAAGCAACACAGATAATGCATTACAACTGTTACTGACCTTGTTTAGTCCAGTTTTTCCATTTTAACTCTCTGGTCTTCGTGTTCCTCGTCCAAAATATCATTGTATCACCAGCTCTCTGATGCCCAACGAACATGATTCCTCATGTTCATCATGTTTATATCTGTTTTTTGCTTGAAGATGCAACATATTCTTAGTGAAGGTGGTTAGGGTTATTGGGGGTAATAACTCTGTGAGGTAATTTATTTTTATTTATTTAACCTTTATTTAACCAGGCAAGCAAATTAAGAACAACATTTCTTATTTTCAAGTGCAGCCTGGAGGTAAAGGAGGTAAAGATGACAGGACAGGTGCAACCAAAAAGTCAAAGAGGTCCAGTACGGTGCTCACTTCTCAGTCCTGCTATTAAAGGGTTTGATCTTACTTCTGCCAGTTATACAAAATCAGGTCCCTGCAGTCACATCTTAACGTGCAGACACGATAGATAAAGTTTTAATTTGAACTACTTACCTGAAGATTTCTGAAGATTTGATTATTCATGATAGCGTTGCACGGTTGTGATCGATCGGTGAACGTTTACATAACTCTCAAAGTAGAACAAGTAAACTGCAAAAAGGAGCTATTAATACTGAATTCATCTTTTGCTTAATAACCCTGGGAAAATGGAGGAGGAGGTCAAAAGTCAAAGACGGAGATATCCTGACTTTTAGGCCTTAGTATCTGTGACAATACTGTACACTGCATTTCCCATAATGCATCTGAATATTGTCGTTCCACTTGGAAGGAGCTCTATCTTTCAAACTTTAAAGCTGCTGAGCCGATCCTCCTTTGAGGAATGCCCCTCAGTTAATCTGATAAATATTCATGTTTCCCCATTCAACGATAAACAATTTTTCCTTTTTCTTCTGACGCCTGTTCCACATCAATGAGTCGTCGTCTTTGGATCAATTGAGAATGGTCGTTGCGATTGTGTGATTAAAACCGAAGCTATAAAATCGGCCTCGATCAGATGCCGCTCACCCGGCTCGGCTCATGATAAGACCTTTGTCCCGTTTTGCGCTCATCAGGAATTCATAGGTAGAGTAATCCGTCCCCTCATAATTGTTTCATGACTTGTTTTCCTCCGCTGCCCCGGTCACTCCGCTGCGCTCAGTTTAGCATTCAGCTGCGACACTGGAGGAAGATGTTAGCGTCCGAATGAATGTAGCGATGAGCGTGCAGGGGGTTCACAAAGAGCACTAATCTGAACTGACCCCGGCGGATTGTTTCTGGGAAAGCTGAGGAAACTACGGGGACAGATTAAGGCCTTCCAGAAAGACAGAGATGGTGCGAGCAGCAGAGATTAGTCGTGTACTAAGCTAAGGATCGTTTCCCCCCAGAGGACCACACACTGACAGTGTAGCCATGTCACCATTGTCTCTAAGCCACTGCCACTGTGGACTTGTCGGCCATTGTCTCTGAAATCCTCCGTCGCCCCCACCTCAAACCAAACTGGACTCAAGCCCTTTGATTGGCACTTGTCAGAGCTGATAGAGAGGGTGACGTGTTGGGAAAAGGCTTCGATAAAGGAGGCCCTGAATGGAAAATCCCCTCCCCATGAATAATAATTTGGCGAGGATTTTCCCCTCTTTCCCCATTCTGCCCATTCTTTGCAGAGATAGAGGAGTGCAGGCTCTGGGTGGCATCAGTGAAAAGCCTCCCGGCGCGCTAATTGTCTCGCTGATGCTCATCCCTTTCTCAAACATGCAGAGAAAGAGATACAAGTCCGACCTTCTTGCCTCTGCCTGGTGCGCGGCCTGGACGTCAGGCTGGCGGCTGCAGGGTGTGTGTATGTATGTGTGTGTATGTGTGTGTGTTTATTGTCTTCGATGGCCTTTTTCGAGATCAGCAAAGGGAGGGATTTGACTCGCAGGCCAAATCCAGCTATCTGCTGTGTTCAGATGCCGCGGTTGGTATGGTAACCTGTGTTTGTGTGTGTGTGTGTGTGTGTGTTTTAGATGGGCTCTTGTTTCCAGCTTGAACTGACCAGTAATCGCCGCGCATTCAGCGGATTAGGCTGCGTTGGAGGTTAGGATAGGAGCGTTTTCAAAAGGAGTAAAAAAAAAAAAAAAAAAAATCCTGAATAATTTCAGTCAGGAGGTTAAACCTGCTTTAAAGATTGGACATTATTATACAAACAGTCTGGACTCACAGATTTAAACCATGTCCGCAAATAATTAGACTGTTTTCCTGCAATTGGTCAGTCAGTGTTTTACTATAAACACTTTATTTATGTAATTTATCATCAGGTTCGCTGCTCAAATGTGAAGATTTGACATGTTTTTCTGGTTTATATAACTGTAAATTGGATATAAATGTGATTTTATTCATATTTACACATCAGATTGATTGATTGATTGATTGATTGTTTCGAATATGAAAAAGGAAAATAAAAAAAGAGAATAAGTCAAAACATTTAAACATGAAATATAGAAATACATATTCGACCTAGACCTCTCTTATGTTACAAAAACATGAATATAATTTACATATATACCTTGTACAGATATTATACATACCTACATACCTACACATATCCACATATACATACATAAATACCTACATACACATGCATACACATACCTACATACAGGATCAATATCCACATCTCCGTGAATACAAACATACATGTACTCATATAATATAGGTATATATATATACAGTATATGCAGTATATAATCATAATAATAACCAGTACAGTATAACAAAAATTCCTCTGGAAAATAATGTTTTGATGATGATTATTTATTGGAATGAGAATCAAAATCTAATATTTGGCCCAACATGTAGGGAATTTGTCTGATTTTTTTTTTTCATTATTTTGAGTGTAATATACACACAGTTAGAAATACACATGGTACAAAAATATAAAATCAGTTAAATAAGAGAAGTGGATGGTTCAGACATAAAGATTTATTACAGCAGTCGGCATCACCGACATTAGCTTTATGTTTCCTATGAAAATGAAAAACACAGAGAAATGATGGATTCTGTTTCCCCAAAGACAAATTCGCCGTCCGTTCCCCGTGACATTGAGACTTGAGCGAGCAGGATGATTGTGTGCAGCGTGGTGGAAGACGGCGCCGTCAAATGAGACGCGGCTCCATCAATCTGCGCCGCTGACCTCTGCACGTTTGCTCGCTCACCGCCGCCGCCAACGACGGGATAAATGAATCCACGGCGGCAGTGACAGCAGCAACATTGGTCAAGCTCTCTCCTCCCTTAATGAATCCAAGCCTACGTCTCCAAATGTATCACATTTGAATTATCGCTCATGCGCTAACACAAGTAACACTCGTGTTTCCAAAGTAGGACGAAGAAAAGAGCCCGAAACTCTAGTGGAAAGTGCTGCAGGAGACAATCCGAGGCTTCCTTAAGCTCAAGTCTGCATTGATGGAGCCCTTTGTCTCCGAGCTGCTGCAACAAGAAGTGTATTCTGTGGACTTTGTGTTTGGAGATAATGGGACTCTTAATTGGCTGCTCCGCCACAAAATGGACGGCTGTTTAAGTTTCAGGGAGAGCGTCCGTTCCTTAGTGCGGACTCTGAAAAGGGCTGAGGGGAGATGTGACTGTGGCGTTTAAGGGGAACAATGTGATGAGAATTGGTGTTTATTAAAGGAGCAGGAATGGGTTTTTAGAGCTGTTTTACTAAGTGGCTACTTCCACATGGACGACCATGAATACAGATGTGTGTGTTCTTTCTCCTGTAGGACTCTGTTTGTGATAGAAAAAGGTAGAAATACATTTTAAAAAAGAGAAACAAACACAACCATATTGAAAAACTTCAGTTCATTTGTTAAAATCTATGTTACTGTATGTTGTGTTTTCTCTGCTTCCAGGTTCCAGCGCAGACGAAGGGGGCCCCACCGAGGAGGAGCCCAATTATCCAGGAGAGAGGGACCAGGTTGAGCCTTCGGACGGAGGGAGGAGCCCCGAGAGCGAGGAGGAAGACAGGATGGAAGAGAAGGAGAGGAGGATGGAGGAGAGGAAGACCAAGGTGCTGAACGTGCTTTCCAAACTGCAGGACGACGACGTGCCCCGCCAAAATAAAAGCAGCAAAGGCTGCTCCAACTTTGAGGACTGTGAGTTTAAAAGGAGTTTGAAGCTAATTTTATCATCTTTAATCAATTTCAACTCGGGTTCTCATTTATTTTTCTTATTCCTTCTTATTTTACATTATAAAGATCAAAAACTTCTCATTAAAGAGCCACAGTTGTTTAATCCGGTCCAAACTACTCACTGTCGGAAAACTAAAAGAATAGATGTAAAAGAAAAAACATTATTAAAGTTGCAAACATCTTGTTTTCATGGTAACATTTTACAATAAGGGCCCCTTCATTAACATTAGTTAGTACATTATTAAGCATTAATGTATAAACTAATGTGTTAATTAAGGTGTTAATTCATGCTGAGTAATGCATACATAACTAATTACATTATTGAACTTTTAATTTATTAACCAACTTTGAGTAGTAAACATTATGTGTTTCCTAATCCTAAATAATACATAATAATGATTGGTATATCTGTTAACTGTTAATTAATGCAGGGTTCCCCAATTCCGGTCCTCGAGGGTCACTGCCTTACGTATTTTAGAAGTTTCCTGCTACAACACACCTGATTCAAATGAGTGGCTCGTTATCAGGCCACTGCAGAGCTTGATGACGAGCTGATCATTTGAATCAGGTGTGTTGTCGCAGGAAACTTCTAAAACATGCAAAACCTTGAGGACCGGAATTGGGGAACCCTGTGTTACTGTTTTCATTGATTTTATATGATTCATAAACTTGTCAAGAAGACAAGTCTTAATTTAACAATAGAGGAACCATCAATCAGGGCAATCAGATCATAAATAACAAACTACAATGTGTGAATTTCTCCTTAAAACTTGGCTTATTCAGTTTTATATCTAAAATAAACAATCATAAACATCTACTTCAGTTGCAAATCATTTTCTCCTTATTTGTATAATTATAAACAAACAGAGACATATTGACCTTTGTCAGACTGAGAGAAAAAAAACAAAACCACACACACACACACACACACACACAGCGTCATCGTTGATTTGAATAAGAACAGTTTTGCAAGGCTGCGGGGGCGGCAGCACCTGCAAACGCCGTATCATGTATAATCATCTCAGAGAGAGAAGTGATGTGTCTGCGTGTGTTGTAAAACCCCGTCTGATGATGATATTACAAACGGCCACTCAGCAGCGTCTCGGAGAAGTTAACTGCTCCTCGCTGCACGGGTGGTGTTTCATTATCTCACCTGTAACTTAAAGCAACACACACACTGACATTGACACTGACACCAGGCTGCATGTTTTTACCTTTAGAGACAAGTCCCTGGTTAAAAATGGAGACAAACAGTTTAAAGGGATATTTCAACATTTTGGCAAATTTGCCCGTTGCCATAATCCCTATAGTCAATCGGTGCAAGCTATTTTGGCGGAGCAGAGCCGTGAGCTGCTCAGAGCTATGCTATGCGCGTTCCCTTCAGGGGGATTGAATTTACCTCTAAAACAACTCTGATTGTGTTATTATCTTATAGTTGATGAGTTTGATTGTTGGATTGTGTATTTGAAAGTTTGAAGAAATCCCCTGAGCCTCCTTAGCGTAGCTCTGAGCAGCTCACGGCTCTGCTCCGCCGTTCTAAAAATAGCTTGCACTGACAATTAAAGGTAATGAACCTACTGCTATGACTATAGGGATTATGGCAATGGGCCAATTTGCCAAAATGTTGAACTATCCCTTTAAATACTCACCAGTGTTTCTGCCAACAGAGTGTTCACATAATCAACCATGTGGGAAAAAACACAAACACCCTAACGCATTTACCAAAACGCTCCTCTCGACTCTAAAAATTTCCCCTCAATTACAGCACTTGATTTTTAGAATGGCTTTTTTTTTCACCCCAGCAAACAGGACTTTAGCCAGGAGTTCTCCAGTTTCCCTCAAGTGCCTAATTTCTGGCATCCAAGCCTTTGTGAGAGCAAGGGGAGGGTGGCATGGGGTAGGGGGGGGGAGCCGGCGGGTCCCACAATAAGCATCCACACCTAGGGTCAAGGTTGAGGGGGGCCGGTCCTTCGGCAGAGGTCGGACGGGTCAGAGTTGTCCTGCGAGCGCTGAATGGGACTGATTGGACAGGTTTGTTCAGACGGTAATCAAGCAGGATAAAGAAGGCTGCAGCTGGCCGCGGCTCCGCAGCGAGGTTACTGCTGCTGATGGGAAGCTTTGTGTTGGTACAGGAGGAAGGACTGTAGTCTCTGTGTGTGTGTGTGCACTTTTATTCGTGCACAAATAATGTTGAGTTTTATTATTGACTCTCTGGAGGCTGCATTTGGGCAAAAGTGACGTGCCATTGGCCGTTTTGGTTTTTTCCTTTAAAGTTACCATCCCAGACGGCACATTTTTGGCAAAATCTGAGTAAATCTAGTAAGTATGAGTAGTAATCGATGACATAAGTGATTTGACATATCAATGACGAAATTTGGTCATCTGTCTGAAGAGCAGGGGCCGACCAATCAAATTAGTCAAATTAGCCTGTCAGTCAAACTGTCAAATCATGCAACCGCCATTTCACACAAATCTGCAGCTACAGAGGTTTTTATGATGAGTTTGGAGCAGCTGGAGATCCAGATGTTTCATATAGTACATATTTAACTTTTTTTTCTTCCATATCCATAAATTGAAATTGTCTGTAGAGCTTTATGATTTGGATTAATGGGTGAAGTTTTGGTTAAAGTTGGGTTTAAATATATTGGATTGGAAATGAAGCTGTTTGTCGTACTAGAGGTGAATGATGTGTGGTGTGTGTCTGTGTGTGTGTAGTTGTGACATAGCGTGTGTTTATGGGTGTGGTGTGTTTACAAAGAAAGTGTGTCCTGGAACAATCTGTCTTTTTTTTTTTTTTTTGCTTCCGAGCCAGAGTCCTTTTGTTCAGTCGTGTGCGAGTCCCTGCACATACACACAAATGTTTGTATCTGTGTGTGTGTGTGTGTGTGTGTGTGCAGGCTACCTCTCATCCAGACACTTGTGACTGTGGCTCCTCATTAGGCTCTGAAAAGGACTAACTGGTCATAATTGTCTGTTTTCGGGCCAACACTGACCACTTGCCAAAGGATTCCCAAAATAGAGAGATAACCCCCCCCTCAACCCTCCCTCTGCACACTCACCCTCATATGACTTCCTGTACTCTGCTGCCCATCATCCATTCAACCCTTAACCCTTTATCAGGCAAGTGACACATTCGGTAACTAAGTTTAAGCTAAATATTACGTATCACATATTTACACATTTGTATGTGTTATTAAATGTTCATTTAACTTTATTAAAATATTTGTTTCTTATTTGTTTTTATACCTCTTGGAAAAAGTATTACCTTCGAAGTGTGAAGAACCCCATACTTGGTAACTTCACTGACCTCGATTTGATCCAGGGTTGAAAATCCAAGTATTTAAATGAGCGCCCTATTAAAGGGATAGTTCAACATTTTGGCCCACTGCTGTAATCCCTACAACACAGATTCAAATGATCAGCTTAGCAGTGGCCTGTTCATTTGAATAAGGTGTGTTTACCTTTAATTGTCTGCCCTATAAGCTACCTTTTTGGTGCAAACTGTTTTTAGAACGGCGGAGCGGAGCCGTGAGCTGCTCAGAGCTATGTTACTGAGGCTCATGGGATTTCTTGGTTTCCCTCATCAAACTTATCAAATACACAATCCAACAACTCCAAAACACTCTGGTGGACAAGTTGTGACCTGCACATTCACCACGCTATGAGATAATAACACAACGTTACCACACAGAGTTGTTTTAGAGGTAAATTCATGCAAAACCGCTGATGCTCGTTGCCTTCAGGGACAGTTTTTCAGCAAGCAGCCTCTGTATTTACCTCCAAAACTGCCCCCTACCTGGACCAACCATCCAACCACTTGCAGGATTTGGTTTCTCTATGAGAAGAGAGGCTCAGAGCCTCCTCTTTTCTGATTGGCTGACACCAACCAGAGAGAAGCCTGAGACAGTTTGGGGTTCTTAAAAACCATAAATATATCTTCTTATGGATCAACACACTGTCTTTTTTTTCCTTCCGTCATGCAGCATTGACACTGAACACACTGTAAGTGTGTGGAGAGCAGCGGGGTGACACTGATGTCAAGTAGCTGCTGTCCCCTTTGTGTTGCCGTAGAGCAGCGGCTCAGCCTTTCTGCTGCTGCTGCTGGTGTCTCTGCAGGCTGAGGTCCTCTGACGAATGTGGGTGTTGATGTGGAACACCTGTCGGCCTTGAAGCGCCAGCCTCTCTCTTTGGCCACGCCCACTTCCACCTCCACCTCCACCAGCAGCAGCAGCAGCCTTCATTACTGTCTGCTCCCTGTGGGCGGAGATGAAGCAAAGCCTCCAACTAAACAAAAAGGGTCCAGTTGCCTTTAAGTGGGCTCAAAGCAAGAGTGCGAGATGTTTACGAATGTGTGTGTGTGTGTGCGTTCGGGTACAGTGCCTTTATGTAACCCCCTGTTTGCTCAGCCTGTTGCTCTGGAACACCTCTGTGTATTTACCATCAGTCCCAGAATGACTGGGCAAACAAACAGCTCGCCTATTGATGAGCGGCAGCGTGGAATATGCCCGCTGTATTCATGAGACAGAGAAAGGGGACGGGGGCAGAGGGAGAGAGAGCAAAGTAAATCTGTCAAAGAGTCTATTATACGGTGTCCAAACACAGAGCGGCTCCTCCACAATGGCCTTATTAATGGCACAATGTCAAGGAGCGGCAGGGCAATAATAGCGGATGATTTTGCTTTGTGAGGTTTATCTGCAGATCTGTGTGGGTTTTTTTTTTTTTTTTTGAAGCAGTGCAGCAGATGATTTGGACTCATATCAGTTGTGGATCTGCGGCAGGAGCTGATTGGGTGTACTACACGTTGTGGTTTGTGGTGAGGCCGGTGGCGTGCAGCCAGAGATGGGAGTGTGGCCGCTACGTGTGTCTTTGTTTGTTTTCCTACCAAAGCTTTGACTCACACACACACAAACACCCACACACACACACACACAGTCCTCAGTCTTTTAGGAGAAAGTGAGGGGGAGGAGTCGTGTTTTCATGCAGCAACAACAGCGCCTGTAGGAGAATGCGTCCAAATACTGTCGCCCTCTTTTTTTTTCATTGTAGTGCCCACTCAAGAGAGCAGCAGCAGCACATGTTGCCAAAATCCACACTGAAAAGGACACACATTAACATGTTGGTGCAACACACACACAAACACACACACACACAGTATGTTGTATAAGTTAGCTCCTCCAAAAAGAGACCTCCTCTATAAAACAGTTTGTTGGTCACCAGCTTCAGAATTGAACCATAAATGAAAAACAAATCAGATTTATCATATTCTTTCAGTCTTGTCTAGATAAAAGATGAACTAAAACCACTTTAGATTGTAAATAATGATTATTATGACAAAGAAAAAACAACTGTAATTGTTTATGATCCATTATCCACATGACCAGAAATATAAACACAGATCACAAAATGAAATGCCCTTTTTATTATAACCTCCACATCTGGGCTTTTCATCCCCTGGTGTCAGAAAAGGAGGGATAAAATATATGTATATGAGTCCAGAGGTGTAGTTGCCCATATATTTCAAACTTTCGATATATGATGAAATGTGGACTGGATACATTATGATTAGATTATTATTTGATCCATAATAATAATAATAATGTCTGATCTAAATCCTAACAAGACCCTGGATGGGATACCTCCAGCTTCCAGATCTCAGTATTTCTAATACTTATCCTCTAAAATGAGGCTGTGGTAAAAAGAAAGTTGAACTTCTAAAGGGATGAAGAGCGAAAAGGAGACGGTTCCTCACAAAAAAAAGAAAAACTTCAGTCATTTAGTCAAACACTTCAAACCTGAGCCTGTGTTTACTCTGCTCTGACAGGTCACAGGAGTTATTACTGTCCTCTCTGTTCTGTTGAAGCCTCAGGTAGAGACTCTGGTCGACCACAGTCTACATCCCATAACCAAAAGTCTTCCATGTGAAGTTGATATGCAGTGTAACTGCGGACTCATCCTTTAATCTTAATCCTTTAAGCCTCTGTTGAATCTCTGTGACACATTTCTGACACATCAGCATGAAAACCTGTGGGAAATTAATTTAAGTAATATATAATTTACTTCACTTGACCCTGTAGCTATGACAACGCAAACAACACGTGCACATGACTGTTTATTTCTCTCCTCAGATTAGATTTCCATCTTCACCTTTTGATACAAAGCGATCAACAACAACAACAACAACACCCTCCTCATGTTCGCTCAGGCCTCTCGCAGCGCCACGCGGGATCATTACACTACATATTTAAGAGCTTTAACCCCAAAACATCCCATAATAAACCTACATTTCCCATGCACAGAGCTGCAGTCGGTTGCTCTTAATCACATATTTGAGAGCTGTATATGTGGGACACGTTGCTCTGTGACATTCTCCGGCTCCTAAAGGGGGTCAGCTCCTGCAGCGGCTGAATGTGACCTTTGTTACAGGAATTATGGGTAATTTGATACAGTGTTGATGATGAGCACAAACAAAAGTCTGGGATTAAGAGAAAAGAGAGCAACAAACACAATGGAGCCCTGTGTGTGTGTTTACACTCTGTTTATCTATCTATCTATCTATCTATCTATCTATCTATCTATCTATCTATCTATCTATCTATCTATCTATCTATCTATCTATCTATCTATCTATCTATCTATCTATCTATCTATCTATCTATCTATCTATCTATCTATCTATCTATCTATCGTTCTATCGTTCTATCGTTCTATCTATCTATCGTTCTATCTATCTATCGTTCTATCTATCTATCGTTCTATCTATCTATCTATCGTTCTATCGTTCTATCGTTCTATCTATCGTTCTATCTATCGTTCTATCGTTCTATCTATCGTTCTATCGTTCTATTTATCGTTCTATCATTCTATCTATCGTTCTATCGTTCTATCGTTCTATCTATCGTTCTATCTATCGTTCTATCTATCGTTCTATCTATCGTTCTATCTATCGTTCTATCATTCCATCGTTCTATCTATCGTTCTATCTATCGTTCTATCTATCTATCATTCTATCGTTCTATCTATCGTTCTAATTATCTATCTATCTATCATTCTATCTATCTATCGTTCTGTCTATCTATCTATCTATAGTTCTATCTATCTATCATTCTATCGTTCTATCTATCGTTCTAATTATCTATCTATCTATCATTCTATCTATCTATCGTTCTGTCTATCTATCTATCTATAGTTCTATCTATCATTCTATCTATCTATCTATCGATCGTTCTATCTATCTATTTATCTATCGTTCTATCTATTGTTCCATCTATCGTTCTATCTATCTATCTATCTATCTATCTATCTATCTATCTATCTATCTATCTATCTATCTATCTATCTATCTATCTATCTATCTATCTATCTATCTATCTATCGTTCCATCTATCTATCTATCTATCTATCTATCTATCTATCTATCTATCTATCGTTCTATCGTTCTATCGTTCTATCTATCTATCTATCGTTCTATCTATCGTTCTATCGTTCTATCGTTCTATCGTTCTATCTATCTGTACCTGATGTGCTCTGATGATCGTGGGTTTGGCCCAGATGAGCAGCAGCAGCAGTTTGTCTCCAGTGTGCGTTACAGTAAATGAGTCGTGACCCTCGGCCTGTTTGCGGCCTGCGGCCCGGTGAGGCGACGACCGGCGCAGTGACCGCCGGAGAAAAGAGAGAGAGAGAGAACAAAAAGCCAGAAAAACAAACGGCGGTGAAAGAGTTGAACCTCCCTGCTCATCATCATCATCATGGCCCCATTCTTCCTCTCTCAATTGCAACTGAATCGCCTCGGTCTCATTACAGATTACGGCCTGTGCAGAGTGACTCTCCCCTTTCTCTCGCCTTTTCTCCACACAGTCCCTCTGCTGATTAACATTTTCTGCTAGGCTTCACACCAAAAGCACAACCTGTGCGCTTTAAAGGCAGCGTGGAAAAAAAAGCCATCAAGCGCTGGAGTGGAATCAGATAAGGCTATCAGGCAGGAGGCTTTGCTGCCTCGGCTTTGTCCCGCTCCTCCACCCGCCCTCGCTTCCTCCCTCAATCTCTCACTCCACTGCACCTTTTGTCCGGACCATTCCCTGACGGAGCTCCCCTCAGCCAGGGACCCCCCGACCTGTGTGCGTGTATGCGTGTGTGTGTGTGTGTGTGTGCAGCTAAGAACAAGCAGAGCTGCACTCCTCAGGCCTGATGTTGACGTTGAACCCACTTCAACGCTGATTCACACAGATCCTCCTCGTCCTCATGACTCCACATCACAACTGTAGGAGCTTGTTTTTGGGATTGGGAGATATTCTACGGTGGCCCTCAGGGTTCAATGCAGTGAATTTAGTAACTTACAACAAAAGAGTGATTTCTTGACTTCTTTGTTTGTTTGATGAGATGAGTTTTGTTTGGTTTGTTTTTAACTAAATATCACACGATTTAGTTATTGCAAATATCTACTGTTAGCTGTAGCCAGGTCTGTCGCTTTATTGTGTCCCTGGAAAAATAATGATGTTAGTGTTTTCTGAAGTTGCAGCATGTTAAGCCATAGATTTCATGGTTGAACTGGTTTAGGCTGAACTTGGTGGACTGGGTGGTTCTGGACCAGAGAAGAACCGGTTCAGATCCAGATCATTTACTGTGAAGTAGATTTTTTTTTCCCTCTTAAGTCTGGTTTGTGGTGTTTTGTATTGAGTTTTTTATGTGACTGTTGGATTTTACTGGATCAGAACAGCCTCATCTCATGTGTTAAACGACTGATGAGACGATCATGAAGTTAAAATCTCACCTGGATGATTCTCATCATGAGTCACTACAGAGCAGAAAAAACCACTGTGGGTTCGTATGAATGAGAACAGTTTGGTGTGGCTCCTCCAGATGGTCGGTGCACCTCAGCCTTTAACAGACTGACTGGTGCACTGACTGGACTGATCCGGCCTCTGTGTGTGTGAACGTGTGGCGTCTTTTGAAGACGTCGTAAGGACTTTAAATCCTCGGCCTGCACGGTCTCATGTGTGACTCCAGATCCTCGTCAGTCCTGCTGCATCACAGATATTTGCAAACAGATGCGCAACAGAGGCCCCGGCCTGCAAGGCCTGCAAGGTTTTTTTTTGATCAATCAAGCTTTAACAAGTCAAGTTGACTAGATACGAATGTAAGGTTTTGCATGTGAAAGGCCGAGGCTGCGGAAGGCCTGGTTTTGATTAGGCCTAAGCTGATAAATGGCAGATTCAAACAGCCCCCCTGCTACTGCAGAGAAACCCCAGAGGTCCAGGGGTTTAAGTCCAGACTGATATCAACTCTGTTGCTCCTCTTTCTTCTCCAAACCAATGAATAGATCCATTATTCAGTAGACTCATTCTCATCTCCTAAATTGAAGTGGCAGCAGCTTAAAAGCCCCCGTTTTCCAACCGCCCCCCCTTCCCTGCCTCTTTTTTTTTTTTTTCCAAATCTCTCTCCCTCCTAAATTTGCCTCCTGAAATATTCATGGGTGTGGTTGGTCTCCATTTGTGCCCCTCGTGTCATCATCACTTTATATTTAAGATTCTGCTGTGATTAAAGTGAAGGCAGGGAAAAGAGGCCATGACTGCTTTTATCATAATGTCAGTTAGAGGTTTTAAGGTTTTTCAAAATAAAAGAGTCTTTAATTTTCACTTCTAAATATATAGTATATAGCTTGTGCTATGGTCATACTGATTATTATAATTAAAAATAATCAGCCAGTTTTGTTCTTATTTAAACTATTTCATTAGTCATTAAAATATTGTTTGAAACTGTAAAAAAGAGATCATAATGACATCTTTATGTATCTTATTTTGTTAGACACAAAGAGAAGTTCAGTTTTACATCACATAAAACAAGAAAAACAAGAAAAATTGTTATTTGAAAAGATGAAATCAGGTAATTTTTTGTAATTTTCCTCAAAAAAAATCTGATAAATTGATAATTAATCATAGAAATTGATGCTGTCGTTGTTCCTGGGTGATGTAGTTTCTCATCTGTAGCATCTGTTCATCTCACTCTGTATCCGAAGTATAAAAACTCCTGCAGCTGAGTGTCACTCTGCCCCCCTCCCTCCCAGATCAAGGCCAACTGGACGCCCTGTGAACCCCTCGCCCTGTTTGCCCCCCCACCCACACACACACACACCCACTCTGACCCCACTGTGACCAGAGGAGAGAAATATTGCTCTAATCCGCTCTGCAAACACGGAGCAGCCTGATGCTGCTGCTGCTCAGTCCGACGTGATATAAAAAGTCGATAACAGAACAGAAGTCTGACATTTTCTTTGTTTCTTTTCTGTTTTCTTCTCTTTCCAGTTGAGTTTCTGGCGAAGTACTGCATCTTCAGTCAGGAGAAGCTGGACGAGTACAAGAGAGCTTTTGAGGCAGTGAGTGAAAATGAATTTAGACCTTTTGTTATAATCAGATATTCTGTTTTACCGGAATATGTTGCTCTCTCTGTTGGAATAAAGCATTTTTCCTATAATAATGTTGGTGATTACAACTAATGGTTGTTGTTATTGATTACTTTGGAATTTACTTTCTCAAAATTCAACTAATTTATTAATTGTTTGGTCCAATTGTCATTAAATATTGAAGCTGAGCCCAAGAAGACATATTTGATTCACCTGTGTAGAAGTTATTTTATTTAATTAAATTTAATAATTTAATTTAATTAAGGGTTCAAAGATATATTGAGAGGGTCATAGGCTGATTTAAAAGCAAGATAAAAAAAAAGAAAGCTTGTGTGTGTTGCACAAAAACGTTCACATATATTCATATTTTCCAGAGCTTTCAGTTGCACCTCATGGTTCTCAGATCCAGAAAGACGAAACGAGAATTTCTGTTTATGATGGGAAACATTGGAAACTTTAAGCCCTGGAACCATGAGCCTTAATGATGAAGAAGATGATGATGCTCATGCTCTGTCTCTGCAGGAGGACGGCGACGGTGACGGCTACATCTCCTGCCTCCAGGTTCTACTTGCTCTTAAAGACATCATCCCTCCTGAGCTGCTGTCTGACGAGGAGGAGATCTACGTCTACAGGGTCAGTGTGTCCTGCAAACACACACACACACACGTTGCTGCAGTCCCTGTGTTGATGATCAAACCCTTTTTAGATCCTGGAGATGGTCGACTTCCGAGTGACAGATGGGCTCGTGGACCTGAGGCTCTTTGCTGTGATCGCCAGTCTGGCTCAGAAGATCGCCACCATGGAGTAAGTGACTCTGGGAGCGACACACACACACACACACACACACACACATACATACACACACAGTCCTCGCTCCCCAGTGGAGCTGGAAGAGGAGTCACTGACCTCCCATAAAAAAGAACAAGTGTGTGTATACGCAAGTTTGTTCCAGTGATTTTGTCGACGTGTGTGGGTCTCTCTTTGATCCTCTTCTTCTTGTGTCTTCAAACAGTTTTACAGGACTTCAGAGAGGTCAGAGTTACAAGTTTAGATGTGATAACGGCACGAATGATGGAAAAATGTCAAATATCTACTGGTTTCAGCTTCTAAAATGAGAGGATTTGAGGCTTTTCTTTGTCATAAACTGATTATTTTTAGACTTAAAGGGATAGTTCAACATTTTGGCAAATTGGCCCATTGCCATAATCCCTATAGTTTTAGCAGTAGGTTCATTACCTTTAATTGTTGGTGCAAGCTATTTTTAGAACGGCGGAGCAGAGCCATGAGCTGCTCAGAGCTACGCTACAGAGGCTCATGGGATTTCTTGGTTTCCCTCATCAAACTCATCAAATACACAATCCAACAACTCCAAAATGCTCTGGTGGACAAGTTGTGACCTGCACATTCACCACGCTGATGATGATGATGATGAGGGAAACCAAGAAATCCCATGAGCCTCCGTAGCGTAGCTCTGAGCAGCTCACGGCTCTGCTCTGCCATTCTAAAAATAGCTTGCACCAACAATTAAAGGTAACCAACCTACTGCTATGATTATAGGGATTCTGGCTATGAATGGGCCAATTTGCCAAAAATGTTGAACTATCCCTTTAAATTGAACCATGGGAATTTCCAACCTGCATTTTTCTCCACAAATCAAATCGATAGTGAAAATAGCAGCGGGCTGCAGCCCTCAGCTGACCCCTGCGCCGACAGAAAACCCCATCACTTTGACTTGAACTCGGCCTCAGCGTCCCTGTGTCTCTACATTATGTCCCATATGCTGCAGATTCCCACACACAGCGCTTTTTTTTCTCTTTTTTTTCCTCCCCTCCTATCCTGCCCTGGGGTTTATAGCTTCCTGCAGACAGGAGTGTGTGGAGCCAAGCCTACTCCGGAGGTCCCCGAGGGTCAAGGCCTGCTCCCAAAAGCCCCTGGCCCCGCAGTGAGAGCTCCCTCTCAGCGAGGACAGGGCCGGGGTCACGGGTCCCTCTGATTTACGGCCCGGGCCCTTTGTGCTGTGTGTGTGTTGGAGGACTGGCACTGAAAGACCAGGGTGTCTGCTCTCTATGGGGAGCAATTATAGTAATGATAATGAATGTCCATATTAAAAAACCTCCTGTCACAAAACTCCTTTCTGCAATTTGAATAATAAAGGAGAGAAGATCAGCGTCGGTAATGCTGCCTCCTCAACAAGGAGAAAACAATAGCATCCTTCTGTCATCTCATCCCAACTGAACTAAATTGATCCTCTTACCTGTCTCAGTTAATCCTGTTGTCTCTAATCCGGGCTTTAGAAATGAGCTGCAACAGTAGTTACACAATCAGTCTCTTCTGATCAGACAGGGCTTTGAAATCTGAGGAGGTGCTCCCCACGTTTCTACTGTAGACCCCTCCCACTTTTACCTTTGCGTTAATTGCAGCCTCCCTCCTCCTCCTCCCTCCTCCCTCCTCCTTCCTTCCTTTCACTCTCTGCGTTTTCTTTTCAGCTTTTTAATGTCACGTCTCTCTCCTGTCGCCTCCCTCTCTGTGCCTTGCTGCTGTTTTGGCCCCAGTGACTCAGCCCATCTGTCCCTGTGTCGCTTTGTGCCCCCCCCCCCCTCCAGCCACCTCACACAGCGCCACATTCCCTCAGGGCGAGTCGAGTCACATGACCTGCCTGCCAAGAAGTTGCATTGCCATACAGGATTCCCAGAAGGCATCAGTGGAGCCGGTGTCGCCGCCATCGCTCTCGCTGTTCGTAGTCTGTGTTTTTTGTTTTTCTTGTTGCGAGCATGCACGCGTATTAAAGGGGTTCCCGTAAAAAAAAAACTTTCGCTGCAACAAGTGAGTCAGCGAGCAACCAGATAGACAGAGCGCCAACTTTTGGGGTAAACATGAGGCAGCAGAAGCCGGATTCATCACTGGCCGCCACCTAAACCGTCTGACAATGCCAGTCCCTCCTCCTCCTCCTCCTCCTCCTCCTTCCCTCGCATCCCGCTCAAAATAACCTCCCAAAACAACAACTCTCTCGATTCTGTCAAGTCAAACTAGGTCAGAGTGTGTTTGCACCCCCTGCCTCTCACTGTATACCCGCTCCCCCAATGAGGAGACCGCCAAAATTTTGGGCATTACGTAAGCGAGAAGTCTGCTGTGTTGGCCTCAGCGGGGTGCCAGAGGAGGGCCCACAAAAGAAAATGGGTTAGGCTGCTATTATCCCCCCCCCCTCAACCCCCCCTCCACCCTCAGTCCATCACCACCAGTCCCCTAGCCCCCTCGTTTACGCTGGCCATTATCACGCCAGTGTCCTTATAGCGCAACCAGCATTTGGACTCTTTTACTGCAAACCAAGTGCAATTAATGATCATTAGCTGCCCTGTCTCGCTTCATCCCCATCAAGCCCCCCCCCCCACTCCGGTTGGGTGGACGAGGGCCAATCACGGCGCCGGGGGCCACTCAGGCGTGCACTGCACTCGATGGCCCAGCGCTTGGGCCCATTCTTCGCGCTCACAGGCCTTTGAGCGCCGGGCGAGGAGGGGCTCATTAACACCGGGGCGCTCGTTAGAGAAGGGACGGCCGTCGCTGTGCCACACGCTGGACAGGAGAAGGTCTGTCCCCGACACTGTCCTCGTGTCTCCCTCTAATTATCCCAGTGGACCCAGATTTAGCCGCCGCCGCCACTGCTGCTGCTCTGCCCCGACGTGGTCACATTGCACCAGAGTGTGTGCTGTTTGTGCTTATTCCCCTCCCTAAACCTCCACACGAACCCCACTCACCCTGCTCACCCTACTCCTGCAGCCCCAACCCCCCCCCAACAAACTCCATCCACACACACACACACACACACGCCCACTGTCCCAAAACCAGAGCAGTTTTATCCGTTGGTGTGGCGGGATGTCCCCGTGTACCCACGCATTGTTTGGCAGCCAGGCCGCTGTGAGCAACCACAATGGGCTCAGAACACTTTACCATCACGTCAACGCAAACACAACATCGCACGGAGACGAACCCGCCAAAAAACCTCCACCTCCTCCGCCAAAAACCACCACCACCAGACCGTCCTCACGCTGCTGCCTCACCCAAGTAAACACCAGCACCAGTTTTACACATGAATTATATCGATTATTGATCATATTCATGGATCAAATTACCAAATTATACCAAAACCTGCATCACACGCTGAAGGACGATGGGTTGAGCTGCATTATGGGAAGCGTAGGATCCAGTTTGATGGAAGTCAAGATGGTTCGGACCATTTTGTCCCTGTTAAGAGTTTTCTTAGGAGTTTTCCTCAGTCGACATGAGGATCTAAGGTCTGAGGATGCTGTTAAAGCCCTTTGAGACCTGGGCTGGGTCTAATGATGGATGTTATTGATTATTTTTGGCATTTATTCCGCTCAATTTCAACTAATTTATCAATTGTTTGGTCCAAAAATTGTCAATAAATACCAAAGCTGAGCCCAAGAAGACATATTAGACGTATGGGTTATTTAATTACCAATCAAAGATATCTAGGAACCATTACCATTACCAGCTCATTAAATCATTGTTATTATCTCTTATTAAGGGTTTTCCAGACCTTTCAAGAGGCTTGAGGTATATCTAGAGGATCACAGGTCAATTTAAAGGCAGGATAACAGAGAAAACGTGTTTCTTATGACAAAAAAATATTTGCATTTTCCAGAGTTCTCGGCTGTTTCCAGTTTCTCAGTTTTTTCTCAGTCAACGTGGGTCTAAGGGCCGAGGCTGTTCTTAAAGCCCTTTGAGACAAACTGTAAAAAAGAGTCTATAGAAATAAACTTGCCTTGCCATTCTTGATTTAATGTCTGTTGAATCCTCCGTCTTTGGACTTCATGCTTGTTTTTTTTGTTGCTGTTCTCTTACAGTGAGTTCATGCGGTCGCTCATCAACAGTATGGACTTTCGCTCTCTGGAAGTGAGGCTCTTCAAAGCGAAGGTATATCATCTGAATGTACAGCTTGTATAGTATATGAAACATGAAAACGTCCATTCAACGTCATATTAACTTACACATTAGCCACATTCACGCCACCAACACCACCTCCGCCTCTCTTTCATGGCTCCGCGGGTATAATTATAATGAAATAAATACTGGTCGACACTTTGAAGAGCAATTCCAAAGCATGCTTTTGTAAAGCTAGCTTTTTTTTTCTTTCTTTTTTTTCCTCCTCTCCCTTACGAGCGGCACTCAGCCCTCATGCATAGAAATGAGGAAAGCAAGCCAGAGAGAGAAAAGAGAGGGGTGCTTTTCCCTTTTCATAGATTAGCACGGCCTTAATCTCATTAAAGTGCCCAGCAGTGAACATGCCGTCCACTCCGCCCAGCCCTGTAATCAGCCTGAGACACACGGCTCATCTCAGATGGACCGGGACCAGCAGCCTACCAGCTGGCCCGCTCACAACCGGGCCCGGCCCTCATTCACACAAGGAAGTGGCGAGGTTAGTGAAAGGCAGCAGGGACATGAAAGCCTGTGGCCGTGGGTGTGGAAACTGAGCCCCTGGCCAGGTAGGGGAGGCTGTGTAATTACAGAGCTGTTAGGGATAGGGTTGTTAACTGGAGATGTTGGTGAGGGGAGGGGGAGGGGGTGGTGGTGGGGGGAGTGGGCTAATTGCCAGAGGGATTATTCCCCCCCCAACCACCACCACCCCAACCCCAACAATTATTACCGAGGCTGCATCAACTGTGCAAACAGGTGCACTCAAACAAGACTAGAAACAGGCTGTGGTAATATGAGGCTGCCCTACAGAGCAAACACACTCAGACTCCAAACTCAAGTGGAAGACATATTATAAAACTGATTCTTCTAACTTCATTCAAGAATATGTGTTTGTTTTAAAACAAGCAAGAAATAACATTTTCATGAAACAGGACAGGTGAGGAGGAGGGGTCATGTTATGATGCCATGAAGAAGAAAAAAATGGTCACAGTTATGTATAGAGCCATTTCTGAGTGGAATAAGTTGCCATATATCATAACTCAAGCAACAAGTAAAAAAGTTTGTTTGTTTTTTTAAACGGCTAAAGGGGTTATTCTTGGTTAAAGGCCTGAAAAATATAGTGATAAAAGTGTATTCATGTAAAATATTATTGTAATTTGGATATATAACAAATACACTGTAAAACTCACACACAGTCACAACTATACAGAGCTGCTTCTACATGTTTGTGTTTAAAGGAGACATATTCTGCCCCTGTTTCACAAATTAAACTAGTTCCCAAGTGTCTTAAAGACATGTCTGTGACAGGCTGTGGTCAAAATACCCCAAGGATCAAACATCACAGCTCTTTTCATCCTCTCAAAACAACTCTGTTCAGAACGGCTGGTTTTAGTGTCTGTCCCTTTAAATGCAAATGAACCACATCTTGCTCCGCCCCCTTCTACCGTTCCCAGGTAGGGGTGGGGTTATGCAAATTAAAATCCTAGCTACACCACTGCAAACACCCAAATATATGTTAAAGAGCCTTCAAAAAGTGATATTTCCATAATAATAAAGTCTTTATTATGTTTTGACCCGAGTAGCAACTGTTCCTGTTCCTCCTGGAGGAGCAGCGAGGCGGAGGAGGAGGAGATGCAGGAGTGCAGCAGGGATTCATCAGCTCCGAGCAGCTGCTCCTGGAGCTGAAGGCCGGGGGGATCCGTCTGGAGCAGGAGGCGGCCGTCCGGCTGGAGCTGCAGCACGTTCCCCCTCTGGACCTGCTGGACTTCCTGGCCTACCTGCCCCTCTTCATGCTCATTCACAAGTCAGTCATCTCCAACCCGTTCAATGACTCCGGCACCTCCGTCAGCGCTCAGTCTGCACCTTGAGTCTGCAACACGAGGTTGGATTAAGAGGAGTGAACTGGGAACTGTGGTCAAAATGCCAGATCGATAATCATCAGTCGCATGCTAACAACATGTTTAAATCCTGGGTGGGAAACAACGGCCGTGTCAACCTCCAACAGTTTCTCCCACTAACAGACTCTTGAACATGTCAGAACAGACACCAGTGGGATTATATCTATGAAGCAGTCAGTGCAAACATGTCGCTCAGACTCAGACTTCAGCGTTTTCAAACACGAGATGCAAATCGACCTGAAATCCTCCACAAAATACTAACTAACAGCAAAACATGTTTATGCACAGCGTTAGCAAAAAAGCTAATATTCAACATCAACAATTCACAGCAGTTTATGAAAGAGCACACACTGGTATTTATAATTCAGTTTTATATTTCTTAGGCTAATAATATTATTTTTAAATAAGTTTTTGAATCTGTTTTGTGTTACACGGTTTAATTTCTAATTTTATATTATCCCACTGAAAACCTAATGATTCCCTGCAGGTGTTAATGAGGATTTCCACACTTTCTACCACATTCTCAGCCAGTAAACTCTCCTGCCATCCAGATGTGTGTAGATAAAACTACAACTAAAATCAACATTGACTGCAAGCAGGACTTTGTGTTATGTTTATACAGTATGCACAGAGCAGTAAAGTGCTGTCTATGGTGCTGAAACGTTGTGCAGCTGTTTCTGCTCTCGTCGTCTATCACTGTAAAAAGTTTTGCACTGCAACAAGTGGAGCTGCAGAGGAGGAGTTTTTTTTTTCTTCCACAGTCTAAATCAGTTAAAATCTGTGAAACGTTCCTTAGAAAATTGCTATGACACTTCTACAAGTTTGCTTTGTTGTTCTGGAGTTAAAGACAACAGTATCTGAGCAAGTAGGACCAATCCAACGTAATCAAACCTTATCAAAGCTGATGAATGATATTCAATAAGATATTCATCTAATATAACTGGAGCCATTGTTTCGCCCTGGGCCCTTGCCAATTAGACATGGCCCTGCTCTCCTGCAGTTCATACACACACCCGACACACTCACTGCAGCGCAGGAAAACATAATGGACTCTGACAGGCAGCAGCAGAGCCAGCCAGGCTGTTAGATCAGGGCGCCGAGTGTCGTCACGTAGAGAAAAGTTTAACTACAGGCTGATGTAGAGATTGTGTCGCTGATAAAAAAAACACTTTGAAGCTGCTTCTTGGGGAAAACCCCTCTGCTGTAATTAACACTCACTGAACACATAGCCGCCAAACAGGAGCGTAGTTTTATTATTGTTTTGAAACGACTGAAGCTTTTCTGAGGCAAACAATGAGAAAACAAACATGTTTACAGTTATTTACATTTACATTTGTCTTGAATTCATGTTTGCAGGTGAAAATATACTGACAAAGAGCCATGGAGGACATGTTACTTTACAGTATAATGCACGCTCATGTGAGGTGTTGTTGCATGGTCATACATGTGTTTAACATTGTCCCTCTTGTAATTCACCATTTAAATTCAGCCCTTTACATTATCTAAAAGTATTCATGATTTATTTTGGTTCCTTATAATGAATGAGATATATTAAACATGTTGATATGAATCTCAGTGTCCTGTTAAAAGTCAAATTACAAACTTTGTTTTAAATTTCACATCAAGTTAATCTTATCATAATTCAATATAGACTTTTATTAACACTTTTATGATAAATTTTGTCTTTACTTTACAAGTGTCTGTCAGTCAAGCTGAAAAGGGCATCCAGTCATGTTTATATTTATATTTATATTCAGAAAAATCTTAAGAAAAATCTTATCTTTTTTATTCCCACTCAGTTTGAATAATAATTTGATGAAGCTTTAAAGAACCAGTCTTGTCTTGTCTTAAACTCAAACTAAACATATTTATTTTTGTAGCTGATTCACGTAACAACTATAGTGACAGTGAAAGTCTCAATAATGATATGATCCACACGTGTTTTCACTACATTCCTCTGAATCACTATGGAGTTTCAACACTGTTGTCGGACCGTCTGCACCCCCCTCTCTCAGGGCCCCCTGGTGGTCCGTGAACCCTCCACATGAGGCGCGCGCACACATCTCATATACAATAAACTTTAAACACAGTGCAAAGTTTCGCAGCTTCTGGATCAACGTTTTTTTTATTATTATTTATTCATATTCATCGCAGAATCAGATAAAATTGTGTCATTTTTTAATTTCACTTTATGCATCACTGCTGTAAAAAGGGTGGAACAAACAGGAGCAGTCAAAGTCTCTGAACCGGAGCCACACACAGAGGATTTTCTCTCTCGCTCTCTCTCGCTCTCTCTCTCTCTCTGTCCCAGGTGGTGATTGTTGTGTTGAGCGGCATGCTGCTGTCAGGAGGCACACGCCATCAGCCAGTTCAGCTCCGTGTCTCCACTCGACCACCACACACAAACCCCATTCACTCATTAAACCAGACACGCGTCCGGTTGCAGCCTCCGCCGTACCTGTCAAACTTCGTTTTTCAGACACAAAAGCTCCACCTCAAACTCTAAAAGCTGGCAGCCAAAGTCCAATCATGCCTCTGACAGCCCCTCCATCTGCTCATTTAAAGGTCAGCCCCCCGATAAATAAATGTTCTCGACCACTTTTTTTTCCCGCAAACTTTTGGTGCATGCACATTAGGAAAAAAATGCATGTTTACACAGACGACTTCACACTCTGGATAAAGAAATTACCCAGAGCTCGACGACGAAACATTTTCACTGAGAAAATTACATTTCTGAAAGATTTATTGTGTTTATCTGATCTTAAATTCCTTCCCAAACTTCTTCATTCTTGTGCGTTACAGCTGCAAGTGCGCGCACAGGGTTAGATACGCACTTGTTACCAGATGTGCCTATTCCGCTTTGCAGACAGTAGTGATCTCTCTTGTTTCGTCTCCATAGAGCAAAAAAAAGAGGGGGGCGGGCTGGACATTGGGGGATTTATTGCAGGACTGATGCTGAAAGCTTTGTGGAGGCACCGAGTGCTGAATATGGAGAGAGAGGGGAGAAATTTTCGTGCGTAAAATGTGCGTAATTGTGCGTAAAAGTGGGTTTTCTTTCTCCCCCTCTGTTGTGTGCAGTATGTGTCTTATACTCTCACTCCATCCTCCCCTCTCACTTTCCTTCATGAAGACACTGAAAGAGTCCACTCATATACACCCAAACACAAGACAAGGCAGAAAGAAATTCAGTAGCAAATCATTTTATTCTTGGACTAGAGTGTAGAAAATATGGTTATAAGACTTCTTTTTTTCCCCAACATCTGTTTATGTGAAGACAATATACTGTAGAGCTGGCAGTAAAAAGAGACAATGCATGGCCATTGCGCTCTGTTTGGACAATAGCTGCATAAGTTTGATCATTGTGAACTTCATGACATAATGCAATAACATGGTTTTGCTATTAAATAAGACACATTGGTGCTAAAATAAAAAACGTCGGAGTGTCAAACTCCATCTGGAAACCTCATGAACAGAAGAGCCAGAGAATAATAGACTACACGTCTACATACATAGGCAGGAGGTATAGAAGCAACTTCGCAAATATATAGACAAAATATATACAAAAGGATGTGTACAAAACATCTATAAATCTCTTACATACAAAAATATCTTAATATATTTCCAAAAAAAGCGTTTGATATAGAATTTTATAGAATAAATCCGCGACTTGGAAGCATTTTCTGAATTAAAGGTCTGAGAGGTTTTACCAAAGGGTTGGTGGTCTGTGATTGGATTTAGCATAGTTGAAGAGCGACGTATTAAATAATGTTTTTTTTAATGTGCTGCTAAAGAGCATGAATTCACTTTAGGGTTTATTTGTTTGTTTGTTTGTTTATCATGGGCAAATATGCACAGAAGCTTGGATTCCCACGCTGTCAGGAGCAGGAGACCCGTCTTCCTTTAATCCTTTGGCGCTGATCTCTGGCCTGATTTTCTCCCCCAAGTTTTCAGGACGTTTAGGCCGTGTCTGTCTGTGTATCTGTCTGTCTGTGAGTCAGTCAGTGGTTCAGTCTCGGAGGACTGGGCGTTAAGGGCGCAGGACCAAAACGCGCGTTCAGTGCATCTTGTTCTTGAGGGATACCCAGTCTCCTCCGGGACCATCCCAAGCGCACGACAGCAGGAAAGTGAGTTGATCCATATTTCTGGTGGAGAGAAGGAGAGAAGGTTAAGTGGCTGTTCAGAGTGTGAGACAGATGTGTTCATGTGTCTCTCTGCAGCTGTGTCTCATATAAACAAGGGCTTCATCATCATCATCATCATCTCACCTCATACAGATGCTCAGAACCAGTTGGCGAAGTCCAGCAGCTCCTGCTCCTCCGGACTCAGCGGGTCGTAGGAGCCCTCGTCCGACGAGTAGGAGGACACCGGGGAACCGGCCATGGAGTTCATGTCGGCTGAGTATCCCTGCGACATGGTGGGCGACAGGACGCCGGACTGAAACGCCGCGCTGACCGCGTCGTGCTCGTCCAGCAGCTGCTGCAGCGCGCGGATGTACTCCACGGCGGAGCGCAGCGTCTCCACTTTGCTCATCTTCTTGTTGGCTGCGCCGTTGGGCACGTGTTCCCGCAAGGTGGCGAAACCGTTGTTGACCAGCTTCACCCGGTTGCGCTCCCTCTCGTTCCTCCGCGCCACCGCGTGCGGCTGCTGCTGCGGGAGAGTGTAGCCGAAGCCGGCGAAGTTGAGTCTCCTCTTGCAGCGCAGCAGCTCCGGGGAGGAGGAGCGCTGCCTCTTCGGCTGCTTGGACAACGACTTCCCGCTGCTCTGGCTGCTGCCGCACGGGCTCAGCTGGAGGCTCTGCGCCGCTGCAGAGAAGAAGCAGGCGGGCGGCATGAGCTGCTGCTGGCTGACGTTAATCTCCATCTTGGCTGTGAGGTCCATTCCCGGTGAAGAAGAAAGAAAAAAAAAGACACCAACTTATAAAGAAATCACCAAGTCTCGAGGCGGTGCGTCCAGCTCGTGCCGTTCACGTGGTGTGACCGCTGGGCTGCTGCCTCGCGCGCTCCTCAAAGCTGCTCTGAGTCCTCGAGGAAAGACGCCACTGCTTTTCAATCCGTGTGGATGAGGGGACTGCAAGGCCACGCCCTCCGGTCGCGTGGATCCACCTTGGGCTCCTGCGCCGGTGCCGGTGCATTGCGCGCGCCGGACGCGTGCCACTTGAAGCACTAAACAAACAGTGAGCGGTGAGGTTTTTTTTTTCTTTTTTCTTTCTTTCTGTGTATCACTTGGTGTCACAAGGTGAGTTCACCACAACACTGAGGGAAGTTTCCAACCGCAGAGGCTCGTGCAGGAACAGAGAGTCAAGAAGCTCAGAAGTCAGATCCAAACCAAACTCACACATCAATGAAATTAACTTTACATTACTTGTTTATTTATGATCTTCATTATCAGCTCCTGGATCTTTTAGCGAATACATTCAAACTAAAATATCGACATTGTTCTGATGTCAAATTCACTTTCTGACAACTTTTTTCTCAGACTTTAGATGAGTGTGGGTGAAGCAGCTCCAACTCTCTGTGGTGGAAACGTGATGGTTTCAATCCGAGTGGTTTTGTTTAAAGAAGAGTTTATGGGAACAGGTGTGTTTGTAATAAATAAAAAAGGGGGTTAGAATAAGAATAAAAACACTGTTAAATGAAAACTGAAATGGCGCTAATTCATAATTAGAAATAAATCATATGCTCTTGTCCTCGGCTCTGGACCGTGGTGCTGAAAGACAGCTCACCTCCCGCCTCCCCTCACTCCCTCAGTCCTCTCTGCATGTAAATCAACCGCTGCAGCTCAGTCTTAAGTTTTATTGTTGCGGTTACAGACGCGTCTGAATGCCGCTCATTTGAGGCTCCATTGTGCATCAGAGGCCGAATTTTCCACTTTGATTAGAGCAGATCATCGGCCGCGCACAGGCGGAACGGACCGGCGCAAATCTGTGGAGGGGCCCAGAAAGACGCAGCTCGGAGGAGCAGGGGGAGGAGGAGGAGGAGGAGGAGAGGCTTTGTGTGTGATTGGACACACCCGATATAGTTACAGTAGCGTGGACGCGCTGTGCTCCGTCGATTATTGTCGCTCTGAGCAGTGCAGAATATATGTGCGCATTGAGTGAAAACAGAAACTAAGAGTGGTTTCAGTTTGTGCACAAGTTTCGCACTTTCCCTGCATGTTTCTCTGATAAAAAACTAAGATACGCGTTGGTTTGCGCGTAAATGACCTCCCCTTCTCCCCTTCTTTATTTCTATGAAGAGGACGACTGTAATAAATTGTGCAGTTTTTCTGCGTTGGCAGTGCCATTCACCATCAGGTTTGCACCCTGGCCCCGCCCCCTTCCCTCTGCAGCAGCACCACCACCACCTATACTTTCTTTTATTTGCCTCCTCCTCTCCCTCCTTCTCCCTCCTCCTCCTCCCCCTCCCCTTATTTTTTGGCCCAGCAAGAGAATTTAGAAAAGAAGCGTGGGTTCTATTCAGCCTCCCCCTGCACCCCTTCGCCATCGCCAGGCTTTCTGAAACCTATCCATGGCCTGTCAGCGCGCTTCCAGAGTCCAATTAGCGCTTTGTGAGGACTCTCTCTCTTGCTGCTGTTCTTCCAGAGGCCGCTGCACTTTACTTTACTTGAGGGGCTTTCCAGTCATAGCTGAGTGTAATAATTAATATGACATGTGCGCGCTCCGGTTCCCATTTAACCACTTTTCTGTATCTTTGTGTTCAAGTCTCTGTCTCTGTGTTGGGAGATAATAAAAATAATAAAACAAAAAAACTCATAAGCAACCATGATAATCTGTGTGTGAGGGATTAAATTTCAATTTGTTTGTCATTAAAAACAGTTTTTCTCACAGTTGCACTGTGCTGGTTGGTTGTGCAGGTGCAGCAGTGAACTCACGAGATATCAGACTTTTAATAAAGCAGCTTTGTTAACAGACAAAATACATATTTATGTATCATTATACTTTTAAATTATAATGTGATACTGTGTAATCTGTATTATTTTTCTGTATAAATGAACATTTCGCCACAGATTAAAAGGAGACGCTCAGAAACTACAGGGAAAAGTTATAATAAAAGGAAGAATTATTCTTTTTTTTCCACATATAAATGAATGTTTACATATATAAATATGTGTTTACAGCATAACTCCTGTTAATGCAGTCTAAGAAATTGAATCAAAGTTAGAGGAAATAAAGGGAGAATGAAAAGAAAGAGGGGGGACAACTTCTATAGATAATTCACTCGCCCATGCAGTTACACAACTTCATGGTATTTTTTAGAATAAGTATTTCTGTGAAGGACTTCTGGCTCCTCTGAGGTATTTCTGTCAACACCTCCTCTCTACTGATTGTGTTGAGTTCACTTAGGAGAAGTTGTAATAGAGCAGCGCCCTCCTGAGGACTGAGGTGGTACTTACTGATGAGAGAAAACTAGAGATGCAGCAAGAGATAAATAAGACAAGGATGTCTGTTAGGCTGACTCACCAAGAGACCACTACTTTTTTTTCTTTTCTTATTTTTGTGAGAAAACACTAATGGAAAAGTCTGAAACACACTTCTTATCCAATGGCTGTAGGTATTGAACTGATGGGATGTATGGAAACACACATTGATGTCCAAAAGAAAGAAGTCCTGCAACAGATGGTCTGACTCCCAACATCACAGCATCAGGTTGTAGGTCACAGTAAGCTAAGTGAAATCCACAGAGCAGTGAAGCTCTTTGAACATACTGGGCTTTGTATGGATTTCATACATTTAAAAAAAACATTAATATTATTGTTTTTAAAGCATCTTATTATTGTTTTTGCTCCCTGTTATTGTGTCATTCAGGGAATAAAATAGCAGAATAGTAGCTCATCCCTTCTGGTAGAAGGTAGAGTCCCAAAATGTAAATTGTCACGTTTTAATACTCTTTTGCATCCACCTCCATCAAACTTTTAAGTAGCCTATAGCTCTTGAGAGTGTGTACACTGAGCCCTGGAAAGTGTGCAGTAACTTCAGTATGTTTTCCTTTTTAATCTTCTGTTGGATGTATATTGTGTATGTTTGTGTACGTCTCTAGGTGTCGTGTGTATTTTATGTATATTTAGCCTACTGTCTGACAAATTTCCCCTAGGGACAATAAAGTAGGCTATATTCAATTCAATTCAATTCAATTCAATTCACTCTCCCACCACGAGGCGTCACCATTTCATCTGGTATTGAAATAATAACGTCAACATGTCTGCTAATCAGACAGTATCACATCCCAATTGATAAAATGTTGTTTTTTCTCATGTCATGTAAATACCAGTGATACAAATTCGTAACAAACTACTTGAATCATAGTTTTAAGTCATAGGAATTTGTGAACCAATCGGTTTTGAAGATTCGCGAAGCAGGTATTCGTCTCTCTTGAGCTTCCGTAGAACTTCGCTCACATGTATTTGTTTACTATGAAGAGGCGTGTGTGAGCTAGCGGCTAACAGCTGTGCACCTGTCTCACTAATGAGACTATTTATAGTAATTTGACGAAGACGCTTGATAAAAAGCAGTTCGTTGTATCACATCGTGCCTTTTACGTCACGCTAATGTTTGTTTTAACGCCTCAGTCTCGAGTTTGGAGAGCTAATACGTAGCTAAGCTAGCTAACAACAACAACACAGGAGCTAAGAAGTTAGCTGGAGGTTTATGGTGACTTTTCGGGTTTATATAGTTTTTATATGCGGTTTAGTTTAATTTAACACACAGTTGTAGTCATGCGGTCTTTAAACTACGTGCAGCGGGTTAGTTTGGATTTCACAGGAACTCTGTTTCCTCACGCGATCTGTCTGGGAGACGCAGACAACGACTCGGTAAATACTCTTCACTTTTTTAATTCTTGTCATGAAATATTATATCAACCATTATTCAGCTAAACCCAAAGCTCTGTTAATATTTTATGGAGATCGAGCAACAACGATAAGAAGCCGGCTGTTTTAAGTGTTTTAAATGCATCAACAAGAAAGAAAAAAAAAGAATGGACTTTTGTTGGAAAACTTAACTCTGCAAGATTCATACATCTTATTTTCCACAGTTTAGCAATATTTCTCAGCTGCATCACAACAAACACAGTGCATAAAGTGTATAAAAATAGTGTCAAAGAAAGATAATAAATATTCATAAAAACATAGAAAGATAGCAAAGTTGTGTTAAAAAGTCTGACGGTATCTTGTCTGTGTTCATTGCAGTTGAACGAGCTGGTTGTAGGAGACACCAGTGGGAAGTTGCTTGTTTATAAGAACGATGACTCCAAGCCCTGGGTCACCAGGACCTGTATAGGCATGGTCAGTACAGCGACGTCATCATCATCATCATTACTGGGGTCAAAGTGTGTGAATTTGTCTCTCTGATGTGTTTTTTTAATTTCCCAGCTGACGTGTGTGGCGATCGGAGACGTCTGCAACAGAGGAAAGGTAATGAAATGATTGGTTTGGGGATATTTAATTGACATTTACTATGTGTTTCTATATTAACCTTGTGTGTTGTTGTTTTTTTTCCCTTGTGGGTCAGAACCTGGTGGTGGCTGTGGGAGCAGAGGGCTGGTTCCACCTCTTCGATCTGACCGGAGCCGCCGCAAGCAAATCTGATTCGTCCAGTCAGCACGAGTTCCTGTCCTCTGACGACCAGAGACCGTTCTTCACCCAGCACATCCCCGCCAACACCAAGGTCATCCTCATCAGTGACATCGGTAACGGTTCAGCTCTGCGGTCGCACATCTGCTTTTTGTCGTGTTGTTGCTTTCAAGCCTGACAACAGCTCTGTGTGTGTGTTTGTGTTTGCAGATGGCGACGGCCGCTGCGAGCTGGTGGTGGGATACACGGACCGGGTGGTGCGAGCGTTTCGTTGGGAGGAGTCATCCGACAGCTCAGACCTGGGATCAGGTCAGCTGGTTCTGCTGAAGAAATGGCTGCTGGAGGGACAGGTTTGAACTTTACAGAAACAACAGACATTTTTAAAGGGATAGTTCAACATTTTGGTGCCAAAAAAAATGCCATCCTCTCACCATAATCCCTATAGTCATAGCAGTTATTGATTGATTGATTGTGTATTGATGGTGTGTGTGTGTGCTGCAGGTGGACAGTCTGTCAGTGAACCCCGGTCCCGAGGGTCTACCAGAGCTGATGGTGTCTCAGCCCGGATGCGGCTACGCCATCCTGCTCTGTTCCTGGACTCAGCAAGACTCCTCTGGCTCCGGAGACGACGCCCCTGCCACCCCGGGGAGGTAAACCCTGTAGTGACATGACACCGGTGTTGGTTTAAAGTGTAATTAATATCATGATCTACAGCACACGCTCTGGTTGTATCTGGTTCTTCACAGCGAGGGGCCGTCCAGAGACATAGTTCTTCATCTGACCACCGGGCGGATACACAACAAGAACGTGTCCACTCACCTCATTGGAAGCATCAGCAAAGGTACCAAACAGTCAGCTGGGTTTCCTCTACCTGTGCATTTCACTTTATACAAGCAATTCATGAATTATATCCTATATTATAGAGATGCAACCTTAACTTTAAAACTTTTTTTTTGTTTTTCATCAGGTTCAAAAGAGGAATCGTCTAAATGTGGCCTCTTCGCTCTCTGCACTTTGGATGGTAAATCATGATAATAATACAGGTGCATCTCAGTAATCTAGAATGGAGAAGTCAAATAGCCCCAACCAAGTATTGAATGCATATAGATGGACATTTGCATATAATGTATTATTTTGACTTTTTGGATTGAATTACTGACATAAATAAACTTTTCCATGATTTATTGAGATGCACCTGTAGATGTATTTAGTTCAGTCCTTATCTCCTTCCATCTCATCTCTGCTGAGGTTGTGATTTGGAGGCAGAGCATGATGACTGCAGGATGTGACACCTGATGTGCATGAGGTTACATTAATAAGTCTGGTAATAACTCCAAGGCTCCTATGAGTGAACTGACCACAACTGCTGCTGAATTTTAAATTTACATTTGAAGAAATGTTCAGTTTAAATGAGTTTTTGCTGCAGATTCTGTTTTTAAAAAAAATAATTATGGTGACATGAATGTGAATGAGCTCAAACTGAGTGTTGAGCTTGTGTGCTAATTTGTGTGTTTTTAATTTAATTCTCCAACATAAAGTGAGTGAAACAGGTGAAGAGAAGAGCAGCGGTGTCTCCACAAAATTAAAATAGTGCAATATATCTTTATTTTCTGTCAGTTTTGTGGCTAAATATTCAGTTCCAGTTTCCAGTATTGATGCTCATAATAATTTCTCAGTGAGTTTGACTCCAGAGAAGAGGAAACACGCTGCAGTCTCCTCCTGTGGCTCCATGTAGTGATGGTGATGATGATGCAGAGGAACAGAGCTGCACAGAATAAGGTGTCATGTCGTTTCTATATTCTGGACCAGCTGTGAATGCATGGTGTGTGTGTATAAGGAGGTAAAGGGCAGATCAGTATGCACCATATGTCTGCAGAAACCCCTGCTGTAGTATGAGCACTATAAGTGCCACAGGTGGAGCGGCGGCCCCCGCGGCGCCGGCCGATGCAGCAAGCACGTTTCCTCCTGGCAGCAGCAGATAACTGGCAAACAGATCTCAGAGCAGCTGGAGAGAGAGTGCATCAATATTTAAAGAAGAAGAAGAGGATCCAGTGGGATTATCATGGCCGCCGGCATTACTCACACAATCTCCCTTAAACCGACACCGCCGTGAGCCGACGGAGAGGAGATTTGTAGAGTTAAACAAGCAACGTAGTAAAATGCTACGACTACGATTTCTGGATGGATTTCACCGCTGTGCTTTACAATACTGTCGGCTCAGCCCAGGTTTTTATTTCTGAAGGACGCCTCAGTGTGAATGTTTCAGTGTTGATACTCGAGGTTAAAATCAGTCTGTTGTGTTCATCGGCCACTTCCCGACTGAAAAAACTCACCTTCAAGAGCTCTTAAAAGCATTTCTTGAGTTATTCTCCTTTTTAGCAGCAGATTATGAACTTGCTGTATGTTTTGAATAACTAAAAACTAGTCTATTGATATTATTTCAACATGTGTATTTTGTCTCCACGTGTCTCAGGGACCCTGAAGTTGATGGACAGCTCGGAGCAGCTGCTGTGGTCGGTGCAGGTGGATCATCAGCTCTTCGCTCTGCAGAAGCTCGACGTCACCGTGAGTTTGTGTGCCCACTAATGTGATATTCTTTATAATAATTACAGCAATATTGAGAATGTTTTATTCATAAAGTTTATTTTGTCAGTGACATGGTGACACAGTTCATAGCATGAAGTTATGTCACATTTCAAAACCAAAAAACAATGCAAACATGTTGGATATTTGTTAAAAATAGAAAAATAAGACAAAGCATTATCATTTATAAAATATTTCATGAAATAAAAGAATATTTTTGACATTTTTCGATAAAATAAATAAAGATGAATTCAGATATTCTCCTGATTGATGGACTAATCAGTTCATCACCGTGTGGACGCACACATCTGAGTCTGTCCGTGTGTTTGCTGGTGTCCAGGGCGACGGCAGAGAGGAGGTGGTCGCCTGCGCCTGGGACGGTCAAACCTACATCATCGACCACAACAGGACGGTCGTCCGGTTCCAGTTTGACGAGAACGTCAACGCGTTCTGTGCAGGTGAGACACGGTCCGTGTTCCTCACTCTGAGCCCCAGATAAGATTAAATAGACATAAAGGTACATGCACAAATGTAAGTTGAGGTTCAAACATCCTTGAAGGGAGGTAGAAAAGATAAAAACAACAGAAAATTACACTAAAACAACCTCCAGATTATTCAACTTTTTTTTTTTTTTTTGCCAGATCATCTCACATCACGTGTCACCAGTAGGTGGCAACATCGAGCTGCAGATTATCTCTGTCTTTTTATTTATTTTATTTGCTCGTCCTCCGACTTTCTCCCTCTGTCCTCTCCCATCTCTCTGCAGAGTCTGATCAGGCCACAGTTTATCTGAGAGCTAATGTGACATGTGCAGCAGTGAGTGGATTAAAGAGTCCAGAGACCTTGATGTGTCTGATTCCACCCAGACGTGTTTGGTTGTTGCATCCGCTGAGTGTTTACGTGCAGGAGGACGGTGCGGCCGTCTGCGATAAGATCGGGCGACACACACATCAGTAGCCAATGATGTACATAATGTGAGTGTGTATCTGTGTGTGTTTGTGCAGGTCAGTACACCTGTAAGGAGGGTAAAAACAGCCCCTGCCTCGTCTACGTCAGCTTCAACAACAAGATCCACATCTACTGGAAGGTGGAGCTGGAGCGCATGGAGTCCACCAACCTGCTGCGCGTCCTGGACCAGAAGCCCGGGTTCAAACGGCAGCTGAAGGCGCTGGGAGTGGGTGAGTCAGTTCCCTCCAATTAAAAACCTCCGCCGTTCTGTTTGTTTTGTCCTAATTGGACAAGAGGACGACCAAGACTGTTTGAAGTCGATTCATTTAGCTGAGATGCGGATGTTATATTAACGAGGAGCGGAAATAAATGATGACACGACAGAGTTTGACTAACAAGATGCCGTTTGCTGCCAAGTTTGAGTTTGAGTCACCGGTGCAAACAGATTCATTCAGGAGTGACGGATGCAAGAGGCTCCCGACACTTTTCTTGCGTTGAAAGATTTGCTCTTCGGTTAAAAACTAAAAAAAGAATGAAAAAACTGGAGAATTAAATCAAACAAACTCACATAATCACACTTAGTCTGACTGGATTCATTACTTCTCTGCAAAAACAGAAACCTTTCTGCTTAAAAAACTTATTTCGACAAATAAAGACATCGAACTTTGCAATAAAATGCTGTTTTGACAATTTTATGGGGCAGTTACCTATGCTGATCCTATGTTAATTAGACTCACCTGGCACACGCCCTCAACTAACGAGGAGGTGGCATAAGAACACAGCTGTGAACAATTCTGAGGCTTACGAATGTGTTGATGAATGTAGGGTTTTCTTAAGGAACTTCTTAAGAACAACTTAAGAAAGAATCTAAGAAGATTCTTAGGAAGATATTGGTGAATGAGGCCCAATGTTATTGCTTTTTTAATAACATCAGATTCTTAAAGACACACCGGCTCGTTCCTGTTCAGGAAGACGACTGAGGAAATCAATTTACTAATTTGTTGTTTTTCCTCTCAGCTTTTCAAATCTATATAAAAACACTCCAAGCTGAAGAGATGGAGGTATTTTTAGAGGAGCTGTGAGGACTCTTTGTATCTTCTGCAGTTCAGAGCCTTTTTTTTTTTTTCCAAACACAATTTTTAACCGAGTCAATAACTGGAGTTAATGATTGTAAATGCACACTGTGTGTTGTTTATTTCCTCTTAATTTCCTTCCGTTAATGTCTTTTTAGCGGTTGTACATTAATCACGTTGGATCCGGTCTGAAAATGTTTTCACTGTAGACGGGGGGGGGGAAAAAAGCTGATTAAATCATAAAGCAGCCCGTGCTGTTCGCTGTGGATGGATGACCACACGGACACAGTCGACCTCTCTGTGTCAGTGGAGCTGTGTGAAATGAGTGGAAAGAAAAATAATGATGATGACACACAAACACATGTTCAGTACACATGTTTTCTGAAACATTAACGTCACAAAAATGAAAATGTGAGTTCCAGTTAATCTGTTTTTTATATTTTGGAAGCCTGTTGTTGTTGTTGTTGTTAGCGTAGCCTCAGTTAATAATTCAACCTCTGGGCCTGTTGCGTTTCTTCGTCCTGTGATTTCACATGCGTGTTACCCAACTCCACTGTGGAAAATGTCTGATGCAGCAGCCTAGGGATAAGGAAGGAGACAGAGGAGGCGGACGAGGACAAATAACGGTGTAAAATAAAACGTGTTGGATGTGGAGAGCGTGCCGAGCAGAGCAGAGGATGTTATGTCTCAGTTTAACATGAAAGCCAAACCAAACAGCTGCAGGAAAAAAAATAAAAGGAAACAAGCCGAGGACACACAGGGGATGGAAACTCCACTGTAGGTGTTGACTCGTCTCCGCTGCCTCGTCCGCACCTCACACTAATGTCAGCAGGCTCATTCGCATTAATAGCTGCTCTGATGATGAAGAGTCTGTCAGGTTAGCCATCACGACGTGGGGAGGTTTCTAAATGCAGACGCTCTTGGTCGCCTGTTAATCTGTGATCGAGGAGTTCATTCATCAGAGGACGGAGTCAGGTGAGCTGAACGTGCAGCAGCAGCAGCAGCAGCAGCTCCTGCAGGTGAAGCATCAGTCTGTGTTTCTGCTGAAGTCAGTGTTCAGTCACTGAATCATCACCGTAGATCCACCTACACTTAATAATGTCACTGTCGTACTAACTAGTTAATCTGCAGCTGCTTCACAGTAAATGTTTCCAGTGCTGCAGGACATCCGTTGCATTTATTATTTTAGCTTTTTCATAGTATTGAAGTAATTATTTAATATGTGGTCTTACAAAATGTGCTTGATGCACTTCTTTCTTTATGAAACAGATGAGATAAGAGACGTAGAAAGAAAAAAGAGTATTTGCATTTATAACAATAGTTTTATAATGTGGAAACAGAAAAACAAGTGATAACTTTGACACTAAAGCACCAAGTCTTAAAAATATTAAATTAGGAATGATTGTTTTATTTCTAGTCTCCATCTGTTCTCCCTTTATTTGCACTTTGTCTGCATTTCTCTACACTTTCCTAAAACTGTGCATCACGTTATCTGTGTGCATCGTTTGTGTTCTCGTGCACACACGTGAAAAAACACAAATCTCTCCAGTGCAACTGTGGTTAAATTCTCCACAGGACGTCTGAGGTTTCACTTTTTGCGTTATTAAAAATCAGGTGGAGCTGAAAATGTTGATTAGTTAAAATGCAGGAAACAGGAAGGTGTTGCTGCAAAAGTGTGAGTGTGAAACAGCTGAGGCAGATGTTGAGAGTTAATAACAACTCCACTATACGGAGGTGAGAAGTGATGGGAAATGAGAAGAAAGTGAAAACCAGATAATCAGTCCATTAGGGGGAAAAAGAGCAGGAAATAAATCCCACACAAAAAGGTGACAGTATGGTGTCGACCTGGATGTGAACACACAGGTGAAATATCCATATAAACCAGTGGCTCCTATAATGTCAGAGGTAGAACAACAAGACAACTGTTTGTCTGACATGTTAGATGTTTGTTGAACATTGTGAGGCAGAGCAGAGCCGTGAGCTGCTCAGAGCTACGCTACAGAGGCTAATGGGATTTCTTGGTTTCCCTCATCAAACTCATCAAATACACAATCCAACAACTCCAAAATGCTCTGGTGGACAAGTTGTGACCTGTACATTCACCACGCTATGAGATAATAACACAACGTTACCACACAGAGTTGTTTCATGCAAAGCCGCTGATGCGCGTTCCTGTCTGGGACAGTTTTTCATCAAGCAGTCTCTGCATTTACCTCGAAAACAACTCATTCATTCTCATAACGCTCTGTTATCATAGCGTGGTGAATGTGCAGGTCACAACTTGTCCACCAGAGCGTTTTGGAGTTGTTGGATTGTGTATTTGATGAATTTGATGAGGGAAACCAAGAAATCCCATGAGCCTCCGTAGCGTAGCTCTGAGCAGCTCACGGCTCTGCTCCACCGTTCTAAAAACAGCTTGCACCGACAATTAAAGGTAACGAACCTACTGCTATGACTATAGGGATTATGGCAATGGGCCAATTTGCCAAAATGTTGAACTATCCCTTTAAAGCGGGCGTTTGCAAACATTTGGCTTGATGACGGTTCATCCTCAGAGGAGCCTGAACGTCTGCAGCAGGTTTCCGTGAATGTTCATATCAAGTAGCTGTTGACACATTTTGATCATCAGAGCAGCTTCAAGGCTAAAGATAAGAAGGTAAGATCCATCCATTTGTGAGCAATCAGCCTGTGTTTGTGTTTGGACGTCATCACACAGGTCAAAGGTCATGTTCTTCATCATGTGTGTTTTCCCTCCACAGATACAGAAGACGCAGCGGCGGTGAGAGAGCTGGTGTCCGACCTCCTGTACAGAGATCCCCAGACGTAGCCCAGCGACACCCGAACGCACCATCGCATCAACACACTGAGCCCTGACTGTAAATACTCTGTTAATAAACACTGACTGTCTGTCCACCGTTGTCTCTCCCTCTCTCTCTGTCTTGTTGTTTGTGTTCCCTGCAGAAAGACGAGTCAGGTTCAGGTTACAGATTTACTCGCCGTCGGCTGTAATCACAGATCCTCACACACACACACAGTCTGTATTCTACCTGCCCAGGTTGTTTTTCACCAGGCAGAGAGGGAGGATTTTTTTAAAAAAGCACCGACACCCTCTTCAACCTGCTGTTGTGGAGGTTTTTATATTCCGATGAAAAGACGTCTTCCATCAGCGCCTTTTCATCCTGCACAGCCTCTTTCTCCTCTATCTGCTGCATCGTCTTGAAGATATAAAGCGGCAGAGATAGGCTATTACATAACGCAGCATTTGTTACATAATGAGTTTTTTTTTTTTTCTTTGCACGGCAGCGTTTGTTTGTCAGCCGAGCAGCTCCAGCGCCTGCAGGCTGCGACGGCTGGAAGGGGCCGGCGGGGGAATCGCCCAGCGCTCCCAGTAGAGAGGATCTTATAACCGGCCCTGCAGACCGCCTCATGCAACATAAATGAGTCTGACGTGGGTGTTTGTGTCTGTGCGGGCGAGGGTGTCGGTGTGTCTCCGAGTAAATCCAGGCTCAGGTGTCCTGGTGTATAGCCCACAGCTTCTCTCCTCTGTACGTGTGTGTCTGCCCTTTAGAGACGTGGTTTTTCCTAAAGGACCAAGAACCTGAGAATAGGACAAACCTGCTTGTGTTTTGTTTGCCGCCACTTCGTCGTCTGGAGCTCAGGTTTTGTTATCCAACAGTTTAAGAGCTGAAATGTCGCGTTTGTTTGCTTCACATCTCAAAACCAAAGTGCTTGTTAATCTGCTGCTTCATCTTTTCTGGAAGGTTTCTCAACCTGACTGCAGAGATTTGACCTCATTCAGCCACAAAGTCTTAAAAAAAAAAGCCAAATATATAATATCTACACATTAAATACTTCATTCTTCCTATAGTGATACTAGTTTGTATGTAACTTACAATCACATAAATGTTTAATTCTTGATTAATGAGCTCATCTATTATTCATTTGGTGATTAAATTTTCATACTTAATCTGTGTAATGTCTTATAATGGGCAGTTAACATTTATATGAGTTATAATTCAGAAACTTCATAAAATACATACAAATCAGTGTGAGTGTAGTAGGAATTAAAGGGATAGTTCAACATTTTGGCAAATTGGCCCATTTTGTTTGTTACCTTTAATTGTTGGTGCAAGCTTTTTTGTGAATGGCGGAGCAGAGCCGTGAGCTGCTCAGAGCTATGCTACGGAGGCTCATGGGATTTCTTGGTTTCCCTCATCAAACTCATCAAATACACAATCCAACAACTCCAAAACGCTCTGGTGGACAAGTTGTGACCTGCACATTCACCACGCTATGAGATAATAACACAACGTTATGAGGCAGAGTTGTTTTAGAGGTAAATTCATGCAAAACCGCTGATGCACGTTCCTGTAAAGGGTTTTTCAGCAAGCAGTCTCTGTATTTGCCTTGAAAATAACTCTGAACTATCTCTTCAAGTACTGTATCTGATAATTCTTAACTAAAGCTTATTATTGTGTAGTTTTTATAAAGTGTCACAGTTTAATCTGTAGTTTATTTAATCAGGTCACAGAGTCATGGAAACATTTACAAATTCAATTAAATTCAAATGTGTCACATGGATCAACTTCTTCCACATCAGGCTGGAAAAACCAATCTCGTTAACACTGTTATGATAAAACACAACACACACACGTCTAATGTGTCAGTTGTGCTGCAGCACTGAAGGACAGATGTGTGTGTTTGTATCAGTTTCTATTCTATCTCAGTCCAACCACTCTCCTGTTCATCTCCATTTAATTGGCATCATTTGAACAAGTTTCCCCCAATTAACCCCGACGACCTTCGACCTGTTTCTCCTGTGCGTCATTAACCGGTCAAGTATCCCAGATATGTTTTAGTAACGATCGACAACGTGATAAATGAGTGTGTGTGTGTGTGTCTGGCTCTCGTTGACGCTGCAGGATGATGAGTCATGATTAGATTTAACCTCAGTGTGTGATGGTGTTATCACAGAAACTCCAGGTCTATCACAGAATCAACACGTCGTCCTCCATCTGTCCGGCTGCGGTTTGTCCTTATAAGAGGAGAAACATTCCTGTGTGGTAACATCACACTGATCCATTTGTTATTATGCCCATTAATGGTCACGACGGCAGTAGCACTAGCACTAGCAGCAGCAGCAGCAGCAGCGGTCGACATGTTGTGTTGTTGTTGTTCTTATGGATCCTGTCTTATCTCTTCAAACATGGAAGTAGGTCAGTGAGTTTGGACCCCGTGCTGCGTTCAAACCAACTGTGTTTCCACTTTGATTTCCCATCAGACCCTTCGCTGGGTAGAGGAGAGGATGCAAAGTTCGTCCCTGGTTTCCTCTGATGAATCCTCTGTGACTGTGACTTTTCCCAGGAAGGCCAACCAGTGACCTCGGGACATGACCACACAGGACTGATGACCTCGCCGTGGTCGAACTGACCTTGTATTAAACTCCCCACGTCATTTTCTATAAGTGAAGCTCTGATTTACCCCCTTTTTTTTATAGCCCATGATGGGTTTTATCTCTCAAAAGAGATTGATCTCTGGAGAGTTTGTTGTTATGGACGATGGATGATTCTGGATCGGCTTCTCTAAGGAGTTTCAGAAAAAGGTCATCGTGCTACTGGAGCGTATTTCAAGTATGAAAATGGAGAACAGCCTCCGTCAGTGTGGGTCTAATTCTGCAGCTCTGGGATTGTTTCGCTTGACTTGAGGAGAAAATGTTAGGAATAACTTTACTATCGCTTCTTGAAACTGCAGGAGAAGCTGCTTTAAAGAATTTTATAACAGCAGGAGACAAGACTACTGTAAAAAAAAAAAAAATTTCAACTTGTTTTTTCATGCAACTCATTTATTTTTTATTTATTTTTAAAATTACACAATATTTTTACTTTCATTTAATTGATTAAATAGTTTAGATTTTTTTTTATATATTTTTAGATCATTTTACCGTTTTTTTTAAAGTATATTTCACTTAACTATAATTATATATTTAATAATATACAGTATTTTTAAATTAATTTATGAATTTCCTATTGAAATTATATCTTTTCATCAATAATCACACTACGACGGAGTATAAGGGCCACATTGACAAATCACAAAATCACAAACTTCGAGAATAAAGTCGTAAATATACAACTTTATTCTCGTAATGTTATGACTTTATTCTCAAAGTCTGTGTTTTGGTTTCGTCATTGTGGCCCTAATACACCGTCGTATCATATGAAACAGGATATTTTCATTTATCTTATTCTACTTTCATTCAATATTTTCCATATTTCATTAAAAAAATCTTTATTGATGATAAGCTGAAAGAAAACATTCTCCTCCATGCGTCATCCAGTGAAAAAAGCAAATAAATAAACCAGTATATATATAGAAAGGGGGAAATAAAGCCACCGTTTGTTGTCAAAGATCAATTTCTGACATTTACTGAGAGACGATTGTTTACGAGGCCTCAACCTGGGAAGGCTGAGATGTCTCCGTCCACTGTGGCTCCAATGTCTATAAAAGACGACGCCATGAGACATGTTAGTGAGTAATAAACCTGTCAGGATGAGCCCGTTTACACAACGTGACAACATGCGACCACACGCCCTGGAGGCCGAGCACGAGACGCTCTGCACTGAGTGGATGCTTGGTATCACACACACACATACACACACATACACAGGCTTTCATTTTAAACCATTTGTAAAGAGTAAATCTTTAATGGCATGAATACAGAGGGAATTATACAGATTTGATCCAACTTTAAAGGCGCCTTTAAACTTCTTTTCCAAAGTCTTGAAAGCTTTAATCTTCTAAAAAGAAATGTTAGCTGCTCAAAATGAAGACAGTCCCCCCCCTCGGTGAGCTCAACATGAACTGACAGCCCACGCCTTCCTAAAGCGCGCACACTGCATCCTCCCATCCTCCAGTGCCAGGTCACAGTGTAGCCGGGCCGCGGCTGTCACATCTGGAAACATATACAACCGTTGGCGCTCAGACAACGGCCGTTGTCATGGTATTGGGAGTATAAGAGCATCCAGCATCTATACAAACCAGTGCAAGGAAAAGATGGACCTGGTTCGCTGTTCCCACGACGTCCTAATGACACCAGCGCTCTGAGCAGCCTCCACATTTTGTGGGTTAAAAATAGAGCTCACATTAGGTTGTTAGAGCTGTAATCATCTGCTGTCAGGCTTTAACACTGCTCTTAAAAACAGTGGGGTTACAGCAGGGTTAGTGAGGGGTGAGCAAACACACACCACAGCTGCTGCACGCTCAGTTTTTATTCTTTAGATTAATTCTTCCATCAGAAAAACGAATGAAAACTGTAAATAATGCGGATTTTATCTCGATTTCTTGTTTTGTGAAATTCACAAACCACAGAATAAGTCCTCTCATTTGAGAAGCGCTTCATAAATAACAAATGATTCATCTGGCTGTTGAATAAGTTGCTCCAACCCAGTTATAAATAAACTGAAAGCACTCAAAAAACTTTTATTTTCTGCACAATGAATCGCAATGTAACTGAAATTGCAATATGACCAAGGTCAATATCCAAATCATAGCAGCTGTTATTTATTTTTCATGAAGATAAATTGTGTCATAACAGTGTCAGCAGCAGAAGTGTTGCTACAGAGACTCTGAACTAACTCAAGACCCAAAGAGACAAAAAAGTAAAAGTAAAAACGCTGAGATTGCAATTTATTATCTCATTATCTGCCCATATAATCACAATATGATGTTTTGCATATCGTGCAGCTCTAATTGTTAGAAAATGTTTCATTGTTGATCATTTCCAACTGAAACAAAGATTATCCTTCTTCTGTTATAACAAGAGGCAAAAGTTTGTTTATGAATTCAAAACAGCTCTGAACAGAATTTGATGAGATGAGCTAATGGGTTTTTAATTGCAGTAACCCTCTAATTGATTGTTATTAGCTTATAATATAACTAAATACTATAATCACCCAGAATGTAATAGTAGTATCCGATATAGAGAAGTACTAAGCACTAAAAGTAAGATAAATCCACTTGTATGTTCTGCAGCTTAAGTTCTAGTTCGTTATGATATTGTCAGTCATGTAACGTAGACGCGATCCTCACTCATCAAAAAGATTTTCTCGGCCGTCATCTAATATTATACCTGAGCATGATTCAGAGAAAGTATCTGCAGCCATTGTGTTTGATTGCCTAAGATGTCTCATGATTGATTCACTCGCTGAGTTTACGCGTCTCATGCACATTGAAACACAATGCCGATGAATCACTAATGCCAGAGATGGCTGTTTTTCCTTTTTCTTTTTTTTTGTGCCTGAATGCTCGAGGATAATTATGCGCCGGCTTTGAAAGAACATGAATCAGGGTTTTTTTTTAAGTTTAAAGCTCGTCTCCAGAGCTCGTAACGCCGCAGGAGGTGGGAGGGATGACAAGAACACCTGAGAGTCTAATGCAGCAAATCCTGTTGGTGAGGCTGAGGACGGCTCAGCTTGTGTTACAGTAGAATATGGATGTGCATGTACTTTTACTGTAGTAGCCTATATCCATTCTGTACCTGTTCTACATATGACGCCTTACAAAAAAATACATTTTCCAGCTGTCATAATGACAGGTTTTGTTGGAAATTGGAAGTTGTCATCACCCTATAGTTTGGTTTGCATATACTGTATTTTAGTAATATTTAGACGGTTTTATTGAGGCATCTTTCATCCATTTATAAAGAAGTGTTTATCTTAGTGAACCAGAAGAGTTGACGTTTAATGGTACATTTTTAAATATAGCAGTGAATAGATCAAAATAGAAACTAATGTCAACTGATGGCAGGAAACAGGAAACAAACAGCAGTGTCTAGTGTCTGGTTTCTTATCACCCATTCAGCCCAAACCCCCCGGCTGACGTCGTGGACCGACTTTATAACAGTGTTTCACTAGTGTTTGGATGGGGATTCGTGACTGGTGTGACTGATGCTCTTGTTTTCTTTTTGTTTGGCTTCTCTTTGATTTCTCTAACTCTTTGAGACAAAGAGGTAAACATTCCCGCGTATTGCATACTTTACCAAATATTTACTGTGAAGAGAGATTTTTTAATAGTTTGTCCATCTTTTGACTTGTAGCTGCACCAGTAAAACTCAGGTTACACATTACTAATAACAATCTAATATAGTGAATACCATGATACATCATTACAGAGGCTGTTTCACTGCAGAACCAGGAATTTCTACCTCCAGAGGAATTTGTCGATTCTTCCACTTTTGCTTTCCCCCTGTGCCATTGCTTAGCTTAGTCCTGGTGTCACAGTAGGGGGGTGGGTGGGTGTGGTTAAGTGGATCTGATCCTGATTGACAGACAGCTGGACCCCCAGACTCCGAACGAGAGAGATTTGACATAAACGCCATCACGCTCCATCAACAGCTCCGAGCCGCTGTGGCGACTGACACCACTGATTAACAGCGCCCAATTTTGCCTGCGTCAAGCTTAATTCTGCAGCGTTTCATCATCCCCTCATACTCTGCTGGGGGATAGCTGCACAGCCACTGTTTTATCTCAGCAGATGCACGGGGGATTGCAATCTAATTTGATGCTTGATTATACACAGCAGTCTGCAAGAGTTTGGTGTTTATGTCAGAAATGTTATGGCTGCAGCTATAAGTCCTAACAGTTTTGATCAGTGGAACAATAATACGCCTCATATGTGACTGAATAATTCCTCTTTTTAACGCTCAGTGTCACTTTCAGATTAAGCATGGAAGGTATTATGTGAAAGGCTGAATAGAAGAAAAGAACATCTTAATTAATCCTGTATCGTTTTTCTGTGTGGGATGTATTTTGGGGGGTGTCTTTTTATTAGATCGCTTTCAGAGCCAGTTTTGACACAAGATTTTTTTTTACACAGTAGGCTAAAAAAAAGCAAGAACATTTTGAGAGAAAAGAGGTGCATTGTGGCTACAGCACTGATTCACAGCCTTTGAATGAAATTAACTTACATTGGTCGCCAACAGTTCAGGATGTAGCATTTAGCTACATGTTGTGCTGCTAAATGCAAAGGCCTACCTGTGCATGCTAACGTTAGCATACCCTCGTTAATTTATCATAAACAAAATATCACCATGTGAACCTACATAATTTGTTGGCAGTAAAGACATTTTATTGCAATAGTATGTTAACAGTGCTCAGCACACTAACATATTGACTTTTTAAGGATTGAAAAAGTAAATTATCTTATTTTTTGATAGTTCATAACCTCATGCTATAGATTTGCTAAATAAGTTGTCTTGTAAACGTATTAGGGTAGGCTACATGATAGCTTGCTATAGTTGTCTAACAATAAAGTGTTTTGTGCACAGGTCACATAGGACATTAGAAAACACTTTGAGCCAAATTTCTTATAATTTGGAGAAAGATGAGTAGTTTGTTGTTAAACAGGGAGCTAACTGGTGACATGTCAGCGTTAGCCTGCTCAGCTAGTTAGCTATATATTTTGAATATGTATCATGGACGTCTTCGACAGGTGAAAAGTGTGTTTTTTTCACATTTTGTTGATAGTTTTCGTTAATTTTAAATTTAAACTACAATAATTTGTTATTAGGCTATTTACGTTTTCATTTTAGAAACCTTTTCCCGCTCTGTGGAGCTACATTAGCTACATAACCGCTGCCTAACTCTCACCACAGAAGAGCTGCTCTGATCAATATGCTTCACACAACATCTCTGTCTCAGTCTCTGAGGTTAAAACCTGTAGGTCATTCCCACTGAGTGGCCATCCTGCAGTGTGTGTGTGTGTGTGTGTGTGTGTGAGTGTGTGTGTGTAGCCTATCCCTTCACCAGATGGCAGATGGAGAGAGTGATACAAAGCGGGCGGAGATGCCACGCCATGTCTGATGGAGATGGAAGACAAAAAAAAGACAGGAGGCTATTTCTGGTGACAGGAAAAGTAAATAATTTCTTCTGTGGCTTGACTCGCAGACAGTCTCGCTAGTGTGGGAGTGAACAGGCTGTGATGTGATGAGGGTCTCTGGATGGATGGATGGATGGATGGATGGATGGAGGAGTGGGCTGTGTGCTGTTATCAAGGGCCTGTGACAACAAAGGCCTGGTAGTCGTCCTCCTGCCCACACTCGTCCTCCACTGACCGTCTCTAATCATGTGAAGTGGAGTAGAAATCCAAAAAGTAGAAGACTGGAGTTTCACACACTCCTCCTCTTTAAGATTCAGCGACCTAATGAATTAAAGGTCCGTTTTACACTTAATTAAAAGATGTTGAGTCTACGCTGATGAAATGAAGTAGTAGAAAGAGGCCTTCCTACTTTTGTCGCAATGGTTACTACAATATCGGTCCTATACTGGAGGTAATAATAGGCTATAGGTTTAGGAAAATATCGTTATTTGGGGTTAAAATAAGTTTCTCCTCAACTTTTTAAGTCTTTATCATCATGATTACAGTAATAATAACGTTATCCGCATAGGCGAACAAACCCTTCCCTCTGTTTTCTTGACTCATCCATCCACTCAGACCTCCTCCATATGCAAATTTCTATCACTGTGTAGGCCTATATATATACAGTAATGTGTCACTGCACTTTTGCCCTGTAAGTCGTTACAAAATAAAAAAAATCTCACATCTTTTAAAAGCGAACAGCTAAAAATCACACTTGACTGTGTCAGCAGCGTGACTGTGCAGTTACTGTACCACCAGCCAGAGCTGTAGCCTATAGAGAGACAAATCAACAATAACCATAACTCACATTATGGTATATTTAGCCATTTCAATGAATCGTTGGATTGTTGACGACCTTCCCTTGCTCTGCTCCTACGCCCGAGGTGTACCAGTGATTATCTATAAATGTAATTACAGGGGTGGCCAAGCACATGGGCAGCGTGCTATAAGTCTGTGATGGCTGTTCCTCCCCCTCTTCTTCACAGAAAGCCTGGGGAAATGATCATGTTGCACCATATAGGCTATATACTGTATATGTGTGTGTGTCTTCAGTCTTTTGGGTGGTTATTTCTCTGCTGCAGATCAGTGTGTGCTGCAGGATCTGCCCACTAAATGAGAGCAGCTTCTGCATGCATATTGTATGAGGGTGTGAGCTGTGTTTGAGTATGCAACACATCTACTGCACACACTGCAGCTTAAAGTTCAGCTAAAGTTAAAAGAGTAACACGTATCCATCCTTCTCTCTCTTGCTATGTCTCGTGTTTCTGTCAGTGACCACCAATGTCTTAAACGATCAGTCTGTGGTTTTCAGACTTGAGCATCTGCTACGTTTGAGGAACAAGCAATCACACGCTTTTGTTTTCTGTGAGAATAGCTACTCCAATGGTACTTTCCTTTACCAGAAGTGTTACCTGCTGCAGTGTTTGCAGGATGTGGTTGTGCAAAAGTGACTAAAAAACAAGAGAGGGGGCAGACTGAGAGAGGGAGGCGGGGGGGCTATATCTTCTTCTCTAACAAGCGTTGTTGTAATTTCATGTTCTTGTGATGTTCCTTGGGCTCACTGGTGCTGAGCGCTCGTACATGGAGCGTAACGAATAAATAGCGTGGTCTGACAGCTCTGACAGGATGAATGCGTTTGAGGGGAATCAGCCAAGTCATACCAGAAATGAAATTCCAATCCAGCGCACAGATGTGAAGGAAAATGTCTAAATGTATTGGCAGTGGATGATTTCTTTTCTAGTCACTGCTTCCTTTAGCCGTGCACCTGCAGGCTCTCCATCTGGTCTCATTAGTTTTGCTGTGTAATATTGTTTTTACTGCAATTATCACGGTAATAGAGCATTTAGGGGATTGAAACATACAAACATTAGGACTCAAGACTTTCACCTGATTCATTATATTTATGTAAGACCTGATGCAGATCTCATGCATTTTTAGACTTAAAGCCAAAAGGGTTAAGTTTTACATTCGGACCTTGTAACAAGACAGCAAAAATAGCACAGTTAGCTTTAAGCTCATAATTGGACCACCACAAAATTATTGTAATCAACTTGTCAATTGATCTTTTTCATAGAAAATATTTGATTTGAATACATTGATCCTGATTATTAGATTTGCGGGTTTTGCTTTTGCTACATGGCTAAATCTATTTCTATCACTTATTTTCTTCTACAGAAGTTAGCATGCTAATCTGCTAGCTAGCCCATCTCGTCATTTTCCGATACCGAGTCAGTGCAGCATCCAGTCTAAGGACATTGAAACCTCTTGTATTGTAAAAGCAATTATGGCTGAAGCATCAAAACAGTTATTATTGCTAATGTTTGCTATGTAGCAATAGCAAGCATAACCTACAAGTAGCTCCTTTAAAACTAACTGTCCGCTGAGTTAGCATGAGGTTGCATAGTATATCTGTGCACTGCAAGCACAGTAAATGCCTGTCAGTCAGAGACATGAAACACTTTTGCATCTTGACCTGCAATTTGTTTTCGGAGGACCATGAGGCTCGACTTGCTCTCTCCCTTTCTGCACAACTTCAAATTTGACCCCTGACTTGCTCTGACACTTGATGGTTGCTGTCTTCCATCTGTGGGATTGAAGAGGGCACTACAGTCAGAAGGGAATCTTCATCGGTCACCGGGGTCAATTGTCGAAGGCCCCCGTGGTGCTGTGGGAACATCTGCTTTTCTTTGCTCTGACACGACGATGACGAAGGTCTTTATATAGCAGGATACCAGTGAAGGGCACACGCAGGCGGGTTCTTGCTTAACACGGACCATGGGAAGCAACGTGAGCCATCCGATGCGTGGATTAGAGATTTCAAATTGCTTCCCTTTGACGTCATGTTCGTCTGCATTTCCAAATCAGCCCATCACTCTAATATTAAAAGTATGAATGCAATCAGAGCTAGCCAGAATACATATTTTATTAGGCAGAGAAAATACTGTTCAGAAGAAGAGAAACACCAAAAATAAATTTCTGTCATACATCGATTCCTCTCACACGGCGTAGTAGGAAGGTCACTAGTACATCAAAGAGAAACAAACATTGCCAATCTACATGTGGAACAACCTCCGAGGCAGAGGTCGGATGGATGGATGGATACTTGTAGCACAGTCAGAAGCACGGCACGGCTCAGGTGTTATTATTATTAAAGCAGAGCATGATGAGCCCTCGTCGGTATAAGCACATCTGAGGCAGCTCTTGATTCTCCACACTATGAAAACAGAGAGAGACAAGAGAGGCAGGTGGCACTGTAGTGTAGTGGGAGTTGTTTTTGTTCTCTCGTGACAGGCAGATCAGCAAACATGAGGTGTCGAAGTGGATAACGTCAGCCTAAAAAGGTGGTAAATACACAAAGTAGACCGGTCCTCTGAACGAAGAGGAAGATGAGAGAGAGATAAGAGAGGCCTTGGCACGTAGTGCAGCCTCAGCCGAGTGATTAAAATCTCCTGAAAGAGGCAGAGAGGGAAGGCAGCTGGGGTCGGCGTTTGGCAGCTTCTTCTGACCGGAGCTCAGTGGACCGGGTTTTTTTTTTTGTGTGTGGGGTAGGTTAGACCTTTTTCTTTCCTCTAACCTTCTCCCTTTACATGTGAAACCGGAGCCGTGACGAGGCAGAAAAACTACTGCTCCGACTCCAAACACACATACAGTACATGCACACAAAAGCACACACACATACACACGCGCACACACACACACATCCAGCCTCCTTCAGACCGTCAACGTGACACAATCAGACTAGTACACAAAACATGCAGACTTATACAAAGGCAGAACTTTACAAAGTCATGCAGATGGAATGTTTTGATATTCCTGTCGCTGAGTCTGACTCAAATATGTTCGGCCGGCTGACCTGAAGTCTATTTATGTTTTTTACTTGGAGGGGATTTATAAGGGAACTACTGCGAGTCAGTCTGCAGCGTGGTGACAGACTGGAGGTGTGCTCCTGGAAAATGTAACATCAGTCTCTGTGATAGGGGAAGAAAGAACCAAAGGGGCTTTACAAAGCTGAATATAAGTACCTCTGAAACTCTTTTTTAAAATCCTAGATGAGAACCGGTCCTTGTTTCTTAAGGAGGTAGCCTGATCCACATCTAATTACACTTAAAAGACTCTTTAAAAAAAGAAGCAAACTTTCCTTTGAACACACTAGCAAGGACATCCTGAGTACCGTCACTTTTTAGATGAGTTATATACTGAATCCTGAAGGAAGTGTTCAACATTTCTGGAACTGGTTCGTTCACCTTCTTGTTGACACCGAGAAGAGCGATGCCACCTTCATAAATAACTGATGAGTGTGAGGTTGCAGCCAGCAACTGTCAGGGAAACAACAACAAGCCTGGTTCTGTGCAAAGGAAACAAAATATATCATAAAAGCTGTGTTCAAGTGCAGGAGCTGCAGCATTCGGGGGCTGCACTTGATGAGCAATTAAGATGCACAATTTCAAAGGTGCGTTCAATTGCGGCCTGGACTAATGAGAATCCAACATGTGGATCCTTAATTTCTCAATCAATCCCAAGATTCATTGCATGTCCTCCAACATATTCAACCCCTTAACTAGGACACCAATAATTTCTTAACCCCATTTAAGATGTTACCAGGGTGGCTAATGGGGCTAAAGTAACTAAAAATAATAGATAGATAATTGAAATATTTAAGATGTTACCAGGGTGGCTAATGGGGCTAAAGTAACTAAAAGTAATAGATAGATAATTGAAATATTAATTAAAGGGCATTTCCAGTAAATATTGAATCAATGTTTAGTTTAGGTAGATAAAGGTAAAGGGTGGAATTTGTTTGGTACAGTTGAGTTTACAGTAATTGTGTTAAAACATTATTGCTATTTGTAGGTTAATTAAGATTAAATTTAAAATCACCTCAGAAGACGTTAAGATCATGAGGATTGGTGATGTTGAAGCCTGTGCTCATGTGACTGGGCCGTGGGAGTGTGTCAGTCAAAAGAAACGGTTCAGGAAACACCCGTTTTAATCTGTTCATGGAAATAACTTGTTGTGGTTTTATAGGCCTTTATAGTGTGGGACAGTTTCTGTTCCTAGAGCAGGGACTTCCTGTTCTGTTAAACCAAGAGTTGGCATTTTTACAGACTGTAGAGATTAAACAAACAAGATATAACATGTAAATTAGGGAGCGTGAGCGGAGCTGGCAGGCAGATGTTGTTCCTATCAGACAGAACCAGGCGATAAGCTAAGCTAACTAGCTGCTGGCTGGAGCCTCGTGTTTACCTCATACATGTTAAAGTGAGAACAACCTCATCAATCTCTGGGCAAGAAAATAAACAAGCTAATATGAAATAATTCCTTCAACAACATCTGAACTGAAATGATTTAGTTTTACAATAACACTTGTGATTTAAAGTATTTTTTTTACAGCCAAATCACAAAATATTCCACTTAATTTCACTTTATATAATTATAATGATTTTTTTCCGTTTAGAGAGCTTAGTGCGCCAAAGCACCTCAACAGAGGAGGTGGACTGAATATACATTATTATAATCATAAAGAATGATTAGACTCACAGAGGACGGATCGTCTCATAACTGCTCATCCTCCGCTCTGCGAACTAGACTAATTCAATAGAAGAGATAATAATCATGGTGAATGTCTTAATTCTACAAACACAATGATGTAAACTCAAGAACGACGGTGGCGAATGCTCGTCCATGTTCTGGCAGTGTGAGACATTGTTATCAGATGCTCCAGACACAAACGGCATTGGCGCCACTTTTTGCTGCAGCCGGTTTTTCGAGAAAAAAAAAAGTAGAGGAAGCGGTCGCCATCATCATCGTCAACCGCTTCCATCGCCGCCGCTGCCGCCGTTGAGTCGGGCTCACAGGTTCTCGTTGGTGTCGTGGTGGCACTGGCTGTCGGTCGAAGGGTTCAGGAAAGGCAGCTCGTCGCCGCAGCCCTGCAGCTTCAGGACACGACTGCTCAGGTCCAGGCAGCACTGTGAGGCGACACGTGTAATTAACTCAGTGAATAATTAACACAACCTGCCTGGGGTTATGTACATGTTGTCTTAATTATATCACTAACAGCTAAATAGAAAATGCTATTTAAGACATCAGCTTCTTGCAGCTAGGTTTGTTACCTTCCAGGAGTAGGTTCGTTACCTTTAATTGTCAGTGCAAGCCATTTTTAGAACGGCGGAGCAGAGCCACAAGCTGTTCAGAGCTACGCTACGGAGGCTAATGGGATTTCTTGGTTTCCCTCATGAAACACAATCCAACATTTTGTAGTTGTTGGATTGTGTATTTGATGAGTTTGAAGAGGAAAACCAAGAAATCCCATTAACCTCCGTAGCGTATAGCTCTGAGCAGCTCACGGCTCTGCTCCGCCGTTCTAAAATTGCTTGCACTGACAAAAAAAGGTACAAACCTACTGCTAAAACTCTAGGGATTATGGCAGTGGGCCAATTTGCCAAAATGTTGAACTATCCTTTTAACTTTTTAGTCACAGTTCGGGTCTTTCACTCTCCTTTTAGCTCTGATTTTGGTCTCCACCGTCAAAATTCCTGGTGAAAAACACAATTACTTTACTAAAATACATTATACAATACTGAGAATAATTATTTATAGCCGTATCTCTGAGAAGTCAACCATGAATAAATCAAGAATAAATTACTCTGCAGTCCCAATTATAATTCATTACTACTTTGTTTATGCAATTGTACAGTTTTTAAATTTAGGAGTGAGCTTGGAGGGAAATGTTCATTTCACCTTACAAACTCCTTTAGGGGCCAATTTACTAAATTACTACTTGGGTTTATTTCATACCCTCCAGTCCTGTTCTAATTAGTGTAAGCAACACTGGAATAAGAGAGAGCACTGACTCCAGGTTGCCAAAAATGCATTTCTCAAATGCGCAAATTCCAAATTTCACATCACAGGATGTCCTCACTTCCTTCTTATCTGGGTTTTACCTGCACAGCGGGCAGCAGAGAGGAAATAACACTGCTCAGCCTTTCCCCCAGATAACACCACATACAGTATCATCTCTCTCTAAGAGCAGGTTCCCTGTTTGCCTCCATCTTTCTCCCTGAAATGTTTATTTTTATACTTGCTTTTATTTTTTTTCCTCCTTCTTCCCTTGTGCTTATCTAAAGCCATGCGTGTGATCATTTCAGGGATAGTTGTTTGAAAGACATCTGACCAAATGTTTGCAAAAGCAAATGAGAAACTTACTTTGAGTTCCAACAGAGTCTGAAGACCCAGGCACAGCTCAAACGCCTCATCCTCTGCAAGAAGGGAGAGGAAACAGATAAGGACAGAGGGAAAAGGAGAGAAATAAACTGAAATTTTAAAGCTGCTTCGAGGAAAAGCAGTCCGATTCCCATTCATCCTCACTTGAACATGCATACATTAGCCTCCATCCAGGTCAAATCATCCACACAGCTGAATTATTCCCTCTTATTTTTAATGAGCGCTGATAAGCAACGCGTGCTCGTGAGGGCGGGTTCAAGTTCTGTAGCAGCAGAGAAGTATGAGTTTCTGAGCTGAGTGGGAATTTAATGTCCATGAAGGAGTTGGGTACCGAGTTTAATTACTGAATCAGAGTCGTTATTTACTGGTGAGATGGAACTAAAGGATAAGCTACAACATAAATAATGTGCGTGTGGTCTTGTTCCTTCGGCTCCGTGAACATGAATCATTATTATTATGAACAAGGGCAAGATCAGGATGAACCTTTTTATGGAATATTTCACAATTTATTTCACTTAATCATTTAATTTTCGTGTTTTCTTGTTTCTTGTACAGCTAGAGATGAGCAGATTGGTATCCAAGTATATCAGTGTAAGAACTAATAAACACAGAGAAACGGCGAGTCTGCATCTGTCCCGACGGTAACAAATCCACCAATTTGCCTCACTGATCAACACAGTTAATCAGGTTTGTTTAATCTCCATATAAACCAGAGCTTGCAGACGGCTAAGAGAAAGTTAACCCTCTCCAGACTGTAGCTTCATATTTACCACCCAAACCGTATCTGCAAGAAATTACAGTGTTCTTTACTGAAATATTGCTTTTAAAGAGGAAATGCTCTTTTCTGCCTATACAAAATATTATAGGCCCACTATATATTATACTATACTACTGTATAGAGAGGCTTTGTTGGAAAGGACTGTTATACTGTAGCTGCGTAAGTATGCATCAAAATTATGTTTAAAAATAAAAACATGATCAGTTAGATCCTTATTACACTCAACAGAAATCCTCAAACGCCTCAAAGGGTTTATTCCTGGAGCTTTAATAATGGAAGTGCAGCAGACAAACTCTTACAGCTGAGGACAGTATAATACATGGTACATGATAATAGATTCCCAGACTGAATTATGATCCCAGTCTGGTCTTGAGGAGCACTACCCCACATCTCCACCCCACCGCCCAATCTAATACTATTACTGTGCCATTTTCATGGTTCATGATGAACGATGTGATAGTCACATCTCACATTGATGCTCATTATTATCTTCTTTCAAACAGAAACCCCAAACAATGTGATCCTAAAAATTTGGGTCGGACAACATCTGAAAAACAGACTGAGACTTGGCCGGTTGGAGAAAAATGTCCTTATAAGGAGAGCTGCTCTTATCTTGACAAAAATAAACTCTACTTTTCCCATCCAGAGATAGAAAGTCATGCAAAGTTTTAGACACATAATGCAGATGTATTTTCTCCCGGACTGTGACTGTTTACTATCTAGGACCAAAAGACTAAACCCCTGACCACTCAAGACCAGAGGACAAGTACATTTCTCAGCAGTGGCTTCACTACTACTTAATGTGTTGACGATGCTCCTGTTTCTCAGAGTTCACGGAAATAATCCTCCCACCTAGACCATACCTGACATTATCAGAGCAGCAGAGCGTCATTAAAATCTTAATATAAGGAAGCAAAGATGAGCAGAGAGCAGACATTTATTTGCCGTAGAGGATATTTTCTTGTTGTTGCCTTGACCCGTTCTTGTCGACCTGACTGTTCTTTTACTCCGGTGCTTATTTCTGTCTGGACAAGGCCGGAGCGTACCGACTGAATGTTAAGTAGAGAGACGAGCACATATCCACCTCCAAATCTACAGTAACTGAGCGTCTGCAGAAACAGCACAGCGGGGGGGAGATGGGACTGTTTCTCTGCTGCTGCTGCATTCATGCACCTGAACGCAGCATTTAGACACCGGTAGAAAATCACCAGAGACGTTTGTGACGTTTGGATGGATCGCTGTAATAGACAGTACAAATATTGCTCTGGTGCAGTTTGCATGGTTTGAAAGTGAAATTACCTCAACAGGCTACATGATGGATTGCCAGGAGGAAATATGGTGGAAATATTCGTGGTGCCCAGAGGATAAATCCTCTGACATTCATGGTGGAGTTAAAGTTAAATATCTGCCAGATGGATTGGCGCAACATTTTGTTCTTGGCTGCTGGAAAAAGATAAATGCGACTAATTTGCCTTGTCTTGTCTTGTGTTGGATGGATTGCAGGAGAAGTTTAGTACAGACCATAATCCCTTAACGTCTTGTTTAGTGCTTTCATTCTGTCTGCGAAGTTTTATTCACCCAATACTTTCGCAGCACATCCCTCCCTCTCCCTCATCATCCCTGTTCTACTGTGACCTGATGCAATTACCTTTAACATAGGCCGAACACTGCAGCGTCTGCGTGCCCAGCTGCAGCTGCAGACCCGTCACCGAGCCGCTCACTCCACATGGTGAACCGTCCTGACTGGGCACCAATCTGTTGACACACAGACACACAATCACAATCACAAAAACATATAGAGGAAGTGGAGATTAATGTATTAAAAGACATTATTTTTCAACAAAGTAAAGCTAGATGGGCACTAGATAGGCTATTTGGGGTAAACCAAAGATGCGTACCTACTGGCCCAGAACATTATGTTTTGTATAATTTGTCAAAAAAGAAAAGATCCCTGTGTGCTCAATTTAGAGCTGGTATTCATATGGAGACAGGCAGATGTGTTGGCACAGCAGAAGATGGTAGAATTTGTACTTTGTGTGACATCCAAGAGGTGGAGAATGAAATGCATTTTGTGTTACACTGTCCTTTCTATGACTTTATGAGACAGAAACTGTTTACTAAGATAGATCCAAATAACGAATTTGTGTGGTTGGACGATGCTGAGGAGCTGAAACATCTTTTTCAGTTGAAAATATTTACATTTTCTTTATTTCTTGAAAAGGACGGATATACAGATGAGAACTGAAAGTAATATTTAGTTGTTTATTTATGTCGCACTTGTGTGGCGGCTAGTCTTTGATTTGTCAGTAAATGTGTCTTGTAACCACAACGGTGGCATGACACGAAAATATTCATTCATTCATATACAGTATGTCCTCTGTTTTTTTAGTTGCTATGTGACATTGTGCATTATTTTTTTGTTTGCTGAAATGTCAATTGAAAGTTTGTGCAGCCGGGACTTCATTAGGCAGGACTGTGGAGACAAAGATGGCTCTGGTTATAGCAGCTTCTGCCGCTGCCCGTTACCTTTTAGGGCTGATTTGAAATTAAGATGATCGAGAGCAAAATGTCACATCGTTTTTACACTGCACACATTCAGATCTAAAGACTGGGGAGGGGGGTTATTTGGTATTTTAATGTCTCCTCTTGAAGATGAAGGTGATGTGATGTCAAGTCTTTAACGGATGTGAAACTGGAAAAACCTCCCTGAAGAGCTTATAGGCTGCCATCATTAAATCTGCCCTTACAGCTTATTTTTATCCATTTCTTTTTCTATTGAATTTCCTTTACCTTCTTCTCCTGTCATTTCCGTCTTTATACTTCTTCTTGGGTTATTTTTAGTCTTTTCATACTCTTCTTTTCATTTTTTTGATTGTCTGAACTACTTTAAAGTGTGAAATGATGGCAGGTAATTTATGTGCTGCCTGCGAGGGTGTTTGTCTTACCCCAGCCTCTGGCAGCAGGAGGAGGAGATGTGGTTATGTTGGCTGCCGGTGTTGATGGACGCCTTGACTTCAGTCTCGCAGCACTGTGGGGGGAAACAGAGGGGGGAGATTTCGGTGTCAGCGTGCGATTTTCCATTTCAGTCTGACACCGTTGCATGTGTGTGGAAACGTTCAGTCACCACACACATGAACACGACTCTGAGGGAGCCTCTGAAAACCACTGATCTCTTTTGTTTTGAATAAATCCAATCGTCTGCCACACGTTTGCGAAACTGCTAAACTGAAAAATTGAAAGTCCAATGCGACAGTTAATCAACTTCGCACAAAGCAAAACAAAACAAACCTCCCACTGGTGGAGCGTTTGCGAGCCAGCACTTGTTTTTGAGTCTGATATTATTCTCTGTGGTTGTAACTTGATCTGTATTGATTCATTGCTGGAGTTTTAAAACACTAAATGCTGCCAGCTCGTCTGGCTGAGCCGCCTATAACGCTTAATAATGAAGTTAAAAATAAGCCAGCGAGGTTACTGTGTGAACCATCACATGAGTTGTTGCTTTGTTTTTGTGCTGATGTGTGAAGTCCGTGTTGCTGACTGCTTTCCAACAGGATGCTGATCCTTTAGTTATTCCAGCGCACTTTGATTTTTCAGACTTAATGAAATGCATCATGAAACACTGAGTCATTCAGTATGAATACATGTGCACAGTGAACTCATTAGTCAGTCACATGTGATGATTCATGCCAGGTCATGTAATTCAACAAATCAACTGAAAACTCACAGTAATAGTGTGATTATTTATACATTTATAGTGGCTATTGGCTCTAGCTATAGCTTTACAAAGCATTTTAGCATCTTTTAGCTCATTGTTTTGGTTTAATGGCCTGTAGTAGTTTTGGATGACTGAAAGTAGATAATGTCTGGGGATAACAAAGTTCTGCAAAGACGCAGTAGGCTGCCGTCTTAGAGAATTAGCATGTAAACATCGTAGAACATTTAGAGACTAGAAAGTTGGATTGCCATATCCCTCAGGAGGTGGTAGAGATAATAAACAGCAGCTTTAATACGGTGAATATCTGATTTATATTCACCAAGTGACCAGAGAAATAACTCTGTGTGTTGCTCCGTAATAACTGCTGGGTGTGTGGCTAGGAAGCTAATGAGTTCATAATGTTTGGTTTAGTATCTTGTTCACAGCTTCTTCTCTTTTTTTTTTTTACACCCCCAAAAAATTCAATTATTATTTGTGGTTGACATTTTTTATTTTTCTTGCCAGGAGTTAAAATGAGAAGGCTGACAATGTTGTCTGTCTAAGAGCTAAATGTGCATTTTATACACTGTTTCTTTAATCTGTGCAAAAACTGAAGAGTTAAATTGACTGAATGCTAACAGTCGCTTCTCAGTCGTTTTGCTAACTCTGATCAAAATGATAAATAGATGTATTTATTTCTTCGGTTTCAAACAGATTTATACAGTACGGTTGCTAACAGGCCAACTGTCCTAGTTTTCACTGACATTTCTCTTCTTCTACATCTCACAGCCGCGCTGCTGCTGCTGCTGCCGCTGCCTGGAGGGCACTTCATGTCACAAAGACATGTTTCATCTACACTGCAGCAGATGGTATTGGTTTATGGGCAACTCTTGTCTCTAGCAGTTCCTTTCAATCCAGCTATCCTCTCCCTTGATGTCATGCAACATGTTATTCATGGAGGGGAAAAAACACACACAGAAACACAGGAAGATTATGGGATATACTCAGGACATATGGCAGCTCTGCATGTATGTGACATTAAGCAGTATGCCTCACACTGTTAACCGTGTGTCAGGCCATGCATACATTTTTCCACTATGAAATGCATAAGCTTCTATGGTCTGTCACTTTGATTTACTTTACTACAGCTCCAGCAAAACCAATGTTTTTGGAAATTGTGTAGGTTAAATATAGTAGGCTATATATTATAATCAATTAATTAAGTTTCAACTTCTCAAATTAGTATTTTTTTTGTTTTTTCAAATAATCTTAAAGGGATAGTTCAACATTTTGGCAAATTGGCCCATTGCCATAATCCCTATAAAAAGCTTTCACCGACAATTAAAGGTAACAAACCTACTCCTAAAGGGATTATGGCAATGGGCAAATTTGCAAAAATGTTGAAATAACCCTTTAAATATATTTAATATGATGCTTCAGGTTTTGGACTGTAGTTGGACATACTTATTACGGGAAAAACAGACGTGTTTTTGCTCCATACTGTGTTTTTTTTATCTGCCCAGCAGCACCCATCCTGGTTCCTAAGAGCATACAGTATCTGTATATCTTTCCCTCCCCGTCATCCCCCCGTCATAAATCAAAACCTTACCCACTTGACCCAAGGATTTATCCCCCTTTGGAAATAAAACACGTTGAGTTTCCATGAGCCTTGTTTTGATCCCTGACACTCTGGAACAGACTGAGCTGAGTCCCCTTTGTCCTCGCAGGCACACGGCCTTATCAGCAGGTCCACAAACCTGCTCCTTTGTCTCAGGCAGTATGAAAAAAAAAAAAAAACTCTCTCTCTTTCTCTCCCTGAAGTTTAAAAATAGCAGCCGCATGATGCGAACCTGAGGAACACTTTGCATTTAATAAGTTGATGATAAAACCGAGCAATACATAATGAGTAATGGAGGGAAAACGCTGAATCTACTAGAAAAAAATGGATTACTAATTCTGAATACATTCCTGTGGGACTCGCAGGAGCTGTGCTACATACTCTAAAACACCACAGGAATAAGCTTTGTTTGATCGCTGTATTGATTTCTTTCAAAGAATGAAAAATGGCCTCGTCCTTGGTGTCATGCTTCACTGCAATTTTCTCATATCAAAACCTCAAACGTTCCCTCTAGAGCCTCTGGTTACAGGTCAATAACGGGCAAACCATATCGCAATTAACCTTCATAAACAACTCACTTCAGTTTTAAAATCAATACAGAAACTGAAATGTGCGAGGGAAATAATCAACCCTCTTTATTTGTTATCTAACGTTAATTATCATATTATTTTGTTGGTCTGTTTCTGCTTTTTCAGTCTAAGCCGTGAGTTGTTCAACCTTCATCCTCTGAAAATATTTAGTGTCATCTTTCCCTGGTTATTGGATATGATAAACGAGCTGAAGACCATTTGAGTGTTTTGTGTGACCTTTCTGCATACATTAGCCGTTGTCGTGTTGAGCGTGTTGGATGTGGGACCGCGGGGAGCATCGCCGCGTGAATCCAGACAGCCATTAATGCCTAATGTGCTTCAGACGAGTAATTGTAAGAAAAGACAGTTAATGGCAGGCATGGATGGATACTGAATCACCGCATGTATAATGGTGCCGTTTTTCTGTTTTGTTTTGGCTGTTAATGGAGTTGTTTAAAATGCAACACACGGGCTTTCCCTGGAATACAGCAGGTAGTTCGGAGAAACATCTGCCATTTTGTTGTAAATTATAAAATTAGGGGATCGTACTGGGAATTAAAGATGACACGCTCTGTGATATAACTCCCTCATAAATCAATATGTTGCCTTTATTAATAGTCGCTGGTAAAGCATTGAGCATGGACCATCTATTGCACACATTGCCATTGGCTTTACTGTATTTTTTCTCTATGGAAGCACTTGAAAGCTGAACGTAATACAGTACCAGGTGAACCCTGATTCCTTTGTACCACAAGTGGATGCCTGCATGTAATACTAATGGCTGAGTTTGTCAAAGCCTCCTCTTATAAGAGCAAGAATTCAACCAGACACGTCTTGTTCTTGTTCTTGTTCTTGTTCTTGTTGTTTGCTTCGCTTCTTTTCAAGTGGACAGATGCATTATTATTAAGATCTTGGACAAAAGGAGGTTGATGTGAGCAGCAGCTGGCAGTCAAACGACAAGTCATCCACAAGTACCTGCACTAAGATGGAGCAAGCCAGCCTCACCTAATAGCTCAGGTCTGCAGAGAGTTTCCTGTGGATTAGTGCAAGCAGGGACCATGAGACTCTCAGGATACCAAATAACTATAGTCTTAGATGTGAGATTGGCAACAGCACCACGGAGTGTGTTGAACTGGGGCCTCAAATATTACAGGAGGTGATTTTTCATTCCTTATTTTTCTGAAAATAACGGCAAGACTAAAGTCAACGTTTTCAGAGTAGACTGAATTGTTTTTGCATTCTGCTTTGATTGCACCCATTCAACAAAAAGCACTCGTATGATCTTGTTATCTGGACAAAAGACCTGTCACCAAAGAGATTTACAACAACAACAACAACAACACAGACAAGCCAACAAAGGCTTCCTGAGCATGTACATGAAAATCCGAACCGCTTTAAAGAAAAAGAGTCAGTAGATGTTCACGCACCAGAATGACAGTTAATCACAAAAAAAAGTAATCTCAATTAGATTAATAAGACTTGTAATTCCTAATCGACATTTAATCTATCTGAGGTGAATGGTCGTCCTTTATCTGTTATTTTTTTCAGATCTAGTCAGATGAGCCTTGGGTCCTGCCAAGCTTCTGATGTGTTGGAGAAAGGAGAATAAATGAAAAGTAGGCTTTAAATAATGAGTCAAGGCAGCAGATAGTGCCGTCTTTGTACTGACTGTGCTTTTCATTTTTTTGTGCAATAGAAAAAAAATGTGTCAAGTGTGCAGACAGACAGTTAGACAGACAGGCCCGCTGCAGTACCTTGCACTGAATAACCAGAGCCGTGAGCAGGTTCGAGCCCTCCGTGCCCTCGCTCTTCTCGGCCGTCGTCTGTCTGGCTCCGGCCTCGCTGCTGTCGTCCTCCTCGTCCGACCGTAGGCTCCTCTCGCTCTCCTCCAGGGACTCCCTCTCCTCCGTGGAGTCGTCAGCCGTGCTCTCGCTCTTCTCCTCGGCGTCGGCGGGTCCGTCCTTGGTGTCGGCCAGCGGGGATCGAACCCTGGCGTTGGGGTCACGAGCCTCCCCTCGCAGCCGCGTGATGTTTCCCTCCAGCAGGCGGCGCTGGACGATGCTGTGAGGTTGCTGGAGAAAGGAAACGTAGAGGTCAGAAGTTCATTGAGGGTGGCTGTCTTGTTGGTTTAGCCATTGTTCAATTAAAGGGATAGTTCAACATTTTGGCAAATTGGCCCATTGCCATAATCCCTATAGTTTTAGCAGTAGGTTCGTTACTTTTAATTGTCGGTGCAAGATGTTTTTAGAACAGCGGAGCAGAGCCGTGAGCTGCTCAGAGCTACGCGAAACACTCTGGTGGACAAGTTGTGACCTGCACATTTAGCACTCTATGAGATAATAATGTAATATTACGAGACGGATTTCTTTTAGAAGCAAATGCAGAGACTGAAAAATTCAATCACATCAGCGGTTTTGCATTAATTTACCTCTAAAACAACTCCGTCTCAGAATGTTTCATTATTATCTTATAACATGGTGAATGTGCAGGTCACAACTTGTCCACCAGAGCGTTTTGGAGTTGTTGGATTGTGTATTTGATGAGTTTGATGAGGGAAACCAAGAAATCCCATTAGCCTCCATAGCGTAGCTCTGAGCAGCTCATGGCTCTGCTCCGCCGATCTAAAAATAGCTTGCACCGACAATTAAAGGTAACAAACCTACTGCTATGACTATTATGGCAATGGGCCAATTTGCCAAAATGTTGGATTGTCCCTTTAACCTCATAATTAAAGGGTCTCAGATGTTGCTGAACCTGGATCTCTTTGGCTTGTAGAGTATTGGTTAAACAACACAAAACATTTGAAGACATGTTTTTGACTTTTCTATTAGGCCAACTATTCAATGTCTGGCCTAATTTTTTCTTCTTCTTTTTTTGTGCCGTCTTTACCGAGTGAGTAGCTTCATCTCAGAAACACCACAACGTTGAACAATGTGATGTGACAGCTGTTGCACTGTGAGTAAATTCAATGTGTCATTCAATGTGCAGCGTCTGCTCGCCTACCCTCCTTTGCAGGGCGAAAAAGATAAATATTTGAAGTGGTATTATCTCCACAGACTGTGTTACAGATATCTAGTGACGCACTAAGATATATATAATCAAAATTTAAAAACACACAAACAGAAGTTACGTAGGTCACTCTGTTAAAAGAACATGTCAGTTTAACTTGAGAGGCTCTTGTTAGTCCACTCAGGAAGTTGTTTTTTTAATTTAAACAGAAGTATTGGCTTCCTTGTTTGTTTATGGAAAACAAACTGACACATTTGCACATTTATCAAATTGTATTGTAAGTCTAGACCAGTGAGTATTGATCCACACCAGTGCTTGAATTGGGTCAGTTGAGAGTAGGATGAGTACTATCGCTCAAAGCGTCCACTTTTTATTGAGTGTACAGTGCATACACATGATGTAACTTACAGACAAAATAGAGACGAAACGTGCAGCTGGAGTTTGGATACAATAAACCCCCAAAGGGAAATGAATTGTCTGGCAGCTCATCTACCATTTGCATAAGAATTACAAAGGATCTTCCATGTAAGATATAGCCTACGTATATATCAGAATATTATTGTTTGTTTTTAATGAATGACTATTAGTCATTAGCGGTTCTCAGTCTGGCACTTGTATTATTAAAATTCGAGCTCTTGCCTTGGCATTTCAGAGACATATTTCCTCCTCCTCATCCTCCTCCTTCTTTTGCCTCCACATAAATAACAGAGAGATTTAAATAGCTAACTTAAACTTCGCTGGAAATGAAAAGCTTTTTAAACCGGCAGAAATGAAGGTCACATTATTATGCAGCGAAAGCCAATTCAAGGGCTGTGTTCACACTGTCAGGTCACAACTGTCAGCCACACAAGACAAAAAAATAAATCATGTTTCTGCAGTGGTTTTGTTTTTGCTTCACAAGCCTTGCAGGCGGCCAATTTTTTTTTTTGCCAACACACAGACTTTGGGTGTCGCTTCAGGTTTTGGGGTTTTCATTAGACAGTTTCACACCCTGATTCAACACAAAAAGCACTTTAAAGAGACAATGTGTTGACAACGTGTTGTTTATGGCTTCGGAAACATTATGTCATCTCCGATACAGCATGAAAAGTTACAGTTGTGCTATATACTATATATATTTGTTTGTTGCTGTGGGATTAGTGGCAGGTTTCTACAGTTTCAGAGCAGCATGCGGCCTGTGAGTGCATGGCTGCTCGCTCAGGATCATACAAACAGCAAATTATATTTACGCTGTCTGTTCCTCTGTAATCACATTGCTGCTGTGCCAGTGCAGAGTCTGAGTTCAGACAGCTTGAAGAGAGCAGGTCACCCAACACCAGCCGGGTCTCTGCATTAATAAAACACAAGGCTTTTCCTTTCTTCTCAAGGTTCCTCAGAAACAACAGGTCATTTAGAGTTGTGCCATGATGAAATAGTATGAAAAAACAACCAATCCATCAAAACACTCTGTGTAAATACACAAGCTTTGGAAACAACATGCATATTTAATTAAATGTACTTTAGTTTTAAACTTGCATCAATGAAGGACATGCTCCTCACATTTGAAGATAACGCAAAAGAGCAGGTCACAAAATAACATTTTATAATTTGTCTTGCAGTAAAAATGAAGTAAAAAAATAAATAAATAGGTAAAAAGAAAAACTCTCTTGAGAGAAAGAGGATATTAAGGTGGAGAAAGGCAGTTTTCTTTCTGTCTTTGAACCTTCTTTGTGGGTATTGTCTTATCTCAGGAGTAGGCTAACCTTTGTGAGAGTGGGTAAAACCAAACAAAAGGCAGCGGATAAGTCGGCACAAGTCTCCACAACCCAGAACTAATGCTTTAAAAACATCCGCAGCTTAATCAATATTTTCTCAGAAGTTCCCCTCAGACAGAGTAAAGAAAATAAAGATGATGAAACAAAAGATCTTTTTCCTTTTCCATACTGGTGAGGCCAATCAGATCTCGTTGTAAAAACTGACCTCAGAACAGAGTAGAGCTGCAGAGTTTTTAAAGGAGACATATTATGCCCCCTTTCCACAAATTAAAATAGTTCCCAGGTGTCTTAAAGACTCAAAATACCCCAAAGATCAAACATCACAGCTCTTTTCATCCTTTCAAAACAGTCCTGTTCAGAACGGCTGGTTTCAGTGCCTGTCCCTTTAAATGCAAATGAGCCACTGCTTGCCCCGCCCCTTCTACTGGTCTCAGGTAGGGGTGGGGTTATGTAAATTAGAAAACTAGTTACATCACTGGAAGACAACTGCGGAATAGCTCATAAAACCACGTGGATTTCAAATAGGGAGCCTGAAAATTACAGATTTTTTTTTGTCAATTCTCACATTTTGGGGTCCGGAAGGCAAGACAAACACCCAGATATATGTTCAAAAAGTGATATTTATATAATATGTTACCTTTAATTATGCAGATGAAACCACATTAAGTTTAAGCCATCCCAACTTTGGCATTTTACACACTTTATCCAACTTATGGGAGCTACTGTATGTTGATACCAAGCGTCCAGTCTTGTAACAAATAGACCGAATATTTCCCGTAACCAGCCGACGCCGGTGTCTAGAGAGCCGGTTTAAGTACCTTGGGCGATTGCCAGTCTCATAAAAGGACGTCCTGCCCATCTGTCCACTGGTTTCCTCTCCTAACACAATCAACAGTCTGTTATAGAGATTGGTTTGTCTGGGCTACCTCTACTTCACAACAACCCTGCATGCAACTGCACACCTGGCTGTTACTGTAAGTGATGGCGGCCAGCGACTGGAGAAGCTCTTCCTCAGGTTATTATGGGCCATCTTGTTGGAGGATCCCTCTCTGCAATAGCATGGTGATATTATTTATAAGTGAGCAAAGCCTGGGTGTGTTTTTTTAGATGACGCACTCTGGGTGATAGCGTTGTTGTGGCTGATTACAAAAAAAATGACCTTCCTCTGTCTATGAGGGAATTCCACTCAGCAGCTGTGATCGTGTCGTCGTGACCCCCATTAATAGAAAAAGCTTATGCAGACAAACAAGGAGCGGAAAAAAAAAAAAAGAAAATAGATCGACCCTGGTTACCCCTTGCTGCTTTCCTTTTTTTATTTCCTCCACATTATTGGTCATTATCATCATGTTCTGCTCCGATTAATGAGGCTAGATTGTGAAAAAATATATTCCTGAGCTGAATTTGAAGCATGCAGGGACTTAGCGGTGATCAAGAAGACGACAGGAAGAAAGAGAAGAAGAAGCACCCGAGAGACGGAGGCTGTATAAACCTTACGGCGGTTGTAATGATGTCATCTCATGCCCGGTCATGCTTGTTCCCGTGCGTGTGCCATCTGTCATCATCACACATCAATCTGTGGACATGAAGCTCAATCCAACACCTCAAAGAGAATTCATCCACCTCCGAGAAAATCAAATACTGTATTAGAAGAAAAAGACGGAGAGAGAGAGAGAGAAAGAGAGGCAGGAATCTGGTGGAAAAGCACCTCTGTGTGTGTGTGTTTGACTGAGCTACAACAGGTCTCAGACCAGTAATCACCACCGTGTCAGCGGGTTCACTCGCTCCTCTCCGAGCTCCAGCTGTGGCTGAGCAGCACCGAGCAGACGGCCATGATGACATGATGACTCCTCTCCTCATCTGCTCTTTTTTTTTTTTCATCTTTCCCACTTCTTCTCGTGTCCTTCCGTTGTCTTTTCTATCTGTTCCCGTTTATGTTGTGTACATTTTTGGGGGTTTTGTGCCAAATTTCAGCTTGGTCACATTATTCATTTTCCTTTCCTTTCCATTATTCTCTTATCCATCCTTTCCTTTCTCTTTTCCTTCATTTTCCTTCTGTTTCCTTTCCTTTGCTTCCATTTCCTTCCCATCACTTTCCATTATTCTCTTTTCCTTCCTTTTCCCTTTCCTTTCCTTTCCTTTCCTTTCCTTTCCTTTCCTTTCCTTTCCTTTCCATTGATCTCTTTTCCTTCATTTTCCTTCCCTTTCCTTTGCTTCCATTTCCTTCCCATCACTTTCCATTAGTCTCTTTTCCATCCATTTCTTTTGCTTTCTTTTCCTTTCCTTTCTCTGTATCCTTCCATTCCATTAACTTCCATTTGTTTGCACTTCTTCCCATAACTTTCCATTATCACATCTTTCCGTATCCTTTCTCACTCTTATTTTTCCTTACCCATATTCCTCATATTTCCTTTCCCTTCCTTCCTTTCCTTTCCTTCGTGTTAATTTCCTTCCGCTGCTTTCCATTTGTTTGTACCCTCCTTCATGTCTTTCCATTGTATGCTTGGTTCCTCCATCTCCATCACATTGGGTTCAAACCCTGAGCCTCAGATAAGTGATGCTAATCCTAATCTTCTCCTCTCCTCACGGCAGGAGCCTCCTCACACGGCAGCTTCCACATTCAGCGTCTCCACATCCAAACTAATCTAATTCAATCAGCAGCTCCACTTTAGGCCTCAAGTGTTTGTTGTGGTTTTTGTGTTTTGTTTTTCCATTGTTGTCTTCTTGACTTTAGCCTCTTCCTATGTGGCCTGTCAGGGTCTCATCAATCAGCCGATCTCGTTCCCGCCTCAGCAATCACTGGATTTTTATTAGCACTAATTATACTCTTACAAATAGGCTGCTTGTCAGAGGGGATGCAAACAGATCAAGGTTCATTTGCATACAGCACAGTGAATCAAAGCGAAAGCATTGGGAAATATCATTTTAATGAAATTGCTTATCAGGCCTGTTGGCACCGCCACAGTGTTTTTTTTTTTATTCAGCATGCAGGCAAAAGGGATATGATGGCGGGAAATGACATCAGGCTCTAATAGTTTGGAGAAGAAGAGGGAGAGAAGCCTGAGAGTTTGATTAAGGAGCTCTTTTCTTGTGAGAGATGTGTTTTTTTTTTCTTCTCATCAGGCTGCAGGCAAGCAAAATCTGATAGACAATGAACACAATGTAATTTCAGCCCCGCGCCGCTCCCTTGGTGTCTGCTCCTGCCGAGCCCTGGCTGCTCTGAGGTCAGCTCCGGAGCAAATTATTTTGGCTGACGGCAAGCTGCTCGCAAGGCGGCGTTTGGTGTCGCAACACGTGTTAGGGTTGTTGTTGTTGCTTTTTTACAGCTAAGTGTGGAATTGATAACGTTGCACTTGAGCTTTGCATCTTAAAGGGATAGTTCACCCAAAATTCAAATTTTACTCATTATCTACTCACCCTTATGTCGACTAAGAGCTGGGAGAATTTTCAGAGTCCTCCGTTCCTTCATTACGGGGGGTCCATAATGGTTGTGAATGGATGCCACTTTTGAATGGATGCTCCCAGTGTCTCAGTTCACTGCTCTTCCTGTGTCCGTGCAAATCACGGGAGATTTGCACTGACCGGCTGAACAGTTTCTCATGTCGAGGCTTCAATACAAGAAGGGCATGGAGGTATTTGGATGTTTTTTGGTGTGTCTTTTTCTCACAGCCCTTAGTCGACATGAGGGTGAGTAGATAATGAGTGAAATTTGAATTTTGGGTGAACTATCCCTTTAATACTGTATACTGTAGAGCACAGGTTTAGACTGTGAGATGAGGTACATTAACACCCAATTGCAGCAGTTTGCATCATCAAATTTAAACCACTATACCAAAATGACATATTTTTCAGAGTGAGTGTGACATACACTTACAGAGGATGTCATTATCCCGGAATAAACATCCATAAATCCACTCAGAAATCACATTAGGCCTACTTCTTGCAGCAGAACTTGATGCTTTTAAGTTTTCTTCACTATCACAATAATCCAGTGATAGCTGTCTGCGTATCTGTGTGTAGCTACACTGCAAACAGGAACAGTTATAGTTAATTTGACATACTTTTTATTCGACAAAATATGAATAAATGCAGTCTAAAATGGGCCAGACCGTCTATAACAAGATTATACGTTCTGTTTAAATCCTCGCACCCCCAAGCCATTATGGGAAACGCGGTTCCATAACTTTATCCCCAAAATACATTAACATCAACTTTCTTCTCTTCTCTTTTTTTTGACATTTTTGATGTGTCAGACTTTAAAAACTCATTATTCGCTGCACCTGCTGCCGGCGAATCTATCTCGTCTCTTGATAAATCGTCATGTGATTCAAAGTTTTTCTTCCCGTGTGACACGTCTTGACACATTTCTCACCTCATTTCTGCGGAGACGTCGTGCTCGCTAACAGGCTGAGAATATGAAAAATTGGTACCAATCACAAGGCAAGTCCTCGTGGACTTACTGTCTGGAAATCTAATGAAGACGGTAGCAGCCAACCTCGCACCGTGAAGACTTCATCCATTACACGCGTTGCAACCCGCTGCTTCACTTCATTTGGCAGTAGCTTAAATGTTTTTGTTTTTTCATTGTTGACGCAGCTGAGGTGGAACTGGCATAAAACGAGGTGTAATCTGTTTGTTCATTTCCCACAGCATGCAGAGTGATTTCTGGATCATAGTATCGTTTTAAAACGTTCATTGCTCCTGACTGTGTGATTTCGCATTGCAGACATTGCAGCAACAGAGCGAAGCTTTCACTGCGATTTAACACCGACTCCATCTATCTTCACTCCCCCCGTAGGAAATAACTTCTTCTGCTTGTAAATAGTTTCTACATTTGTTTATGTCTTCATCTTATCTTTTGTTCCCTACTGTAGAGTCACCCACAGACTTGAAACATAGATTTATATGGCTTAACTTTCAGTTCGTGATTGCAGTTATTGTACCTTTTACCACCCTACCGTGGCAAATAGGCCGTAGCCTCAATAAATCACTTAAACAACACATAACACATAGTTTAGTCCATAGTTGTCCCTTTAATAGGATTAAAACAACCCTTCTGCAACTACAGTACAAACCACATGATCCTGCTGCTAAATTCTGCTATTATTAATAATACTGTTTAAATCAGTACTTATATTAGTAGGAGAAACACAGTTACCTTTCGTGTGAGTATTATTGTGGTTGCGGCTGCTACTTTAATCCCTCTGAAAAGGAGGACTGACATTTGACTGTTGACTTCATATTTATTGAAATAATTCAAAACTCAATGTAAGAGTTGAGTAAAAACACACAAAATAAAGATACATTTGCTATTTTCCCATACAGCTATCATAGCTCAACTTATACTAACACCTATCAAGGCAAAAAAAGAGTTATTTAAACTCAAAAACTGCACAAACCACAGATAAATATAGTAATATTCCAACAAATACCAAACCTTTGTCTCTTTGGTGATGGATAAACATCAACATTTTACTGTAAATACGCTAAATAACCATATTTTAAAACTGTTGTCTATTTACCGCCTTTCTATACGCACCACAGACTTTATATAGGCTATGACTAGGCTACCATTGAGTAGGAAGTAAGATACGGTAATAACACTTTAAAACAGGTAAATATCAATCAATTAAAGGCAACAGAAATTAATATTCACAACATTAACTCTTCAATATGTTCACGGTGTCTTGCTTGGGTCAACATTACTGTCTCCTCTGTTGATTCCTGCAGCGGCTCTCCTACACTAACAAGTCCAGACCAGGTCCACCGCCAGTGGGACGGAGAGACGACAGTTAATGAATGACGCCAGGCCAGCGCTCCTCCTCATCCTCATCCTCTCTGTCTCTCCATCAGTTTTCTTTTCTTCTCTACTCTTGTCCCTCTGCGAGTCAGATTAGAGGCTAATTGCCATGTGGACTAATTATCTGACTGCAACAGGCTCGTCTCTCTCTCTCATCCAGCCGGTCACGTGAGCTTCGTAATGTCCTCTTTCTGATTCTGACGGAGGTCCCCGGTGGCCGACTTCCTCTCTCGCAGAGAGAAACCGCCAGACTCTGGATAGCTTTGCATCGCGCCCATTCTCAGTTTACCTCTCTGTTCCCTTTTGTTTCCTTTACATCACTCCGTCCCTTCACTAAATCCCTAAATCGTCCGTAAAATAGCATTTACAGTGGCTGAAAATCCATCAGTGTCGTTTTTATCTCACATTACTGCTGAAAAATATGTTAATTTTTCAATTCTGAGCTAAATTGTGAGTAAAATGAATTAAAAGTTTTGCGTGTTAGAGCTGTATAATGTACGAGAAATCTGCTGTGTGGAAATCCAGTTATCACAACTTGCACAAAAAGGTCATTTAAAGTTTAAAAGTGGCAAACATGATGATGATGGCTGAGCCACCCTGAGACAAGGCGGTCTTATGAGCTGTGAGGTGAATAATTACAGCTTGTGTGGACCCGGTTTACAGGACTGCAGATGAATTAGTGAGCAGACTTTCAGTTTCTGTCTTGTCTGTGCTCAGAGTGATAATTAAGGTGGACGTCTGCACTTTGATGAACCATCTGCCACTGGTAGTTCATGTGTAGGTGTATGGGGATGTCGTGTAATCTTCAAAGTATGCATAATGCATACTGACATGCATAACGATGGCGTCCTTATGAGTGGAGCAGGTTTTTCTTTATTATTCTGGCTCAAGATCTAAAAAAAAATCTATATAGATAGAAAATATATCCTTGGTCCATAATTTTATCACAGACAAAATCCCATACAGTATTTGTATTAAAGCTTGCATAAAGGTAGATGTTTGTATTAAAGCTCCATACAGTATAAAGGTAGATGTCCATGTCTAGTGTGATTATAAAGCAGCTCTAGGTTCTATATTAATACTGTGAAAGTATCAAAGCCTCAGTCCACAGAGAAGTGCACACAGCCTGTAGATATCAGAAACTGAGCCTTAAAACCAGCTGTCAGGACTTCCTGTCACTTTGTGATGTCACAGTGAAGCAGTTGCCAAGCCCCGCCCACCTGGATCCGCCATCCAATTGATCAATACTTAAGATAAAACACCAGCAAACTGTAAAATATGTCTATCATCAAATAATTCATCAATAACAACTTTAAAAGTCAACCATCATGTTGCATCAGTTGCAGTGTCGTTTGTTTTGCTAACAAAAACTTTTGCTGTGAATTAAAACGATTTAAAACCAGGAGGACGACATGCGTCACACCTCAGCACATGCTACCCAGCTAACAACGTCTGTCTCATCTTCTCTGGCTTCCTCTCTGTTCTTCTGGCAGTATCATTATGTGCTCTCCCCTCTTCTGTTATTCTGCTGCATTGGGGTTTTTTTTGTTTTGTTTTTGTCGGGGTATATTTAGCCTCCTGTCTTCCGTCGGAGCACTGGGGGAGCAGCTGAGGGAGTGTTGCCACCCATCCACAGCTCCAGATGACACACAGAGAGAGACGGGTTCACACTAACCTCTCCCCCAGCCCACCTAATTGTCCCGGAGCTAATAATAAAGCCAACATCTGAACCGATTTAACACAGTTTGTTTTGGAGGGAAGAGGCACAGGGAAAGAGGCAAAATCCCGGGAGGCTGACGATCACGCCGAGTTACACTGTCGTGTTTGCTCTTCACTTTGAAGTGCTACTTTGCCTTCTGGCTGGAATAAACAATTGAGTTTGTCAAGTGAATCAGAATTCATATGAATATGAAAAGGCTTTTGCAGGGTGCAGTGTACTGTACGCCATCTGTTTATACGAATCCATGAGTACGACGAGTAGGACCGGGGAGATGAGTGAGTTCACAAAACTCAGCTCTGACAAAAGAATAGCACCTCTCTGCGCTGTTTTTTTTTTGTTTTTCCTGTGGTGTGACAAGGTGTTCGGGCTAAAATTGGACATAACGTTCAGTAAACTAGAACTGAAGTTGTATTTCATCTACGCAGCAAAGTCACTCACTGTTCCACCTCCTTTATTTTACCCCTCTTGCTCTACTCCTCCCATAAAACAACTCTACATTCAAGCCCAGTTCTGTAGCTTTTGATCATCCTCAGAGGAGAAGTACCTGGAGACTCCAGTGTCTCGATTAGACAGACACACACGCACACACACACACAGGTTCAGACTCACTCAGCTGTAATAGAGGGACATGAGCAAACGGACAGCTAAGCTGCAGGAGGAAGAGGAGGAGGAGGAGGAGGGCAGCTCTGCAGCAGAAGAAAATTAGACCAATATGAGATTTTGAAAGCCACTATTTTGTTGTGTTGAAGCTTCCAGTGGTGAGAATTGTATACTTGATCATTAAAAAAAAAGCATAAAATGACAGAGAAAACACTGACACTGAAACTTCCTCAGTGAAATACATATAAATTATCTTGTTAGTAAAAGATAATCCAATGTAGCTGATCATATTAAGGAGAAATGTTGATCGTCAAGCTGAAATAAATGAGTAAATGTGCAACTTTACATAACTAGCTTTGATTAAAAAACATTTAAAAGTCTAATTAGCAGCTGCGGAGTGACAATATTTGAATCATCTCACGTTGCAAGTCCTTTAGGCTACTGTATATTATATTGCACTCTTCTAGTCTTACACTGATGACTCAGAGTGCTTCCCCTCATATATACGTATATAGTGCTTTTTTTCTGCCGTACACACACTGATTATATTGGCTTTGGGTTCACAATCTTGCCCAAGGACACTTCGACATGTAGGTCGGACGAACCAGGGATCGAACCAGTGACCTTCTGATTAGTGGATTACACACTCACAACAACAATGGACACAACTATTTTCCCGCTGAAGAAATTATCTCTGTCAGAAAAGAGATGTCTCCAAACTTGAGCGAGTCAAACCAAAACAATACATGATATTAAGGCTTAAGGTCAGATTGCATGTTTGTAAGGTCAAGACTGAGTTTGACATTTAAGTCTTAAAAGGACGTACTGAATAGAAATGTAAGACTAAGGTCATGGAAGCAGTTTCTTCTCCATATTTTAGGCATAAAATGGAAATAATTCAAATGATAATTGGATATATAAACAGAGCTTAAACGCAATAATGATGGTCTTGCCCTTTAAAAATTGCAATGGTTTAAAATGTTGCATAAGCCGGCCTTGTTGCTTTGTCTGTCGTCCCTCAGCTCAGTGTGTACAGTAGAAAACAGTGAGGTTACACTGTGGTTACACAATAACTTGGTCTGCACTGAGCTCAGGTGTTAATGACGCTCCGATGTTTCCAGCTCAGTCCTCCTAACACACACATATACACACATACATACATACAGTCCTATTTACTCCCCTTACACCCATATATCCACTCCGAGCTCTACATTGTGTTGTGAGAAACAGCTCCACTAAACCGTGCATCCTCCCTGACCCCGTCTCCCGTCGCCTCCTTCCTTCCCCTCCATCACTCTCGTGTTGGAGCTGTGGATTTCTTTTTTGCCCTTTTCATGCTCAGTGCTTCCCTCACTCTGCAGCACAACATGGCCGTAGTGATGCTGCTGCCGCGGCTGCTGCTGCTGCTGCTGCTGCTGCTGAGATAGTGAGACGACCTCAGGCTAAAGAGCAGCAAAACAAATTCACTCTTACATAATAGGCTCCACTGCTGAATTACACACCGGACAGGACAGGCCGAGTTAGCACAAATTAACAGAGCTGGAGACGAGGTTACGGCTAATAGGCTACGTCTGCATGCAGCTCAGATTCTCCTACAGCAAACACAAACAGCAGGGATTATGCACTATTACAAATGGGTTTAGACAGAGGTAACAGTTAGATTTCTTGATAGGCTGAATGACAGTTCTTCTGCACAGACTGCAGAAAGCTACAGCAACCTATGCTAACAAGCCAGGTTATAACAACCCATTTTTCTTTTGCTCTCATGTAGATGAAAGTAGTAAAATAGCCTGACTAAATAAGTGCTGACAAACTGATTTCTTGGTTTTTGATGTCAGACTCACCATCTCCCCTTGAATTTACCCTTAAAGGGCACATATTTATGGAAATATCACATTTTGAAGGACGGCTTTTGGATGTTTGCCTTGCCGTCCGGCTCCCAAAATGTGAAGAATTTACCAAAAAAGGACGAGCTGTTCCCTCAGTTGTCATACAATCATGTCATTAGTTCAATTTTGCATAATAGCACCCCTGTGAGTACAGGTAGGCTACTGGTAGACGGGGCATGGTGTTTGTCTTTAAGACAGGTGGGAACTTGTGGAAAAGGAACATTACGTCTAAAAGCAGCTAGCTTAGTGCAGCATCACAAAAGTGTTGTTAGCCTATTTGACACAATTACAAATGTAAAAAGTGTTTACAAAGTGTTTAGAAAAAGTAACACTTAAATATTTATTGATAAATGACAGTTCTTCTGCACAGACTGCAAGCATGAATCATGTCAAACAAAAAGCAGTTGTTTAGCTTCCAAGTTTCTTATTTGGTCGAGTGAAAGTAGGCTACGAAACCAAAACATTTTGATATGACATAGTTAGAAAAACAGCAGATTATCACTCTCGAGAGCCTGGAACCAAAGATGTTTTGGCATTTTAACAACTACACCTATAATGATACATACAGGACTGGTTTCTGTGCTAGTAATGACTCTCATGACTCACTGGAATAATTTCATATTTAATGTTGAAGCTAACTATGTTATTCCTTTTTAGATAATTGATTTAATGGATTTGCTCTGAGCATTCATAAATATTGTAATCTAGCAATTACTTCTGTAAAAAAATCTTTGAGAAAAGTAGTTCAGAAAGATCATTGTCTGACAATTAAGGTCTGACTTTTGTTTGTGAAGGTCACAAGCCAAAACGAAAATGGTAATGTGTTCAAATAAAAACATGAGTACAAGCACTGGGAAAGGCTACTGTAATTTGCAGTGGAGACAGCCTACAGACAGACAAATGGATGCGACAGCCTCATCCAGATGATCTCATCTTTTGTCTGTGAAGGTTTGGTATGTGAGCCACCTCAGAAACACATCATGCTTTTCTTTTCATACAGCCCATCCACGTCCTATTCAGAGCCCTGAACGACATGCTCGCTCTGCAGAAGAGCAGATACTGACATGACGGGAAGGACTGCTGGCAATTTCCACTCCTCCCTCCCAGTTCTCAAAGCCGTTCTGACACCGAAAATCACTTGTTACAGATGCCATGCAAATTGCACTGTGCTCCCTGTGGCCGCGTCTGCGCCACAGATTGGGTATTGAGATGAGCTTCATTCTGTCTTCATGGAGAAGATAATTGGTATTCTGATAAGAGCGTTTTCAGGCCACTGCAGGAGATATTGAATCACAGGCTGAACATTAAGCCCCTTGAATCTAATAGAGTTTGGGGGTGAAATCATATCATCACTTGAATTAGTTTTTCATTTTATCTTTACAAGTAATGTTTATGTAGCCTACAGCAGCATTTGTTCAATCAGTGTCTTTTGAAACGCTGCAGCTGCTGCAGGAGCAGGTGTCTGCAGCCACGTAGCTGCTCTGATATAAGCCTACAGATGCTAATGTCAGCATGTTCAGAACTGCACTGACGTTTAGCAGGTTAATGTGTAAGTTATGATTATATAACACAGAAGTCTATCAAATCCTGTTAAAAGTTCTCAGCGATGTTATATGCTCATCAAAACTGTAGCTTGAGCATACAACGTGCAATGCTAACATGCTTAGCTGCAGTTCCTCTAATGGCCACCAGAGGTTGGCTCTAAAAGTGGGTCAATATACATAGACTCCCATGTTAAAATATGAAACTTCACAACAGAAACAAACATGTGTATGGCCTCCATTGCTAATTTCCTCATTCATGATGAGTGTGTCATGTAACCCACTTGTTTGAGTTTAATTAAAGGGGATATATTATGGAAATATCTCTTTCTGAAGGATCTTTAACATATAATTGGGTGTTCCCAAATGTGAGTATTGACAAAAAAAATCTGTAATTTTCAGGCTCCCGAGGATGAAATCCATGTGGTTTGACAAGCAAGTCAGTTTTTGAAATTGCATAATACAACCCCTACTTGTGAGTACCATAATGGGAAGAGGGGGCGGGGCTAGCAGTGGCTCATTTGCATTTAAAGGGACAGGCACTGAAACCAGCCGTTCTGAACGGGGGGGCTGTTTTGAGTTGATGAAAAGTGCTGTGATGTTTGTTCCTGGAGGTACTTTGACTGAAAGCATGTCACAGATATGTCTTTAAGAAAACTGGGAACTATTTTAATTTGTGGAAAAGGGGCAGAATATGTCTCCTTTAAGGTTAATTTCGCCACAGATTGGGCGGGGCTACTTTGAGTGACAGGTGGATGAACTTATTGTCTGGGCTCTACTAGCCTCACTTCTATTAGCTGTGTGCTAAGCTACATCCATCTATATTTACACACTTGTGTGTTTAGTTTGTTTTGCAGCTGAGGTCGAGTGACCTTTATTAGCCATCAGGAGGAGGCTCCATCAAATTTCAAGTTAATCCACCCAACGGTTGTTGAGATATTTCACACTGCCATTAATAGAGCTTTGCCACCAGCAGAGCTACAAATCTACAACAGAAACATTGGTATTTATAGCTTAAATATGATCCACTTACTATTACCAGACTTGCAATTTTTTATTATGTGTCACCCAAGAAAGACACGGTGCATTAAGGAGGGAAGAGAGAGAGAAAACATAGCCTATCTATCATCAAAGCAGAAGAGGAGGAGGAGGAGGAGGAGGAGGAGGGGTGGGATGTTTTTCTAGCAGCAAATGTTGGTATTAAAATCTGGCAGACATTAAATTCATCACAGTGTGATATTCCCACAGAGCACTGCAATAGTGCCAGAGCCATCGTGTCGAGGTTCTTGGAAAGCTCTGGGGAATCTGGGAAGTTGCCATCAAACCAGAACTGTGTCAGAGAGCCGAGGCAGTGAGAGTAATAAATTGTTAAGATTATTACAGGGAGTTCCTCCAGAAGCGTACACACACAATATAACAGCGTCAGCTCAGGAGGAAGAAGAGGGAGTGAGGAGGTTGGTGGACATGTCCCACTTTAGATGCAGGATTGCCTTTCATCCTAAACGCCAACCTTAACATTTCTCTATGTATAATGACATCAGCCCTGTTGGACAGCCTCTGCACAGTGAAGTGTGACTGACTGTGACTTCCCTCCTCTGCATGGAGAGTGCAGGGCTCTGAATCTTTCATGACCCTTTCAATGACGAATTTCCCTTTGATGACATAAAGTACATGCAGGAGAGTTGTGCATAAGTGCTTTAAGCAAATGGTGGATAATACACTCAAAAGGCAATAGGAGGGAAATTGCTCCTTCTGCATAATGTTTCCCCAGAGTGGGAATTCTTACCTTTTATGCAAGCAGAAAGTGAATATCTTTGGATTCTGCACAAGACCTGTTTTGTACTCAACCAACAGAGTATCAGTCTTATTACTAAATAATCAATGAAGCCGTTTTCCAAGCTAAAGTTTGCACATTTGCTACTTTTCTTGTTCATACAGTAAATGACAGTGAAGCGAATCAGTGTCAGGTTCAGCAATTTCAAAACCTCACCTGACACATTTCACTAATTAAATTGATTGATTGAGAACATAACCAGCAGATTAATAGCAATAAAAGCAATCGCAGTTGCACCGCTACTTTTTTTTCTTACTTTACAGACTTAATTAGCCAATTTAGCGAGCTGGTAAAGTGGCAAAGAGGTGATTAAAGGGGAACTCCGCTCCATCTGTGTTGGCGAGCACGACTGTGACATATGTGTTGTGATGTCACTTGAGTCGGTGCCAATTGAGAGAGAGTTAGAGAGAGAAAAGATATTACCAGACGGTTGCATTGGCCAACAGCTAATACACAGTAGCACACCTGTATTTCCTTTATCCCAACACCAACAGGTGCGGGTAAGCAGTCACAGGTGCATTGTGGGTGATGCAGATGTCTCTGATTCTGCTGCAACATACAGTATATAACTGTTCGTGTTGTGTCTAATGATAATAATAATAATCCCACACAGCTGGATCTACTGAACAGTTTTAACACCTTCCTTCTCCACCTTCAGCAGCCGCTCAGCACGAGACAACACACACACACACACATATCCACTGATGTCAGCTCAGCTCTGTTAAAGGGATAGCTCAACATTTTGGCAAATAACCCCTATAGTCATTCAATAGTTCATCAATTGTCGGTGCAAGCTAATTTTAGAGCGGCGGATCAGAGCCGTGAGCTGCTCAGAGCTACGCTACGGAGGCTCATGGGATTTCTTGGTTTCCCTCATCAAACTCATCAAATACACAATCCAACAACTCTGGTGGACAAGTTGTGACCTGCACATTCACCACGCTATGAGATAATAACACAACGTTACCGGGACAGAGCGGTTTAGAGGTAAATTCATGCAAAACCACAAACCGACTGCTATGGCAATGGGCCAATTTGCCAAAAAATGTTGAACTATCCCTTTAACGTCCACTCACCAGGTCTTTGGAGGTGCCCAGCCTCTTGAGCCCATCCAGGGGCAGGAGGTCAGCGGAGTCCTTGTGTGTGAACTGGGTGGCCTGCTTCAGACGCCTCTGCTGGTGCAGGATGGCTTTATCCCGGATGGCGAGCTCACCTTTCTTCGCCTCGCTCATGATCTCACAGGAGAAAAAAAGAAAAAAAAGGGGGAAAAAAAGAAAAAGCGAAAAAAGAAACAGTCAGTTGTGGTGCTGCCGGTGCACGGAGAGAGAGACACGGAGACTGTCACCTCACAGCAGGAGCGCTGGGAGCTCTCTGCAGACAGATACACACACAGAGAAAGAGAGACAAAAAAAGAAAGAAAGACAGAGAGAGAGAGAGTGTGTGTGTTTCCGTTTGCAGAGAGGACGACAGAAAAAAACAAGAAAAAAAACAAAAAAAATGCAGCTTTTTAGTTGTGCTGTTTAGATCCTCAGCGGCCGAATGAACCTGCAAATGAGCCTCTTCCAGCCTGGTTCACTCCTCTCTCTCTCTCTGAAACGCTGCTGTCCTTCCCCCTGGGATTGCTCTGCTCTCTATCTCTCCTTTCTCCCTCCCTCCTTTTCTCTCTCTCTCTCTCTCTCTCTGTTTGTTTGTTTGCTTGTTTGTAGTCCTTGGCATGTATTTGGTCTCAGCAGCAGCAGCAGCTTCAGGAGCTAATGTCCTGTGTCCTGGATGCTCCTCTCATGCAGCCATTCATCTTCCTCACAGTGTCAAGCTCAGTCCTGTCTCTCTCTCTCTCTCACTGAGGCTGTGGGGTAGGTGTGACACACAGAGAGAGAGTGAGTGTGTGTGTGTGTGTGTTTTCCCCTCCCCTCAGTGCTGTCTGTCCTTGGAGCTCTCTCTCTCTCTCTCTCTCTCTCTCTATCGCTCTTTCTCTCTTTCTCAGCCCTCCTCCTCCTCGACACAGACGCACGCTCACGTACGGATTCAGAGCACAGTTACTCACTTGACTCTCACAAAGAAAACACTCTTTAATGTCTGTCACATCCTCCTTCACCTTTAATCTGCACTAGGGTTGCAAAATTCTGGGAATTTTCAAAGTTGCAAAATTTCCATGGGAATTAACAGGAATATATGGGAATAAACAGGGATATAGGGGAATTAACTGGAATATATGGGAATAAACAGGAATATATGCAGGAATGTATGGGAATAACGGGAATAGTATATGGGAATAAACAGGAATATATCGGAATTAACGGGAATAAATCCGAAATTTACAAAATTGAAAGTTGGTCCTTAACAGGGAACTTGGGGAATGTCTTGCACGAATGTCTGTTTATTACATAACAAAATATTTACATTTATGTTTAGGGTTAGGTGATGATACAGTTTGTTTAAATTATCCCCATGGAAAGTTTCCAATTTCCAAAATTCCCCAGCTTAATTTCCCATGGAAAGTTTCTAGTAATTTACCGGAAATGTACTGGAAATGTTCCGCCCCTTTGCAACCCTACTCTGCACACACACTCTTTTCTTTCCTTGTAGCTGCAGCGTCTAGCATCACATTAGACATGTTGTTTGGTCAGTGTGTGTGTTTGTGTGTGTGTGTGTCTATGTGTCTATGTGTGTGTGTCAGTGTGTGTGTTGCTGCCTCCCGCTGTGGAGGTGTGAGAGATCACTGTGGCCTGACCCCACACACACACAGGGGATCAATCTGAGCCACTGATGGCAGCGATCGATCTCCTCTCCGCCTCCCACATGGCTGCATGCTACCGGGAATTAAAGAGCCCCAGTTTTCTCCCATTAATTCCCCCTTTGTCCGCCTGTCCGTCCGTCCATCCATCCATTTGTCTGCAACAACAAAGGGCTATAAATGTGTTTGTTCTCGACCTCTGGAGATGACGAGGACACATTTTCGGCGCTATAGTGACGATTTTGACCACAGTTTTTTTTTAAGCTTTCAAATGAAACATCTATTTCTAGAAAATGTAGACAATTGCATCAAAAAGAGAGAGCAGAGACGGAGGAGTGTGCGTTTTTCTTTTTTCTTTTATAATATAGAATAGAGAGTCCTTGTGAAGGTGAAGTGGAAAAATAGTTGTAGCCCACTGAGAAATGTGCTGTTTTGAAAAGCGTGTGCTGCCCCCTGCTGGTCGTCTCTCCTCTCTGCTGCTCTGCTGTTTGCTGGTTCACATGGATCTGTATTCAAACTCTGTGCAGCAGGATGGATGTAATGAATTCAGACGGCATTTTATATCCACACAGGGGCGGACACACACACACACACACACACAGAGCTCTGATGTAAAGTCAGGCGCAATTTGTTGTGATTTCAGTGATCAGAGGTGTTAATGTCTCCGCCTCACATCACAACCAGGAGGTTTTTCATAGACATCAGTGTCAGATGTCTTCAATATATAAAAGAAAATGTTGATTATACTGTAAATAAACCTGACAAAGACACATATCAGGGTATATCTGATGTTTTTGGGAGGGTTTTTATTGGCATTTTTCTGGTAAAGATATCAAATATTCACCGATTTCTCCTTTTTAAATGAGCTAATTCTGTCTTATATAACAGTAAAGTGTCAAATCTGTGGATTTCATGATGGTTTATCAGATAAAATGTTTTTAACAGTTTTTGATTATGATTTTAAAACATTTTTCATCTTACGAAATGATGGTAATCACAAAATATAAATTGTAAATCAGTTGCTTTTAGTTTGCAATGTGTTTTTGAGAAGAGTAATCGCTGACTGGTTTATTTATACATTCTCTCCTCTGGGAAATTAAATAGTCTGATCATCTTCATTACAAAACAAGCTAATGTCTCGTTTGGTTTTTATTCGTCTGAAATGAACTCTTCTGCTTTAACTGTTTGTACATATGTCGTCTAACTCCCTATAGGTGGAGACATAAAGTGAACGACCGGCAATCGGCCCCCAGAGGAATCCAAATGCAGCCTCGTCTGGGTCGTCGGAGACGAGTTTTCCTGGGAAATAATGGACCAGAGCGACCCCACAGAGGCAGAAGGTACAGAATATAGATTCTACAGAATGAGGACATGACGACAGAGCCCTGAACATCATCTTTATTACCATGATCTAAATTTCCAAACTGTCAAACAGAGAGAAGTAAAATGCAGAGAGAAAGCTGAAATCCTCCAAATCAAACTTTTTTCTTTTTTTTTTTATAAGTGCAGCACTTTCTCAAAACTCAAGAGTTTAAGAAACAAACGTTGCTTTGAGGCTTATTTCTCCAAACACACACATACATGTTGTTGAGGAACTAAAGTAATTATAATGAAAACAAGAATCTGCTTTGGCAGAAAAAAAGGAAAAACAAAAAATATAACACAGCAGTTTTGGTCAGTTGCTGGCAATGTAACAAAGTCTTGCATTTTGTGCTTTTTTTTTTTTTGTATCAAGTTCCTATCAACTGAGGTTGCAGAAGGCACATGTGCATTGGTTGATTTCATGGAATTGGCGCTTTAAGCTTTGCTTTAGTGTGTCTGTGGAAAATAAGACAAGTGTGCAAGTGTAAGTACGACACGTAAAGCTCCCACCGAGCCAGGTCCCATCCCATAGTACAACCTCAAAGAGAAACTTCTAGTTCCCGTAAAACTGGCAGTGTAAAACCAAAGCCATTTCTCATGATTATCTGCTATGTACAAAACATAAAGACGAGAGAGAAAAAAAGAAAGAAAGGAGTGTTTTTGTTTTCTGAGATATTTGTAAGGTTTGTAGTGACTTATGTTTAGACATGTACACCAATGCCGTTAATGTGGAGTGTAAACATCGGGAATACTGTGGCCCATAGATTTAATAGCATGCTGTTGTGTAGCTGCAGCCTGGGCCTTTCGTGTTATTAGCGTTACAGTCGGTTCACCGTAGTAACAAATCTGTCTCTCTGATATAAATAATAACCATAACCACCCAGAAATGTTTCAAAAAAGCCACTCGTGTTTGTTCAGGAGGTATTTACACAATCATTTAAACACTCCTCTGACCATCTGGGTGGAAAAATACTCGTCCTGCTGCACCATCGGCGTCCAGTATTCAGACGCATCTCCATCCAGCTGGATGAGAGCGGCTCTGAGGGTCCTGGAGAAACCTTCACAGCAGCCGTAAGTGGCGTTTTCAGACATTTCTGAGTGATTATACACAGAGAGCAAGATGATTACCTCTGTGATTTTTTGAAAGCAGCTTTGATGCTCAAACACGAGAGGCACAAACCGGGGGCTACAGGAGCTGTTACGATGCAGTTGACCTACGGGCCGTGGCGCTTTCATTGTAGCTTTTGTTTTTTTGCATCCACAGCAGTATGTACAATGTAGTGCTGCTTTTTTTTCTTTTTTTTTTTCTTTAATCCGAGGCACAGAGGTCACGAGGTGTTCAACCTGGCAACCGCAGCGCTGTTCCCGTCGCTGCTGCTCCATTCAGTGCAAGAACAAGCAAAAAGCCACACACTGGCCAGGGTGTTAAAGGGATAGTTCAACATTTTGGCAAATTGGCCCATTTCCATAATCGCTATAGTCATAGCAGTAGGTTTGTTACCTTTAATTGTCAGTGCAAGCTATTTTTAGAATGGTGGAGCAGAGCCGCAAGCTGCTCAGAACTACGCTATGGAGGCTAATGGGATTTCTTGGTTGCTGCTTGCTGAAAAACTGAAGGCAACGTGCATCAGCCATCTTGCATGAATTTACCTCTAAACCAACTCTGTGTGGTAACATTCTGTTATTATCTCATAGCGTGGTGAATGTGCAGGTCACAACTTTTCCACCGGAGCGTTTTGGAGTTGTTGGATTGTGTATTTGATGAGTTTGATGAGGGAAACCAAGAAATCCCATGAGCCCCCGTAGTGTAGCTCTGAGCAGCTCATGACTCTGCTCCCCCGTTCTAAAAATAGCTTGCACTGACAATTAACGAACCTACTGCTATGACTATAGCGATTATGGCAATGGGCCAATCTATCAAAATGTTGAACTATCCCTTTAATGCTGCACAGGCTGTATCTCTATCGGTTTATAGTGTCGACTCAAGTGTTTTCCCATCAGCCCTTTAAAAAAAAGAAGAAAAAAAAATCATAGCATGTTGGGGAGATAAAGCGAACACAGCAGCATGTTCTGTCCCAGCGCCGGGAAGCGCCTGAACGCCTCCCAGGCGTCAGAGAAGATGTTGTATTTGAGAAAGACGCGGTGCTCCAGGCTGGTGGGCAGGCTGACGTCGCGGCTCATGATGTAGATGCCGTCGTTGTGCAGCGTGCACGTCAGGTTCAGGCCCGACTTGGACGTGTTCTCCTTCAGCTGGATCCACTCTCCCGTGGAGACGTTGTACGACTGCACCGTCAGCACGTCCTCCGTCTGGCTGGGCCGCCGCTGCCGCCGGCCCGCCTCCAGCTCGTGGGTGTAGCCGCCCACCAGGTAGATGGTGTCCTCCACCGAGAGCATCTGCTGCTTGCGGATGTGGGCGGAGCAGGAGCGAAACACCGTCCAGGTGTCGGAGGTCGGGCAGTAGCGGAGGACGCTTGTGTTTCTGTCTGTTAGACACAGGAAACATTAGAGAAACTTTATTCATCCCAAAGGAAATTCAAGTATCCAGTAGCAGAGATATACAGTACATATAATATAAGATGAATAAAGTACTAAAATAGAATAAATAGAGAGAAAAAAAGGGAAAAACTGCACCAACTTATGAATAATTAATGCACAATTAACACAACAGATCGAGGGAGGACTATTTCCTTCATTAAACAATTAGTTGTTTTGTTTGTACAATGTCAAAAAAAGGGAAAATATGATTATATTCAACCATCAGATCATCACAATTGAGAAAAAAATGTAATATCTCTGTTCAAATGTTCAATAAATGATCAGAAAAGTTGTAAACTGATCACCTAATGATGATCTAATAACTTTAAAAACATGTAAGTATTAGTTACTATAACATCCTGTGCACTCACCAATGCCAAAGTTATTATATTGTCGTTATATAAGTTGATATAATACACAACAAGGTGTCCTCTTTGTTATGACAGTAACAGAGATAGAAGCACTGATGTGTCATTGGCAATTGGCCAAAGGTGTGTGTGTTGCTGACATCATCACTAAAAGTACAGTTGATGGGATTAGAGGAGGAGGAGAGGACACAGCACTTATATTTTCTCTTTTTTCTTTAAAAAAAAAGTATTTTTTAGGCCTTTAATGGCCTTAAATACATGCTGGAGTATTTAAAGTTTAATGCCTTGCTCAAGGACACAAAGACAAAATCCTGCAATAAACAAAACGACCCACTCTATCATCTGACACTTATGCCACAATATCTCTAAACACTTCACTCACTGACCTCTTGCGGTGTATCCACCCATGACGTAGATCAGACCCTGGCATTCACAGGCGGAGAACTCGGCCAGCGGGTCGGGCATGGAGGACACGCAGGTCCACCAGTCCTGCTCCGGGCTGTAGCACTCCACCGTGCCCAGACACTGGCCGCCCACCGCGTACAGCTTCCCCTGGACCGCCAGCAGCTTGAAGTTGGACCTGGAGAAGGAGACGGACACAAGACAGCTGCAAAGTTGACAGATGATATTTAAAAAAAAAAAAAAGAAGAAGTTGCATGGCTACATGTTTCAGACCTGGAGGATGATAAGTCGAGTGCTTTTTGCTTCTTCTCCCCCCGGTCTTGATGCACCTTTAGGTTTAATTCCCCATTCTACTTTTAGATGCACTGCCCTTTCACTATTTTAGCTCACAATTTTCCTCAGATGCTCTAAATTTTACTTTTTTTCTTCTGTTTTAACTCTTTTATGAAACCTTTTCATGGATAAGAACTCTAACAACAAATGGGATGTGTGTTTTACAGATGATTTAAGACTTGGGTCAAAACACAAGAGATGGCATCAAAAAGCTGACAAGAGGAAGACAAGAGGTGTATATTTTCATGGGAAAAGGAAGCCTAACAATGTAACCAAGAGAAGAAAAACAAATTGGATGAAATAAAAATGTTTTTAGTGTATTAATAGCTGATTTGTAAGCTATTTATTATTAGTCTTTTGCACGTACACCTACCTTTTCTGGTTGAGTGGAGCCACCTGGTTCCACTCGTTCCTGCAGGGGTTGTAGCAGTGCACGGCGGAGATCTCCTGGCTCGTCATCCTGTAGCCACCGACTATGAACAGGTAGTTGTCCAGGACAGCGGAGCCGTATCCCCGCACGTTGATCATGTCCGGAGGCAGGTTGTTCGCCAGTGGTTTCCAGCGCTGCTCCACCTCGCCGTACCTCAGCATGGACCAGGGCTCGTCCTGATCCGGCACGTCCAAAGACAGACAGGTGAAGTCCCCGATGGCGACCAGGGTGGCGGTGCCTTTCATGCGCATCTCCCGGACCTGGTCCCTGACGGCGGGGGGCAGGCTGCTGAACTCCGGCCGCCGCAGCATGGGGTGATAGTAGCAGGTCATGTATTTCAGACAGGCGTTGCGCAGATCGTGGGTGCCGTACACTTCGGAGAGGCTGTACAGCTCCACGCAGTTGTCCAGCCGGATCTCCGAGGTCAGCAGCTTGAGGATGGAGGTGACCTGCAGGAAGGAGGCGGTCTCGATCAGGTCCTCCAGAGTCTCGTTCACCACCTGGACTTTGGAGGTGTTGATGAACTCCAGGACCAGCTCCAGCCCGGGCACGCTGAGCCCCTGCAGCTGCACCGAGTCCTCCGTGGACTCCCGCATCCCGGAGCTGTACAGTGCGCGGAAATAGTCGCTCTTCTCGATCAGCTTTTTCTTATTCACCTCGTAGATTTTGTCATCCATGATGATTGCAATGATCTGGTGATCAGAGGACATGGTGAAACTGGGCGCTTTGGGGTTTTTCTTTTTCTCTTTTTACACTTCCGAGTTGAGTTTTTGTTTGTTTTGTTTTGTTTTTTCCACTTGCCCTTTCTTTGTCGGCCTCCAGAGCGAGTCACCGTTTACATTTCACCGGCGAGGGAGCTCCGTGGCCGGGCTATATATGGTCATGTTCAGCCCATAGATCTCCATGGAGCAACTTTAGCTTAGCCGCCGCCGCCGTCACCGGGTAAAACTAACCAAAAGAGCCTTTTCCTCGGGTTGGCATTCCGCGACAGGCCGGTGAAAAGAAAGAAAAAGTGTGGAGACAGATGTCGGTCAGAAGATAAAGTGGTTTGTTTCTTACGGTGACATTTCCCATTTCATTTTATAAACAAACCTTCAGCCGAGCTGTCAAATTTTAACTGTTTTGATTCTGCGGCCTACGTCACATCCGGGTTTTATTCTTCTTTGTGGGTTGAATTGTTGTTGCTGCTGCTGCTGCTGCTGCCGCCGCTGCCGCCGCCGCCGCCTACCGGTACATGGAGGAATAGCGCAAGTCATTCATCAACATACACATAATGGTTAGGAGTGTTTTTGCTGTTCTCCAGTGGTGGAAAGTACTTAGTTACTGTACTTTTTTGAGGATTTATACTTTTACTTTAGAGTTTTTATATTTATCAGGACTTTTACTTTTACTCCACTACATTTAGCCTACAAGAAAAACAAATTAGCCTACTTTTACTCCACTGGGATGAAGTATTTTGAGCATGCAGTTTAACTTAAATTGACTGGCGCTTTGCACAGAATAGAATACTATGGTGCTTTGTTGTGTGGCTCACTTGGTAGAGCATGTACCACTAAGGCTGAGTCTTTACTGCAGTGGCCAGGGTAGAGAGTTAAGAGGTAAAAGAAAATGTCTAACCGCTAATAGGCTATACACAAAACCAAAGAAAAACATGGAAACAAAATGGGAATAACATATTCATTTGAGCATGCGACAATCAAGAAGCAAATTTGTAAATAAAATTAAACAGCATTAATATAGCTAAAAGTTCTTATTTTCACAGTCTATCTACACAGACTGTAAAGACCACAATAGAACAACAGAGATCAAAGAAAAGATAATTAAATGCATATGATTTTTTTTAAATGCTTTTTTAATTATATACAGTGATGAACAACATAATTTATTCCTGCTATGGCATGAAACTCTGCAAGAGCACTCGGCAAGACTAATTAGCCAATCCTTCTACTGTCTTAAAAATTCTTGGACAAAAGATAAATGAAAGCTGTTAAGGACTTTACAACTATAAAAAGCATAACCTGTATGCTCTTGAAGGCAGTTTAAGTTATAAAGTTTCTAAAGCTTTACCCTATTTCATTGTCTCTATTCTCCTCCTTCCTTCAGTCCATCATGTGACATCACAGAGTTTTTTATGGAGCTCTGTGCAGCTTTTACTTTTCTATCAGCAGTGCACCGCTGCTATAATAAGCTCAGCAGCTCTGCTGTCCATCTCCAGCTGTCAATCAAGATAACGTCTGTTATCACACTGGTGGCGTCACTGAGTGAGGCTTTAACACCGGGGGAGGACGTGAAGGTACCGACAATAAAACACACAGAGGAAGACGGTCAACCCTTCAAAATAAGAGCATAGCTGTATGAGCCTAATTCCTGATACATAGTACAGTATCGATCTGTAATTGACTGAATTTACTTTCTAAGGAAAATATTAGTTGCTAGAAGCAGTTGTAATACTATCATTAGGCCTACTATTTTATCAACTCATATTTTATGCTCTATTTTAGTCGTTATTTTATTTTTCCTCTCCTGTTTCTGTAGGCTACTTTTTTTTTTACTATTGGGTTTTTATTTTTTTGTTTTGCACATTTGTATGAAATGCACAATCTGGCCTTGTCAAGTCTTTATTCTTGTGGTTCATTCACAGGAATAAGAGGAGAGTTTTAATCTGAAAGCAGGTACCGGAAGTGCCATTATTACACACTGTGATTTGACAATGGTGTGGGTGGAGGAGGAGGAGGAGGAGGGGGTAGAACCAGGCAGGCGCATCAATGACAGGGACGCCACACAGAGCCTCGCCGCTCGGCCTGTTTCATGTCTGAGGCTCGGGGCATGCAGCGGACCGCCGGCTGCTTCTGATCCGAGCTGAGGATGCGGGAGCAGGTGCGGTTCTCCTCCCGGTTCTTCCCCCGCTGCCTTTTACTCATCGTCACCGCTCTCACATCATCATCCACGTCCGCCGACGGAGACCTGAGGCCGTGCAATGAGGTGAGCGCTCTTTATTGTCCCATTATCAATATGTTGTTGTTGATGTTGTTGTTAGTATGTCTCACAATGAACTGATGCCAGCTGTGCAGTTTAAGAGAGTAAAATCAATTATTTTCTTCTTCTTTTTTTAAATCTTTGCTCTCATTAAGATATTTATGTTTATTCTCAGTGATCAAGTTAAGAAAATGGCCATGCAAACAGGAATTAACAACCACAGCAGCTCTTAAACGCTTCCTCTAATGCACAATAAAATAAATAAATAAAAAGCCCTACTATATGACTAACTCGTCCAGTTAAAGTATATATTGGCTCCGCTGTGTCCCGTCGCTCCACGCTGCTGATCGGCTTAAGATCCGCTGCATGTTGACTATAAACACGCTCCGTAACAGGATGACGCTGAGTGCCGGCCTCCGTCCCCGCCTCTCAGCAGCCTCTTGCCGGCCAGCCCGGCCAGGATTACCCGCTGAGGAAGGAGGCAGGAAGGGAGGAGGGGGTGGAGGGAGGGAGGGAGGAGGCTGAGCTGCATGTCCTCCAGGATGCTGCCTCATCGATTCCATTGATAACAGTGTAGCTGCTGTGATCATTTCATTATAATCACTCACTAATGCTTTGCAGACTAGATAAGTCATTGATAATAACAACTTTTTCCCTCCTTTTCCTTTTTCCTCAGTCATTATTGAAGGTTAATGGCTTCCTCAGTTAATAACTCATCGAGTTGATAAATAATCAACTAATAGGTTTGACAATAATCAATGAACTGTGGAGTGGTAAATGTTAACAAGCTGTTTATGAATGGACTCCTCCTGCAGCACATTTGAGGGGGTATTTCACAACCTGGCAACCGAAGAAGTTATTCTCACTCATTTTCTGATCTATAAAACATTAGTAAATGGTTTAATCGACCGATAATAGAGTTATTGATCACAGGTTGTGATGCAGATTGGTTAAAAAGTGGTCACCACCAACAATTCTCAGTAACACTTTATAATGAGTACACACTATGCTGTAAATACTGAATTCATCATTTATAACACATGAATACTCATTAGTATGTAGTTGAAAAATGTTTTATTCATCATTGATAAGCATTATAAACTACATACTAATGAGTATTCGTGCGTTATAAATGATGAATTCAGTATTTATCAATGCTTAATAGTGTTTAGCCTGCTTATTATAATGTGTCGCCCAATTTTCCGATCACATGTGGAGCTAAAGCATCAAAACCTGTGCATTGGGGCTTTGTTTTCTACTTTTAATGCAACATCCTTAAAGTGCAAAGCTTCAGTCTGGCTCGTATCCATCTCCTCCATCTCCTCCTCCTCCTCCCCCGAACCTGCTGTTCAGCTCAGTCAGCTGGACGGACCAATCAGCCGAGGACGGCGGCGGCCGACAGCAGCTGGCTGCAGCCGAGCAGCGACATCTAAGAGGCAGGCAGCTCATTAGAGAGGAAGGAACAGTGGCAGAAAGGAACCTGCGACTAGACGTGCGTCCAGGGGAATTAAACAGCAAGAGAAAGAGAGAGTAGGACGTGCAAGTGTGTGTGTGTGTGTGTGTGTGTGTGTGTGTGTGTGTGTGTGTGTGTGTGTGTGTGTGTGTGTGTGTAGCACAGATAAGCCTGAGCTCTTTTAAATGACTAATCACCTCTCTGCAGCAACAAACATGGCAATTCATGCCGTGACCCCCCTCCCCTCTCCTCTCTTCTCCTCTCTTCTCCTCTCATTTCCTTTCCTTACCCAACACACACACATAAAAACAAACATAAACATATTGTCATGGCAACCCGCACTGAGGTTCACCTGCTGCTTGTTTGTGTGTAAACGGACAAACAGGAGGTGTCGACTCGGCGCCTCCTCCTCCTCCTCCTCCTCCTCCTGATGTGCTGACGACGGAGGGAAAGGTGATGCTGATAAAAAGGACACGGGCGAATGTGTTCCTCCGGTCTCCAGGGTGACTCATGCTGGTTGCCATGGAGACTGGTGAAAAGCAGAAAGAGAGAGAGTGAGAGGGAGGTGGAGGGGGGCTGGGATGAAATCCAACGCCATGACAATCCAACCTTTGAGTCAGGAGATTGAAGGATTTGCAGTGACAGGAGGAAAGATGGACGTTGATCCGTTCGGTCTGACTCGGATGATATTTGCTCTCAAAGGACAAAGAAAAACTCTGATGACGTGATAGATTATTGTTGTCAGGATGAAAAACATGTCAACAAAACAGATAAAGCTCAGAAGTTCAGTTTTGAAAACACAAAAAAAAGCCTTTTTTTCAAATGTTACTTCACTGTTTCTGTTTCTATTTTTTGGTCTAAAACAGGTCAGTGAGCTTAGCTTTGTATAAATATAGGGAAACACTGAAGGAAGAAACAGGTTCGTTCTGCTTAAAAGCAACAACATCTGTTTTCTATAAACAATAAAACAACATTTTGTTTGGTGGAAAAAAAGTTTTTCACTTGTTTGTTAAATGAAGTCTTGTTTGAGAAGTTAAAAATGAACAGAAAGTATAAAGTAGAATAAGTAATAATCAGGTTTATTATGAGCTTTGCCCTAAAATAATATCTAAACGAATCAATGTTCAGTCGGGTTCAGATGATTCCACTGCTATGTAATGTCAGGAGCGTGCGTCCTTGTCCCGACGACCGGCCGCTCCCACTCTTAATGGACCATTAGTGTAGTGTGCTCCATCCTGCTCCGGCTGCTGGTTTCCGTGGCGACCTGGGTCAGCCACCACTTTTTATGACCACGCACACGTGCATGCACACATAGACACTCATGCAGATAGACTGGAGATACAAACTGTCTGTGTGTGTATGTATATGCGTGTGTTGATTGATATCTATGTGTGTGTGTGTGTGTGTGTGTGTGTTGCAGGCGGACTACTACTACCAGTACACAGAGTGTGACAGCATCGGGTCACGGTGGAGAGTCGCCATCCCGCTCCACCCCGGCTCCTGCTCAGACCTCCCACCCCCGACCAGAGGAACAAACTGCTGTGAGTGCTGCCACTGTGTGTGTGTGTGTGTGCCTTTGGCTATCCCAAAAATGTATTAAAGGGATAGTTCAACATTTTGGCAAATTGGCCCATCACCATAATCCCTATAGTCATAGCAGTAGGTTCATTACCTTTAATTGTCGGTGCAAGCTATTTTTAGAACAGCAGAGCAGAGCCGTGAGCTGCTCAGAGCTACGCTACAGAGGCTCATGGGATTTCTTGGTTTGCCTCATAAAACTCATCAAATACACAATCAAACAACTCCAAAATGCTCCCATGGACAAGTTGTGACCTGCACATTCACCACGCTGTGAGATAATAACACAACGTTACCACACAGAGTTGTTTTAGAGGGAAATTCAGAGACTGCTTGCTGAAAAACTGTCCCTGAAGGCAACGTGCATCAGCGGTTTTGCATGAATTTCCCTCTAAAACAACTCTGTGTGGTAACGTTGTGTTATTATCTCATAGCGTGGTGAATGTGCAGGTCACACCTTGTCCACCAGAGCGTTGTGGAGTTGTTGGATTGTGTATTTGATGAGTTTGATGATGAGGGAAGCTGAAAATGACTGAGCAGCTCCCTGAAGGTTCTAAAAATAGCTTGCACCGACAATTAAAGGTAACGAACCTACTCCTAAAACTTCAGGGATTATGGCAATGGTTTACTAGTTTACTAAAATGTTGAACTACCCCTTTAAAGCTGACTGGTTGAAGCGAAGTGTTGAACAGATATTGAAAGATCAGTTTCTTCTGCTAGCATGGCAGTTAAATGAAAGCAAAGGATTTGTGTATTCGTGTGTCCCACAGCGTTCTCCTGTCCAGCTGGGATGTTTTTAGAGATGTCCACTCAGGAGTGCACGCCGTGTGCGGCCGGCTCGTACTCCCTGGGCAGCGGCCTCCGCTTCGACCAGTGGGACTCCATCCCTGCAGGCTTCACCAGCCTGGCCAGCTTCCTGGACCCGGGGCCCAACGGAGAGGACAGCCAGGCCTGTAACAGGTGGGAGGGACACACACACACAAACATGGAGAAACATGGAGACAGGCCTAATGTTGTTGTTTTTGTGCTGAGTGTGTGTGTTTTGTTGCTGCAGCTCGTCGTGGACGCCGCAGGGTGTGTATCTGGAGTCGAACCGTGACGAGTGCACCGTGTCTCTGGTTTACGCCGTCCATCTGGAGAAGCAGGGCTCGGTCTCCTTCACCTACCAGTACCCCGACAACAACATCTTCTTTGAGTTTTACGTAAGAGTCCTTGAACGACACACTAAACATCACAGACACCAGGGGTCGGGGGGGAAATCAATACAGCGTTGTATCGCTATGAGTGGCATTATTATATCAATACAGACACACAACGTATCGATCTTTTATTATGTAATTTGAAAATAGAATTTAAATTTGTTTCAGTCTGTCTATTTTTGTAATTCAAGTGACACAAACAAACATGTTGGAAAAGTTTTCATCATTTGCAGTTGAAAAAAAGTTGATGAATTACAATGTAGGTATTTAAAATACTCAATAAAGATATAAAAATAGCAATAATTATGTATTGAGACCTAAGTATTGTAATAATGTTGTAATTCTCACCCTAAACAGACACTGATACATTTATATTCATTCAAAATTACAAAATAAATCATCATGGATTTTCCTGAATTGTCTATAAAAGTGAATCTGCTTCAACCTGCTTTATTGAACAGCTCATAAAGAGTTAAACTGTCTCTATAATATAATAAATTAAAGCAATAATTTGACATTTTTGAGGAAAATTTCCACTCTCATTAGCGAGCTGCACAGACTTCTTCGTCAGAGAAACTGAAGGGTATTCTTCCAAAATGTCAAACTACTCCTTTAAATATCATTCATATCTAAAACTGGTTTTCATATTAAATAAAAGTGTGTTACCCTGTGTTCAGGTGAGGAACGAGCAGTGTCAGGAAATGGCCCAGAGCGACGACCAGAAGTGGATCACCAACAACGGAGAGTGGGACACACACACGGTGAGGATGTGGTGTGTGTGTGTGTATATAGCACAGTGTGTTGTAGTTTGTGTGTTTGTGTGTCACTGACTGTATGTTGTGTGTGTTTGTCTCAGGTGAGTCTGAAGGCTGGTACCAACATCCTGTACTGGAGAACCACGGGGATCCTGGTGGGAGGGAAGATGGTCAAACCTGTGCTGCTCAAGAACATCCAGATCGAAGGTACGGAGCTCATGAGACGTTCAGGAACTCAGCTGTAATGTAGGAAATTTGGAACCTAAGTTGTCTAGAATAGATCCTGTGAAAGATAAGTTTTTATCCAGAGAGATTTAAGATTTCTCTCATGTTTCGCATTTAAAAACAGCGCCCTGAAAGATGAGTGAGATTTTTTTTTTTTGACTGTAATAATACAAAATATTGCAAGTGAGAAGAAAGTGTGCGGGAGTTTTTTAAGATGCACATAAAGTTATGTAACTTTTTAAGTGTTAGGGCCGCATTGAGAAAAAAAATGTTCACAGACTTCGAGATTAAAGTCATAGTTGCAGAAGAATAAAGTCATTATATTATGAGAATAAAGTCATAGTTGCAGAAGAATAAAGTCATTATATTATGAGAATAAAGTCATAGTTTCACAAGAATGAAGTCATTATATTATGAGAATAAAGTCATAGATGCAGAAGAATAAAGTCATTATTTTATGAGAATAAAGACATAGTTTTAAAAGAATAAAGTCATTATATTATGAGAATAAAGTGGCAATTTTATGAGAAAAAAGCAATGATTTCCTCCATATTTCTTGCATGTTCTTTTCAAAGTCCTGATACTGATGACAATGTGGTGCTGATGTGCAAAAAGATTAAAGGGTAATGACACCAAAGTTATCTGGGTGAGTGAATGATCGTATTTTATGCTAGACATAAGGTCCAGATTGTAAAAAAAACGTCAATTACCCTTTAAGTAGGCTATCTCCTTGTTTGTGAAACCGATACTGAAGCAGAACTGCACTAAATGCTCCTTGACCTTCATTTGAACAACTTTTCTCCTCATACTCATATTTGTGTGTCCAACATCTGTCCAGGTGTTGCCTACACGTCCGAGTGTTTCCTGTGCCGACCCGGCTGGTTCAGCTCCGTCCCGGGCTCCTCGTCCTGCCAGCCGTGTCCCAGCAACACCTACTCAGTGAAGGGCTCGTCCTCCTGCTCGCCGTGTCCCGAGCATCAATATTCACGTATGTACAGTAACACCAAGTATCCACGACAACAAACTAACACACAAAGTTTGTTGTCTCTGTGGTTTTGAACTCACACGTCGCTCCTCTCTCAGATGAAGGATGGGCTGAATGCAAAGTGAGGCCGCCGTGCTCGGAGAAGGATTACTTCCAGATCCACACGGCCTGTGACAGCGAAGGGAAGGTCAGCAACGCACGCACACACACAAACACACACACAGACACACACACACCTGTTCCTATTCACCTAGACAAGGACAAACACACACAAATCTACTTAGTCATGCGGTATAAGTTAAAGGGAAAGTGTAGTAGTGGATGAATTGTCAGTTTGATTTGATTTGTAGACAAATAATGTTGATTTTAACACAAGATAACCACAAATACTCACAATTTGTTTTATATTTGATTAATATTCTGCATGAAAATCCTTGTTTATGTATAATTTTCTTGAATATTTGCACAGGATTACCTCTGTGCATTGAAATATGAGGCGGATAATCTGTTTTAACTGCAAAAAATGTACAATAACACACCTCGGAAACATGTTATATAGGTGCTATCTTATGTTTTTACTGTATATTCTAGTAAATATATGTGTGTACGGGGGTTAGCTGGTATATTAAAAGCAGTGGGGACGTGTTGTGCTGTACCAGAAACAGGAGACGTCAGTAAAGAAATGATGAAGCACTTTGCATGATGTCACCTGATCTACAGCTTCACGGATGTTTTGTCGGCAGAAAAGAAACTCCTCCCTCTATTGTTGATGTTATTGTTGCTTTTTATGTCTTTTAAACAATTATTTTTTCATTTACCGCCGTGTTTTTTTTTCTTCTTTCAGACTCAGGTGTTGTATCGTTGGGTGGAGCCGAAGATCTGTGTGGAGAATGCGACGGGAGCCGTGGAGCTGCCTGCGACAGGACAGAGGGAGCCCTGCCCCCCCTGTAACCCCGGATACTACAACAGCAACGACTCCACCTGTCTGCCCTGTCCGCATGGAACCCACTCTGACGGCACCTACGGTAACACCTGTACACATCTGTACACACCTGTACACATCTGGCACAAATAAACCAATATTGTATGGATACAAGTAGAGCCTTTTAATCAGTATAATCAGGCTTTGTATGTTTATAGTCTATTTTGTCCTGTTCTGTTCCCTTTGTCCACATGTTCCCTTCCTCCATCCCTTTTCCCTTCCTTCCTTCCTTCTTTCCCTTCATCCTTACCTCTTCTTCCCTCCTTGAACCAATATGTTCCCTTCTTTCCTTCCTTTTTCGCTTCCTTCTTTCCACCATCCTCTTTCCCTTCCTCCATCCTTCTCTCCTTCTTTTCTCCATGGCACAGGAGGACAACAGGAGATTTACTGTGAATGGCACTTTTCATGTTCTCATTTATATCTCATTTATACCATAATTAGCTTCTATAGCAATAACCACTTATCTATTTTATCTATTGATTACTAGTAATATGGTGCATTCAAATTGGTCAAGTAAAATCCAGAGATTCTCACTGAAATGTCATAAATGATCATGATCATTACAGTTGAGCTGGAAACAGCACCTGCTCTTTCATGCGACACTGAAAAGAAATGTAAACACTATAATGTAGAGCTATTGTAGTGTCTTTATAAAGCTTCTTGTGTGTGTGTGTGTGTGTGTGTGTATTTACCAGCGTGCGCTGAGTGTCCTGCGGGGACGGAGCCCGTGTTGGGCTACGAGTATAAATGGTGGAACGTGCTGCCGTCCAACATGAAGACTTCCTGCTTCAACGTGGGCAACTCCAAATGTGACGACATGAACGGTGAGCGACAGCAGCAGCAGCCGCCGCAGATATTAAATACATTTAATCACAGTCACTGATACAAATCAACAAGAGTCCATATACAAATAGTGAAAACAGCAACATTAAAAAAACTACCCCAAAATTAGCTTTTAAATAAAGTCATTCATTATCTCTTCTCACTGTCGCAGATACATTTTAATCACCGCTATCGTCCTGTCTCATGATGTGTTCACTGTCTGATGTATAAAGTTGTAATTTTAATGCATCATGTCTGTTGTTGTTGTTGTTGTTGTTGTGTCTCCATCAGGATGGGAGGTGGCAGGAGACCACATTCGCAGCGGAGCAGGAAGCTCAGACAACGACTATCTGATCCTCAGTCTGCATGTGCCCGGCTTCAAGTACGTAGATCGACTTATTAGAAACTGCAGAATGAGATCTGGATTATTGATTAATTGATTGATTGGTTGATTAATTGATCGAGTTATTTGTCTTTATGTTTGTTTTTGGTACTGGAGCAAGGAAGATGATGTCATCTCTTTTTTTTTGTTTAAAGTGCCTGAAAAAACACACCAGCCTACAGCAATATGTGGTTGTGTGAGTGTGTGTGTGTGTTTGTGTGTGTGTTTGTGTGTGTTTGTGTGTTAACCCGCTGCCTGTGTCGTTGTGTGTTTGTGTGGCAGGGTCCCAGCTTCACTTTCGGGGATGACCGGTGGAGAGTTTGGCCGCATCACCTTTGTGTTCGAGACCATCTGCTCCGCCGACTGTGAGCTCTACTTCATGATGGTGTGTGCTTGACCTGTGTGTGTGTGTCAGTGTGTGTTTGTGTGTGTTTGGTGCAGAGTGTGGTGATTTACTATTTTCCCCCCAACAAGAACATCCATGTTGTTGTTTATCACGCTGTTCTGCAAGTTGTTGTTGTTTCTTTATGAATATTGATAATAATCCAGCAGCTCATGTTCTCCAGTGTAATTGTGTTGCTGTGCCGCCCCCTGCAGGACGTGAACAGGAAGAGCACCACGGTGGTGGAGTCGTGGGAAGGCACCAAGGGGAAGCAGGTGTACTCACACAGCATGACCAGGAACGCCTCCGTCACCTACACGTGGGCGTTTCAGAGAACCAACCACGCATTAGATGTGAGGACATTTAAAGATTTTAAAGCTCGTGCAACATCTTTGGATTTAAATTATCATCACCTTAAAGGGATAGTTCAACATTTTTGGCAAATTGCCTCATTATCATAATAGTTTTAGGAGTAGGGTTGTTACCTTTAATTGTCAGTGCAAGCTATTTTTAGAACGGCGGAGCAGAGCTGCGAGCTGCTCAGAGCTACGCTAAATCCCATGAACACGGCTCTGCTCCGCTGTTCTAAAAATAGCTTGCACCGACAATTAAAGGTAACGAACCTACTGCTATGACTATAGGGGTTATGGCAATGGGCCAATTTGCCAAAATGTTGAACTATCCCTTTAAATATCTAGGATGTATGAATACGAACTTCAGCTCAAGTCTCCATCCTCATCCTTGTGTGTTTACAGGTGCGTAGTTACGTCAGCGACACGGTGAAGCTCTACTCCATCAGCGTCACCAACGTCCTGGACGGCGTGGCCTCGGCGTGCCGGGCCTGCGCTCTGGTCCCGCAGAACTCCCAGCGGGCCGGCTCGTCCTGCGTCCCCTGTCCCGCCGGCTTTTACATCGACAGAGACACCAACCGGTGCCAAGAGTGTCCGCCCAACACACACCTGGCAGGACGACACACCTACGGGCAGGACGCGTGCGTCGCGTGCGGACCTGCGAGCATCAGCAACAAGGTGGAGTGATGTCAGACTGAAATGATCAATTAAAGGGTTACCAAATTATCTTTTAACATCTCAAAACTTATCTACAGCTACTGACACCTTTATCTTCTGTTTTGTTTTTTGTTTTTTCTTAAAGGAGCACTCCCGTTGCTATAGTGACTGCCTCTTCACCCACACGGAGAACAACCGCACGCTGACCTTCGACCTCAGCCCCATGAGCGACGTGGCCTCCATGACCATCGGGCCGAGCTTCACCTCCAAAGGCACCAAATACCTGCACCTGTTCAACATCAGCCTGTGTGGCCACGAGGTGTGTGACACGCACGCACACACACACACACACACACACATACACACACACACACACACACACACACACACACACACACACACACACACACACACACACACACACACACACACACACACTATCTCCTCTGTGCTACAGTTGCAAAAGAAACAAATTTTATTTAATCACATGCAGTTGCAGCATCACCACACTGTGATGAGAAGATAATATGCTGCCGAGGAGATATCAGGCGTAACCATAGCAACTGACAGATGATGTGTGTGTGTCCGTGTGTGTGTGTGTGTGTGTGTATGTGCTGCAGGGCAGGAGAGCGGCCGTCTGCACCGATAACGTCACCGACGTGTCCAACAAAGACGACCAGAGCGACCCGGCCCAGTTCGTCAACTCGGTGGACAGCTTCATCTGTCAGTCGACCATCATCCCGGCGGATGGGCGGGGCTTCAGGATGGCCATTTCCTCCCAGTCCATCAGCCTCGCAGACACTTTCATCGGTACAGTACGACGACGGCTGTGAAGCTGCAGCAGCATCGTAGATCAGCTGCGTCTGATGAACAACATGTCTGACTCTGTTTCTTCTTCTTCTTCAGGAGCGACAGTCGACTCCGTCCTCAACGGCGTCAACGCCCAACCTGAGCTTTTCCCCGAAAACCCCAAAGATGTTCCAGACATCAACTTCTTCTACAGGTCCAGAACGACACAAAGACAGACAGAGAGAGTCAGCGTGTTGTTGTTGTTGTTGTTGTTGTGTTTTGTCCTCACTGTGTGTTTTTTTTTTGTTCTTTTAGGTCGAACCAGGCGACGGCCTCGTGCGACCAGGGCCGGAGTTCAGTCGTCACTGTTCGCTGTAACCCCGAGAAGTCTGAGCGAGGAGAGCTGTCTGTGCCCAGGTAACTCAATATATACTATAACTCATGTAGGACGTGTAAAACTGTGTCAAATTATGTCAGAAATATGTTTTTTTTTTTGCTTTTTGTATGTTGAAAATGTCATTTTTGGGGAGTTTTTTGTTGAGTGTGAACATGTTCAATAACATGAATAAAAACATGCATTATTGGGCACATATGTTGGCTTTGGACAGTTAAAAAACTAGAAAAAGATAAGGAAAAACATAGATTATACACATTATATACACAAGTTCAATAGGATTGGGACTTAAATATTAAAAGTACTTATTTAATATGGAGTAAAAAGTGACTAACCAGTGCTACAGGGCTGTATTATTATAGGCTTTTGTTGAAGAGGAAATGACATAGAAGTACAATGTAATATGACACAAATGTTTATTAATGTTAAAATAAATACAATTAAATATAAATATTTCTTAAACAGGTAAATTGTAAATCAGATAAAAAAAATTGTGTGGACTGTGTGTGTGTGTGTCTGTGTGTGCGTGCAGCTTGTGTCCTGCAGGAACGTGTGATGGTTGTACGTTTCACTTCCTGTGGGAGAGCTCCAGCGCCTGTCCACGCTGCACCGAGGACGACTACCACCAGATCGAGGGCGCCTGCAAGGGAGGCGTTCAGGTAACACACACAGCGTAGGAATTACAGGAACTGATAAAACAAAACAAAACAAAACAAAACAAAACACACCCTTGTCTCATCCTTCCTCTCTCCAGGAAACCCTGTACGTCTGGAACGAGCCCAAGTTGTGCACCAAAGGCGCGTCGCTGCCGTCCAGAAGCTCCGCCCCCTGCGAGGCCATCGCTCTGTGGCTGAAGGTCGGGGTGGGTGGTGGGGCGTTCGTGGCCGTGCTGCTCATCTCCCTCACCTGCTATTTCTGGAAGAAAAACAAGAGGTGAGACAGAGGAAGCTGCTGATTTAACCCAGTGAGTCCAGGACAACGTGCTCATTAAGATCCGTGCAGCCGTTACTTAGAGGCAGAGACGTCAGCTCAGCAGCCGCCGCTCGCACACAGTAAACACGCACAACGTTTTATTTACAGCGTCAGACACAAGTGAACTCAACAGCAGTGTTTTGATCTTCATTTTCCACATGTTTTTAGTTTAGTTTTATGCTCAAACCTTTTTGTATATAAGCAATAACAAAAATTAGCACAGATAATGATACTGATAGTAATTCTAATGATAATAAAGATAATAAATTATAATACAATAATAATATGATAATAACTAATAATGGCTGTCTGTAAAGTAAACATGTGTTAACACAGTTGTTTTACCTTCTTAAAATAAAATGAAAGAATCCACTGAAATAAAAATCGACAAAAATTCAGCTATTTAAGAGAATTATCCACTATTAGGGAAGAAAAATCAAATATGTGTTGTGAAAATATTTTGAACAAACAAAATGAAAGTTATGAGGAACAAATGTGATATTTCAAGGAAAAATTTTCTCTTTTCTCGAGTCAAAAATGTAAGAGAGAGAAAATACAATATAAAACCATAAATAAATCATTTTTGAGATCAAAACAAATAATAATTTTCAAAATGTTCAAGTGAAAGATCAAAAACAGTATGTGTTGTCTGAGAGCAGCCTGACTGATTTGAAGTTACAGGTCCTGGCAGATAGGAAAACATTAAATGATGAGTCAGTGATCAGAGATGAACAACAGCTGGTTTTAGTCCAGACGAACGAACCAGTCACGGCACAGGAATGACTTTTTAAAAAAACACAGAGCTGCTGCTTCGTGATGACAAAGTGTCTGTGGTCTGTGTTCAGGCTGGAGTACAAGTACTCTCGCCTGGTGATGTCGGCCAACAAGGAGTGTGAGCTGCCAGCTGCAGACAGCTGTGCCCTGGCTGAGGGAGAGGAGCCCGATGACGACGTGGTCTACGCCCAGAAACCAACGCTGCTGGGGAAACTCCGCGCCATCGCTAACAAGGTGAGTATCCGCAGAAAGAGACGTTTGAGAAAATGAAAATGATGTATTTTTACATTTTTCAGTACAGTAGGAATCACTTTTTCATGTCTGACTGACACCATATTGTAATAAAAGCTTATTTTCTTATAGAAGAATTAAGAAAAGTCCGAAATACCTGGGAGATGATGAAGAAAATGACCTCCACTAAGTCTTTTCTGTAATCTCACATTAAAAGTTAGACATTATAGTGTTTAGAGCCATAAATGAATAGAATTTCAAAATAAGAAACTCTTTTATTAGGTTGATATACAGTTGGTCCTTCAGCAAAAGAATAGAGGAAATGAAGTGGATAAAAACAAAAATATAGTTAAAGATAAACATAAATCTACCTATAAAATATAAAAAAAAATATGTCCATAAACTAAAATGTATATGAGAAACACAGAATATTTTATTTTGAAAGTAAAAAAAAGAGAAAAGATTCAGCCCAGTTGTAATGAATCAAATAAAAAGAAGCTCAATCTGACATCATGAATAAGAAATAACAGGTCGAGTGGGTTTGTAATTAATTTTCTGATAGCATATATTCAATATATATATGTATGTGTTTCAGCACGAGGGCAGAGAGAGCGGCGAGTCGGTGCAGCTGAACTCCTCCCAGTCTGATCGATGGGTGCTGGGATAAACACACACAGTCGGTCGTGCCACAGAGTTAAATAACGGAGGAACATTCAGTCAGTGAAGGTGTCACTGTCACCTCCTTATGTGTCCTTTGACCCCCTCCCTCTCCTCTTCATTATGCGTGGTGGTGGTGGTGGTAGCGGTGGGAGGGGGGTGTCACCAATACAGAACATTTGCCTGGTTCGCTGCTGCTGGACACTCGGCTTTTTTTTACCCCCTCGACTCTAGAGCCAACAGGAAACACAGTCAGTTCTGCTTTAACGCCGCCTGTCGCCATGGATGATTCAACTGGAAGATTTAAAAAAAAAAAAAAAAAAAACCCTGCTTTTAATGTTTTTTGTATATTTTGTATTTTCATTTGGTATTTTCTGTTCAGAGTCATGTATTTATATTAATGTTATGATGATAATGATGATGACGAACCTTTATTAAAGTCTGATTTGGCTTTGGGATTCTGTTTGTGTGGATGTTCTTGAGTCACAAAAGTGACAGAGGATGAGATGATCATAATAGGCTATAATATAAATAAAAAAAACATAGATATGATAGAAAAGCAAAAAGGAAACTGACAACAATAGAGAAATAGTTATATAAAAATATTAGGCTATTTTATTTATACTGAGAAAAGGAGGACTACAGGAAATAAAATGAAAGATGTATAAAATAAGAATAAACTTGGGCCATAAAATCCTGATAGCTGAGTATATTACTGTCAGATATTGCAATGTAATATGTGCAAATATGTTATACGTATTTGAACACAGCAGTGGACACATAATGTACAAAACAAACAAACAAAAAACCCATAACGTGTAAATCCAGTGCCCTGGTGCGTTCAGGGACCGGGCACAACCGAGCAACATGTGGTTGGGTACAACCGGGGTCGTCGCCCGGCTGGTCCCTCTTTGCACAGCCGACAGCCACGCCTCCGCTCCGGCTCCTCCTCCTCTCTCTCCCTCCTCCTCCTGCTCCTGCTCTCCGGCCATCGTCGAAACTTCAAAGCGGACTCTTTTACATTTTTTGCACCCGCCGGGTCTGTGTTTAGTCTTTTACACCTGGCGATGCTGTGAAGAGAAGCAGCGCAACTTTCTGCGGCTGAATCTCGACACGAAGATGAGTTCAAGTTCGTAGCTAACGGTAGGAAACTGAAACTCTGCTCCCCGTTTCTTCTCCCTTTTTCCCCCTTCTTCTCCCTCTGACTTTCTGTCTGTCTCATCTCCCACTAGGGCATGGACATGAAAACAATCACGGCCCGAGCGAGCAAAAAGCAACTCATCGTCGAGTATTGTAACAATCAAGAGTTTTATCCGCACGAAAACGATTAAATTAGCACGTTTAGCAAAGGGGCGCGTGCGTATATTTGTTAAGTTTATCGGAAACTTTCGTGAAAAACCGCAGATTGAAGTTCGGAGCAGTGACGTCACGTTGGGATCAGAGATCGTCTGGAGAAACAGGATCTCACTGTGATGATGACGATCACAGGCTACAAAACACTGTTTATTAGGAAACTCCAGCTTTATTTGGACATTAACTAATCAAATAATCTATGAAATACGTTAAATAGCTGGTTATTAACCTTTTAATCAAAAACATATCACCGTTTCTTGGACTGCCTTTAGCCTACAAGTGTAAAAGCATGAAAAGAATGAATATGGCACGCTGAACATGAAATAATGGTAATAGTAGATTGATGAAATATAAACTACTATGTTGTTTTTCTTTATTGATTCTTATTTTTAGAAGTTTGCAATTTAATGTCTGACGTTATGATATTGAGACATGGATTAGTAAATGCAGTGAGGCAAAAGCGAGGAATGTATAAACATCAACATGTGTTAGTGTTTTATTTGACCCTTTTGGGTTTTTTTAGGATCTTTGGGATTGTAGTCCGTCACCAGGAAGTTAGTTAGTCAACAAGTATTTGAACAATTTCTTATCTGGTTTTGGACTGTTAGTCAGACAAAAACAACAATTTGAAGATCGTAGTTGAGTTACTGGAGAATAAAGACAGGCATTTCCACAATTTATATTATAAATCTAGCAATTAATCAATAAAATATAGCCTACAACAGATAATTTGTAAAATTTACACTTTTGCAGCCTGTTCTTCTTTACTGACAGAATAAAGAGACTTGTTCTTTAGGTTATTGTCCTGTGTTGACCAAGGAGGACACAGCCATGTCCATCAAAAACAAACTTACATTGAGAAATACTTGGAAATGTTAAGATTGATCTCAATTACAGTGTGTTCATCTGGTTTTGTTTGTGTACTAATGCATAACTGTCATTGATAGATGTACATGTACAGTGCTGTGCAAAGACTTGTGTACGTTTTGTGTGACAGGGACACCACTAGAGCTTCTCCGTTCTCCTGTTTGTTGACGTGGTGAGTCAAACTGCTCGTGATTATGACTGTTTACAGTTAATGTGACGTAACGGAGAACAAAGTATGTTTGTTGACTGATACAAACTGATGTTTTTCTCTGAATCCTGCCCAATTATAATGACATATGACAACAATTTAATACCATAAAAGTTCATGTTGGGCCTAAAATCTGTCACTAGTTTAATTTATTCCTTCCTCCTGCTGAAGTTGGACTGGCTACAGATGAAAACAAAACATTTCAAAGACTGTATAAGTGACCTCATCCCTTGAATAAAGCCTTTATTTTAAAATATTTTTATTTTTTGCAGTGCCGGTCGATTCAATCATGGCTCGCGGCTGCATCTGTTGTGTGAAATACATGCTCTTCCTCTTCAACCTGCTTTTCTGGGTAACTACTCCACACACATACATGACAAACAGTCAGGAAATGTTCTTATGATGTCACGTGAATCAGCCGTGACATCAGTACACACATAAATTAAAGGTCCCTCGTTATCATTAGATGGACAGGAAGTGTGTGAGTTTCCTGTTTGTGTGTGTGTGTGTTTCTCAGCTGGGCGGGTGCGGGCTGCTGGGTGTCGGCGTGTGGCTGTCAGTCTCTCAGGGCAGCTTCGCCACCCTGTCGCCCTCCTTCCCGTCGCTCTCCGCCGCCAACCTCATCATCACCCTCGGCACCGTCGTCATGGTGACCGGCTTCCTGGGCTGCCTGGGCGCCATCAAGGAGAACAAGTGCCTGCTGCTGAGTGTGAGTGGACTATGTTACCCACAATGCATCACCAAAACCATTTGGATTTTTTAATATTTGACATGTAATTTGAACCAAAGGATCTTATATTTACTACTTTTTTGTGTGAACTTTTAAAGGGATAGTTCAACATTTTGGCAAATTGGCCCATTGCCATAATCCCTATAGTCTTACAGTGGCAGTAGGTTCGTTCGTATTTGATGAGTTTGACGAGGGAAACCAAGAAATCCCATGTGCCTCCGTAGCGTAGCTCTGAGCAACTTGTGGCTCTGCTCCGCCGTTCTAAAAATAGCTTGCACCGACAATTAAAGGTAACGAACCTACTGCTATGACTATAGGGATTATGGCAATGGGCCAATTTGCCAAAATGTTGAACTATCCCTTTAAATTAGAACTTTGTTGTAATTCCACCCTCCTGTGACTTCCCCCAGTTCTTCATCGTGCTGTTGATCATCCTCTTGGCCGAACTCATCCTCCTCATCCTGTTTTTCGTCTACACAGACAAGGTAAAACTGCGTAACTGAACGTTCGTATTCATCGACAGCATGTGAGGCGACACGTTACGTTATCCTCCCGTCCTCCTCTGTCCAAACCAGGTGAGCGAAAACGCCAAACGGGACCTGAAAGAAGGTTTGGTGCTGTACAACACGGATAACAACGCCGGCCTGAGGGACGCATGGAACACCATCCAGGGAGAGGTGAGTGAAAGAATAGTCTCCAAAAAAAAAAAAAATCAAGTTTGCTTAGGCGCTTTATTTTGAAATAACCAGTGACCGTTTCCTCCTCGGACAGTGGCGGTGCTGTGGCGTGATGAACCACAACGACTGGTACACCGCCCTGCACGACCACATGGTTCCCGACCGCTGCTGCCAGCAGTTTTACCCCGGCTGTGGCCGAAACGCCTCCAACACCTTCTGGACACGGGTCAGTCCTGAATTTATCAATCATACTGATTACCAATTCAAATATTGTGTCAGTTCTTCCGAAATCTGCTTTATGTGTTCATCCACCACTGAAAATAGTCCCAGATAAATATAGTCTACACTCTTGTTTGACTAAATTGGCTATGAAAGTCTTATTTTACAAAGTGAAACTAAATATTTGTGACACATTTAACATTTTACAGTACATTATATTTTTGATTTTTGATATTTTCATTGCTTTAACTGATGTTTATATCACAAGAATCATCATTAAAGACTTAAATCTGGTCTTTTTTCTTTCTTTTTTTTGTTTTGATGCATTTCAGATTTTTTTTTGTCTTGAAAACACAGGTTCACATTTGTTTTTGTGCGTTTTCAGGGCTGCTATGAGAAGGTGGAGGAGTGGCTGGACGACAACAAACACCTTCTGGGAACCATCGCCATGTGTGTGTTGGTCATACAGGTGAGCAGCTGTGTGTTTACATTCAAACTCTGTATAAAACAGTAAACTGATCGATTATTTTTAAAGGGATAGTTCAACATTTTGGCAAATTGGCCCATTGCCATAATCCCTGAAGTTTTAGGAGTAGGTTCGTTACCTTTAATTGTCGGTGCAAGCTATTTTTAGAACGGCGGAGCAGAGCTGTGAGCTGCTCAGAGCTATGCTATAGAGACAAATGGGATTTCTTGGCAGCTCATGGCTCTGCTCCGCCATTCTAAAAATAGCTTGCACCGACAATTAAACAAACCTACTGCTATGACTATAGGGATTATGGCAATGGGCCAATTTGCCAAAATGTTGAACTATCCCTTTAATAATAATAATGATAATATATTCTCCTCCCTCAGCTCCTGGGCATGGCTTTCTCCATGACGCTGTACCAACAGATCCACCGAGCAGGGAAGAAATACGAAGCCTGACGCGCTCGTTTCAAACCGTGTTAATACTGGGTACATTACATATATCACATCTGTCACATCTGTCACATCTGTTACATCTGTTACTCTCATCTATTGTTTATAGTCAGAATAAGCCAGTTATCGTGTGTGCGTGTGTGTATGTGTGTGTGTGCCACTACAGCCTTTTATAATTTGTTTTTTTTATCAGTTAATGTTGTGAATAGCATTGAAACTAGTTTTTATTACAGTTAGTTTTTTTTTAATCGCACTATAATGAGTTTTTATGTAAAAAGAAAAAAACTTTTAAAAAGGACTGATTGATGGTTTTGAAGTGACGCCTGTGGAATAAACGAATGTAAAAGACGCATTTAGATGAAACGAGCCTCGTGTACTAACATGATCAATAAAAAGCAGAGAGCAGCACTCGTCACGGGAGCTTTAGTTGTTTTAGTGATAAACACGACAGTCACTTCACTCACTGACCTCGTCGTTACTCGTGTTTTCGCCACAGATAGCCTTTGATTACACAGATAAAAGCAGAGTGGCCATCGGGTCGGCGAGAGGCCAAACTAATCACGTTAAAGGTGTAAAATATGTCGGCTGATAAAACTGTGTTTGTTCAGAGTCACAGAAACTGGTGACTCGACATGAAACACGACTTTTATCTGAAAAAACAGTTGTTTCTTGAGTTAAATGATATTGATTGCTCAGTTTCAGACGATACATTGTAAAAAATTAAATATCTTACCAAGAATATTTGTCTTATTTTTAGTCAAAATGTAATTTCTAGTCAAAACAAATCTCGTTATTATAAAATAAAACTCATCACATTAAAAATCAACTTATTTTTAGACACTTTTTCCTTCTTTCAAGCATATTTTCACACACATTTTTACTAGAAATTAGACATTTTGACAAGAAATAAGACAAATATTCTTGGAAAGATTTTGAGTTTTTGCAGTGTAAACTTCGGTAATACAACGTGGTTTCTCAAAGTTAATCCAAATACATGTGGTTAGCTGAGCATAAATCCTGGAAAGACTTTATGATACCGAGTGTTTTGTTGTATAAATCAAACTTACTTGTTTCTACTGGTATTTTAATGTTGGTACAGTGGAGGAAAAAAATCAAATTACAGTGGAGTAGCAACAGGTTATTTTAGAGCAAGGGAGAAATAAATTATACTTAATTACTGGAAACCTGCAGGGTACAGAAGGAAAACTAAAGTTGTGTTATTAAGGAGGAATAATGTCATATAATTAGAATAAATAAAATAAAAATTACCCCTTTTACGCTCTTTATTTACACTGTTATGAAAAATACTGTGAAAACTGAGCTGCAAAAATACTATGATCACTCACTCCTCATGACTTCACGCCTCAGTCGTTTATGATGATGTGATTATTATTGATTATATCGTCGCTGATCTGAATCGTCTTCTCTGGTTATAAGTCCATGGTCTGGTCGTTGTCATGGACGACATTGCCCTTGATGACGACGTAGCGGATGAGCTCCTGGTGTCCTCCCAGCTGGTAGATCAGATGCTCCCAGCTGCAGAAACACATGAGAAAACCAGGACCGAGATGATGAAAGTCATTTGAAGAGATAAGAAGACATAAAAGGAAATTTAAGCACTAAAACTGACATAAAACACAGAGAATGACATAGATAAAAGTAGCAAAAAACGGTTACAGAGCAATAAAAATAGAAGAAAAAGCAACAAAACACACAAAAAAGGTGTATGACGCCCTCTGTTGGATGTTTTGGGAAGTTCATCCACACCAGCAGCAACAGGTTTAAATTTAAAGGGACAGTATGGGACTTTACCGGCTTTTTATTGACAAAAATCAAATATCGCTTTCATAAATACGTATTTCAATGAAGTGGAATCGCGCCCGCATGCAAACGAGCGCTTTCTCGTACCTTAGAATGAGTTGTTACAAGTCGTTACAAACATACAGGGGGGGGTTCACCGAACCTTCTCTGCCATGTTGAATCGCCATGTTTTACGTTCAGTGTCACCGTGCTCATTGGATACAAAGCAGACTCTTGCTCGCATGCATTCTGTCCTTAGAGCACCTAAGGAAGCCCTGTTTTTCAGGAGCGGTTTCCCCCGTCCCAGTTCTCACCGTAGTTAACCACAAACTCCGCTCACCACAGCTGGCCTCTCGGGGAGAAAGTTTTCCAGACAGCGCCGGTTAAAACTGTCACCACCGTGTAGGCTAGTGTGAGGAAGGACGGAGGCGCTGGTGTTGCCTTCAGGTGCAGTCAGACACCTGAATGACGCCGTGAGTGACGCCGTCGGCAAACCAACTGGATGTTATTTTACTCGACGAGAGAAAGACGGTAAAACGTGGGCCAGTTAAACAATACGACGTTACCATGACAACATATTGTCACGCCGGTATTGTTTTGCCTCGTGCTGGCGGACCGTTTGTTTACATAGAGGCTTGTTTATCCTGTTACATGCAGCGTCGGTTGTTTTTCTGACTTCTGCCCGAGTTTACGTAAACGCAACAGCAAGAATACGTGCCGACATGCAACTGCACCGCTAGATGGGGGTAAATCTCACATACTGGGGCTTTAAAGTAACATTTATGATCATATTATTGTCTACAGGAGTCAGAGCTTTTGCAGCATCTAAGCTGAATTAAACAAGATATTTAAACTGTTTTCTCTCTTTCTGACATGGAGGCTGCACATGGTGAGAGATGAAAGTCCAGTTACAGAACTATAATGTCAAGCCTGCAGGTTATTTTCATCTCTAACTCAACATTGTTCTTCATGCACTCATTGTTATGATTCATCCCCTCTTGATAAATCAACACAATGATAATAATCCTAAATACTAAGACACCACAGCACAGACCCATAAAGACGCAGGACTACAGGTTTTTACCGTGTGGCGTTCAGGATCAGCAGGTCTCCGTGCTTGTCGACCTCCAGGGAGCCGTGCGTGTGCGAGTGGCCGAGGGCGTAGGCCGCGTTGATGGTGGCGGCGGCCAGAGCCTCCGACATGGACATCTTCATGTTGACGCAGGCCAGGTGCATGACGATCGGCTGAGGGACGGAGGGAGGACAACGACACAGAGAGAGAGAAACATGAGACGTGAGATGAGTCATGTGGTCGTCAGCTCTGCACCTCGTCCTGTCTCACCCACCATGGAGCAGCAGTAGGCGTTGGGGTTGAAGTCGCTGCCGAGGGCGACGATCACTCCGGCCTCCAGCATCGCTCTGGCCCGGGGCTGAGGCAGCCTAAACACACACACACACACAGATTATCATATGTCACAGCAAGTGTGTGTGTATAAGAGAGAGAGAGTTTACCGGAGGATGTAGGCGGTCGTCGGCAGGAGGACTGCAGCTGTTTTTGCCAGGGCCATGGCAACGATCCCCTGGTCTGTGACTTCCTCCAGGTGACTGATGGCCAAGGCCCCGAGCCCGGCCCCCAGCTGACACACACACACACACACACACACACAAATTAACAAGATGAACACCCTGCTCTCCTTTAAGTTCAAAGGAAAATGCCAAATATTTGCTGCTTTTTCTGTTTTTGTGAATACAAATACTTGAATTTTAGACAATTGTTTGGATGAAATAAACAATAAAATACACTTTGTTGTGCTCACTTTTCCAAATAACTAATAAAATAGCAGAATCAAGAATAAACTTTAACATCATTGCACTTTATACAATGTCACTGAATAAAAATACAAAGATTACCTGAGCAGAGTTCATGGGATGGAGCTCGTCTCCATGGAAGTTGATGTTGAGGCCCAGGTCTCTCCCCGCCTGCAGGATGGAGCGCGTGGAGTCGATGTCGAACACTCCCTGTTCACAGAACACGTCGATGTTGTCCACGCGCAGAGTCCCCGCGGACATGAGCTGTCCGAGCCGCGGCAGCTGCACGCGCAGGATGTCGTCTGTTGCCTCGGCGACCGTCTTCCCCCTGGAGACAGAGACAAGGTGAAGGTCGCGGTGACGTAACGCCAGGTGAGTGAGTAGGAGGAAGATAGGATTTTATTAGATGTTTGGCACACACAAAAATAGCAACACATTACTTTTCTATATCATTATTATTATTATTATTAGGCTATTATTATTATTATTATTATTATTATTATTATCTAGGAAGGAAGGAAGGAAGGATTTTACTTGGGGACCGCGTGCGCTCCACAGTAGGTGGAGGAGATGTTGATGGGCAGGCAGCGTCGCGCCGCCTCGATCACCTCCAGCATCTTGAGCTCGGTGTGCAGCTCCAGGCCGTATCCGCTCTTGCACTCCACCAGCGTGGTGCCGGCGCGCTGCATCCGGACCAGCCGGCCGCTCAGCGAGCTCAGCAGGTCGGAGGCCGCGGCCGCTCGGGTGTGCTCCACCGTGAAGTGGATCCCTCCGCCGGCCCGGTGCACGTCCATGTAGGTGGCTCCTGCCAGCTGCAGAGAACACACACAGCAGAACCGGGCTGCTTAGGGCCCCGCAGCCACTAAGGGGCCCCCAAACTCTTTGCTCAATCATTTGTCCTGGCAACGTGCAACCCTTGGCCCACTGGCAACAATGACCGTGACACACGCATACATAACGTGTATAGCTACGTCAAGTTATTGAACGTGGAGGTCGCAGGATCGCACAACCAAGAGCTCAAGGCTGAGGGGTCTGTCTGTCCCCGAACACCAGGATCCTCTCACGATCAACACACCCAGTTTTTTTTTTTTTTTTTCCATCAGCCGCTTGTGGTGCAATGGAGTAGTTCCTTGCCTGTCAACGCACGGTTCGCCGGTTCGCGACCACGCGCAGTTTTCATCATCATCATCATCATCAACATCCTATCATGTCAATGAAGGAGACTGTCATAATTATTCACTTATATTCATGAGAAAACTCCATCTCTTCAGCTCAACATTCAATCACTCTGCAGTAGTAGTCCACATGTTCACGTCTATAGCTCTTGGTTGTCTGGTGGCACAGTGGATTTACGCATGTGATTGAACCTGGAGGTCGTAGGATCGAGTCCACGTGCTCCTTTTGTTTTGTGCATGATTTGTATATGGTGCTGTGCCACAGTACGAGTAAGTACCAATACATCCATGGTGAGTACAAGTTCCAACATGTCTCGTGTCATCTCAGATGTAGCGGTGGTGTAGTGGATCTCATTTTGGTTATGGACTCAAGAGATCCCCGGTTCGATACCAGGTGTGGCTTCTTTGCTTTCTCCTTAAGTCTCTTAATATGCGCTGCTTTGATGATGTCAGACACACTCTGACCATTGTGTCTACCACACCCATTAATGGTACAGTGGGTTGAGGTTCTGCCTTGCATGCAGGTGGTTGTGGGTTCGATCCCCGGCGGAGACGGCGAGATATTATCTTAAAGTTTCTTTGTAGCTGCTCTGACGATGTCATATGCACGATGACCAGTGAGTTGTCTCGGGCTCGGTGGTCGAGTGTGTTGCGTCGCCGCTTTGAATGTCGCAGGCCACGGTTTCGAGCCCTAGATGGAGCAGTCCCCTCCACACTAAGGAGTAGAGTAAAAGTAAATAAAAGTAATGTAGAATAGAGTAAAATAAACTAAAATAGGAACTATTATTATCTATTATCGTATTTTAAAGTAATAAAGTGCATAAAATCCCACTTATTTACTCACTTCTTATGCATGGCTCCAATCGACCATGTCCCTCTCTCGTTGTCACCCCTGGGGATCGAACCCGCAGCCTACTGCATGCCAGCCAGCAGCGCATCCCACTGTACCATTAATCGGTGTGATAAGGATTGTGGTCATAATGTATTTGACGTCGTCAAAGTAGTACATACAGAGAAAGGAGAGTAGAAAACCAAGAAACCAGCATCTGGACTCGAACCAGCGGTGTCAGATCCGAAGGCCGAGAAGATATCCACTACACCACCGATGGGTCTAAGAAAACATGTGTTGGAACTTGTACTGACTCGATACAGATTGAAGGGCTGTCTCACTTCTCCACACTTGGTTCAGTGCGCTTGGTTACGCACACTCTTTGGTGACGTTTTGCCGGCGGAACATATATTTACATATAGTGTGCAAGCATGGATTAAGTGGCCAAGCGTGTGGGGGAAGATTTAAGTGCAGCCTGTGCCATTGCGCACACTAACACAACTACGACACACACGCGCACGCACGCACGCACACACACACACACACAGCACAGCAACAGTTTTAATAAACAGTGCTGCTGGATCACCGTCTCATCTACTCCAAAAGTGTCTCTATGCGCAAAATTCAGATCATAAATGTGTAAGCCCAACTCCGTGAGTAAATAAAACAAACAAGAAAAACGAAAAAATAAAAACATGAACAGAGCATGAATATGACATTAAAAGTCATAATTAGCTATGCGATGTAAAGTTGATTTCATTTTATTGGGATTAATTCAAACGCATTTCCTAAACATGGCTTGTCTCCCGGTGACAGCGGACTTCACTGTGGTGCATTGTGGGACTTACACTTGGCCAAATACCGCTCGGATGCGGTCTTACCTGTGTGGGTAAAGTGCAAATCAAGCGCGCTGCACTTTCGGTCGTTGGAGAAATGGAACACACTTGCGCACTGACACTAAACGCCAAGTGCCCAAGTGTGTAGCCTAGTGTGATCAAGTGTGCGTTTTGGGACAGGCAGGCCCACAGATTGAATGTTAAACTGAAGAGATGACGTCCCCCAAGAAGGCGGAGCTGCTTCTCCATTGGAAGAGCACAGGTGTCTGCACTCCCGTCTTGACGATCAGCTGCCTCGGGTGGAGCAATACTGTTTAATTAGTAATAAGAATATCTGCTCACCATCATGTTGATGGAGGTACAACAAAATACTCAAGGGTTGCATACGGCAGCTTGGTTTTTACACTGTGAGGCAGGGCCCCCAATTTTATCCTGCTTGGAGACCCCAGATGTACAGGGCCGACCCTGATACACGGAGAGATGTCAGCAGAGATTGTGATGCAGTTTTAAGTGACATGAAAAACAAAATGTCATTTACCTTCATTGCAAATTCATGCACCCTGTCTCCGGCCCAGACTGGATGAGTGTGAGCGTCGACCAAACCTGAAACACAAGAAGTAAGTTAATGCTATTTTGATATTGTGCAAATAAAACCAAGTCAAGTTAGAGTCAGTTTTATTTAACCTAGTGGCGTGTATAGACTTTTTGACGAATTGCCCCCTGTGCAGCCACTGCTATAGAGCACATTTAAAAACAACAAACCTTGACGCAAGTGCTTTACAATTATATGCAAAACAAGAACAACAACGACTAAGACAGGTTTTTGGCTGTGTTTTTAAAATATTAATAGAGGGTGAAGAATGAACTGTGGCAAATTCTTCCTCAGAAATTATGATTATCCTCAAAATTAAGGTTTACAACTATTCAAAAAGTATATTACTTTGTTCATCTGTAAAGAATCTAGTCTGAGTCAAAGTACAAAAGCAGACATAGGAATAAAACAAAGTGGAGACACTGAAGGGAGGTAACCGTCCAAAAAACATGATCTGTATGTTGACTTAGAAAATAATTTTGCATCTCTGTTAAACACATCAATACAACTCAGGGCTGACAGACACTCACCGGGCAGGACGCACATTCCTGTGGCATCGATCACTTTATCAAATGTTGCTCCTGTAAACTGAGCTCTGATGGTTTCAGCAGGTCCCACAGCTTTAATCAGGCCGTCGCTGCATCAAGACACAGGTCAACTTGCTTTATTAATGTAAATAAAATAACTACATTCACCAAATTAAAATTAAAAGTTCAGCCAAGTGCAGCTCAGACTAATGGAAGCTCTTCACAGTATGTCGTTTCCTCATGGAGCCAAAACTCTACATCCTCTGCTGCTCCACCAGTGGAAAAACAAACACAAGTGATGATGATTTAAAATCCATAAAATGTTTTAACAGAATCCTGAAATACTTTCTGATTAATAGCTTCCAAACTTTGACTGAAACACATGGAAAACAAGGCAAAAAATAACATTTTAAATTCATGTTATCCTGATTTCTTCAGGATATTTTAGTAGATCTTAATGTCTGTGATTTATTAAGATTAAACTGTAAAAGATGCTGATGTTCATTCTCCATTCCTGTTGTTTGGAAATGGATTTGCAGCTCTCAAGCCCTGTTTTATATGAATCTACAAGTCTCTGGTTACACAGTATATGCACAATAAAAGCGCATAGGTTTCTGGCAGCAGTCTGTACACACTAAATAAAAGTAAAAACTGGTAGATAGCTGAATAATGTCACATCCATGATGAGCATTTGTAGAAAAACATCAACAAAATACAAAGTTTCCTGTTGTAATGAGCCACTGCGCCACTAGGGGCCAGTAGAGAGCCTTGTTTTAACCTTAACTGAGGCCTGCAGCAGTAAAATAAACTTTCAATCACAGCTTTCTGCAGATCTGAGCAGCTACACCAATGCAAATTAATACAAAAAAAGTGGCAAATGATATTAAATCAGAAGATTTTTACAAAATGCATGATGATTAAGAGCTTTCATTTAGCTTAAATGTGATCTGTGCTGTAGAAAACTTACCTCCCAATCACTACGCTCCCATTTGCAATCACACAAAGGTTCTGCATCCCATGTTTGGTGAGGTATTTCTCTCCACTGCTGCAGATCACAACCAGCTGTTTGGCATTTTTCACCAGGAGCCTGTGATTGTTACTGGACATTTTGATTCACTCAAAGCAGCAGCAGCAGCAGCAGCAGATACACACACAGAGTATTACCACAGAGGGACTGGACTTAAAACTGGTTTGAGCCACAGTCAAATATTTGTTCATGGGAGCAGAGTTTAAAGTGCACAGAGAAGGAGGAGGGGGCGGGGCCTCTGTCACAGAAATACAACCATTTAACCAGAGAGTCCATCTCTGCATCGGAAAGTTTAATAATTAGAAGATCTGAGAGAATAAAGTTCAAAAAATGAGAGAGAAAAAACACGGTTTTAGGAAAGGGTACAATAATCGCTTTATTGTGTCTGTATCACAACGTCACAACATAAAATTGGTCTCGCATACAGTAAAAAAAAAACAAAAAAAAGAAATTATTTCCAAAACAGCTTGAAAACAAAAAACCAAACGTTCACTTGTTTCACATGGTGAAAACACAAACACACGTCGACTCAGTTACGAGGTTCAGCCACACGCAGACATCATCACTCCCTCATCTCTCCATCCTCCTCCTCTTCCTCTACGCCTCTGATGTACAAAACATTATTGCACCTGTGGAGGAAAGAAACACACCTGTTAACACACACAAAGACAGTTTTTTTTTCTGCCTCCACCACTGATTTCTTTTGACAAATTAGACATTAATTATTAACACAGCTTAGTTACGGTAGTTAAGGATCTTAAGAACCTCCTCTGAGTTTTTTTTAGTCAAAAACCTGCAGACTTCATCATGCCGCTGCACATCTGGACTTGTCGGTTGTGTGATTATTTCTTGGCAAAGTCTCTGAGGGATATTCTTACTCGTACCTTATATTAGATAATGTTTTAATTAACAGCAATAACAGAGTCACAGAAGAATTAAATGGATATTAAAACACACCTGACGAGCACTTCTCCCAGATGACCTGCCAATGCTCCATCCACATACTCTTCTGTGTTCGCCAGCTGTCAGAGAAACATGTAAATACAGGGGTCAAGGTTAGAGTAAAAACTAAAGATTTTATTGTGTTAATGTTGTCAGCATGAGTATTTATGTGTAAGCAGGTTGGAATGTGCAGGTTATTCATGTAATGTGCTTGTTTGCATGTACGATTGAGTCAAAATTCACAGAGAATATGCACATGTAAGATGATACCTTTCTTTTTCCTTTGCGCAGGCCTTTATAATTTGTTATAATTGCAATTTACATAAACTTAAACAAAACGAGAGTCAACAATTTGTATCTAATATCTGATTGCTTCATACAGGAAGGTACACAATTTTATATCTATAAGATTTAATCTGAACATGTCATAATAAGAATGAGTCAAGCTGTTGTAAACCATGATATGGTCTAATAAGTAATCAAACTTATATAATACATTAACCATAGTGAACAAACACAAGAGTGACAGCAGAGATCAAGACTGATAAATCACCTTTCTAGATATGCTAAGTTAATACCAACTGTACACACCTGCATGTTCATGTATCCGTCCACAGACACCAGGTAGCCTTTATATTCCATACCCCACTTCAGCTTCACCATCACTGGTTTTCCTGTCAGGCCGTTCAGGAAGGGCTTTGGATTCAGAGGTAAACTCTGTGGAGAAAACAGAGGCGGTTAGTTTATATAGCTACCGGTACTTAAACTTCATTTCCCAATGGTTACATTAGATTAGTGCTGTGAACGCTGTGTGATCCCATGCACCAACATTACACAGATTGTCTTCAATTAGACGGTAATTTGAACGGAGTTTGGTGCAACTTTGTCTCCGGGCCTAACTCTGATATTAAAAGGCTGTATAATGTATCTTTTAATGATCAAGACCAATAAAACATGTCACTGATGAATACATTAGTAAATAAAAGGGCCGATTGGTATTGTTTATGTGTATCCATTTGAAGTGTGTGCATAAATGTGTGGGTTTCATTCAGCCTAAGTTATGAATGAAAAGCTAACGCGGCTAATGCGAACTAGCTAACTGGCTGCTACGGTGAAAACAAAAACAACCAAACTAAGAATCAGATCAGCTCGCAGTAAACAATAATAAGTCATACTCACCATTTTTGATTAATTTAAGCACGTATTGTACGTTATAAAGTTGATGTTTGACTTCCTTTCGTCACAATAACGTTAGCGCTCCACAAAAACCCAGAACACGCTTTACCGCCGCGCAGGAAGTGGAACTCTGACCCGAGAGGAGTGTCCGTGTTTTTACACAGCGCCACCACAGCTCCCCGCGGCCACTGTGGGTACTGCACTCAGTGATTTACGTACTAATCTTGTATCATGTACTTGTCTTGTATCGTGTTTAATAATCTTAAAACTCCTTATTTATACAGCACTTTTCAAAAACGTACTTACTTAGGTTGTAAAATGCTTTTTACACCAACAGAAATATAGAATTAAAACTCTTTGTGTATTTCAAAGAAAAAAAATCACTAGAATGAAAATGAAAACACTTCACAATGAAGGATAAAACTGATCCCACCAATAAAAGTATGTTTTAATTAGGGAATGACAGGAGATTAAAAGCCACAAATATTTTTGATATGATTAGCTGCAGGTGAAATTAAAATGCACCTTCATGAGAGTATAGAGCGTGAATAATCGGTTGATGGTTGCGATGATTGATGGATTGGCCTTATATTACTCAATGGTATTCATTATTGCCCCTTAGGTCACATTATATGTCATAATATATAATTATAGTATGCACAATAAATCATATGAATACACGTAATCGCTGTCAGGCTCTGCTCTGACTTGAACTATATGCACAAAGTTTTACATTTGCATGAACTCAAACTCAACAACAAATGATTATTGACTGATTGAACACTGACCTGTTTATGAGCTGGAAGTAAAATGACTGTCATTTCTGGGTCGTGCTGGTTCTCTGTCTGGGCAGCTATTTCTCTCCAGGCACAAACAGTCTGAAGATTTAACTCATTTTTCTGCGATGAAGCGTTCAACTGTTACAAGTTCAAACCTGATACTCTGAATAAAACCAACATCTGACTTCCTACAGTAGAGGGCTGGGTGCTGTCAGTGAATTCCTCTGAAATTGCACTGGCGCTTTCTTTGCATGGTTGAAATACTTGTGTCCTTACATCATTTAGCCTATTTTTCTTCCCTCTCCTTTTGAGTTGCCCTCTGTGTAATTAACCAATCCGTTAGTCAGTCATCCTGTCAGTTATGGCATGACGATAATGTGTGTGTAGGTGTGTGTCGACAGCAGGGCCAGGAGTGCATCCAGAGGTGGCAGCGACTACGAACAGACACAAAACTATCATAAATACTAAAAACTAGACGTAAAACAACCACAAACTGCACTACATGCCACAAAAATGTGCTGAAGAACCACAAATAGACACTGAACTACCACAATGAGATGTAAAATGATCATAAAGCGATGCAAAAGTTCAATAAAGAGACATAAAACAACCACAAATAGACATAAGCTACCACAAAGTGACACAAAAATATGCCAAACAACCACAAACAGACATTGAACTAACACAATGAGATGTAAAAGTATGAGAAAGTGATGCAAAAGTACAACAAAGAGACCACAAAATAATGTGTTATTTATGTGTTATGTGAGATAAAACTCCAACAATCCACAATGGACAGGCACAAAGAGCCACAAAATGCCACAAAAATATGTAAAACAGCCATAAATAAATACAAAATTACCCCAAAAGAGATGTAAAAGAGCCACAAAAGTACAGAGAAAAGACACAAAATGACAAAAACATACAATTAAGAGCTGACAAATTACCAAAAAGAGACACTTAGGAACCACAACAACGTAAAAAGTGAGTGTCTGGGAGTCTGGGCCTTTTACAAGTCTGTGTCCTGGGGCAACTTTTTCTCCTACTCTGTGATTACTGGGGGCTCTTTGGATTTACAAATAGCTGCTATTTACTGATAACTCTCCAAATTAGAGTGTTTAAAGTTGATTATTTGGCAACTGTTTACCACACTGAATATATAAAGTAATGAAATGGCCTATTACTGCCTTGAACTGAGGTGTTAAATGTGTTTTTAAATGTTTTACACATGTCCCACCGTACTTTAGCGCTGCCCTCCAGTCCACCCCAGAGGTTAGTCTGAGCCCACCCCTCCGGGTTCAGAGGTCAGATCCACAGCCTGTGCAGCGCTGCGTGACTCCAAATTATTATCTCCTACAATCTGTGAAACTCTGCTGCAGAGGGTTTTTTTTTCTTCCCCCTCGTCGGTATCATGGTCAGGATGAAGACGGCTCTGTCGAAGGGGGCCGGTCAGATCTTTCCAGTCTGATGCCGAAGAGCCCTTTGAAGTCTGCAGAGGAGGAGAGGGGCTGCGAATGAACAGGGCCTGTGGAGTGGATGAACTCATAAACCTCATCAAATGAAAACTTTTAGACTGAGACAGAGGAGGAGGGGGGGTCCCTGATATTCTTGCTGCAGTAAAGGAAACGTCACTTCAACACTTCATACCAGACTGAAATGTATTGGACGGACTATGATGGAATTTGCCAGCAAACGTCAGCTGCTAAAACGCTACTGAAATGGTGAACATGGCCAATAATAGGCCTACCTGCTTGAGGGAATTAGTTAAAAAATTTCAGAAGACTTGTTTATTCATCTTCTTGCAGAAAAAATTGACATTCTCAAGGCTGTATAGCCTACTATAATGATGGTAGGCTATAGCTTATATTAAAGTTGTAAAATATTTACAAAGAGCCAGCAAAAAAATGACAGAGCCAAAACAAAATAAGCATAAGGAGGTGAAAAATTTGCACAGAGATGAAAAATCACCACAGTCACAAAGGTCATTATTGAGCTACATCCATAGGCTAGGCTTTAACATAAAGATATTTTAAAAAAAATTAAATTTTTTAAAAAAAAAGACAGATAAAATGCAACCACAAAGAGATGAAAAACCATCACAGATATTAAAAAGTACCATGAAAAGATGTTAAATGACCCCTAAGAAAACTCAAAGGGACGAGTCTATGCTACAGCCTAGTTTAGCAGCATAAAAAAGTAGAAAAGCGACAAAAAAGGACTAAAAAAGATACGAAAAAACATCACAGTGAAATGAAAAATTAGGCAAGGGCAGATCGCAGTCAGCTTGTGTGTTTTTTTTTCATCAGTGAATGATTACAGAGACAAAAAACAACCACAAAACAATGGAAAACTATACTGTATATTACAAAGAGATGAAAAACAGCCACAAGCTCCTACAGTTATCTTAGCTTAGCATAAAGAGGTAAAAGAAACAAAAAGGATATGAAAAAACCATCACAGATATGGAAAACTACCACAAACAGATGTAAAAGTACCACCAAGACATGAGTCATGACCACAGACTCTCATGCTTTATGAAGCTACAGCCTACAGATTGGTTTTCTTAGTTTATCTTATTTAATTTTAGCACAGCAACACAGTGTGGAAACAGGAGGTTCAGGCGGGTCTGAATCCCTGAGAAAGAGCCGTTTTCTTGTTCTCAAAGCGCTGGGGGCCGGTGAGTGAATCAGGACAGACAGAACAAAGTGAACAGGTGAGATAGTTTCATTTGGCTCAGTGCTTATTGGACACGGGTCAGATCCACAGAAAGCAGGTCATGGTCCGATTACACAGCAGACAGAGAAGCCAAAGCCATGCTGTGTTCAGTGGAGCTTGACCCAAATGGGCCCGAGCGGAAAGAACAGTTTTCCAGAAACAATTTCCTCCTAGAAATGCTCCTCTTTTTTTTTTTTTCCTACCATCACTGGTCACAGGGGGGCACACTGCAGCCTGCACACGGCTGCTGCTGCTGCCTGCCTCCTGCTTGTGCAGCGCTGCCTGGGACACTGACTCAAGTTTTGTCATCACCATAATCTGAGGTGTGTGTGGGAGTTTCAGAGCTCCTGGGTTCATTTTTTCATACGTGAATGCCTTCATCTTGTCCCCTCTCCTCTTTTTTCTGGGCTATTGAGCAGCCATTGTTGGGAACAGACGGTCATGTGGAAAGCAGAACTGGAATCAAAATGCTCGCAATATACTTGGCTTGCATATTTCACTGGTTTTGTATGGACACCAACAATGTTGTCAACAAAGGGCCGCGGCCGGGTTCAGCCGAGCAACCAATCGGTGTAATTTGAAGTGCGTCAGCAGCTCAACCGGCATCACTTTGTGTGTGTGTGTGTGTATGTGTGTGTGTGTGATTTCGCCATCCAAAGCCAATTAGTCAGAAATGTGGATATGAGCGCTCATTTACACGCCCCATATCAGCTTTTCATCAGACTCCACGTGGTCTGAATAGCTACTGGGGGTCCCGACCTTTCTCATGTCACAGACTCCTGGTGTTAAGTAATCAACTTATGGACTTATTTCCACTTTATTCTACTTTATGCTTCTACTTCCTGTTAGTTGGTTGGTTGGAGCACAAGTTAAAGATTTATCATTTTCATTGATGACGTCAGTGCAACACCTGGCTGTGTGAGTCCTGCAGGGCCTTTTAGATAATAATAACACATCATATTTCATAAGTGTGCTCCTGTGCTATTGTGTGTAGGTTTTGAATTATGCTTTTACCAGGTGATTAAAACCCCTTAAGACCCAAGATCTCTCTCACAGGAGGGCAGGAGCACACATCAAGATAAATACAGATTGAAGAACAAAACAACATCATGTGCAAACGGCCTGCAGATAAGTGCACACACTAGTGTGGATATAAAACATTGGCACTGGTCCAGTGGTCTCCATGCAGTGGCCATTTAACACATTTAAATACAACTAAAGGTCTCAAATAAGTGAAGATCAAATCATTTTGGAGCATTTTGTTTTACATGTTTACAGGCCCAGGTGCTAAAACAGCTTTATTCTCCTTTGCCTTCATTTAATCGTTTAATTTCATGCACTTTAGGATGTGCTATAGCCCTATAAACCATAGCCAATGGACTTCAAATGTACAGTAAATGAGCTTTAAGTTATAATCAAATAAGTAGCCTACAAATCAGGCAAAAGGATAAAAAAAATAAGTGAAAAGGGTTTATGTATTTTATGTTAAATAGCACAAATTGGAAATATTGTGGTGGTTTGTCTGTGGTTTGCATGTGCTCCTCTTATTAAACACATTTAATCCTTCTATATCTGCTGGAAGTCTCTCCCTGCTGGACTCCCTGAACTTCTCCCAAGGTCCTTTGGAGGTCCGGGTCCCTCATGTTGGGGAGCCCCCCTGTGGTGGTGGTGGTGGTTGTGTAAACCTCCATCCATCCATCCATAAGTGCCAGCTCCGACTGAACCAACTGGAATGTTCCTTTAAGTCATAGAGGAGGAGAAAAAAAAACGGAGGAGGAGGAGGAGGTGGGGAAGAGGAGGAGGAGCTGGCGCACGGTGCTGTCACTACACTGGCTCTCCGTCTCCCTGCGCTCCTTAGAAATAGATCTGCGGGGCAGAGCGGGCGGACGGAGCTCCCTCTCACTTCACTCTCTCAACTGTGTTAAGGGGAAATGAAACACGCTGCAGGTCGCGCCGGAGCTGCAGACGAGCTGGACTTCTCCGTTCACTCCTTCTCCTTCTTCACGTCAGCGGCTCAGGCTCAGCGGGACATCACACAACACCGTCCGGGATCATGTTATTTTCTCCTCCGGCTGAGTTACTACCGCCTTATTGGATCGCAGCTGAGTGAAAGAGAGAGTCCGCATTGGATTTGAACCTACGCACTTTTCATTTTGTTGGTTTTTATTTTTCACATCGGATGAGATCTTGTATCTAACTTCAGTGTAACTCCAGTGGATCCACTCTTCCTCTCCCTCTCCTCTTCCTCCCTCTCGTTACTTCGGATTATCCCTGCAAATAAGGAGATATGTTGGTTGTATTTGTCATCAGCCTGGCCTTGTTGTCAGATGCAGGTGAGTGTTGCTCTGGTTGTTTTCCTCACATTTCACATCTCTATTGTCAGACTGATTGTTACTGATGCAACAATGTGCAGAGGGACAAGTGCATCAATGCAGAACTCGCCTAGACTTTCAGGCAGTTTAATCTCCACCTGGTTTCACTTCCTTCTGCGGATTTGTGACACATTAAGCCACATGTTAAAAGTTTAGAGTCTATTTTTGAATAATTAACTAAAATATTAACGTACAGTTTCCTTATTAACCTAATGGAAGAGCAGAACATTAGAGATGTATGTTGAACTCATTGTTCTTGAATGTGACAAATGCGGATGGAGGTTTGGTATTAAAAAAAACAATGAAAGTTGTGATTTATATATTTTGAGGTTATGTCTGCATCACTGGTTTCCAAATTAGGAACCCTCAAGTTGTTGCACATTAAAATGAAGTTTATAATAATATAATTTTACTCTTTATAATGGAATATTATTATTTTTAAGCCCAATGGGAGACTGAATGTGGATGATTATAGCGTCAGTCTTCCTCCCATGACCTCCTCACCTATAGTTATGTAACGCAGCGTGAACTCCAGTTTAACATCTGCTGAGAGAAAAAAAAAGAAGAAGAGAGAAGTGAATCCAGCCTCTTAAGGTTTAATCTGCATCTGTCTGTGAGGTCTTGACATGAAAAACAAAGAGAGCTCCAGGTTTAAGATAATAAATCCACTGAGGGAGATGACACCGTGGCCCCTGGAGCGGGTGGAGGGAGGGGGTTTACGAAGCGTCTGGAAGGCGTCTGAACTCACTGCTCATCCTCCTCCTCTGAGCTGCCAAACTTTATCTGTGTCAGAGTCCACGCTGGCTGCAGCGTGCGGCGGCCGGCAGGTGCACAAAGCCTCCATTATCCCCCTGTTTTCTTTTTTTTGTGTGTGTGCATAACGTTTCCAATCGAGGTAAATCACTTGACTTTTGTCCACACACTCTCACTATCACATGCACACACACCTTAACTCAGCCTCAGGTGTGTAATGTCTGCTCACAAAGCCAGATTTCTGCAGGGCCAAGTGGGTGAACGCAGCCTCACGAGACATTTTTATTGGTTAATATGGTCAATTATTAGACAAACATCACAACGGTATCAGCTGAAAGGAGGGGAGACGTGCTTTTATTACAATTTTTGCTTTGAAATCTGGACTCAAAGGTCGATTCCTCTTAAATTTCAATAAAAAAAAACTACTTATCGCTTATCTCTACTGGTGGAAGTAAAGGTGGCTTTTATCTCACTCCTCTCCAATTCAACAGGAAGTGCAGTTGTTTGGGTGGACGGACCCTTTAAGCTCAGTGCCACACCTTGCCATACCGACCTGACACCCACACTTTCACTCTTTTTTTCTTGCTTGCTCTCTGTTACATCACCACAGCCCATATTTGCAGAGTGCATGTGTAAACGTTTTCTTTCTTTTTCTTTTTTTTCTCTCTCCTCCGTTCATCCAGGTCTGACGGTGGAGGTGTTTCGTGCAGGTGTGGCCCCTCGCTGCGAGAGCCGGGCCTGCAACCCCCGCATGGGTAACTTGGCCCTGGGTCGCCGGGTGCTGACGCAAACCGTCTGCGGCAACAACGGCACCGAGCTCTACTGCTCCTACTCCGACCCCAACGCCAACTCGGCCTGCGCCGCCAAATGCGCAAAGTGCAACGCTGGCCTGCCGCTCCTGTCCCACCTGGCCGGCGCCATGTCCGACTCCTCCTTCCGCCACCCCAACACCTGGTGGCAGTCGGCCGAGGGCGTGGAGTCGGAGACGGTGCAGCTGGACCTGGAGGCCGAGTTCTACTTCACCCACCTCATCGTGGTGTTCCGCTCGCCGAGGCCTGCTGCCATGACCCTGGAGAGGTCACAGGACTTCGGGCGGACGTGGAAGATGCTGCAGTACTACGCCGGCAACTGCAGCCACGCCTTCGGGCTGGAGGAGGGCGGGCCGGGCCGGGACGGGGCCACCTGCACATCCAAGTACTCGGGGGCTTATCCCTGCAACCGTGGAGAGGTGAGGACAAATTAATGACACACTGCTGATCTAAACGACTACTTTTGTCGATAACGTGATATATTTACAGGGTTTAGAGCTAAAATGAAATCAACTTCTGACTGCTGACCACTCGGGTAGGAGGCAGGCTACCACTACCCATACACTTCCAGCATTTGAGCTAAGCTAATTACGGGCGAAGCGGCTCCATCTCCCTTGTTACTGCACGCACAGTCGAAATGATGGTGTCTATCTGCTTGTCATCAACTCGTGAGTGAGGCAAGACATGAAAAAAAAATTGTTGGCAGTATCCCTTTAATGCCTGTTTGAAGTCCACTTAGTCCGTCTGCACATTGTACAACATTCTCTATTCTTAGACCCGTCAACAGGCATTCAGTGTATTTCCACTCTCTATATAGCAGCCTTTGTAGGTGGAGTCCACCTTTCCCACACAGGACTCGTATTGCCGACCGACCCACAGGGGGATTCACAGAAAATGACTCATGCACGCACGTACAGGACATTATGCACCAGACAAAAGACATTCAGACGTTCAGAGTTCAGCGTGTCCGTGTCGGATGGCGCAGCTGATTGTCTTCTTTAGTCTCCTCTATTAAAATAACATAATGCGGACGAATCCCACAGTTGTTTGGCTGCGCTGCAACAGAGCTATCGGTTACCGCAGTGAACTTCTGTTGTGTTTCTGACAGAGACGCCGCCGCCCATGATGATGGGATGGATTACACGTTTTGTTTTATATTGACCTCAACTCTGGGACTTTAACTTGTAAAATTATTTTTATACTATAAGTTCCGACGAACTTTCAGAGTTATCAAAACGCTTTTGGAGTTCCAGAGGGGGCCCGAAAGTTCTCCAAACCCTTCCTCGGTGGTGAATTATCGATTTTGGGTGAAGCATCCCTTTAAGGATTGTATAAGTACTAGATGAGTAGATGTAGGTGGGACTAATTACAGTGGAGTAGTGTTTTTCTTTCCCTCCTTCAACAGATTGCACCACACTCCTAACTCCTCTGAAATTATGAAGCAACACCTTGACTCACCTCTGTCCTCATTTTAGGCGTCCTTGTTTGTTCTGGATCAGATTTGAATTCCACAAACACAGTTAACACACCTGCAGTGACTCACTTAAGGGGGGGGTGTGGGGGGTGGTCGTTGACTGGAAGCGTTTACTACTCAGCTTTTCTTTGAATGAGCAGCTGATGATGTCATGTAACACGATGCACGCGATGTACGACAGGTAAATCAAACCTCCAGGGCACAGATTTCTCAATATTCATCTCCATCTTTACCCCCCCCTCCCCTCCCTTCCCCTCCCTCCTTCGTTTCACTCATGCAAGTAAAGTCACGCAACACATGCGAGAGTCATACGGCGCACTTAGCAGAGCGGGGAGCAGCCAGGTGCAGGAGGAGGAGGAGGAGGGAGGGAAGGAGGGGGGCGGGGGGGGCGAGTGCATGTGCATGAGTGAGTGTTTAATAGGCGTACTTTGACTGTAGCACGAGAGGGCTTCCTGAAAGTCCATTGATGTTTAATTGAAGCAGTGTGTGTCGGGGAGCTGCTCTGCAGATGTGTATGTGTGTGTGGAGGCACATGCGGAGCGCGGCGCTGCTGCGGCTGCTGCTGCGGCGGCTTCGCCCCCCCGCAGCGCTCTCATGTGTAATGAGTGTTTACGCCCTCTCTCCCTGCTACTACTCCTCCCTGACAGCTGCTGTGGACTTATTCTGCTGCGGGGCCATAAATCTCTCCCTTTATGCTCCTGCTGCGTTCCTGTTTTTCAATTTTTACTAACTCCTCGGTGTGTGTGTGTGTGTGCACGCGTAAAGAGAAACCATTGATGCTCAGAAAAGCAACAACTGCTCACATCTAAGAAAAGGAGGGCTTCATTTTCATTCATTCCCATGCATATTTATTTATTTATCTTTAATCTTGCTGTATGGTTTTATAACCTGTTTCATTGCTCTGTTAATATTGTGTAACATTTATCAGAACCACATTGGATGAATTACTGACGTAAGCGCTGCTGATCACTGTTAACGAACTGGAGAATGTGCTGAGTCGAGCAAATACTTCCGTCAAGGCCAATGTCGAACGACAGCACACACCCGACTCCAGAGGAAGGAAATTCAGATTCAGATTGTTGCCAAATTTTAATGAGTTCATATCTGACCTGTCACCTGTTCCTCCACCAAGGACTGACCATTGCAGCTTTAAAACCTCTAAAACTCTCTTTTAGTGGATGAAAGTGTGAAAACTGCTCGCAGCTTGTTTCCTGCTTCACACGTCGGCTTCAGCCACCTGTGCCAGGAGCACGACCTCCGCCCTCTAACCCGCCGACTGTTGACCCGGAGGTTAAAAGAGGTCAAGTAGAGCCGTGACAGAGCAGCTGCTGCTTCTGCTGTTGCTGCTCAGCTGTTCACACTTTTCCTGTTTCTGCAGGTCTTTTATTATCACCTGCAAATGATAGGCAAACTCTTACCTGTGCAAGGTGATGACAGGAAAACCTCATAGAGTAGCACAAATATATGCACCTGCTTCAGTTCTAAGATGACGAGTAATATTATCTATTTGTTCAGGGAGTTTAAGGTTCAAGGTTTATTTACTGATTACTGACTGTCGTTTGACAGAAAAAGCTAACTTACTGAATATTTTCTAGAGCTTTCAGCCACATCTTATGCGTCATTTGTGATATTTTACATGAAATCACCAATTGAAACAGAACTTAATTGTCACTCCAAGACTTTTCCAAGTAAAAACACAAAAAAATCCGATTTTTCTTTGTGTAGTTGGGCATTTTTCCGTATATTATAGACTAAACAAGGAATAAACACATGAATTAATTATGAAAATAATCTTTTGACCATTTGGAGGATGAAATAAGGTCATAAAACATTAGCGCACACCTCCATAGAGTAAGAAGAATAGTGAAAAATACAACTGCGGCACTAATAAGCAGTGACAAATATTAAAACGCTGTGAATCGGGGACGGAGCACCTGAGTTTTAGCTCCAGGTAAAGTTCACCTGCGTGTGTGTGGGAGAAGGCTGGAAGCGATTACAGGCGGCAGGTATTCTCAGCTTTCTGCCTCTCGTGTTTCTCCTGCAAACATGAAAGCATGTCATCTCTTGCGCTGAAAGCTTTTCGTGTTCACCTGTAATGTGGGGAAAAGGTGGTGTGTGTGTGTGTGTGTGTGTGTCTGTGTGTGTGTGTGTGTGTGTAGAGGACTCCTTGTCTTATTTATGAGGTCAGCTGGGCTGGAAGAATGTGAGTGTTTGTTGTAGAGACTGACCTCCTTAGGGAAGAGAGTGAGGCAGACCAGCCAACACACACACACACACATTTTCTCCCTCTTTTCCACAGTTCCTCAAGCACACACACACACACTCGCCCATGCCCTTTCAGATAAACACATACAGTCGGCTCTCCGTCTGTTGGCTGGGAAGGAAGTGCCGTTGCTCTGATGGATGTTGGTACTGTTGGCTAGACACCCATCCCCCCTCTCTGTTTCGCTCTCTGTCTTTCTCCTTCCATCAATGCCCATTGTGCCTGTTTACCAGATTACAGTCCACAGTGCTTTGATGGAATTAGGCCTGTGAAAGCCAGACTTACTTTATTTTTCAGACCCCCGAAACAGGAAGAAAGATTATAAGTGGACACATGGCTCAGAGAGTGCAACCCGCCTCGCCTCAGAGAGAGAGAGAGAGACAAAATTCAATAATGTGCCCATTTGGCTGGAAATGTGTTGCACAGTGGAACGGGAAGTGTAAAACTTTCACCTACAGAACGAGCTTTAACTTCCTTTATAGAGCAAAGTTTCTCAGACTCTCGCATTAGTTACAGTTAGTATGTAACCTCAGGGTTTTCCCTCATAAAAAAAGTTGGGAAAGTGTGTCTTCATATCTTGAAATCTGTAATTTTGTAACCTTAAAGGGATAGTTCAACATTTCGGCAAATTGGCCCATTGCTATAATCCCTATAGTCATAGCAGTGGGTTCATTACCTTTAATTGTCGGTGCAAGCTATTTTTAGAACGGTGGAGCAGAGCCGTGAGCTGCTCAGAGCTACGCTACGGAGGCTCATGGGATTTCTTGTTTTCCTTCATCAAACTCATCAAATACACAATCCAACAACTCCACAACGCTCTGGTGGACAAGTTGTGACCTGCACATTCACCACGCTATGAGATAATAACACAACGTTACCAGACTGAGTTGTTTTAGAGGGAAATTCATGCAAAACCGCCGATGCCCGTTCCCTCTGCATTTACCTAACTTGTCCACCAGAGCGTTTTGAAGTTGTTGGGTTGTGTATTTGATGAGTTTGATGAGGGAAACCAAGAAATCCAACAAGAAATGCAAGAATATCAGAGATCTACTCAATCAAAACTTGTCCCATAGTGCTGTCAGTGGTGACCTTTTAGTCATGGTTTACTGCAAAAAAATATTAATTTCAATAATAATTTCTACTCTTGAAACCTAGAAAATGCTTAAAATAATCAAATGTGAAGCCACAATGTGATAATATGCAGCTCATTGCATGTTATAATCCTTTAAAATTGTTTTAAAAACCAAAGCTTATGACCGAGAACACTGTCCAGTTTCTTGTCTTTGTATTGTTTCGCCCCTCTCAGTGTCCTCAGAGTTACATCTGCTCAGGACGCAGCTCCACGTAAACACCAGTGTCATCGGCGTATGTGCGAACGCTAATATTTGGTCAGAGGAAACATGAGAGCCATAAATTGTGGAAGTAGTAAAAGGCCTCTTGTGGAATTTGTGTTGTGTTGTGAAGGAATCCAACAACGAGGACGTGATTTTTTTTTTATCAGTGCGTGTCTCTATGTGTGTGTGTGTGCGTGTGCATGCCAGCGTGGTTGTGTGTGTGTGTGTGCTGGTGTTGCCGTGGTGTCGCCGGGCTGTCGCAGGCCTTTTGTGCGGCCCTGAGTTATGTGAAGCTGCATCTCCGTCCCCGTCTTTGTCTAGGGCCCTGCTCTCCGTGCTCTCCCGCGGACCGGCGCCCCTCGTCCTATTTGTCGTGTTCTCTTAATTGCGGACCACAATGCTGTGACCCCGTGACCTTTCGCAACAACAGGGAAATTAATAGCGCTCCTCCTCCCATCACGCTCTCGGCCAGTCATCCAGCCAATCAGGGAGCCGCATGGGGGCCTTTCTGCTTGCATCTCAAACCAAAGCTTCATCCAAAGAAAACACACACACACACACACACACACACACACACACACACACATACACACACACATACTACGCACCCAATGATATCAGTGACAGCTCGCCAGTGAAAACAACACACACTTTTGGTAAAGAGACACACTGCAAACACACACATTTTTTTTCTTTCTCTCACAGCGAGAGTTTGGGGCAGACACCAACTTTTTCACACCCCCCGACAACAGCAGCGGTGTTGGTTGCTAGTGGCAGCTGTAGCCATGGCGACGGCAGCCCACAATGGGGTGTTGGATTTGAAGGATGTCCAGGGACCAGACAGAGTAAAGAGAGAGAGAGAGAGGAGGAGAGAAAGAGGGGGAGAGAGGGAGGGAGGGAGAAAGGTTCGTTGTGCTAATTTAAGGACATCCAGCCAACACCCTCACGTCCATGTGTCATGTGAGGATGTGGTCGATGATGTCGGGGTGTAAGGTCACGGTTTAGTGCGCGAACGATACCAAAACAAACCCCCCCCCCCACCCCCACCCCCTCCATTAACATGACAGATGTAATGACATGAGCAGCATCAATGAAGCTGATTGTGCCTCTGAATACGTAAAGTCTAACCGCGTTAAATCATGAAGTAGGGCTGCAAGAATTTTATTATCTTTTTCCGCAACCGTAAAAACACCCAAGGGCAACAAAGCAAACTGGTCACTTGACCTTTCCACCTCCTACAACTTTCAAACTTAAAGGGATAGTTAAACATTTTGGCAAATTGACCCATTGCTATAATCCCTATGGTCATAGCAGTAGGTTCGTTACCTTTAATTGTCAGTGCAAGCCATTTTTTGAACGGCGGAGCAGAGCCGTGAGCTGCTCAGAGCTACGCTATGGAGGCTCATGGGAACTTCTTGGTTTCCCTCCTGTACATTCACCACACTATGAGATAATAACACAATGTTACCAGACAGAGTTGTTTTAGAGGAAAATACAGAGACAGCTTGACGAAAATCTGCCCCCGACAGGAATGTGCATCAGCAGTTTTGCATGAATTTACCTCATAAACAACTCGTAATGTTCCGTTATTATCTCATAGCGTGGTGAATGTGCAGGTCTCATTTTGTCCACCAGAGCATTTCACCAGCTAATCAGATTATGATAAGGGTAATCGAATGTTGATCTGATTGCTCTAACACCTGTAAACCATTGAACTCAACACAGTCCCTCTCTCCATCTTCGACCAACAGGTGATCTTCCGGACCCTCCCTAAGTGGGAGTCCCTGGACCCGTTCGGCCTGGAGGGCCAGCAGCAGCTGAGGGTGACCAACGTCCGCATTCGGCTCCTGAAGAACCAGCCGTGTCCCTGCCAGGCCAAAGACCTCTCCTCCTCTTCCTCCGCCGCCCGAGAAGCCCACCCCACCCGACACTTCGCCATCTACGACCTGATAGTGAAGGGGAGCTGCTTCTGCAACGGCCACGCCGAGCAGTGTGTCCCCGCGCCGGGATACCAGCCGATCAGAGACCGCACCAACCACGTGGTAAGAGACTCCAAGGAAAGGATTAGATTTTGAAATTGAATAAATTAGAGAGCGTGGGCGTTCATTCTTGATCTTGCAAAACACAACAAAGTCAGATCATTGGCAGATTTCAGCTGCACCTCTGCAGAGGAGAAAAAAATTTAATTTGTTTATATTTCTCCTTATCAGTAATTATATTTCAACCTTTAACGCCATGATGCTGATGCGCCAACTTTAATGTGTTTTTGATGATTATCTCCATTATTGGTAAGCAGCCATGGGCAGGTTCTGCACTTGTTCTGAGGAAATCAAGATTATAGGGCATGATAGCTGGAGACTCAATGGTTTGTTCACTTGGTGTTGGCAGTTGTGTTAATAACAGAGTGAAGAAAGAGGAGGAGGATGGCCTCTCCTCGTTCTCCTGTTTCCTCTGAACTCCCGCCTCCGTCTGCTCTGATAAACAGCTGCTTTTCCGCTGATAACGAACCCTGAGAGATGGAGATATTGATTCAGCCGCCCGGGTTAATGATGGTGTTGATGTGTGTGTGCGTGTGCATGCGTGTGTTGATAAAGGTGTGAACAGACAAACAGTGTTATTGCTGGACATAACATAATAATATGAGGGATTCTTCACGCTCCTATCGCAGGCATCTCCACAAAAACAGAAACGCTGGGTGACTTTGAAGCCGAGCGAGAATCTGTTCCGCCGCAATCAGCGAAGCACAACAGGGAAAGTGAGAGTCAACACGGAGTTTCCTTTACAATTTATAAAAGACATTTAGAGATAGTAAACAAGATGTCAGCCTCGTTATTTCCTGCAAAAACACGACGCAAACACGGAGCTTTTGTTCAGTTCAGCCACACCGATTCAGAAAGACCGAGTTTCATATGTCACAACCCCGAGGAACCAATCACATCGAGCAGAGACGAGGGGGCGGGGCTAAAATGAATCATAAACCTTGTCAGTGCAGAGTTAGTCAGCCTTGCTACAACTAATCAATCAAACTAGCGTGCATGCATTTGCATGGTGGGAGGAAACTGGACAACCTGCAGAAAATCCACAGGGAGAGCATGCAAACAGGGCCGGGGATCGAACCCAGAACCTCCACACTGCACCACTACTGTGCTTTTACATCTGTAACATTGTGTTCTTGACTATTTTCCACCTTTTAGCATTGAAATATCCTTATTTCTAATCTTTCAGCCATTGTATTTTCATCGGATTTGGCTGATTTGGGCTAAATTGATGCACATCTGTTTAGTCTGCACTTTGATTTTTAATGGTAAAGATCATTATGTCGTTCATTTTTAATTCTGAGCACCTTCGTATCGCCCTTTCGATTATTCCCCGTTATGTTGTGCATGAAACGATAAAAAAACCACAACAAAAACCTCCCACAACTCGACACGAGATCAAATTCTGTCTGATACTGATATGAAAACGGAGAGAAAAAACGTTTCCACGTGACAAATGAGGAGGATGATTCATGTGTGTTTTCTTTGCCGATACGGAGGGTTTCTCCATCGAAGCGGCCTGTAAATCTTTAAGTCTCACTGTTTTCACGCAAGAAAATCCCAGAGCGGCTCCTTTTGAGAGTTTTTCTGGAGGATTTCCTTCTTCTGAGGTTCGAAAATCCTCTGAAACACCGTTTAAACCGCCGGACTGCGAAGCTCTCCTCTGCACGCGAGGGCCATAAAAACAATCATGAATCATTTTAATGGGATATGAAACTAAATAGCTTTTTTTTATTCTTCTTTTTTCAAACCACAAATATTAGTCTGGCTGCACCTATGAAAGGCTTCAAGTTTGAACGGTAAATCCGTCTTAACCGACCTCACAACATTACCTCAGGTCATCATCAGTGTGTGTGTGTGTGTGTGCGTTTGGTAAACACACAGATGTTATATAAGTCCCTTTTCCCGCCTATCAGCATTTGTGCGTTGTTTTGTGTCTCTGTGTCGACCCAGAGCCGTCTGTTTTCGGACAAAACCCAAACAAGCAGCGCAGCACAAGACAGGAGATGAGGGCAGAGATTACCGATCACTCAGGGAGGAGGGGAAGGGCGTGTGTGTGTGTGTGTCTGTGTGTGTGTGTGTGTGTGGTTAGGCATTTTTCAGCTTTTTATAAATGTGTGTGTATAAGTGTATAAGTGTGTGACCTCTCATAGCAGCTTTAGTGTAGTGCATGTTCAGCCGTATATAAACATACAACGCAACTCTATTCATACATGAACAGTGCGTTGTTTGTTTGGTCTGCTGTGTGTGTGAGGTGCGTGTGCTTAAGCATGCAATGTTTTGTCTGCTCCCTCCGTGTGTGTGTGTGTGTGTATGTGTGTGTGTGTGTGTGCGCGCAGTAATCAGCGGTGAAAGTGGTCGTTAGGGTTGGAGGAGTCATTACTGCCCCAGACGCTGTGAGTGAGTGCTGGGGATGAAGGGATCAGTTTGTTTGTTGTTGTTGTTTGCTGTTGTTGTTTTGTGCTCCTGGACCCCCACATGTCTGTTAGTTAGCCACAAAGCCAACACACACACACACGTACACACACACATAATGACATCCAGGGCAAGCTACTGGAGCGTTTGCAGCAATTAGTCCAGCCTGTGTGTGTGTGTGTGTGTGTGTTTTCTTACTTGTTCCCTGCTGCTTCTTCTTCATGAGTTTGCTTTGCACCTACTTCCTGTCCCTCTCTTCTTTATGGTATTAAACATAAAAAATGTAGATAACTGATCACAGGCTGCTGCAGACAGTAGGAGAAGAAGAAGAAGAAGAAGAAAAAGAAAGAAAGAAAGAAAGAAAGAAAGAAAGAAAGGAAGAAAGGAAGAAAGGAAGAAGAAGGAAAGGAAGAAAGAAAGGAAGAAGTCAGAATAAAGGAAGAAGAGGAAAAAGAAAGACAGAAGAAAAAGAAAGAAACGAAGAAGAAAGAAAGGAAGAAGAAAAAAGAAAGAAAGGAAGGAAGGAAGGAAGACGAAAGAAAGGAAGAAGTCAGAATAAGGGAAGAAGAGGAAAAGAAAGACAGAAGAAAAAGAAAGAAACGAAGAAGAAAGAAAGGAAGGAAGAAGAAAAAAGAAAGGAAGAAGTCAGAATGAAGGAAGAAGAGGAAAAAGAAAGACAGACGAAAAAGAAAGAAACGAAGAAGAAAGAAAGAAGTAGTAAGTTAGAAGAAGGAAAGGAAGAAAGAAAGAAAAAAGGAAGGAAGAAGTAGAAAAAGAAAGAAAGAAAGAAGAGGAACGGGAGCAAGAAGAAGAAGAAGGAGGTTAGGAGACAAGAGGTTAGGAGATATGGAGGTTTAACAGCTCAGGTGAAGTTATCACGGTGCCATCGTTTTATCTCCTGTCGCTACAATCGCGAGGTAAACAGTAGAAATGCTGTTGTTCATGTTACAAAGTAATCCACCAGGAATGTTCCTGGCTTCCTCGCTGGTATGGTTTTTTTGCCAGACCCCCCCCATGCCCCCCCCACCCCACCCCCTCACCCTCTCACCCCCATCCTACCTCCCCCTCCCTCCTCTTCGTCCTTCTGGCTCCGTTTAAATGCCTTTTTAATTGTATCATTGAACATTTACCAACGGTTCTGTACATTTAGTGAGTTTTACATCATCTTCCTGTGCAATATTTCAAGCTTATATTAGCTTCTGCAGTTTAGCCAATAACGATGGCTCTGGCCATATTTTAGTAGATGATGATGATGATGATGATGATGATGATGATGATGATGATGATGATGATGATGATGATGATGATGATGATGATGATGATGATGATGATGATGATATGCATGTCCTGCGACTCTCAGGAGTTTCCAGAAGTTTCTTCTCTTATCAGTCGACCCTGCTGTGTCGTCTGTGTCGACTTGATGTGATTGCGTGTGTGCAGCTCTCAGTGTGTACGTTTGTTAATTGTCCCGTATCACGGTATGGTAAACATGTGAAATGGGTTGAAATACCAGCAGCAGCAACATCTGGACCCGAGCCAGATGCTGCTGCTGCTGGTGGTTGACTTCTTCTTCTTCCTTCACCTCTTCCTTCTTTTTCTTATTCCTTCTTTTTCTTCTTCTTCTTCTTCCTCCTCCTCCTTCTTCTTTTTCTTCCCCTTCTTCTTCTTCTTCTTTCTACTTCTGTCTTCTTCTTTTTCTTCTTCTTCCTCCTCCTTCTTCTTCTTCTTTTTCTTCTTCTTCCTCCTCCTTCTACTTCTTCCTCTTCCTCCTTCTTCTTCTTTTTCTTTTTCTTCTTCATCCTCCTTCTTCTTCCTCCTCCCCCTTCTTCTTCTTCTTCCTCCTCCTCCTTCTTCTTTTTCTTCTTCTTCTTTCCCCTTCTTCTTCTTCTGTCTACTTCTGTCTTCTTTTTCCTTCTTCTTCTTCTTCCTCCTTGTTCATCTTTTCTTTTTCTTTTTCCATTCCCTTCCTTTTCATGTGTTCTGGACTTTTTCATGAATGGCTTCATCTTGTTCAGTTTGGCGATAGTGTCATTAGGTCTCCTGCCTCCTGTTTCCCTCGACCTCTCGTTTATGCAATTGCTCCCCTTATTAGTGCGACTGAAATTGTGTGTGTCTGTGTGTAAAACCAGTCATGTGTGCCTGTGCATGCATGCATGCGTGTGTGTGTTTATATGTGTGTGTGTGTGTAGCATGACAGATCTGGGGTCAGTTCAGACGCAGGACATGTTGTTTATAGTTGTGCTCTTACAGCATGTGGATGTGTTTAAGTCCTATATGCAGTACAGTGTGTGTGTGTGTGTGTCTGTCTGTGTGTGTGAGAATTGGAGCCTATCAGGAGCCGGTGACACATCACACACACCGTGGGAAACCAAGGCAAGACCCAGTGTGTGTGTGTGTGTGTGTGTGTGCGTTTGGTTTCCATGCATGTGTGTGTGTCTGCCTCTGTAATCATTGTATAATTGTGCGTCCTACATTACAGTTGCACGGTGTAACGCAAACAAATAAAGAGCTTCCTCAGATGCCTGGCTCGCCCCCCTCCTTCAATCATTATCCAGCATGCATGGCATTCCAGCTCGCAGGAATGACAAGGAGATTGTTATTGTGCTCTCAGTGCTGCATACTTGCACTCTTCACACACACACACACACACACACAAACACACACTGTGAAACACACACACACAGGCTTTTCAGAGCAGAGGCCCGTTCTTGTTTCCAGTGATGAAGCCAAACAATCAATCTCCATTCACTAATTTCCAGTTTCGAGGGCGTAAAGAGGAAAAGAGACGGAACAAGAGGAAATCAGGAAATCAGAGGGAGGGAGGGGGTTGATGGAGGAGGAAGAGGAGGAGGGGGGGAGAAAGAAGAGGAAGGACTGGGAGTATTATGGGTAAAAAAAAAAAGCAAAAGGAGGTGAAGAAATGGTGGAGAATGAGTGTGAAATGTAAAAGGAAAAGTGACATGGAGCTACATTTGTGTCTTTATTATTCAATCAAAAGTTAATTTAAACAAACAAGATATTTTCAATCAAAACAAACTTCACTTCAGTCAAAAGCAAAACATTTCAATCAAAGGAAAAAGGGGTTTGAATGCAAAAATATATATATTTTAGACCCAAAAAATTGCATTCGACCACTTTTTTTTCTTTGATTGAGGTGAGTTATTATTTGATTGAAAATATTTTGTATATCTTTTTTGTATTAAAGTTATATTATGGGTAGAATATTTGTCTCTTTATTATGCCATCAAAAAAAGTTGATAAAACAACTCACTTCAATTAAATGTATCTCCATAGAGTAACGTCTTCACACAGGAAACGTCCCTCCCCATCACACTGACCTCTTTGTTCCGTCCGTCCTTCTACGTCTGTCTGTCATTTTCTTTTTTCCTTTTCTTTTTTTTGCCTGTTGCTAATGAGCTCTTCCTCTCCATCTCCCTCTCTCTCTCTCTCCCTCAGGTCCATGGGAAGTGTGTGTGCAGACACAACACTGCAGGTGACCACTGCGAGCGCTGCGCTCCGCTCTACAACGACCGACCCTGGCAGCCCGCCGACGGCCTGACGGGGGCGCCGCACGAATGTCGGAGTGAGTCGAAAAACACAAATGCAAAACAAAAACGCACCCACGCACAGTTGCACACACACCTCGTTACACTTCGCTACACAACATACAGGAATGTTATGCAACGTGGTTTCTGCTGGAGCTTCACTGTGTTGCAGACTTCAGGTGCAGGACTTCATCTAACACAGTTTTCATACACGGCCCGTCTAAAAAAAACGCTTTTAGCTTTGATTACGACGTGCATTTGCTGAGGCATCGTTTCAATAAGCTTCTGCAAAATCAACACATTGCATTAATTTCAATGGGGTTCAGTCACATTGGACCACATTTCTTCCCTAGATGATAGTTCCCTACTGTCCTTCCAGTTTTTAATAATGCAATGGACGGTTATTAACCCAATTTTAGTCGTCTCAGTAATCTACTTAGATGGTTTTATTTGCTTGATGCCAATAATTTGACCCTTCTGAAACAGATTAACATCTTTTCCACGACCATAGGATGCGTTTTCTAAGAAATGAGAATGCAATGCTGCAATAATTATCCAATGGGAGGCTCTCAAATCCAAGTAGTGACTTTTTTTTCTTTCAGTATGTATTCTTACATCATAAAAAGAAATAAAGTAGGTCCATGTCAAGCAGAACCAATATGTTGAACTTGTTGAACAGGTTTAGCTGCTGCATGTGGTCAAACATCAATCTAGTGTGTCCATGATATAGACATTTAACACCACATATTCCTTGCTGTATTTCCAGACGCCACTTTTCCGAAAGACAACAGGTACACAGGTAGTGAAGCGCTACTCGACTAACAATGATAACTCTGTGTACTCGTACTGTACTGAATAGTGAATACACTGTTGAACAGAGCATGATGTCCAAGCTGAGGTCGGTTTTCAAGGAGGAAAGGAAGGTTGGCTTCAGCTTCAAGAGACGGAAAGACTCAGAAAATTACAAGAAAATGAAGCCAAACAAATGGACAATCAGCGTTTTTTTCTTTTTTATCAGATACATGAAGGATTGTGACTGATAAAAAGGAAAAAAAACCTCAAACTGAAGACATAATGAACATAATGGAACAAACAAAGGGACCTTTTGGTGTCTTTATAAGCATAAGTAGCTATAAAATGAGGTTTCACATTAAAAAACGCCTCGAAATGTTCATAAAAAAACTTCTGCTTCTCTGCAGAATCCGTCCATTGAGTCTAACCTCAGTCGTTCTCGCCGACTCGGCTCCTCAGTAACCATGGCGTCCTGTCTCTCTCTCCTTCTCCTGCAGAGTGTAAGTGTAACGGTCACGCTCAGAGCTGCCGGTTCGACTGGTCGGCGTGGCGCGAGTCGGGCCAGCGCAGCGGAGGCGTGTGCGACTGTTTGCACAACACCGAGGGGCGGCAGTGTCAGAAGTGCAAGGTGGGCTTCTACAGAGACCCCCAGCGACCGCCGACCGCCCCGGACTCCTGCAAACGTAAGACACACACACACAAGAGACACAGACACACAAACACGACTCTCTGACTGGTAAACAGGAGACGCAGGCCCGACGCCGTGAAACAAACCGTGACGCAAGGAACACGTTGTGAAATGTCATAAAGTGTAATTGATGATACCCAGTGTTGACAAAACGTTGCTAGCGTGAATCACAACATCACACATGCACAAACACACGCACACACACGCACGCACCACGGCGACCTGGCACGGCCGCTCTCATTATCCAGCGAGGAATGCCGTTGAGGACTGACATCGCAAGCCGGGACGTGCTGGATAACGCCGACTCCTGATGGGCACCTGGCTCAGTCTGTGTGTCTGTCTGTTTGTCTCACTGTTTGTGTGTGTGTTTAGAGACGGCGTGCTCCATCCAAGGTTTACGCCATAGTTAATCATCAGATGGCGGCATTCCTACGTCTTGACACACAGCCCTCCTCCTCCTCCCGCTGCTTGTCCATCTCCAGCTTGTTTTGCTTCTCATTTTTCATCCGTGACTCAGAGCGTGAGTCGCTTCAGGGTAATCATTGGTAGTATAGTTGTTGTAAGTGTGTGAGGGTCGTCTCTGCATCTGTGTGTGTGTCTGTGTGTGTGTGTGTGTGTAGGCGGGTTGTGCGGCTCGCTGCCCTCCGGTGATGAGACGAGTCTTAAGTAAACACCAGATAGTCATCCATAAACACGACAGTGGCTACATTCTCCCTCTGATTATCTCTCTTGATTTGACCCAGGCAGCGCAGTCCTGCTGCAGGTATGCTGCTGGACTCACACATGATTACTCAACTCTGTGTGTGCATGTGTGTCTTGCACATGCACACACATACACTCTAACCCATGCACACACACACACACACACAGACGTCTCATTGAATTCAAAACAACTGTCAAGCTGCACCAGACCATTGAACAACACCTGTGTGGAGGGAGGGAGACGATCAGCCCGATTTTTTTTTTATTACTCAGACTCGACGTGTTGTTGTTGTGTTTCTGTTTTCTCTTTCCTCATGACAACACACACATTATCAGACAGCGAACACACTCGCAGCACAGTCTCTATCGCTCGTAAATATGATCCAAGGTCTTATGACTCGTGTTGTTGCCACTCACTGGTGATGGTGAACGTTGGAGCTCGGACGGCTGATTCCCATTATCTCACAGTGATTCTGCTCCTGGCGCAGCTGCAGGACGCCACGGTAACAACACAGCACGTTTACTTTAACGCTGTACGAGAGTTTATTATATAAAGTATTTATTTTATCTCATTTACATGCGTTTCTATGAAGTGCTCTTATTTTGGAACAGGTTTTCTTTTATTTTGAAAATCTGACTGCAAGAAAAACCAACCACAGCCGCTGTCAGTCACGATGTGTTGTTTCAATTTAGATAACGATCAGGCAGACATGTTTGTAGTCCATTTTTGAAATTTAAAACTACAGAAAATGAGTTTTTAAATGCTTTTAAATGTGTTTGCCATGACCGAACTTTAACAACACCTAAAAATAAAAGCGCGTGTTGATTAGAAACGCATCATAAACAATAAATACAGTAATAAAATGAGCAGTATAACAGTATCTCCTTTCATTAACCCTTTGATGCACAACATGGGTCTAAAGTGACCTATATCTTTGTCGCTGGAGGATCTACACTCTTGACTCGGGTGATGGAGCTGTGACCTCTGTGACCTCTGAAGAGGGTGAATCCTGTTAATAGTTTTTAAGTGAAACACGACGCCAATCAGTGGAAGAAATCTGACCTCCTGAAGATTGATTGATTGGTTAATAAACTGATTGCCGACGCTCCGAGATCAATCATCGCCTCTCATCAATCTGAGTTTGTGAGTCCATTAGCATCAGCCGAGGATCTTACAATGATGAAATGTGACGTGAATTTACAGCCTCGTCTCTCTGTCTCTCTATCTCTGTGTGTGTGCTGCCATCTTTAATGATAAGGTCCTGGGTCAAGGAAGGAAGGAAGGAAGGACAAAGGGAAAGATGGAAGGAAAGAAGGAAGGGAAAAGGGAAGGGAAGATAGAAGGAAGGAGGCAACAAATTGGGTTGATTGGGTCAAAAAGGAAGGGAGGGAAATAGGAAGGAAAGAAAGATGGAGGGAGGGAGCAGATTCATTCAAGAAAGGAAGGAAGAAGGGAAAAGGGAAGGACAGAAAGATGGAGGGATGGAACCAATCAAGTCAAAGGATCAAACGAGGAAGGAAAGAAGGAAGGAAGGGAACAGATTGGGTTAATTTGAGTCGGGTTTAAGTTTCACATTTTGCACCTGAGATCTCACCGGTGGGTTTACAACCACAGAAGCAGGATTGATCCTCGCTGACGGCTGAGTGAAGAAGTGGTGAAGGTGTGTGTGTTCGTGTGCGTGTACGTGTGTGTGCTTGTACATGCGTGTGTGTGTGTGGAGAAACCCCGGAGACGAAGCAGGTACAGGTTGTGAAATCCCAGCGTTGCCATTCGCTCGCTCGCTGACAATGGAGGAATTTCCCTCCGTCGCGAGGAACATTTTTTTCATTCCAGGCTCCGAGGGGCCCGGGAAAGAAAAAAAACACTCTCGTCAGGCTCCACGCAACGCACGCTCGTACACACACACACACACCAAAAAAACACTTTAGCAGAGGGAGGGGGGAAGCTACAGTGTGTGTGTTTGTAAGTGTGTTGAAGGCGGGTTAGGTGTGTTATCAGCTCTGGGTGTTTTTTGTGCGGTTGTTCAGGCAGGTGTCCTGTCATGTCTCAGTGCACGCTCATAAAGTTTTCATTGTCAGACGTTCGGCTCCTGCAGCTCCTCACTGCAAAAACTCCAAGAATATTTGTCTTATTTCTTGTCAAAATGTCATTTCTGGTCAAAACAAATCTCATTATACTTAAATTAACTTGTTTTTAGACACTTTTTTACTTCTTTCAAGGATATTTTCACTTGAAATAAGCAGAAAAAAATGATAGTGGAGCAAGTTTTTATTCCTTGCTTTCACTTTTTCACAATTTTTTGACTTATTTCAAGTGAAAATTAGTTTGAAACAAGTGAAAATGGTCTAAAAACAAGTGAAACTTATTAGTTTTGACTACAAATGAGACATTTTGACAAGAAATAAGACAAATATTCTTGAAAAGATTTTGAGTTTTGCAGCGCTCAGCTTTCACACACATGCACACACATGCACATACAGGAGTCCTTGTGTAGTGAGTGACCCCTTTCAAAAGCTCATAAATTCTCTTGCACATATTATATGTAAACACACGCGTTCCCTGAACACATCGCCACACGTGTTTTAGCTTTACATGGCGCTGAGGTGTCGCCGTAATCTCTGTTAATTATTAACATGCGGGGGCTGCTCACTAAACAATAGTGTAGATAGGGACACACACACACACACTTAAAAAGCTTTCCTGAAAATCTTGTATGTCCAGTATTTGTGTGTCTGTGTGCACTTCAGGTCTATAAAGTGTATGAATGTGATATCTTTATGGTTTTGACTGATACTGCGCCGTTGGGTCTCGTGATAAGTTTTTTTTATCTTATCTCTGTTGTTCCCGGCGATTCGTCCCGATAGCGCGTCTGGTTCAGGAGGACGATGAGACGCCGTCGTCTTCGTCCTCTTCAACCACACAAAGACAAAGACACGTTTATGGTTCATCTGCAATTAAAAGAAAAGAAGAGACCTCAAAACGTGGGAAAGTTGAGGAAACTCTTTCCAGAAACTTAAGACGACCCACTGAGCGGCGTTCCTAATGTTTTGCCAGTTTATTTATGGAAATTAAGGTAATTAAAACCATCCATATAACACAAGGCATTCAATATAGATAAATTAATTAACATAATCTCATCTGGTTCATAAACATCAGATATTACATTGCTTATTGGCAGGTCACTGTGTTATATTGAATGAATGTAACGGCTGACTCTTGACCTGAAGTGGTAAATCAATGTGTTCATTCAGGAAGTTAATCTCATCGTAGGAGTTTTAGATATTGGAAATAATTTACACATGCGTTATAAATCCTAATGCATCATCTTGTGCAGGGATAATGAAAGAAGTAGCTGCGTCTCCGAGATGCTTTTGTTTTGAAGGACTGTGCACAGCTGCTGTGATAAGTTATTATCAGTGTGCACGGTGCAGAGTCTGTCTGAAATAATCCCACACTGCAGACAATCCGTGCTGCAGTTTGCATGCTTTGACTGGAGGCAGCCATCTCTGTGCAGCCGTGTTATACTGTTATCAATGACGTTGTTGGGTTTTTATGGATGCGTTATTTATAGAAAAAGCTTCACGGTGGAGAGACTTCACTTCCTTATAGCTTTCCACCAACGCAGATATAAACTTTGGAGTTGTTCAGATGAATGAATGTGATAAATTCAAAGTTGTTAAAGTTAAATATTTATTTAATCCCCCCCCCCCCACCCCAAAAAAAGACAGGTCTGTGGCTTTACAGTGAGTTACAGTCATTTACTGCCAGTCAGCGCCTCATGCATCATTAAACACAAGAGAAATGGCTCCAAACAAGCAACCCCACCCTCATCTATTCCTCTTTCTCTCTCCTCCTCTTCTGCTTGTCCTTCACCACCACCACCCTCCTGCCCCCATCATGTCCTCCCTCCCCTCCCCTCCCCTCCTCTCCCCGTCTGCCCCAGAGATAGGGACAGATTTATGGGGAAGGTAAGACATGTTGTCCTGCTGCAACGCTCCAGGTCTCAGGTCTCAGCAGCAGACAGTAGTTTTCTCAGGCTGTTGGTGGAAACATGAGTGTGTGTGCATGTGTGCATGTGTGTGTAGTATATTGTTTTTGGAGGTTGTTTAAAGAACACCCTATCAGCACACAATTAGAGGGGACATGAGGGAGGGAGAAGGCTGTGATAAGAAAAAGAGAGAGGCCTTTGTGTTGCGAGCTCCGACAACAATGCCAGGCAGACGAATAGCACAACTGATGAATGATGAAATTCTAATTTATCACCAGAGCCGGTGATACATTTTAACATGCAGGTCAGCAAAAGCTTAGAGAGAAAGAAAGCAAGCAAGAAAGAAAGAACGCCCTTTGGACTCAGGGCCCTGCTAATGGGATTTTGTTCTTTCTTTTTGCATTTGAACCAACTTGGATATATCCACTTATTTTTTATCAGGCTTGCATTGTAATAAATGGTAAGCACCTTTATTTTTAATCTTTATAATATGAGGAAGTGTGAAAGGATTCATCTTAAATCCAGGCTTTTCAAATTTAAGTGTCAGTCACAGTTTTTTGAAGAATTCACATTAGCTTTGTAGTTTAGCATGTTAGCATAAGAAGTTGCAGTTGCAAACATAGTAAATATTATATCTGCTAAATATTAGCATGTTAGCTTGTTGTGCTTGTAAATACAGCCTTAGAGAGCGGCTAACCGTGTTAATAATGATTGTTTTAGATCATGAAATAACTGAACTTTCAACTTTTGCAGCGACAATTTATAATTCAAGTCGGAAAACTTCAAGATACACAACACTGACCAATCATACATGGCCTATTTCATCTGATTAGCGTGTTAATTAGCATACGATTAAGACATATTAGCGTATTAATGAATGCATTATCTCTAATTGTCCTAGTTTTTGCTTATCTGGATTAATTGCACGCTTATTTTTTCCATTTCCCAGCATGCAACTGCCATCCCATGGGCTCCATGCCCTTCCACCTGGCGGACGGCTCACCCTGCGACCCCGCCAACGGAAACTGCATCTGCAAACCTGGCGTGGGTGGAGCCCACTGCGACAGGTGCATGGTGGGATACTGGGGTTTCCACGACTACGGCTGCCGTCCCTGTGACTGCGCCGGGGACTGTGATCCGTTCACTGGCGACTGCATGTTCGGGTGAGTGGGGAAAAATAAAAAATAGATTAAATATTATATTATAATGTTGTTTCAGTTCTGATAACAGATTTCTTTTAAAACCTGTGAAGTCTGAGATATTAAACTCTGGAGGAACTTGTTGGATAAACTGAGTTTTATCAGGTTTGTTCAGTGGTCATAGTGGTTGCCTCCTCGGTCGAGCAACATTTGTTTAGTGCAGATTAACATTCCTACACCCACATGTGTGTGTGTGCGTGCGTGTGATAATGTTGGTGTGTGCAGCTCCGATCTGGACCTGTACAACTTGGAGGGAAACTCCAGCGAGCCGGTCCGGATCTTCAGAGCCGACGAACTCTTCTCTGCCCTCCACTACTCAGGTGAGACAGTGGAACAGTGTGTGTCTGTGTGTGTGTCTGTGTGTGTGTGTGTGTGTGTGTTACTCATGTTCCTCCACAGTCCAGTGGCCAAGCATTAATGGTTAAGTAATGAAAGTCTTGATAGGGCCATAGAAGGACATGGAACAAAGATGGTTGTGTGTGCGTGTCCGTCCGTTGTGTGTGTGTGTGTGTGTCTGCAAATGTATGTGTGTTTCTATGCATGGATGGTTTCCAAGTGTCCCTTCTCTTAGCCACCCCCCCTTACCCACCACCACCACCATGTAACTACAGCTTTCATAGGCACATTCCTCACTGGACACACACATGCACACACTGTTCTTGCATTCTTAGGACGCCTTGCACAGTATCTTAGACCACACATACACACACACACACACACACACAGGCACACGCACACAACGTCACTTAATAACAAATATTAAATGTGTCTGTGTCTTGCCTCCTGCAGAGAAGTGCGAGTGCAAAGAGCAGGCGCTGACCAACAGCAAACTCTTCTGCACCATGAACTACGCGTACGGTAAGAACCAGTGACGTCTTTTTAAATTCCTAGCAGTCATTCCGATCATTGTTTAATGTTTTATTTTTAGCTTTGTTTGTACCATGTCCCAAAATAGAAGCATGTTTTGGTTTTATTTTATAAAACTCAGTCCCGTGGGTCCAACACCAAATTCATCAGAACACTCAAAAGCACAGATCTCAACTCTTCAGGGTCATCAGGGTTCATTCGGGGGAAAATCCATCCAATAGCTATTCATAACTGGGCTCAAAGTGATGGTTAACGTGACTCACAGCATGCACTGTGTTGTTCACTGATTTCGCTCCAATCCCTCCAGGGGAAAAGCGTTTTATAACTGATCTGAATTTCATATCAATCTGTACATATGAATCACATTAAAACTCCTTTTTTGAAATTTGTCCAGCGACCTTGAAAGTTTGGCCACGTCAGCCATCTTCTCCTTTAATGTCTAACTGAGTTTTATATTTCTACAGAAGACAGTAAATCCTTCTCCTTTTGTTCTTAAAGGGATAGTTCAACATTTTGGCAAATCTTGCCTATTGCCATAATTAATCCCTATAGTCATTAATTGTCAGTGCATGTTGTTTTGAGATCAGCAGGGCAGAGACGTGAGCTGCTCAGTGAACACAATGGAGGTGAACGGTACAGGTCTCCTGTCCCTCATCAAACTCATCAAATACACAATCCAGCAACTCCAAAACGCTCTGGTGGACAAGTTGTGACCTGCACATTCACCACACTATGAGATAATCATGTTTAATTATGTAACATTACGACATGATTATCTCATAGCGTGGTGAATGTGTAGGTCACAACTTGTCCACCAGAGCGTTTTGGAGTTGTTGGATTGTGTATTTGATGAGTTTGATGAGATTTGATTGAAATTATGGCGATGGGTGGATTTGCCAAAATGTAGAACTATCCCTTTAACAATTTTTCACTTGCTGTGGTGACTTGCAAATCACATTTGTGGTCTCTCTCTCTCTCTACCCGACTTGTTAGTGCTGAAGGTGAAAGTGCTGTCGGCCCACGATAAGGGCTCCCACGCCGAGGTGGAGGTCAAAGTTCAGAAGGTGCTCAGTCAGAACACCAAGCTGAAGATACAGCGAGGGCGAGTCACCCTTTACCCCGAGTCCTGGACCGCGCGGGGCTGCACTTGTCCCATCCTCAACCCAGGTCAGACACAGATCCACACTTTTACAGAGTGTTGTATGTATGTATGTATGTATGTATGTGTGTGAACCGTCCTTGACCTTTGACCTCATTTCTCAGGGGTGGAGTATCTCGTGGCGGGACATACGGACCGTAAGCAGGGCCGCCTCCTGGTCAACATGAAGAGCTTCGTCAAGCCGTGGAAAGCCAGTTTGGGGCGGAAAGTCCTCACACTACTCAAGACGGACTGCAACTGGTAGACGGACAAAGTTTAAACAGACACACACGGACTGACGAGACTGTTTTCTAGCTGAACAAAGCCGTGGATTCTTGTTTTCTTTGTCCTCCAGATGTGGAATACAGTACGAGTCGCACAGGATTTCTGACGGGGGGGGGAGGGGAACCGGGACAGACAGACGTTTAAATACCCCCCCCCTGCCCCACCTCTGTTTCTTCTGCTGTTGTCCAATGAGAGCATAAAGCTATAGCGGTGGACTGCACAAAGCTAAAAGCACACAGGATGTAATTTTTTTTGTGTGTGCGTGTGTTAAGACGTATCTGCCTCTGCATCTGAGCAAAAACTGTCACTCTTACATTCTCATGTAGGATTTTAAGCAAATATTTCTGTTGCTGCCGCAGCTCCAGATATCGAGGACTTCCCGCGCTACGACCAAGTAAAGAGTTCGTCATTTTGAGTGACTGAATGGGACCCATTGACATATTAAAACACACACACAAAAACACACAAAAGTGAATTCCCTCCTTTCTGCAGCACTTTAGCCTAAGACGGACCGAGGGGAATACGGACACACGATGACGAGAGGATATTGCAGATTTGCATGTGTGTGTTTGAAAAACATACAAATGCAGTGCGTCTATCCTCCTATGTGCTGCTTTTACAGTGGACACACAGAAGCAGCAGCAATGTGTGTGTGTATGTGTGTGTGTGCAGGAGACACGATGTGCAAAGCACCCAGAGTGACGCTGAACAAGCCATACAAGCCACTACAGGTGGTTAAATCTTAGCCAGTCCAGGTGTGCCTGTGTTGAAATCAGAGTGAATGGGTTTTACCCCAAACGTGAATGTATTTGCCTGACTGTTTTTGCAAAATGTGTGTGTGCATGTGAGCTAGAAAGAGAGAAGGAAAGAGAGGTTGAATGCAGCAGTATCCTACAGTACGAGCACAGTCCAGATTCAGTCCAGCTCCTAAGCTTCTCTCTTTAGGTTTGTGTACACTTTCAACAAAAAAACAAAAAAACAGCCGTTCCAATGTTGACGATTACGTTACGTACTGTATATTGATTCATCTCATATTACACTCCGCCGCTGAATTCAGAAAATCCTTGTTATTCCTTCCTTTGTGCTCCTGTACAGTATTATTTGTATATATCTATATAAATATTATTGTTCATCTTTCTCTCTCTGTTTTGTTTTTCTGAGTCTTGTTTTAAGAGATTTGGCCAGCAGCTCTATTGGTTGTAATGATGTAGGTAAAGAAGTAATTAGCTGTTGTGTAAACCCCTCTCCCAAACAGTAATTACCGAAGTAGGCTTATGTTTGGGGCCACAGTCTGAGCAGCTATCCTTTATATAAAGAATGAGGGTGTTGCCTCTCTCAGCACTTTTCCAAAGTGAATAATGCAAAAAAACAAAACAAATATAAAATGTCCACTGTTAGCATGTCTGGCTGTCTTATGAGCTACATATGTAAACTAATGCTGTGTTAAAGACAACTCAGAATCTCCCCGTTGAAAACCTTTAAAGCATTTGAGACGCACCACGCCAGGATAACCAAAAACATGGCGGACCGGGACAAACTTTGCATTCAAAGTGCTTCACACAGCTAGCGCAATTTAAAAAAGAAGCATTTTAAATGAAACAGATCACTTAAAATTGAAGAGAAATAACAACATGAATTTACTGTTCCACAACATTAGAAGGTAATCTGTAACCGCAAGTAAATAATGTATGTTTCATGATGTTTTGAATGTGTTTTGGCGTTAACAATGCATTTTAGACATTGTTTTTACGTTGTGGTTCTGTGTGGGTGCAGATTGTTGTATGACTCAGACGACTGATGGGGTAGTTTTTTTTTTACCCTAAGTGGGAGCACTTGGGGTAAACTTTTCGAAGTTGGAGCTCAGAAAGACTTGCGTTGACCAATAAAACAAGCCTGGGCTTTTAATGGCTTCGACTGCCGAACTGACCCGGCTTATATAAGAGACAGGCGACTACAGCTATGGGACAGGCTTTTAATCAGCTTTGAACAAATCCTATGCTCAACAAAAGTGTGATATACCATCAAATTGCTCTATTCTTACAGTTTAAAAGGGTAAAAATAAAAGGAAAGAGCTGAAACCGAACCACACGTTCATTAGGAAGTTTAATCGAGACCAATTAAACGTCTAAGCAATCATTTGCGTGCTTGTTGAGAACTCTAGCACGAATGAAGCAGCTTGGAAACGGCTCCAACGGGCGGTCGTGGGCTTTGGGAAGTTTTGTACATTCAGAAGAACTTGCAGAAAATAGAAGTAGGCTCGGCTTCTGTTGGAGACTCGGCTTTTATTCGCTCAAACGTGGGAACCACACTGTGGGACTCTGCGTCCATTTGAGAATTTATCTTTTCCCTGCAATACAAGAAAAAGCTGCCCCTTATTTACATGTACTGTATCAGCAGGGTAGTTTTATCTTCAACATGGAGATAACTTCAGCCTCGTTCTTTTTTAGCAGGCTATCGTGGCCGTTACTTTACGAGCCAGCTTTACGTAGCTACCGAGCTACAACTGACAAAATCAGTGGACACAACAATTGCTTTTGACTACCTCTTATCTAAAAATCAAGAACCCACAGGATAATCAGCAGCTGTCGTTGATGCTAAACTGCAAATGTGTCACGCAGGTAGAGAAAGCTCAGCGGGCGTAGCAGCAGCAGCAGCAGCACTGAGATCTGGGAACACAGAGACACATTGTTAAACCACAATTATCATTTTATGCTCTGGAGTTTGTTTACAACTTGTGTGATTGGTTGCCTAACTCTGCTGTGTGACCAAAGTTGCACAGTCGCTGAGCAGTCGCAGTATCTTTCTGTGTCAATGAAACCTTGTTGCAGCTCTGAACAATCCTCCAAACTCTCAACAACAGTTGATATAACCGTCCAGGCCTTGAAATACTTCACATAAATTGGACAAAAATATCCTTATCACCCTGCTCTTTCTCTTTTTCTCTCTCCTCCCTTTTCCTCTCTGTGTGTCCCTTCAGATTAAGTCATCCATCACTCTCCCTCCCAAAACACTCACCCCTACATTCACACAGCGCCACAGAATGTAGACCATAACAGAGAGCGCCGGGGCGAGCACACACACTCTGTTTGGGTTTAGGCTGAGTGCGTGTTTTCCACCTCCTCCTCGCCACCTCGGCCGCTCGCCATGACGTGGTTGGCCGAGAGGTGTGGACACATTCCTGGCGCATCGAGCAAGCGCTGCACGGCAGGCCGGGTCAGAGGTCGCTCACCTGTCTGCCGGCCTCGCCTCGCCAAGGAGAGGTGAGCGAGAGGGGAGTGGATGTTTTCTCACAGCCGAGGCCGGATAGCCTCTTGTACCCACGTTTCCTCATTCGCGGCCCATTCACAGATCTGTGGCAGAGGGGTCACGGCTCCTCCTCGTTTTCTGCCGGGCTGTTTCCAGACAGCAGGGGAAAGGGGTGAACGAGTGCATACAGGAAGAGGAATGTGTCTGGAAGGAATGCCTCAGTGCCAGCGGAGGAAAGTAACTGAGTACTTTTACCCAAGCTCTGTACTTGCATGTCACTGCTGTTACTGTTTTAGTCACTTGTTACTTCACAGATGGAGACTTTCCACTAGTAAAACATCATTATAAGCTGATTAAACCAAGTATCCTGTTAGAAAAACCAATAAAGAGGTCCCCACCCACTTTGGCCTTTGACCTCTCATAAAACAGCAGTCTATTGTTGGACTTCCTTGACATGTTTCAGATGTCTAATACAAGTTTTATTATGACTGTAACGCACATTTTAACCATATTTCCAGACACTCTGCAAGAGAAACCCATATTTTCTATCCAATACTCTGGGACACTTAGTCATGTTAGCTACCTACAAATTATCACAGAAGAAGAATATTCAACAAGATGCTACAAATAAGTCACATACTTCGTCATTTATATCATATACCAACTTTACAACCAAGTTATTTGGCGCACACACAATTGTTGCTCAGCATCCAAAAAAATGTCAAATTATCCACTATAACCCTATTAATTATCTGGGAAATCCTCAAATTCATCCTGTGACCCACTATAGATGACCTGATTGCTCACTAGATTATTATCTATATCCTCATTCCTCCTGTTATAATAGGAAAATGGTCCTTACACGCTACACATATTAAGTCGATAGGGACTTTAAATGGACTTTAATTAATAGATTATATTTCAAGTGTTGTTTGTATCTTCCATCACAGCTCTGGTCAGACCTCCAGGTGAGGTGAGGAGGGGGGTGGAGGCGTTTGACGTGGTGGGAACTGTCCTTGAGGTGAAGACACAACACGAGCACATGCACGACTGCAGCTGAACCATGGACTTCTTCTCTCTCTCTCTCTCTCTTTCTCTTTCTATTTCTCTTTCTCAGTCTCTCTTGCTCTCTCGCTCGCACATTGTCCTCAGATTGACTGGCCATTCTCAGCCTGTGATGGAGATGTCCTGTGGGGGGGGGGGGGGGGGTTGCATGGTGTGGGAAACTAGTTGATGAATGAGTGTTTGGCATGCTCGCACAGATGCATAGTTTGCTCCCGTATAGTTTAATGTGTGTGTGTGTATTATTGTAGTAATGGCAAATGCATGCATGTGTGTATAAAGTGTGTGTGCGTGCCTGTATGAGCACAATGCCCCACTTGTGTTGCTATAGAATAGAGTTATGGCCTTTGTCCTATGAGCATTCTTGTGTTGCTATTGGCCCCGGAGCGCATGGCAGCTCCCGCGGGCTCAGGGACAATAACTCCCCCACCCTCCCCTCCTCTCGCTGGGAGTCACAATGCCCCTCTTTGGCAGCACCCATCACCCCGAGACAGACGCCCTGAAACCGGTCTGCTATGGGTGTCACACGGCAACCGGCACCCAGAGGTCCTGGACTGGGGTTGCTCCAGCCATTCATAAATTTCATTATTATGTTTCAAAGGTAAAGTTATTAGTTACTAATGGTTGCAGCATTAAGACTTGAAAAATGGTGGTAGGCTAATACTTTCTGATGAGACACCATTTACAGGCTGTTTTATACACAGATTTAAAAATAGCCTATAGAGGGAACAATATGGGAAAATGTTGATCTATCAGTGTGTTGTGTGTTTCGACTCCATAATAATCTCATAAAAATCTAGCAGCATCATAGGGCAGCCTGAATGAAACAGTGACTCGGTATCGGAAAGGGATGAGACTAGCAAGCTAGGCTAGCTAGTTAGCATGCTAATTTCAGTAGCATCAAAGGCTACATCAGGTAAAAGAAATAACAGTAGCAAAACAAAAGTGGAAACACTGGAAACAGTTCTTGTTAAGTAAACTCATTATTTTTCTTCTAGACTGGTAAAACAAAAACAAAACTGCTGTCGTGCTACAGTAACGTAACCAGAGCAAAACTTAGCTTCTTTAAGTGCTAAAAAAGTGGAAGTTTTTATATTTTGGTAACCAATACACTTGTAAATGATCCAATAGGCCTACACTTGTAAATGATCTATAAAGCAAAAGTGAATTAAGTATAAGTAACAACTCATACAAATAGCCTGCCTATGTTTCGTTGTGTGCTATTTTCTGATATTGTCAGATATTACTGGCATTGCATTTCATATGTTGTTGTTCTATTCTTGTGGAATTCAATTCTATCCCCTCAGGATTAATCCATTATTAAACAGCATTTATCAGGTGTCAGATATGTCAAGTGCGTCTTTTACCTGTCAACTTAATGTTGGGTTTGTCTGTCAGCAGGTTGAACGGCTGCCTCAGCTACAGACGGAGGGAACTAAAGGCAGAAAGTATGGAAAGACAGGATCTCTTTTCTTCTTTTTTTTTATCCTCTTTGCAGTACTATGTTCAGAGGAAGCGTGTGCTGGATAAGTGAGTCATGTGTTGAGTATTATCCCATCAGCTGTGATTCACTTACAGAGGAAATGAGAAGATTGAGGCAAAAGGAAGCCAGACTGAAAGTCCTTCACTGGAGTCCTTGAAACTAAAAATATCCAGCTCTGTCCTCAGGAACCATCCACACTCTTGGGTTTTACTTAATCACACATGAACACACACACACACACACATGCATGCACACACGCCATCAGGAATGCTTTTCTACCTGGGGAGTATCAGAGCAAGCCAGAACAGGGAAAGCCATGTTGACATAGCAGAGTGATTGAGACGCTACTGCTGATTATTACACAGCCATGCAAACAAGGACCTGATGTCATCGAGTCATTATGAACGTACCTGCACGTCAACGTGACAACAGGCCAGACGGTCCGGGCCAGAAAGCAAACAGCCTCCCATCATGACAAGTCAGGACGCTCCTTAAAAGACAGATTAAAAAAAAAAAAAAAAACCTGTCGAGTAGCCAACATTAACAATTCAGGCCTGTGAGAAACTGAAGAGGAGAAATTACAGGAGATGTGTTTGTGTACAGGCTGTAAAGCATTTCCTCTGGCTTCAGCAGCACCTGTGTTTTCACCCACCACAAAACCAACACCGTATCCAGCTGCGTTAACACCACCGTGAAACAACCAGCAGGAATGGCTTCCTTTCACTGAGACGATCGACCTCTTCTTAAAATGAAAACAGGCCACACAAGCCACATGTTTCTTTCTAAGTGGGTGCTTATATGAGTCACAGGTTGTCGCTCTCCAAACGTGTGAATGAATGGGTTTATCTATTGGCGGAAATTGATGTTTATTATTATAATTGTTTTGATTGGTGTATAATCACTTGAAACTTTTCATCATCTTTACATTTACAGAGATACTAATCGTCTTGGTCTGCATACAATACACTTTTGTTACCCGTAGCTTCCCCTACAGGCTTAGGGATGTTGGTATTTACACTGCTGTATCCCACTTAATCCTCCACTCTGGTGCTTTAAAGCTTCTCCATTTCAATTTTTCCTCACTTTTTTAAGAGGTTAGCACTCAATGGTTTAACGACAGCATGTGCTGATATTTTTTCAATTACGTGTATTTTTCCGCAGCTTCCAGAGAAACTTCTCCATCTTTCTTTGTAACCAGATGCCACTGTTGATGCATTTACGTGTCTTGTTCAGTCATGCAAAATTTATTCAAAACATTGTCGCTGCAACATTGGGTGCCAGTAAATCTAACCAGACATCAGAGGTTTAGATAAAAACAAATGTTAAAGAATACCTTGGCAATATTTGTGGTATTTTTTTTCCCGTGTGCATCACATTCCTGTCTGGTAAACATGAAGTTACAACAAGTTAAGTATTTACCATCCTGTATTCAAGGTGTAGCTTTCTAAATTGGCTATAGGCTTTGTCTCTTTACAACAACCGAGAAAACAAACTTTATTCATAGTTTATATCCAACACGTGTTGTGTGCATCTTTGAGTTCTGACAAACATGTTTATCATGCTTCTTGGAGCAGTAGTGCCACCAGCTGTTGATAGCGCCCGCGTCTTTGTGCGGTTGCAGAGTGTAAACAAAACGCTGGCCCGCTTGTCAAAACACCGCTCCACGATGGTGCCGTAAAATTATGTTGGAAATGTCAGACTTCTGCTTGGTTTGGGGCCAAAGCAGGTTAAGTCCATTTGGTTCTATTGGCTTGTTTCCTGAAAACAAGGGTTCATGGGGAATTGACATTGAACCGCATGGTTTAAATATGACGTAAAAACCAAAACAAGAAGCTAAAAGGAGCAATGAGGCGAGGTCATGCTGCAAGGTTGAGATACTATAATTCCCTGCGTGCAACATCCATGCTCAGATGATTTGATTTGCAAATGAAAATAAGCGATGAATGCAGCTTTAAATATAGACCACAGTGAATCTACAACAGGGTCCTCGCTGGTACAGTGACCGACAGAATGTGCGTTTATGAGTGAGAGAGCGTAGATGAAAAGAGGATAGAGAAACAGAGAGGGAGGGAGGGAGGGAGGGAGGGTTAGCATGTGTGGACATGAAGGCGGGAAAGGCCCGGGGACATAGAGGGAGAAAAACATTAGAGGTGATTCACAGGCATCGCATGGCACATCAACACATACCTTCTTCTCTAAGTCACTACCAATGCTCCTTAATCTCTCCCACACAGGCCTCTGGTCCATTGTCATGCACACACTCATATCAAACACACACACACATGCACACACCTGCTATCACACTAGCTACCTTGTTCAGTGGAGGTTGAAACAGGGCTTGTATGGATCAGTTCCCCACTAATCAGTACATGAGAGGGATTCTTCACATGCGTGTGTTGAGATGAAACGTCCTCCTTCAGGCACAGTTTCTGAATGAAACTCTACTCCTCCTCATTCTCTCTTTGAGATATTAACTTAATGCTTATCCAGGGATTCATAATGGGTTTAGAATGACCATCAATCAACACTTGTACAGTTTCACCATTCAACAATTTTTTTTGCTGTTGTGGTGGTGGATGATGTTGGAGCAGAGACAGTAAAGTATTGTTTTCCTATAACAAACACTATCTCAGTGTGATAGCATCTACGCAGTGAGTGCCAGCAGCCCCCATTAACCAGCATAAAGTGCAACATTTGCATCCCACACCAGCACACAAGACGTTAAAATACCTGGCTCCTACTACACCTCAGGGGCACAGGGCAACAGATAATAAACACAGAAATGGAAGAGAAGGGGCTGAAGGTAAAGTTAAAAAAAAAAAAAAACTGGCATAGTTGCAGGATCACATTACCTGAGAGGGGGCAGCTGCAGATGGGAAGAGATGGAGGCATCTGCAATTAAAATATTCCATATGCTGCAGGAAATACACAGCTTTGGGTTCGTGCATGAACCGCCATGTGGTACAGTATAGTATAATGGAGATAAATGGGAAACAGAACTCAGCATATAAATATCCAAAGACAACTAGTACAATAAATAAATACCAGCTAGCTCCAGACTGTGGAAATAAATCTATTGGGAAAATAAACTCAGATTCTTCATGACTCCTAAGTTTAGAATAAGTGGATTTTTCACAGACACAACATTGCGATGCTGTTGTGGCCTGTGATGTGAGCCGAGCAGGGAATGTGGATCTTTCTCATGTGTTGTGGGAACGTCTGAAAATAGGGATGTGTGTATGAAAAGGGCTGAAAATGATATGAGGTTATGAATTGGCTGGTGCGACGTTTGGGTAACCTGACCTGGGGAACAACATTATACGACATGCAGAAAGAGCCCAGAGCTCAGCGGCCGTCAAGACTCAGAGTTTAACATGTAATTCTAGGAAAATTTAAATATGAATGTCTTCGTGGGTTCAGTAAATCAGTTTAATTCATAGTGGTTGGCTACTGTACTGGTTTGGCTCCTGTTTTGTGGTGATAAAGTCATTGGGGGCAACATTTGAGTGTAAATAGTGCAACACTCCCCTCTAGTGGTATAAATATGACACTGCTTTTATTTAATTACCAGAGAAAAGCAGTGATTTTATCCAGTCACGATTTGGTTTAAGTGACTCTATATGTAGGCCTATTATACCTGTGACTGAAAGTAACTAGTATGTTTACTTACATACCCTTTACTTGGGTATTTTCATATTATGCTACTTAACACTGAAGCAGATCTTGTACTTTTTTATGCAGCTACTTTATCCGATTATTTAACTTTCAGGTTTAGAAATTCAAATTGATTGGTATTGATACTTTTTACATTAAGGATACGGCTGGAATCCATATTCCAGGAACTCTGTACTGGTTTGTATCTAATTTTACTATCTTTTTTTTCCCAAAGACTTGGAAAATTTCTTCTGACAGCTGGTCAGTGTGGGTTTCAGCAAATGTTGCTCTAAAACAGGAACAAATTGTGCATTTTTGAAGAACTAATCTGAGAGCTGGATCAATACACATTTGTTCTGATCGTGAGTCTTAAGGGCAGATGGTTTATGTGGAGTGGTGGGACAAACTATAAAGCCCACGTTGTAATAAAATACAGTGCAGCTGTGTGGTACAGAGTAATAACATGAATCAAGTTTTGGATATTGTTATATTATTGTTGATCTCCTAATTATTGTATTTTTTATTCTATTCTATTGAAGCTGCTGTGACACAATAATTTCCTGCAAGGATTAATAAAGTAGGATTCCATTCTTTTCTATTCTGTTGACATATATTATAATATATATCATAAGATTAGGCTACTTCCTCTAGGCTACTGTAAACTACACTGTAAAGTATTTAGCCTACTGCAACTGACACTGACTCAACCTATGATAAATCATTGTACTATAATACAATTTAATATTCATTTGATATTATGTTATTATACATTTTGTGCTGTTGTAATTGAAGATTAGTAAACATATTGGCCATTAACAAAATCAACAACAACAACAACACGTCACGTATCGAGGACGCGCTCGAGCCAACACCACGCGACAGGCAGGGACTGACAAGATGGCGATCATTTTAGAAACAGAGGAGTTACTGCCGTGAAGGAGGAGAGGCTCGGTACGGTTTGTTTTCTTTCTATACACTGGGCTTCCCGGGGACATTATGTTACAGAACAGATGATGGTACATTGGTTCTCGGTAGAACCCACCCGGCAGGTTTGGGATATTTTTTTGTCTCTGTGAGTGTGTGTGTATGTTTGAAAGCCGAAAGCCGAGAGCAGCTCCGGGGAGCTGCGCTGACCTCCGGCTAGCGAGCGAACTTGTTCGGATTACCGCTGCTAGCCCTGCCTTGGCTAATGCTAACTAGCATGCTAGGCTAGGCTAGGGTTCGGCCATAGATATATGGGTTGGGCTAGGCTAGGCTAGGCTAACCGCAGCTAGGGCTCTGTGTAATAAAAACGGTAGAGCTAGTAGCATAAGCGGCGGTTGATTTTGTGTGGGCTCTACTTTTTTGTTAAACGCCGAATTAGACATTTATTTTATGAAGTTTATCACATAATTTTCCATTTTCTTTGTGTTTGATTTTATGATTTTTATTGTAATAGCAACTCCTTATAGCTTGGATCAATTACACGTTAGCAGCAGCAGCTAGCTCACCTTAGCTGCGGAGACCTGTGGGGTTTTAAAAGTTGAGCCGTGTGTGATTGTGTCGGCGTGGGTCGTTCATTAAAAAGCCACATTGACACTCGCTGTTGGTGTTGTTACTGTGGTTTTATTCACTCGGGGATTAGTTTGTGCGGGGTTGTGCGGTGAAACAACCGCTCACCACCACCAGCCAGCCAACCATGCAGGCAAAGCACAAGGACAAACCAGGCGAAGAGCGCCGTTTGGGTAAAAACAAACTTCAGTGACATTATCAAACTCTGGATACAACTCTTTATTAGTATGCTTATTATTTTACTATGTGTAATTACAGGTTTTTGTTTTACTCAGCGGGCATTGTTCCCTAAAAGCCATGTGGCGATTACTGTAATTTATAATGCGGCTAATCCTCATCAAAGTTGCTGAGTGGAGTGACAGCAAAGCAAAGCACCGCGCGTTAATCTAATGCGCGTTTATTGGCTGTGATCACGGTTCACACACCAGCAGCAGCAGTTTTTGGAGGTTTTCGGGGGATGTCATGTCATCATGCCGCATGATTTAGCAAAAAAAAAAAAAAGGAAAGACATGTGGTTGCTGGTTATCAACTCAGCGGGATCTGTGTTGTTGGATCCGTGACAGCGCTGTGATTTTTTATTTATATCACCAAGTGCCTGCAGTCAGACACACGCATACACTCAAACTCACAGCAGCACAGTCTGAATAATATCATCTGATATAGTTGTTGATATTTAACTTTTAAATGTGCTTTTTTATTTTTACTTTATTTCTGTCTATAATCAGCAGTGTGAGGTTAAGATTACTTCCTACATGCTGTGAAAACTACACAGTATAAGTCAGCCCATGATAAATCACTGCACTACAGTTGAACTTAACACTCAATTATGTTACTATAAATATTGTGTTGTTGTAGTAGACGTTTAGTAAACATCTTGATCAAACCAGTGCCTGCACAACACTTATTGAATAAACACACCCTGGCTGTAACGGGTAAACAAAACGCCTACTTTGACCTGAAAAGCTTTGAGGCATGCTTTTTTATTTGCCTTTTTTTATTTTAATGTTTTCAATGAAACAGCTGATGTAAACAGCTCTGCCTCCCATCACTCTTGTTATTTTACCCATTTCCTATCAGGCTGCTTCTGTACCCAGACAAAAGGCACAGAAACTTTTTCAGGCCCGCTCTCCCCCCCAAACCCAGGTCTTTTTGTTGGATAATCTTACTCCTCTGACCTCAGTGGGAGGAGAAGGAGGAGGAGGAGGAGGAGGAGGAGGTGGTGGGTTTGATAGTGCTCAGCCCACTCAAGGATCCCCACTTTTGTCAGGGAGGTGGAGAGAAGCCAGAGACGACCGATTGTTTGGTTCAGTTGTTCGTCCATCTCTGTTTGTGAATTAAAAACTCTGGAGCTTCTATAAAATCACTCTGCATCCCGTTAAGTGACTAATTTTGGAGCTTTGTAATTGTTGACGTTCTCACATTCAGGTTTTAACAGTCCACACACATACACACCACGTTACCTTCCTGGTTTTTTTTTCAGAGTGGAAGTGTCTGGCAACACTCAGAGCGGTGAAGTCGTGTTTATCAACCGGTGATTTTTACAGTCAGCCCCCGACGACGTGTTCCTGCAGGGAAATATTATTAATGCTCCGTCTTCGGCCCGCTGGCAGTTTGCCACTGGACTGTGTGTGTGAAGCTGTGGCCTCGTAAAACAGAACCACTGGAGTACTAGGGATGTCACAATTACTTGTTTTTACAATAAATTGCGGTATTAAACGCCACAATTAATCAACTGCACAGATTCCTAAATACAGACACTTTCCAGAAAAGAGTATGTTGGAGTTTAAATGCTAGAGTGTCATTTGTAATTTAAGAAAAATAATGATTAAAATTAACTTAAACATTTGGTATAGGGGTCAGTGACATGAAGCAGCAAAAAAATCCAGTTAAAGTAAAATCATTGTAATGTTTTCAGAATAAAGTATACATTTGAATCCACTTTAGGTCGATAAAAATATTTAATATTCTGTTTTGTGGTCACTCCATTTGACATTTTCAGGGCATTCAGTCTTACTTAAAAAAAAACAAACGTTCAATGTCATTTCAAATGATGTAAAACATCATATTTTGTGTAAATAATTAGAAATGTAACATTTTCTTAAATCTTTAAAAACTTTTTAAAGTTAACTCACCCTTGTTTTTCTCTCTCTTTGCTGCAGACACCACGATGCCCTGGATGGGTCCCATTTCTCAGCTCGCCGTGGTCACCATGGTGATATGAAGCGGGTGTGAAACGTTGAGACACGCACACACAGACTCACACACAGACTGTCAGTTGCCGACTGGCCGGCCAGCGCGGTGCGGCGGGCGGGCGGGCGGGCGGGCGGCGGCGTGTGTAATGGACAGGTGTAAGCATGTGGGGCGGCTGCGGCTCGCCCCCGACCACTCCATCCTCAACCCCCAGAAGTGGCACTGCGTCGACTGCAACACCTCCGAGTCCATATGGGCGTGTCTGGGCTGCGCTCACGTGGCGTGCGGGCGCTACATCGAGGAGCACGCGCTGCAGCACTTCCAGCAGCAGCACCACCCGTTGGCGATGGAGGTCAACGAACTGTATGTTTTTTGTTACTTGTGCGACGACTACGTCCTGAACGACAACGCCACGGGAGACCTCAAGCTGCTCCGTAGCACGCTCAGCGCCATCCAGAGCCAACGCTACGAGGTCACCACCCGCAGCGGGCGCACCCTCCGCTCCGCCAGCGCCGCGCCCGACGACGCCCTCATGCCGTCCGGCGCCCGCGAGCTGCAGCTGAGAGACGAGGACAGGATGTTTACGGCGCTGTGGCACCGCCGCCGGGCGCTGATGGGACGCGTGTTTCGCTTCTGGTACGGGCTGACCGAGTGCGGACAGAAGAGGGAGGAGGAGGAGAGGAAGAGGGAGGAGGAGGAGGAGCAGAAACGGGAGGCGAGGGAGCGGCGGCGAGCGCTGAAGAGGCAGCTACAGGAGGAGCTGGAGAACGCTCCCGTGAGGAAGAGTCGCCGGTTACGCCGGAAGAGCCAGAGAGTCGCGGACGCCGCGGTCACGACGCCGACTCCTCGGAGGACACGCAACAAAGTGAAACCCCCCGTGACCCCAACGCCCGCCCGCAGGCCGCGCACTCACAGTCCCGCCGCCGCCACCGCCGCCGCTGCTGCCGCTGCTACTCCCAAAAAACCTGCACGGACGAAAAAGCCCCAACCCGCTCCCAAGCTCCGTAGCCGCTCCTCCGGCGCCAAATCGAAGCCTAAAACGCCCTCAGCGACCCCCCGCGCCGCCCAGACGCAGCCTCCCCGCCGCCGCCAGAACGCCAAACAGGGCGGCTCCCCCTTTAAGCGGCGCCCGACGGTGACGCCCGGCGTGACGGGGCTGAGGAACCTGGGCAACACCTGCTACATGAACTCCATCCTGCAGGTGCTGAGCCACCTGCACGTCTTCAGGGAGTGCTTCCTGCGCCTCGACCTCACGCAGGCGCTGGAGCTGCTGGCGTCCGCCGTCCACGGGCAGCTGGCGGGCAAGGCCTCGTCCCAGTCGCCGCTGCTGTCCCAGAGGAAGGGCTTCAGCGCCGGCTCGGGGGCGGGGCTCAGCGGCGGGGCGTCGCGGGCCCGGAGCATGGAGCTGATCCAACCCAAAGAGCCGAGCTCGAAGCACATCTCGCTCTGCCACGAGCTGCACACGCTGTTCCAGGTCATGTGGTCGGGGAAGTGGGCGCTGGTGTCGCCGTTCGCCATGCTGCACTCGGTGTGGCAGCTCATCCCGGCGTTCCGGGGCTACGCGCAGCAGGACGCGCAGGAGTTCCTGTGCGAGCTGCTGGACAAGGTGCAGCACGAGCTGGAGAGCACCGGCACGCACACGACCACGGCCGGCGGCGTCCCGCAGACGCAGAAACGACTCATCAAGCAGGTGCTCAGCGTCGTCAACACCATCTTCCACGGCCAGCTGCTCAGCCAGGTACGACACACACACACAGACACACAGGAGGTTATTACAGTTTTTACATTTTCATTAGCTTTTATTTTTTATTTCGCTTTTCAGTTTGGTTTTTAATTTCAGTTAGTTTTAGTTTTTCAGGTATGAGGAGGAAAACCTTGATTTGTAGAGGCTGAAAAGAGTGTGCGACACTGAGTCCTTTAATTTTATTTGTTGACCCTTTAATTTACAGGCCGGTAATTACATTTAAATGTCATGAAATAGGCAAGAAATAACAAGTTATTGTGTCATAATGTCTAGAAATAGCAATTAATTGTGATTTCTAGGTTATTTCTTGACATAAATTAAAGGATTAGGCTACCTTTTATTCTTTAACCATCACCTGGAGCTAAATCAAAAGTTAAAGTTTTAATGATCTGCATTAAAGGTTGAGAACGAAACGACAATGACAAACAAAGCTGATTTTATCACCAGTTCAGTTTAGTCTTAGTTAGTTTTGCTTTATAATCGTCTGAATCAGCTGAACTGGACCTTAAACGCACCTCAACCTGTCAGTGCAAAGTCTGTTCAGTTCTCAGCAGGAAGCAGGAAGTCGGCGTGTTAATGACGTCACCACCACCTTTTCACCTGAAGCAAATGGTGAATGAATTTTCTAGAAGGTCCGTCCGTGTCCGTGCACACGCAGCCAATCGGACGTTTGGATTCATATGAGGAAAAACGGCTTAACTCCCAAATCAGATTAAACCGGTGGTGATGGATTTTGTTTCTCGCTTTAAATCCTCAAGTGACGGTTGAGCTTCCAGCGCCGACATGAGTCTTATAATTTCAAGGTTATTTTTATGGTTTGATTTCATACTGTTGTTGTTGTTGATTTTGGTTTTATTCCTATTTTTATTCTTTTCTATCCTCGGTTCTCGTATTGTTCAAGCCCTCACCACTGGGATACATGGTTTATTTGGGATTTTTTTTCCATCTATCATAGTTTTACAACACAGCATAAGACATAAAGCAGAATTAAAACATAAAATTGTATTAATAATGACACAATAATGTTGTAGTTTTCCAAAGAATGAGTAACAAACTCAGGTTTAATTCTGCGCCCTGGTCGTAAACTCATTGACCCGGGATCGGCTGATGATATAAAATGATAAAACACTTGCTCTCGTGGACTTTGAATCTGTCGGGCTTTCCCCAAGTTCGTCGTCGTCGCCGTCGGATCAAGTGTCTGATAGAGGAGGATTCTGGGAGTGTGGCGGGTTAGGGATCGGTGTCAACTTGTGGAGGCTGAGCACGAACTGTGACACCTGCTCAGGCTGAACAGAGGCGGCTGTGTGTGTGTGCAGCGTGGGGTGGGGGTGTGTGTGTGTGCAAAACCCAGTGGCTAAAGTCCTAAACGTGATGATAGTTGAAGTTAAACTGTGTAAAAACCATAAAAACATGAAAAAACAAAATAGGAATTTGCTTTATTTTAAAAATTCACAGATTCGATTCGATTCTACGATGCATCACATCCTCAATTTTCTATGTTGCACACATGGCTTTTTCATTAATTAACATAAATGGTCAGATAAATATGATAACTTTTTATTTGCATGAAATAAAATAGAAAATATAATTTAAATGTAGCCATTTCCACTATACAGCAGCTTCCTCGGAGTCTGAAGATGCAAAGAAAAAGAAAAGGCCTAGAGCCGACTTAAAGGTGCACTTGGTAATATCTCAAAAACAAAAATAAAATCTTGGCATTGTGCTTTAATATAAAATAAATCACTGTCTCTGCATATTTTTATTTTTTAGCTCATTATATAGTCTACCAGCTTATTATTACGTCCCGCATCCACTAAAGGGCATTCCAACCAAATCTGTTATGTAACATTTGCAACACACTCAAGTTTTACCAACTCTATATAAAACTTCAAGAAGGGAAATAAAAGTATTACAAGTTAATTTCCACCTTTGAGTGAATTCTGTTCAGATAGCGAATTTCGGACAAATATTCAGACAGATATTAGATGTGCACCACAACGCCGTATCCTCCTTCATCTCTCATCTCATCTCTCGTGCAGGTGACGTGCCTGGCGTGCGACCACCGCTCCAACACCGTGGAGCCGTTCTGGGATCTGTCTCTGGAGTTCCCCGAGCGTTACCACAGCAACAGCAGGGAGTCGGCGGCGCAGGCCTCGTGCCATCTGACGGAGATGCTGGCCAAGTTCACGGAGACCGAAGCGCTGGAGGGAAACATCTACGCCTGCGACCAGTGCAACTGTGAGTGGAGAGTTTAAACGTATAAACACGCACGGACGCACGGTTTATCCTCCGAGATTTATGTCGGATATTTCACACTGATATATATAAACACATTCGTATGACGGATTAATAATGAGCAGGACCTTCTACTATGTAAATGTTCCACTTCCTGCACATTTATTAAGATGTTTTACTTTTGATGAAAAGAGGTTTAAAAGATCTTCAGTTGCCTTTCAGAGTTGGTTTCTTCAGTCAGAGTGGAAAAAAAACAACATAATTGTGGTGTAAAGTCATCGAGTTAACAGCCAATACGCCTGGAGCTGAGTTAAATTATAACTTTTAACTTTTTTTTTTTAGATTGTTATTATAAAGCTTTTAAAGAGAAAATAATAAGATACTGAAACATGGCAGCTGGAAACAGTCGGTCAGTGCAAAAACACATGGTTTGTGTTTTAACGTCAGACACGAGAGCAGGAATTCGATTGTGCAGACATGAGGATAAAGCTACACACACACACTGATCATTCATTTACAGACAGGTCGAGTGGTGTTTAATAAGATTACACCAAGTTGTCTTGAAGTAATTAAGTACCAGTATTTATATAAACTAATTAAGACTCTATCTTCTCCTGCGTGCAGCTGCTCGGCGTCGGACCTCGTCCAAACCCGTCATCCTGACCGAAGCTCAGAAACAGCTGATGGTCCACAAGCTGCCTCAGGTGCTGCGGCTCCACCTCAAACGCTTCAGGTAAAGACCATAGCTCATTTATTTAAAGGGATAGTTCAACATTTTGGCAAATTTTGGCCCATTGCCATAATCCCTATAATCATAGCAGTAATAATAAGCATAATCATACCTTTAATTGTCGGTGCAAGCTGTTTTTAGAACGGCGGAGCAGAGCCGCGAGCTGCTCAGAGCTACGCTACAGAGGCTCATGGGATTTCTTGGTTTCCCTCATCAAACTCAGTACTCAAACAATACACAATCCAGTCTCAATTCAGTCAAGCAGTCTCTTTCTTGTAAAGTTCTGTTATTATCTCATAGCGTGGTGAATGTGCAGGTCACAACTCGTTGTGGAGTTGTTGGATTGTGTATTTTATGTATTTGAGTTTGATGAGGGAAACTGAGAAATCCCATGAGCCTCCGCAGTGTAGCTCTGAGCAGCTCATGGCTCTGCTCCGCCGTTCTAAAAATAGCTTGCACTGACAATTAAAGGTAACGAACCTACTGCTACGACTATAGGGATTATGGCAATGGGCCAATTTACCTAAAATGTTGAACTATCCCTTTAACCTGCTCATTGTCGTTCCTATGAAATAAAAGCATAAACACTGGTTTCTGATTGGTCGTCAGGTGGTCTGGACGGAACCACCGGGAGAAGATTGGAGTCCACGTCAGCTTCGACCAGCTGCTCAACATGGAGCCGTACTGCTGCCGCGAGCCGGCGCCCAAAGGCGTGGCCTGCTCCAGTCCCAGCAGCCCCGGCGCCACGGGCTCGCCGCGCCCCAAGCACTTCCTCTACGAGCTGTCCGCCGTGGTGATGCATCATGGGAAAGGCTTCGGCTCCGGCCACTACACTGCCTACTGCTACAACACAGAAGGAGGTGAGTGGGGTTTCACCTGCAGTGGCTTATTGATGCGCTGCAGAGTTTTTAAATTGATTTCTCAGCAGATGAAGCTTCTTTTTGCGTCTCTAATGTGATCGATCGATCTTACGGAGGCGTGTAGCTTTCCTTTTCCTGTTTTTGGGGTAATTTGTTTTTTCCCCAGTCATTTATTTCCTGTCAAGTCAGCCTCCACTTCATCATGGATCCTATATCTATTAGATCTCGGAAAATAAATTACTCCAATAAACAGAAAAAATATTACTCAGAAAACAGGAAAATAAATTGCTCTGACTTTTTTTGTGAATGCAAAACACTTCTGTACAATCTTTATAGGTACATTTTGTGTATTTAAATTTAAATAAACACATATTAGTATAGTATAAAAGTAGCTTCCAGTCCATTTGCTCGTCTTTTTTCTGTCAAACATTGTGAGCAGCTTCTGCTTCTATTTAGACAATTAATTCTGAATTGCCAAAATACAATTTTATTTTACATTTGACGTCATTTCAGAGACTTAAAACTGGAGTTTGCCGATTTTATCACAGTTGACGCTATACCACTTTTTTTCCAATCCAATCAAACGATCACATTAAAACTTTTTCTTCTTTCTGTTTAATCTTCTGAGATGAAACTTGAGCCATAAAAATAAAAAAGTTATCGACTTTAATTAAAAGTGATAAAAAGATGAGTGACTGTACTTTGTGCTGCTGTTTAATTCATTCATTCATAATTTATTCATTTCCTTTAATGACAGAACTACATTTCCCATAATTCATTGCCACACAGGCTCCTTTTTTTCTACCTCTGCAGTCAAATTTTCCCCTTTAAGCCATTGGTTCATCAGCCCGACTATTGATTGATTAATTGAATGATTATTGGTTTATTGTTTCTTTTCCTTCCGCAGGCTTCTGGGTTCACTGTAATGACTCTAAGCTGAATGTGTGTTCGGCGGACGAGGTCTGTCGCGCTCAGGCCTACATCCTCTTCTACACACAGCGAGTTACTCAGGACAAAGACCGGCCGCTATAGGACCACGACCCTCCTCCTCCTCCTCCTCCTCCTCCTCTTCCTCCTCCTCCTCCGCTGCAGCCTGACCACTCAGCGAGGCGATATCAGCACAACCCCACCTATCGCTCTTTCTCTCTTCTCTCTGTCTTTTTGGGCATTTTTACATCCGAGGAGGAGGAGGAGGAGGAGGACGGTGGTTTTTAAAGTCTATTTTTCTAAATAAGGAAGAAAAAAAAAACTCAAAGATGGAGGAGGATTTTTCTTCCTTTTTAAAACCTGGTTCTGCTTTATGAACTTCTTGTATATGGTGTTTATATGTAGGTTTTTTTTTTTTAAAAGAAAAAGAAAAAAGGTGACGTTTGTGTTTTGTGTACAGGTGTATTTTTTATTATAAAGAGAGAAAGAAAGCGAGAGTGAGTATCAGCCAAGATGTGTCTCAGTAGCGGCCAACAGACTCTTGGGTGTGACTACAAAAAACATACAAAGTGTCCTCTACAGGTTGCACAGGTGTGTTTTTTTATTATTATTATTCACCTGGTGTCTGCCGGTGGCTCGTTGATTGATTGTATAAAAAAAAAGGAAAAAAAAGTGTTTGTTTTTGAAACAACTGAAATGTTTCTCAGTCACTTTAGATAGTCAACACAGAACTGGATGTAGGGTTGTACAATTACAATTACAAATGTCGTCAATGACTCTCTAGAAATGGCCTCCCTGTGTTTTAAACAGGTCAAATGTATTTTTTTTTAAACAAAACAAAAAAAAGGAAAACACGGCTGCATTGAAGCGTATTCCTGCCAGAAAATGCACTAATGTCTGCACAACAGGTCGTCAGTGTTGTTTTGTTTTTTTTATTCTAAAGTAATCCTGAGTCTGCCGGGAAAAACAAGTGGCAGACCTCGAGCCAAAGCCTTGTGGGAGGGAATGTTTGGAAAAACCTCTCAGCATTTCCAAAACAGTCTTTTCCTTCTTTTTTTTTTACGACTTGATTGAGGAGAAAAAAAGAAACATTTTCCAAAGGGATAATAATTATTATTATTAATGTTGTTGTTATTATTATTATTTCTGTCGGCTCAATGCTGCCACCTCTCTGCTCCAGAATGTAACTGTTCTCAGAGTCTGAACCAAGCAGACAGAAACGAGTGCTCTAGATTTAAAAAAAAAAAAAGTGCCCTTTTTTGAAAGAAAATTAAAAAATAAGATATATTTTTATAGATCATATCAAATAAAAAAAAAGGTGGAATCCCACAGAAACCAGCATTTAGAAAATGAATGTATTTTTTATACAATCCTTCTCAGAGGTGTTTTTTTTTTTTAAGAGGCCATTGACTGTTTTTTTTAAAGTTTTATAACAACCGCTATCTGTTCGACACCACCAGCAGTTATGACAGATTTCACTGTTCACCAGTAATTAGGTATGTGTGTGTGTGTGTGTGTGTGTGTGTGTGTGTGTATTGTATGTGTACATGACTGTGTTTTATTTACCAGCTGTTCAGTAAAATATACAGATGTCTACATTGTTATACAGATTGTGATATTTAAGAAAACTGTACAAAAAGAAAAGACAAGAATCTCCACCTCAGATCGTGTTTCCTCTGGATTTATCCACCAGAGCGAAATATCAAAGCACACTTCATGTTGTTTTTGTTTTTGTTTTGTTATTTTTCCTTCATTGTGAGACATTGTTTGTTGGCATTTTCTTACTACTACAAGGGTGTGTGTACGTGTGTGTGTGGGTGTGTGTAAATTTATGGAAGTTATACTATGCAAATTGTTACCTCAATTTTTTTTCTAGAGAAAATTACCTCAATAAATGAGAATATTTTTTCATTTTTCTACAAAAGATGTCAGTCTCCTGCTTTTTTATTTATTGTTCCTCCTCGTTTTGTCCTGGAAACTTGTTGACTAGGTTTTATTCACGTCCTCTGATTCAAATGACATAAAATTTAAAATAATTAGAATAAACTACCACAAATAGCAACAGATGAGTTTTGGCTGCCTGTGATAAATGATTTAATTACAAATTAATCTTTTTTTCTTTAGTTATCTGATCAATAAAATCACCAGGAATAGTAGTATGTATTGACTTGAGTCTAAACTTGAGTTTTCAAGTAGATTTTTGTTTTTTTCTAGTCTTTATACTTAAAGAGTTATATAATAATTACAAATATGTTTATTATAAATGTCTGTCCATTAAGATTAATTAAGTTCACCAGCTAAACCAGCAGCTGCTTATTTTAGCACTCAGAGCCGGCCCCGCAGCCACTAGGGGGCCCCAAACTCTTTGCTCAATCATAACCGTCTCTGACCTGGCAACGTGTAACCCTTGGCCCACTGGCAACAATGACCGTAACGCAGGTGAAACAGAAAGTGTGTAAGTGTGATTTGTAGCTGGTCAAACATTTCTAAATGTCAGGATGAATGTGACTAAATGTTTTTCATAGCAATTTAAGGGGGTTCAAGTCAATGACTTTAAATTTTTAAACACTTTTTTACATGTTTATTCAGGAAAACGTGTTTAGGTTTTGAACACTTTATCCAAATGTGTTCAAATATGTTACATTGTATTGATTATACTGTAAAAACTGACTGAAAATGTGACGCCTACAGATGGGTGTGGTCACAAATTTTGAGTTATTATATTGTATGTGTTGTTTGTATGAAAAGATGAGCCAGTTTGATGTGTTTTCTAAGAAGAGTGTCAGAGTGTAGGTCGCTAATTCCACCACAAGAGGGAGTATCCCCATGTGTGAGCGCTTGTTGTACCTGCGTCAGACTGACTTCCTCAGACAGCTACCAGCCTGCCATGGAGAACGCATGGAATGACTTCTGTCTCTTCTTTTCCTGTGAATCAGGTTAGTAAAGTGTGTTAAACGACCACAACTCAGGTATAAGAACTGTTAAAAACCCGTTGAATGTATAAATGAAGTTTTGGATGTAGAAATCGTGATGTAAACAGTGTAGCTCCGCTTCACTCATAAAAATCAATGGCGGTCCGACCATGTTTTCGCTAGGTTTTGTAGGGCTCCTGAGGGGTATTCTGCGAAGCCAGTTTAGTGCGTTAGCGAGCTATGTTGAGTCTACAGCCAGGCTCGGCTGTACTGCAAAGGTGGCTCTCTTTTAAGCCGGCTAGATCTCCGTGGTAACTTATGTTTAGCTCATGTAGTGTATTGAAGAGTCAGAAGTGCATTTCCCAGTTTGCTCCCTAGGTGGCACTGTAGCTTTGTTGTGATGTTAACTGTGTTGATGTTGAGACCACAGAATAAATACAGCGGTAGACTGACAAGACATGGCTTCGTCCACTTCATATTATGTTCAGAGTTTAATCATAAAACCGGCGATAAAAGCGCCGCTGTTTCACTATTTAACTCATTTTACGGAGGGAGAAATCAGCTGATCAGCGGCTGTTTACTTCTCCCGGAGCGTCTCTGCTGAGCTGTCTCCGCCTACAGATGTTCTCCTCAACTGTAGCCTAGACTACTTTATTGTAGGCTGTACAGTCTGGCAGCAGGACAGACAAACAGATGATAATCGGTAAAGTTAATAATTTCACTTAATGTGGCCATGAATAAATTAATTCAATGTGATCGCCTGTTATATCAGTGTTGCCCAAACGCAAATCTTAAATAAGTCTCCGCTGTTTTCACATTTAAAAAGCTCTTTGTTGTCTTTGTACAGAGACGATATGAAATTTGCTGCAGCACCTAAAAAAACCCACTGTAACCTATTGAGACTCGCTCGGGACTCGCTTCCAATAAAAACCCACTCGCGTTATAATTGCGATCATTGAAATAGGCCTATATATAAAACACAATTTTAAATGACAGTTGATGTTGCTCTAGTTTATTTAGTTGAAATGGACAAGCTTCATATTTAGTTATATTCATATTTAGCAATTTATACATATAATTTTAAGTAGCGCAAGAGCTGTCAGAAAAATTAAAAGCATCTCCTCTCTTGTCGTAGTCTAGTCTACCGTATTTGCAGCAACACTGTTGCTTCAGGCTGCGATCGTGCTTTTTTTTTAAATATCACTCATACTCTCTCCAATAAAACCCTTGCACTCCTCTTGGCTGAAATCAGCCCGTTGTGGATCAATTTCGTGCGGAAGTAGACTACGAAGCTGGTTATCCACTTGGTTTTTTAAGTCCGGCTCTCGGCTTTATAGTCTGTGCGCGTTCACATCAAAGGGGGCGTTTGGCGTCATATGATTCTACTTCGCCGAAATTGATCCACAACGGGCTGATGAGCGATATAAAAAAGCACGATCGCAGCCTGAAGCAACAGTGTTGCTGCAAATACAACAAGAGAGGATGCTGCTTTTAATTTCTGACAGCTCTTGCGCTACTTTTAAACACTAAGCTTTATTTATTATTTGAAATAAATTAGAGCAACATAACTGTCATTTTAAATTGTGTTTTATATTGTTACATATTTCACTGATCAATTATAACGTGAGTGTGTGATTAATTGGAGGCGAGGCTGGTGTGCATATGGAAATAGGTCACAGTTACAGTTTTTTTAGGTGCTGTGGCTACAAGCAAATCTCATATTGACTCTGTACAAAGACAACAATTTTAAATGTGAAAAACAGCGGAGATTTATTCAAGATGCATTTTGCATTTTGATCAAAATCCGCTATGCCTATAGACTTCTCAAATCTGGCCTGGATTATCCTACAGAGGCTAAACATTCATTATAACACAGTTTCTGATTTGTGAAACCTTTATTCTATTTGTGAAAATGCAATAAAGGCAGATTTCACCATTTTCTCATCATATAGACCACATTAGACCTGGTCCTGGTCAAAAACCACTATCTCTAGACTTCTCAAATCTGGTCTGGATTATCCTACAGAGGCTAAGCATTCATTATTACACAGTTTCTGATTTGTGAAACCTTTATTCTATTTGTGAAAATGCAATAAAGGCAGATTTAGCTGTTTTCTCATCATATAGACCGCATTAGACCTGGTCCTGGTCAAAAACCACTACGCCTAGACTTCTCAAATCTGGCCTGGATTAATCTACAGAGGCTAAACATTCATTATAACACAGTTTCTGATCTGTGAAACCTTTATTCTACATTTTGTGCGCACGTTATACACAGAAAGGCTGTGTGTGCAGCCAAGGGATGCGCGTGAATGTGGTGACGTAGGGATGAGGACCAATACATCCATGATGAGGGTGGGGGCTGCTAACTCAAGGTGCGTTCAAGGCAACCTGTAACTCGTGTTTTTCCTACCTGTGAAGTCATACCAGTTCGATCTGGTGCAAGTTCACGGGTCAGAAGTTACAAGTGGCCGTTACAGTGCACTTTCACAGGCAATAGGTCGGAAAACCACAAGTTACCTGGAATGCTACAAAGTCTTAAATCGTGACTTGAAGCTGTAATATACGGTTTCAAAAGCCTGCCTGGAACGTAGCATTAGCCAAAACGACCGGATCGCTGACTTGTGCTTTAACTGTTGCAGGCCAAACATTTCTAAATGTCAGGATGAGTGTGACTAAATGTTTTTTGTGTATGTGTTGTCCCAGGTGGAGAGTCAGAGGTGTTTGTGAACATCACACTGAAGATGAAGCAGGAGGAGCTGACTGACTGCACAGCAGTAAGAGCATTTCTTTATTTGTCATTAATGTTAGTTTGGGGTTCACCTCATATAGCAGGCGTCCCCAATTCCGGTCCTCAAGGGCCACTGCCTTGCATGTTTTAGAAGTTTCCTGCTACAACACACCTGATTCAAATGATCAGCTCGTCATCAAGCTCTGCAGTGGCCTGATAACGAGCCACTCATTTGAATCAGGTGTGTTGTAGCAGGAAACTGGCCCTCGAGGACTGGAATAGGGTAGGTCCACAATCTGTAGTACTTCCTGACAGGAAGACAGCATCTTTATTTCCTGTCCCATACTATTGGGTTAAGTGATCAGGTGTGCGGCACCTCTTGGGCACACCCAGTTCACACCTGATCACTTAACCCAAATAGTATGGGACAGGAAATAAAGATGCTGTCTTCCTGTCAGGAAGTACTACAGATTGTGCACCTACCCTATTGGGGGAACCCTGGTATATAGGTTTGTATATGACCTGATAACTGTACATACTGAAGCTATGGTCAACAATACAAGTTTTGAATTTAATGTTTTGTATCTTTTATATATAAAAAATGTATTGCCATGGAGCACAGATCTTACATCTTTACTTCAGGTTTGTTTTTATTTTGTATTTTTATTTACAAAAAACTACCTTGATCCCATCCCGGTTTGTGCCATGTGTGTCACTGGGTAAGTCGGCCATCTTGTAGACCAGGCCATGTGTCTGCAGGTGTTTGTTTCAACCAAGAACACTTTTGACTGAGTCAAGTCTGGTGTACTGCTGCTTGGTTGGAACAAACACCTGCAGCCACATGGCCGGTCTACAAGATGGCCGACTTACCCAGTGACGCACATGGCACAAACCAGGGATGGATCTTGGCTGACAAGCATTTCCACACAATTAACATTGTTGAGTCTTCAATGTCTTCTTTGAACCAGGTGGTGAAGTTCTTCTGGACTCAAGGTGGACAGCAGCTCCTGAAAGAGAACATGGACAAGCAGTGTTAGACAGGACGACCTGCAACTCATGCTGAATCTGTTTTCAGACTGAAAAAGGGATGTCTTGTGGAAGTAAGTAAAAGATTGCTGTGTATACAGGTAATACTCAGAAAATTAGAATATCGTGAAAAAGTTCATTCATTTAAGTAATTCAACTTGGTGAAATGAATATATTATTTAGACTCATAACATGCATTGCAAGATATTTCAAGCTTTTATCTGTTAGAATTTTGATTATTATGGCTTACAGCTTATGAAAACCCCAAAATCAGAGTCTCAAAAAATTAGAATATCACATGAAATAAACAGAAAAATTAGTTTAAATAAATGAAATGTCAGCCATCAGAAAAGTATAATCATTTTGTGTACTCAGTACTTGGTTGGGCCCCCATTTGCCTGAATTACTGCTTCAATGCAGCATGGATGACCAGCCTGTGGCACTGCTCAGGTGTTATGGAAGATGAGAAACATGAGATCGAGTACACAAAATGATTATACTTTTCTGATGGCTGACATTTCATTTATTTAAACTCATTGTTCTGTTTATTTCATGTGATATTCTAATTTTTTGAGACTCTGATTTTGGGGTTTTCATAAGCTGTAAGCCATAATAGTCAAAATTCTAACAAATAAAAGCTTGAAATATCTTGCAATGCATGTTATGAGTCTAATATATTCATTTCACCTTTTAAGTTGAATTACTTAAATGAATGAACTTTTTCAAGATATTCTAATTTTCTGAGTATTACCTGTATGTGGAACACTCAAGGCTCCTTACCAAGTAGGTGGCAATAGAAGCACATGGTAGCCAGTCAGCTCAGGGTTGAAAACCTGAAAAAGAGACAAAGATAGAGTCAAACAAACACTATCAAATGAATCAAAAAGCTGAAGTAAAGATGTAAGTTGCCTGGTGTTTGAGCAGAGTCACATTTCCGCCTGCAACTCATGTTGAATGTGTTCTTTGGACTTGTCTTGTGGAAGTAAAAGAAAACCTAGTAGAGGTGGAAAAGAAGCACAGCCAGTCAGCTCATAAAACCTGCAAAAAAGACACAGATAACACTATGAGTCAAGTCTGGTGTACTGCTGCTTGGTTGGAACAAACACCTGCAGCCACATGGCCGGTCTACAAGATGGCCGACTTACCCAGTGAAGCTCATGGCACAAACCAGGGACGGATCTTGGCTGACACGCATTTCCACACAATTAACATTGTTGAGTCTTCAATGTCTTCTTTGAACCAGGTGGTGAAGTTCTTCTGGACTCGATGGTGGACAGCAGCTCCTGAAAGAGAGAACATGGACAAGCTGTGTTAGACAGGACTACCTGCAACTCATGCTGTGTTTTCAGACTGTTTCAGACAGATTGCTGTGTGTATGTGTGGAATACTCAAGGCTCCTTACCAAGTAGGTGCCAATAGAAGCACAGCTCAGCTCAGGGTTGAAAACCTGCAAAAGAGACAAAGATAGATAACACTATCAGATGACCAAAAACCTGAAGCAAAAGATGCCTGGTGTTTGAGCAAAGTCGCATTCCCTGACTCCCTGTGTCTTGTGGAAGTAAATAAAGATTGCTGTGTGTATTCAACAGTATGCTTTGAGTGTTTCTTACCAAGTAGAGGTGGAAGTAGAAGCACATGCTAGCCAGTCAACTCAGAAAACCTGCAAAACAGACAAAGATAGAGTGAAACAAACACTTTCAAATGAATCAAAACCTTAAGTAAAACATGTAAGGTGCCTGGTCTTCGAGCAAAGTCGCATTACCTGGCGCTCCAGCGCAGAATGGCTATTTATAGGACTGCTCCTCTGGTAACTGCAGGTGATCGTCAGGACGAGAGTGCAGACACCTGTGCTCGGCCAATGGAGAAGCAGCTCCGCCTTCCTGGGGGACGTCATCTCTTCTGCTCCACATTCAACCTGTGTCAGAGTAAGAGGCAGTACAAGTTCCAACACAGTGAATCTCAGATCCACTGGTGGTGTAGTGGATAACTTCCTGGCTTGGCACGCAGATGGTGCCTGTTCGAGTCCAGGTGATGACTTCTTGGTTTTGTCCTCTCCTTTCTTTGTCCGTGCTGCTTTGAAGATGTCAAATACACTATAACCACAGTCTTTGTCACACCGATTAATGGTACAGTGGTTAGAGCTGCAGGTTTGGGTGCAGCAGGCGATGGGATCGAATCCCAGGGGTGACAGACAGAGAGAGAGGAAGAAGTCCGGTCAGAGCGATGCATGAGAAGTGAGTAAATACAAGGGATTTTATGCACTTTATTACTGAAAAATACAGTAATTTTTAATAATAGTTCCTACTTTAGTTTTTTTTTTACTCTATTCTACGCTACTTTTATTTATTTTTCTATTTTATTTCTATTTTTATTCCTTAGCCTACTTTTAGTTCCTATTTTTAGGACCTATTTATTAAACCCATTCATTCACGCATTCATTCAGACAGGACACGCCTCAGAGAGACGACACATAAGTTGGGACCAGTCGGGTCCGGTCGGGTCAGGGCCAGTCGGCCCGGTCGGGTCGAGTCTGGTCGGTCAGTCGGTAACGCCCTTGTCCGGCCTTCTTCTGTTCCACCTGGGGCTTGGTACCCATCGTGGTGGTGTGGAGGGGACTGCTCCACGTTGGACTCGAACCCATGGCCTACGACACCGTAACCGGTGGCGCAACACACTCGACCACCGAGCCCGAGACAATTTACTGGTCGTAGTGCATTTGACATCACCAGAGCAGCTACTAAGAAATTTAAGATAAATATCCCACTGTCACCCCTGGGGATCGAACAGCCGGTCTCTTGCTTTCAAAGCGGGAGCACTATCCACTGTACCATTAACCAGTGTGAAGGAAAACATGGTCAGAAGAAACATTGTATTTGACATCGTCAGAGCAGCTACAGAATAACTTAAAGAGATTCTCTCACTGGGGATCGAACCCAGGACCTCTTACACTCCAACCGCAAGTGTAAACCACTGTACCATTTACAAGAGTAATAAAGCAAAGCTCAGAGTGTGTATCACATCATCAGAGCAGCTACAGAATAACTTAAAGAGATTCTCTCACTGTCCTCACTGGGGATCGAACCCAGGACCTCTTACACTCCAACCGCAAGTGTAAACCACTGTACCATTTACAAGAGTAATAAAGCAAAGCTCAGAGTGTGTATCACATCATCAGAGCAGCTACAGAATAACTTAAAGAGATTCTCTCACTGTCCTCACTGGGGATCGAACCCAGGACCTCTTACACTCCAACCGCAAGTGTAAACCACTGTACCATTTACAAGAGTAATAAAGCAAAGCTCAGAGTGTGTATCACATCATCAGAGCAGCTACAGAATAACTTAAAGAGATTCTCTCACTGTCCTCACTGGGGATCGAACCCAGGACCTCTTACACTCCAACCGCAAGTGTAAACCACTGTACCATTTACAAGAGTAATAAAGCAAAGCTCAGAGTGTGTATCACATCATCAGAGCAGCTACAGAATAACTTAAAGAGATTCTCTCACTGTCCTCACTGGGGATCGAACCCAGGACCTCTTACACTCCAACCGCAAGTGTAAACCACTGTACCATTTACAAGAGTAATAAAGCAAAGCTCAGAGTGTGTATCACATCATCAGAGCAGCTACAGAATAACTTAAAGAGATTCTCTCACTGTCCTCACTGGGGATCGAACCCAGAACCTCTTACACTCCAACCGCAAGTGTAAACCACTGTACCATTTACAAGAGTAATAAAGCAATGCTCAGAGTGTGTATCACATCATCAGAGCAGCTACAGAATAACTTAAGGAGATTCTCCCACTGTCCTCACTGGGGATCGAACCCAGGACCTCTTACACTCCAACCGCAAGTGTAAACCACTGTACCATTTACAAGAGTAATAAAGCAATGCTCAGAGTGTGTATCACATCATCAGAGCAGCTACAGAATAACTTAAAGAGATTCTCTCACTGTCCTCACTGGGGATCGAACCCAGGACCTCTTACACTCCAACCGCAAGTGTAAACCACTGTACCATTTACAAGAGTAATAAAGCAAAGCTCAGAGTGTGTATCACATCATCAGAGCAGCTACAGAATAACCTAAAGAGATTCTCTCACTGTCCTCACTGGGGATCGAACCCAGGACCTCTTACACTTCAACCGCAAGTGTAAACCACTGTACCATTTACAAGAGTAATAAAGCAATGCTCAGAGTGTGTATCACATCATCAGAGCAGCTACAGAATAACTTAAAGAGATTCTCTCACTGTCCTCACTGGGGATCGAACCCAGGACCTCTTACACTCCAACCGCAAGTGTAAACCACTGTACCATTTACAAGAGTAACAAAGCAATGCTCAGAGTGTGTATCACATCATCAGAGCAGCTACAGAATAACTTAAAGAGATTCTCTCACTGTCCTCACTGGGGATCGAACCCAGGACCTCTTACACTCCAACCGCAAGTGTAAACCACTGTACCATTTACAAGAGTAATAAAGCAATGCTCAGAGTGTGTATCACATCATCAGAGCAGCTACAGAATAACTTAAAGAGATTCTCTCACTGTCCTCACTGGGGATCGAACCCAGGACCTCTTACACTCCAACCGCAAGTTTAAACCACTGTACCATTTACAAGAGTATTAAAGCAATGCTCAGAGTGTGTATCACATCATCAGAGCAGCTACAGAATAACTTAAAGAGATTCTCTCACTGTCCTCACTGGGGATCGAACCCAGGACCTCTTACACTCCAACCGCAAGTGTAAACCACTGTACCATTTACAAGAGTAATAAAGCAAAGCTCAGAGTGTGTATCACATCATCAAAGCGGCGCAAACAAACAGACTTAAGGAGAGTGTACTGCAGAGTGATTAAATTTTGAGCTGAAGAGATGGAGTTTTCTCATGAATATAAGTGAATAATGATGGCAGTCTCCTTCGTTGACATGTTTGGATGATGATGAAGATGAAGATGAAAACTGTACGTGGTCGTGAACCCGCGAACACGGCGTTGACAGGCAAAGAACAACTCCATTTGACCACGAGTGGCAGATGGAAAAAAAAATAAAAAAAAATGGGTGTGTTGATCGTGGGAGGATCCTTCAGGGACAGACTCCTTCTTTGGAGGAGGGTCTGGCGAGCGAGACTAGGGACAGATAGACCCCTCAACCTTTTCCAGCATCATGAGAACAACAGGGCCGGCTCTGATCTTTTGAATTGCTCTGTTGTCAGTGAATCTAATAGTTTATTGTCCTGCAGATACCACCCTCGAGCGATTTTGACGCTTTGGAAGCTTTTGGTGTGAACGCACAGTAACACTGACCAAACTGGTCTAATCTCTTCATCACTCCATCTCCACGTGGACAGACTTTCTATTCTTATTTTATTTCTTTATTTCTTCCATGGTCACATCATTTGTAAAATATAAACCACTTATAAACATTTAAGCGTCACTATGTAGTTTTCTCACCTTAAAACAATGTCTGGTGTAAAAAAAAAAAAAAAAGGTTAACAGGATGAATGGTGTTGCTGCTGCAGCCTGCATGTAACCTTCCTGACAGTTGCTCTTCTCAACCAGACTCCCTGTACCATGAATCCTACATAGTGGGGGGTTTAAATAAAGCCAAAGATTGAATTGAATTGAAATCTTTATTTTGAACATGCATGAAACAAAACTTCAAACAAAAACAAAATCTCCATTGTCAGAGAGAAAAAATAAATAAAACGTTTTATAAACTGTATTTTAAACAAAACGTCAACAACAAAAAAATAATGTATATTTGTAATATTAAAATAAAGATGAAAAACTAAGGATTTACTCTGAGTGTAAACAGGTGCAAAACAATAAAAAATAACTTCATTATACCACTTTTTGCTGTTTTACGTAGCCAAAGTTTTACTTAAAAACTAAATTTCTACCAGGATCTCCTCTAATGACATTTATTTACTTAATTCCAATATAAATCCACATTGTATATGTTCTGAATTTCATATATTTTCCACCCCCTCCTCCTCCTGCAGTCCCTGAAGTGTCCACCAGGCGCCGCTGTCTGACAACAACCTGCAGGTGAGTGAGAGAAACCCAGAGGAGAGGATGAATGAAGAGTTTGTAGAAACAGAGTGAGACATTTTCATGCTCGGTTTATCTCACCATGGACCAGACGATTTATTTCTGGTCAATTGATCCTCAACATCCAGATTCGATATGTGATCTGAGTTCAGCCGTTTCCTCTATAAAGTCCTAGAAACATTTAATGTAAACACACATACAGAATACATACCCGGCGTTCTCCCTGTAATGTTTGAATAAGGTGCTTCTCCCAACATTTACAATGAGTTTGTCAGATTTTGAAAACTAGTTCAACAATTTTGTATGTGATGACTCAAGCAATGAAATGAGGACTATTAGTTTTTTAGGGAAAAACTATTCAGGGTTCAAAAGTAAAGTTCATTTTGACTGACTGAATGTTGCAAAACAGGAGAGAATTGCATGAAAGCAACTGATAACATGTCCAGAAGCATTTGCAATTTGTTCAGAGGAAGGAGAAACTGCTACGATGATGTGCACAAATGACTACATGTTGTTGAGGTTGAACTAATAGTTATGAGAACTTTCATTCTGATCTGAGAACAGCACCAAAAGCGATTGAGAAAAACTGTAAGCTGAAGAGATGACGTCCCCCAGGAAGGCGGAGCTGCTTCTCCATTGGCCGAGCACAGGTGTCTGCACTCCCGTCCTGACGATCCAACTGTCTCAGGTGGAGCGATACTGTTGAATTAGTAATAAAATATCTGCTCACCATCATGTTGATGGAAGTACAACAAAATACTCAAGGGTTGCATACGGCAACTGTTTTTTTTTATAAATATTTGACGGTACATCCTGTACACTGTGAGGCAGGGCCCCCAGATGCACAATACATAAACACATGTGAAGCAACTAGTCTGTGTTTAATGGTGCCAAATTATTCTTAGCAATATATTCTTAGAAATATACATATTCATTTTTTTTAAAAAAATGTAAAAAGTTATGTATGTCTGTTATTTGTGCACAGAGCTAAACTGCCTGTTAAAGTGAAGATGTGCGATTGTAACTAAACCAAAATAAAATTATTTTCAGATAGATATTGTGTAACTTGACTTGTGATGGGAGACACCAGAAGAGGACGGCCCACAATGAGCAAAATTATTTTAATCATCTTTTTTTTTTCTTTCTTACAAAAACATTTTCAGGGAGTTCAAAATGAAGCATTTTTAATTTTGGAACATACAGTGGCAGCAGCCATTTCAAAGATATTTTACAAATATCAAAGAAACGATGACTGGACCGGGAGGCGGCGAGGGGCGGGGCTCTTCCTCCTTCCCTCCCTCCCTCTCTCCTTCCGCCCCTCCCTCCCTCTCTCTGTCCGTCCCCGGTAGCGACAGAAGCCAAAAAAACATAAGAGCTGCAGATGCACAGTGTCTGTATGAAGATGGTTGTTTACACGACGGCACCCCGAAGCTTTTACATGATAACAATTGTCTGTGTGCAGAGAGACCGGCGGCTCCGCGGCGGCGGCCACGGCGTTTAAACCCCGTCAGTAGCAGCCGTGCTTAATTTAACTCAAGCACTGAAGCACTGGAGGCTCAGAGAGGAGCCTTCGACTTTTCAAAATAAAAGGAAAAAGGGGGGTGGGGGGGTCTAAAGGGGGGGTTTCCCACTCTCACCGTCTGTTGAATACTGAGGTCGTACTAACATTTTAACTGTTTAACAGTTAAAATTGTTGTTTACGTTTAGTTTACGAGGTCGTCGCCGTTTTTTTTTAACAATTTCTTTAGCTGTGGTTGACGAAACAACTCAAGAGAGCCAGTCTGTCCTCTTTTTCAAGCTGTGAGTGGTGCATTGTGGGTAGAATACAGTAGCGTTTGGCGGCTCTGAGAGACAAAAAAACCACTTCCTGTGTTAGAGGCTCTTTATCTGCTGCAGGAGTAGGAGTTGCTAAGGAGGTGACGGTGGCGACGGTGGCGGTGGTAGAAGAAGAAGAAGTAGTAGTAGAGGTGGTGGTGGTGCTGTTGTTGCAAGGGATTGTGGGTAAAGGGTGGAGGTGAGGAGGAGGAGGAGGAGGGGGCGGGGTCAGTAGTCGTCTCCCCGGCTCACCACCTCCTTGCAGGTGGGCCTGAGCAGGATGGTGTGCTCGAACTGAGCGGTGTAGCAGCCCTTGGTGTCGCAGAGCGGCGGGTACGGGTCCACGATGCCCAGGTCGCACAGGTTCTTCAGCGCCATCAGGTACTTGCTCTCGCCCAGGCGGTCCAGCCAGCGGCGGCAGAACGCCAGCGTGCCGAAGTTCTCGTTGACCACGTTCAGCAGGTGCTTCGCTCTGGGCAGCCTGGACACGGAGACAGAGGAGGACGGTGGCGTTAGAGACTCTTTTGTTTTGTTTCTGATGTTGTTTATATAACTTTTTTTTTTTGCTTTTATCTTTTTTTTAATTTTTTTTATTGATGTTTATGACAGACAAATACAAATAAATACACATTTCCTTATTGCAGTTACATGAATGAGATAAAACATCTTATATGCATTTATCAGTATCCGTCCTTTTGCTTTTATCTTTATTAGTTGTCAGTTATGCAGCTGTGATAGTGTATAATGTATTCATCATGTTTCTCTGTTGCGTTTTCATTCACTCTATAATTAAAGGTTTGAATTTCAACACAAAATAAACTGATCAGGTGCTGAGGGATAATAGTTAATCATAAAAAAAAACATTGATTAGTCTACAGCAGGGTTATTATAGTAACTAAAACTAAAAACTAGCAGTGAAAGAATAATTTAGGTAACTGAAATCTAAATAAAATAAAAAAATAACTGAAAAATTAAACTAAAACTCATTAATTCCTCAAAATAAAAACTATTCCTACTAATAAAAACTGGTTAATCGCTTGTTGAACTAACTAAAACTAAACTGAAATAAAAAATAAAAAATAAATAATGATCATTTTAAAAAAGCAACTGAAAAAAAACAACAACTAATATACATTTTAAAACTATAATAACTTTGGTCTGCAGTGGGTTTGTGTTTTTACCTGATGGGAACGTGGCCGACGTCAAAGTTTTTCATATAGTGAGAGCACTCCATGTCGTCGTGGACTACACCTTTACCTGTGCTACCGAACGTCTCAATGGCATAAACCTCTCCCTCCTGCAGGGAATCAATACACAATATATAATCAATAACGGGGTGAGAATTAAGGTAAAATGTGGTTTATTTTTTAGCTTTTAAATATGTAAATAATGTGATAAAATATACTGTATGCAGTTCTCTAAATTCTGCCTGCACTTGAACGCACCTCCATCCTCGTGGCTTCTCCTCCTTTAACGATGGGCACCGTCTTCCCAGCGTGTATCCTGTACTGACCGATCGAGTGACCGTTCAGGTTTCGGATCGGCTTCACTGCAGGACGACAGACAAAGTTCACCAGTTAGTAAGTTATTTTTTTACTGGATGCACTGAATTAATTGATTTCAGTGACTAAAAGCAGTGTTTTTATGTTAAATTTGTCAAAATTAAGATATTAAAATCCTGATTTTAGGATATTTTCACTGGTTTGAAGTCAAGTTTTTGTGACTTGAGCACTAGAAAACACTAGAAATATTAAGTCGCCTTCATCAAACTTCATAAATTTAATCAAAGACCTGCAACGCAGCAGAAATATAAAGTGTCTCACCTTGATATGTTTTGCCATCGAGCTCGACCTCGTACGACTCCATCACCTCCTGGATGGACTCTCCTACGTCACACAGACGCACATCGATACCGGCGTTCTGCCACAGACAAACAGCGAAACGTCAGCTACAGAGCCCAAACACATCACATCGAGTGTGTGTGTTTATATGAGCGTGTGTGTGTGTGTGTGTGAGTCTCACTTTGATTCCAGTATTGGTGGCGTCTCTCACGGCCTCCAGCAGCTTGTCATACTTTGGGTTAAACGTGACGGTGAAGGCACAGTCAATGATCCGCCCTGCAGACGCCAGAGCAAAAGAGAGGAACGTCTGTTAGTTCATGTGCAAAGAAGAGTAGGACCCTGAACGCATCGTAGTTGTGTGCGTGTGTGTTAATGACGGACCGTTGATGTGCGTGCCGAAGTCGATCTTGCAGACGTCGTCGTACTGCAGGACCGTGGTGTCTCCGGCGTTGGGAGTGTAGTGGGCAGCACAGTGGTTGAGGGAGCAGCCGGTGGGGAAGGCCAGGCCGGCGTTCAGCCCGTTCTCCTTGATCAGCTTACGGGAGCAGTCCTCCAACCGCTCGCTGGAGGAGATGGAGGAGAATAATTGCTGTTATTATTATTATGACCAATATTACTTTTTTATATTTCATTTTTGAGGCTTTTCTCTTTATTAGAGAGACAGGAAATGGGGAGAATGACATGCGGTTGCCTGCAGCAAGGACTGTAGCCTCTATACATGCAGCACCTGCTTTTAACCTGATATTATTTTAATTTAATTTCAAATATTTTTATTAGGATTTTTCAGACACATATTCAAGTTGATCACACAGCAGACAGTAGATCCTTATTTTAACAAATAACAGGTGCAGGGTCCAACATGTACAACTAACAATCCCGCACGTAACAACCCCCCTCCCCCCTCCCCTCACAGTACTGAAAGCACTTTTAAGGCACAGAACAAACATTAGCTTGTGGTGTTTTCCCCTCACGGGGGGTCAGGCTGTGAATGTTTATGTCAAGGGCCGAAGCTAAGCATGTTTATGTTGTTTGGGTATTATTAAAGTATGATAAGAAAGGATCCCATGTTTTATAGAACTTTTTCTCTGAGCCGCCAACAGAGAAGCGCAGCATTTCCAACTTGAGACAGGTCATTACATCTTGAAGCCATTGGCTCAGCGTGGGCGAGGCAGCATCTCCCCACCTAAGCAGAATTGCGCGTCTGGCCAGAAGCAGGGCAAAACCGACCATATGTTGCTCACTGAGTGTCAATTGGGGGTTGTCACCAGTGGCAATGCCAAATAGAGCTAAAGTGGGGCTAGGGACAACATTTCTGCCCAAAATTTGAGATAAAGTATTGAAAACATTGTTCCAGAATATCTGTAATTTGGGGCACATCCAATACATGTGGAAGAGGGTACCGTCATTGGTTTTGCATTTGTCACAGAGTGGACTTAGGTTAGGGTAAAAACTAACCAGCTTAGTCTTGGACATGTGAGCCCGATGGACAATCTTGAACTGAATCAAACAATGTCTTGCACAGAATGAGGTTTTGTGTATTGCCCGTAATATAGAGTCCCACTGGTCATCAGACAAGGGTCCCAAATCCTGTTCCCAGGCCGATCTTGTCTTATCCAGGGACGGGGGCGACAGTATGGATATGTTCCTGTATAATTTAGACATTGAGCCTTTAGATAACGGGTCAAAAGAAAGAAAGGAATCTATCGGGTTAATGTCTGGTTTTGAGGGAAAGCTAGGTAGGTGGGAGCGAATGTACTGTCTAACCTGTAAGTATCGAAAGAAGTCCGTTTTTGGTAGATTGTATTTCACAGACAATTGGCTGAAGGAGGCAAAATATCCGTTTATAAACAGGTCTGCAAAACGTTTGATACCATTCCTGTGCCATGTCTTAAAAGTTGGGTCGGAGCATGAGGGGGCGAAAAGGTGGTTAGAGGCAACTGGGCTCAAGAGGGAAAGGCGTTTTAAACCAAAGAACTTTCGAAACTGGGCCCATATCTTAAGGGTGTGGCGCACCACGGGATTGACCAGAGGTTTTGGGGAGGAGCCATCCAGGGGTGAACCTAAGAGTGCCTCAAGAGAACCTGATATTATTTTTATCATTATTATTATGTTGTTTTGTTCTGTATTTCACAATAAATAAATAGATAAATAAAAAGGTTTAATAACCAGCGATGAGAGAGCTCCTCACCAGATCTCGATCATGGTCATGCCGGGTTTCATGAAGCTGCGGACGTGCTGGCGGACCTGTCTGTGCGCCTCGGCCGCCTGTCTGAAGTCGTTCCACACCTCCTCGTTGGCTTTGTCCAGCACCCGCTTCTCCTCGTGGGTCGTACGCCACGCCGCGCTGCGACTGGGACCGACACACACACACAGATACACATAGCGTTATAATTAATTCTGGAGTTTTTAGTGTTGAGAGTGAATGTGTTAATGCTGCAGGCTGCAACAACTCTGACTCATCACATGACCAGAGCTCAGGAGTTTATCTGCAGCAGCAGCACAGACGGAGCTACTGCTGCAGGATATTCCTCATCTGCACAGTCAAATATTTGATTTCCTCAAATCCATATTTACATTTTGAGCCGTTAATTCAACTGGATAGAAACATCTCATCAATGAGAATAAGAATAAAACTCCCTGGAAAAACAACTGATAAGATAATTATCCATCATTTGCAAACAGTCTTTTTTTTTTTTACCAAACTGTCAGCAGTTTGCAGGAAAAAGGGTTTCAAATGTTACATCACCTAATATTATTATCATTATTAATCCTCAATAAGATGCAGGAAGGAAACGGGATTATTTTTAAGTGGTGAAAACAGCTCAACATCTATGAAACATCAGGTTTTGTGCAGGTGCATCAACATCTACGTATATAAACACTCTGCAGTGCAGCTTTGTCTGGTAACCCAGTGTGGGGTTTTTTTTTTATCTTCAGCCTGTTTGCAGACGGTTTGTACAGTTTAAACACGAAGGAGATAAAAGAGACAGACGACGTTAAAAACAAACAGAATGAAGTTTGTGCACAAGAAAAAACAAGAAAAAGCCAAAAAGAAAGCCGACGTCAAGCTCCTTTAAAGCGATATTCCGGCGTAAGTGAAAGCCATGGTCAAACACACCGTAACACCGAGTCAGACCCCCCCTCGAGAGATCAATTTCCCCGACCGCTATATTCACGAGTTCCACCAACTTCAGAAAAGACCGCACTATCGCCACACACACGGCGCTCTGCGTATCCACTGTAAAAACCGCAAAACGCCACTTTTAGCCACAAATAATGCTCAAAACTGCACCAAAGTTCATCAATTGTACATTACAGGGTCCCAGCACGTAGGACGAGCCGTCAAACATCCGCTAGCGTTGCCTGTTTTCTTCAGCAGACACAACTGACCTACTTCTCCTCCTGGAGCCGCTTGCTGGTGGAGAAGCCCCGACGAGTGGATCAGCGGAGCTAAAGAAAACAGGTAAAGCTAGCGGATGTTTGACGGCTCGTCCTACGTGCTGGGACCCTGTAACTACTATTGATGAACTTTGGTGCAGTTCTGAGCATTATTTGTGGCTAAAAGTGGCGTTTTGCGGGTTTTATAGTGGATCCGCAGAGCGCCGTGTGTGGCGATAGTGCGGTCTTTTCTGAAGTTGGTGGAACTCGTGAATCTAGCGGTCGGGTAAATTGATCTCTCGAGGGGGGGTCTGACTCGGTGTTACGGTGTGTTTGACCGTGGCTTACACTTACGCCGGAATATCGCTTTAACTTCCAACAGGCTCAAGGAACATTTATGAAGCGGTGCGTTTGGGTTCCTCTTACCCGTCCTGTGACGCCGGGTATTCACACTCCTGGCCGATGGGGAACACGCCGGTCGGGTAGAGGTCGCAGATCGGCACAGACGGAGGATCAGTCTGAGATTTGGCTGAAACGGATTTGGAGAAAACAGACGTCAGCGGCGAGAAAACAGGAGACGGGACGGTGAAAACGTCTTCTTCATCATCTCAACTTACGTCCTTTCTTCTTCTTTTTCTTCTTCTTCTTTTTCCCTGCCGAGTTTTCTCCATCGTCTCCATCTGTGTTGGAGGGATGAAGATGAATGAATGAATTGGTCACACGACGACACCAACACTGGGCAATTTAACCAGGACATATTTTACATAATTGCAACAAGATGACTGTTGTTACGGCTCACCTTCCTCGCCGTCCTCCTCCTTCTCTTTGTCTTCTATCGCCTGCTTCTCCAGCTGTTTGGTCACTTCGCCAACGCCATCGGCTTCCGGTTCAGTGCCTGCACACACACAGAGACACACACACACACACACAGTCCAGTGAGCGATTAGCTGCGGCCCAAATGTTCTGTATCAGCAGGAAGCGGCAGACACAGTTGTGTAACCAGAGGTAAAAAACCATTCACTCTCAGACTGGCACCAGCTCGCGGTGATATAATAATATGATCCCAGACGCCGAGAGTGAGGGAGTGAATGAATGAATGAAAGAAAAACACTTCAACACTCAGAGCTTCACTGCTGCTGATGATGATAATATCTGATCTGAGAGCTGATCAGACACCGTTATCCCAGATCTTTACTCTGCTCTGTGGAAAAATGTGGAACGTTTTTATGTCAGATAACAGAAGGAGCAGGAGGATAAAAATAGAGTTAGAAACTACGTAAGCAGGTTTATTTATGTCAGCAGCTGTATAGAGACTTATATAAGTGACTTTCAACAGCAAAAGTTTGGTTAAAAGTAGAAGAAATTCATTATAAAGTAGAAAAAATCAAAGTTAGATGTGATGGATTTGGAGGATTTTATAACGACAAAACGAAACAAACGACGTCTGGCTGCTAATAAAACTGGCCTCGGGTCAGTTTGATAGCCAGATATTGATCCGACAACCCGACGGGAAAATGTAAAACTCTGCAGCTGTGAAGCCAAAAAAGCTCAGAGCATTAGCAGTGATGTAAATTAAATCTGATCTGTGACGGAGATAAAAACGTGAGTTGCTGCTTTAATTCAAAGTGAGGAAACGGTCCAGAGAGAGTCATAACATTAAATACTGTTTGTTCAAATCTTATTATAAATATTATAAAGCGACATCATGTCAGTTTAATGTGTTTTCATTTCAGTAAAGTCACTTTTTTCTCCTTCTGCAGCCTAAATAATTCACGTCTTTTAATCCTCTTTGTTCCCATTTATATTTCAACAAGTAGACACTCAGGTAATGTTTGGATATATAAGTGAAAAGTACATTTTATCAAAGTATTTGTATAAAAAGAGGACACACCCATGTTTTCTGGGGTTTTTGCCCACACAAACAGGTGAACACACGCTGTCATATCCAATTAGATGCTGTCTTGCACAGGTTTTTGCTGCACCTGAACGCCTCATGAATTGCACAATGCAGCCATACTGTGTATTTTTTTCATATCCGGTCCTGCAGGTTTGCAGATGCCCTTGTAATTTTGATAAAATCCTAATTGTCCTGCTCAGTTTTGCTGTGACATGACAGTTTCCCCCTCGGCTACGGGATAAAAGAAACACGTTTCTTCTCTAAATTTGAGTTAATCTAATTGAGTTTGGCTTGTTTTTGCATGCTGGTGTAGTTTTGATGTGGTTTATTTATCAAATTCAGCATCTCCTCGCTCTTCTTTTCCTTACATAATAACTCTGGCAATGGGGGAATTACGAAACAGGAAAACTTGGCTGAGGCTCAGTCATCGCGGCGGTCGGCGAGGAAAACAGACTGTAAAAAAGAACCGGAAGAGGAGACGAGGTGAGTGCGTTTTCTCTCTGAATAAACTGTGGAGGTGCTGAAGTTGGAGCTGAGGTGGATGTCACTGCTCCAGGCTGCGGCTCTCTCTGACCGGAGCCCGGCGTGTTTCACGAGGCCTGACAGTCCACACCGCTCAACCCGCATGGCTAATGATGAGCACTGGGGTCAAGTCAGATACGCTGCAGCACAGCGCTTCCGATGCGGCTTTCAAAATAAAAGGACGTGTCAACCGCTCCTGTACCATCTAATCTGGCGTGACATGAATCATAAGTTGTTCACACAGCACAGGTCCTCCGGGGTCACAGAAGGTAAAGAAAACTGGCACCACTTCCTTCTATACAACATCACAATAAGCCAATGCCACTACCGTAAGTGTATCCTGGCAATCTTTCGCTTTAACGTTAATGTTTTCTCGATTACACTTGTGTTACGTGTATCTACACACCATATGTGAGAAGAGAACACAATTGGGAAGGTTAGACTTCACAAACCCACAAGAGAAATCAAGGAATTACAAAATAATAATGGTAAATGCCATATTAACTGAGATTACGCAATTAGTTGATAACCAGCTACTGTATTAGTCAGTCACAATTGCCTTATTATGCCTTTTATAACAATAAAGACGCAATCGCTAAGTGTCCATTCCTCTGAATATTAGTAATTTTAGGTAAATACATTAACATTTTACACATACGCCGATCACTAGACTAACATAATACGCTTGTCTATGTCGTGCAGCCCTTTATTTTGAAGGAACCCTTCCATCGCTTCCGTTTTAGTCGTCGCTAACCGTCGCTAGCTTGTCGCAGCTCTGCTAGCTCTGTTAGCATGAAGCGGCTCGTGACAGCCTCACCTGTGGTCGTCGCAGACTTCTTCTTCTTCTTTTTCTTCTTCTTCTTGGCGGTCTCCACTGGGTCGGCTTCTTCTTTGTCCTCCGCCTCCCCGTTCAGCTCCCGGTCCCGGTCCGGCACCGCTTTCTGCTCCGCTACCTGCTCCGCAACCACGTCCGCCATGATCGCAGACGCTGCTGGAAAAGGAAGCCCGAGGGATTGTGGGAATGCTGTGTGTGATGCTGCGTTCAGGTGTAGTCCGAGGGTTTTATAATTATTGCAAAGTAAGCAATTAAACGCCGCCTACCACCTGTAAAAGGCCGGTTTTAATATTTCCAACATATTTATGCATATGTACAAATGTGTATTACTCTTGAATTTTTAAACTTGCTTTATCTTCAAATTAGATAGATTCATCACTTACATACCACCTTCTGTCTAATACATTTGAATATCATGGTCATGTTTATTTATGTCAGTAATTCAATTCAAAAAGTGAAACTAATACATTAGATAGATTCATCATACACAGAATGAAACATCTCATGTCTTTATTGAATTTCTTCTAATTGTAATGTTTATGGCTTACATTCAATGAAGACCTAAAATTCAGTATCTCAAAGAATTACAAAAGACCAATTAAAAAAGCATTTTTAATATGGAAATGTTGGCTTTTATGCACTCAATACTTGGTTCGTGCCATTACTGGGAATGGACTTTTCCATGGTATTCTAACTTATTGAGATGCACCTGTATTTTAATGATTGTTTAAAGCTTAAAAAGGTCAAATTACTCAGTTGCACTTCCTGGCTGATTTAATTGTACATTTACTTGAATAAAAAAAAACGTGTGCATTTATTCCACCAGTGAATTCTGAAACCAAAAACTGTGAGTGATCAGAAATCAGAGCTTATCTAGAGCCCATGAAGGCATCACACAGTGTAATATGCTGAATCAGCTGTAGTGGAGCCCTCAGCCTAATGAGGACAGATCCAGTACTGCAGTATAAATACATCTATGAACTACACTTAAACTATTACATCAATATAGCTACAAACAACTGACTGTATTAAATAACACAAGGAAAGCGAATTACAGTGTAATTTATACTAGATTAACCCGTCATAAATATGTTTAATATAAAGTTTCATATTACAAAGCACCAGTGCCAGTAACAGGAGCGGCCACCAGATGGCAAAACCACAACAGTTAATGAGCTATTAATAATAAAGATTTATATTTTAGGCGATTGTGCAGCACGTGATGAGCAATTTGTTGTGTTCAGGGGACATTCTGGAGAAAAGACAATCTGGGTATTTGGTGTGAAACTATTTCTTTCATAGTTATATTTAACAGTTTGTCAAATAACTATAGGAGAGTGAAGCGTGCGAACTCTCACTTTCAAATGTACTGAACTAAAAAGTAGGATGAAATAGAAATATTAAACAGTCAATACCTTGAAACTTTGTTTCTGAATTGAGAACACACCTATACAAATATTTACATTGTTTCTACTGTGTTCTTTCTTTTTGTATCAGTTATAATATCCTGTGACATTTGTCATGTATTTTCTTTTTCCTGTATTTGTTATGTAAAGCACTTTGTTCATCTTTTTGGATGTTTTAAGGTGCTATATAAATAAACTTTATATTACTATATTATCAATATGCTGTCATTGCACTTTATTTCTCCTCAGGGTTTATATTTATATATATATTATGTTGGCTTTTCTTTTACATATCTGGCTTCACTATTTATTTGGGATCGTAATGGTTGCACTTTATGGCTATGAAATGCTGTGAATGCTCCAATATTATCTTGTTATTTCATAAATAATGATAATAATCTATTGAATTGGAATTAAAAAACACAGTGCTTGAGTAAATGTAGGTGTTTAAAAGCCCTCAGAGGGGCTTAAAAGGGGAGCACCAGCTGTTGTGGGTCAGACAAATGCAAAAAAAAAAAATCCCACACAACGTCTCAAATTACCCACCAAACCTGTTGGTGAACCTCCGGCCATCCAGACGCTGTGAATTTGAAACACGAGCAGCAGCAGTGGTAGACAAAAAAAAAAGACCTCAGGAAACATCGAACACTTCCAGAACGGTATTTTATTTCACGTTGGAAAATGCAAGAGGGGGTGGAAGACCTCACCCCATGAGGGAGGGTGGGAGGGAGGGAGGGAGGGGGAGTCAGGACAAGGCAAACATGGAGACAAGGGAAAAAGGTGGAGGCGAACATCATGGCTGTCAAGACTCTTCTGGCACCTAAAGATAGAGATTGCCCTCACATGAGAGAAAAATCAGTCTCTTCTTTCTAGTTTTACCACCAAATACCCCCCCCCCCTCCCTCGTGCACGCACGCACACGCACACACAAACCTCACAGCAGCACAAGTTCATCAGATCCAGTGTGTGAAAACCAAATTTTCCTACAACTCCCCCCCCCTGTAAACACACAAGACGCTGACAAAGTGGGATTGTTTTTCAGTCCTGGCTGAATTGTTTTTTTAGATACAATAGTGTCGTATTCCAAACATGTCGCTGCGAATGGGACCGTGGATGTGTGTGTGCGTGTGTGTGTGTGTGTGTGTCGACTTCACTGTTACCCCCATTGTGTCCAATCAGAGATGGATCGCAGAAGGAGGAGGAGGGGGACAGAAATAAAGTGCAGAGTAAAAATAGACCCACACTTCCTCTTCTTCTTGCTCTTCATGTGTGTGCGTGTGTGTGTAAATCTGTCGTCTGCCTATTATAAGATTTAAGGTGGCCCAACTTCAACCTTCTGCTGTGAAGACTGTTCGGACAGAAAGCAAAAGGACGATCGCCGACTTTTCCACCCGACTTGTATCGTCCACAAGAAGAATTGATCGTTAGTGTTTTTATTCGACTCAAAACATTCAAAAGTATCAACGACAGTAACTGTTTGTAAATATTACTTACTTGTACTTCAGGTTTTAGGCTGATTTGTACCTATAAATAACTTTATAGTGCTGTTTTTGCAGTTTCTGGTTAATTACAAAAAGTAAAACTAACAAATAAATCAAGTTGGATTAAGATAAAATTGATCCACGGAGGAATTAACACTCCTTCCTGTTCTTTATAAAGTGATTAAAATTAGTTCCACCTTAACCAGCTTCAACATATTATAGTTAAGTTTATTTTTCAAACTGTAAGTCACAGAAGTTTGTTATAAGTAAATATAAACGTTTTCCTAATTTCTCTATCATATAAATAATAATAATTTAATTGGTTATCAGACTCTTCATTGAAATGTCAGTGAACCAAATATTCCTTATAATCTATTGTATTCCAATGCATTTTATTAACGTCTATGATAAATATGAGGTTTTATTTGAAATGTAAACAAGTCTTTGATCAATATTTTTTTCAATCTTTTACTTCCTTATCTTCCTTCGTAGGGTGGTTTTGTTGTCCGAGAGGCAAAACTGTGTCCGAGTGACCGCATCGAACTGAAACTGTACGACTAAGGGAAGGAGGAGGAGGGAGGAGGGGGTTAAACTGGAGATTACATCGTTTTTGTGGGAGTGTGCCTGCGTCTGAACTCTTGAGCTTCACAGAAACTCCACTTCCTCCTCAGCTGGAGTTTCTCCCTCGCAGCTTTCTGAGCGTTTATGGAGTCGTTTATGAGTCTGGATTTCTCTCCCTCTCCCTCTCTCTTTCTCTTTCTATGAACCGTTTTGAACTGTCGCTCTGGGTGAATTTGCATCTAATCGCCTCTTGTATTTGCTTTCTGTCTGAACACGCCTTCACAGAATTAACGCTCGTATCTCCTGCGCCTCCTCTCTCTCTCTCTCTCTCTCTGAACTGCTCCTCTCCTTCTCCATCACTTACTTGTTCCCTCCTTTTCTTTTTATTCCTCGATCCGATCGCCTGTTGTTTTTGTTTTTTTTCAACGCCGTCTCCACCTTCGACTGTGAAACACTTTGTGTGTGGATGATGTCACCGAGTAAACTGCAGACATTCTGGTCTTCGGACCTCAACAACACTGTCAAGGTCGTGTGTTGTTTGTTTGTTTTTTTTGTTGTTGTAGTGGTTCTGGTACCTGAGTTTTAAACAGCAAAAAGAGCAGTAAGAATTGTGGGTAATGTACAGTAACATGGACGGACAGGTAATAGAGTGAATCTGAAATATCTCCACAAGATAAGATGTGACACAGACCCATCGATTAAAAGACGTCAGACATAAATACAGTCTTTGCTCGCTCGACGGCGGCTTGTTTTCAGTCCTTGTCAAGGCTTCGTCTGTCCCTCTCCTCCTCCTCGTCTCCTTCGTCATCTCCGTCCTCCTCCCCGTCGTCGTCGTCTCCGAACGTCTGCTCCTCCATGTTGATGAGGGAGTGCGAGCGCGCCGCCACCTGCGCGGCGAGGGCGGAGCTGAAGCTGAGCGCCGCCGAGCCGTGCATCTCCGTCAGTCTGTCCATCACCGACACGGCGGGGACTCTGGGCGTCAGGAAGCAGTCCAGGCCGTTCTGGGACTCTCCGCCCTCCTCGTTCTCCAGGACGCCGTCGTACTGATGCAGCTCCGACGCTCCGCCTCCTCCTCTGGCGCAGACCGACCCCCCGCCCAGCTCACGCCCCCGCCGCCGCTCCCCCTCCCCCTCCTCGCCGTCCTCTGCCTCCGAACCGCAGCTGAACTCCATCGCCCTGCCGTCTTTTCCTTCCCCTGCGTCTCCTCCTTCCGGCCGCTCTGGAAGATGGTTTCCCTCCTCGTCGCCGCTCTCTGCCGAGCCCGCGGGCGTCGGAGCATCATCTGCTGCTTCGGTGGTTTGATCCGAGCCCTCGCTGCGAGCCGAAGGCGCCACAGCAGCTACGAGAGAGAAAAAAATGGAAGAAATAACGTCATTTAGACTTAGACTTGTATTGATTTTGGATTTTTTGTTCCTGTAAAACAAATCTGATATAATAAAAAGGTCACGCCGCCGCCGCCGGATACGACACAGTTTGTCGCCCACTTACTGCTGTCAGCCAATTATTTACAAGGAAACAAGTTCAAGTTTTTCTTGAAGCTACAAAAACCAATTTCCACAAAACCCCCAGACAGACCCGTCTCCTCTCCAGCGGCGTGTCATTGTCTGTCTGAACTATTATTCTACGGTGCTTCTTTGAACCAATCACAACAACTGATGGTGACCCAGAATAATATTTGCTATTCCGTTTATGTGTGAATATACGTATATACGTTTAAATGGCTATTTATATGTTTCATATATTTCTATGTATGTATATTGATATGGATACATGTATAAACCATGATGAGATAGAAAGGGATGGGAATTAAAAACAAAAAAGTACATACTTCTTCCTACTCCTTTTTTGAACTTGTGTGTATATTATGATTTAAAGATTCTTATATTTTATTTTTGAGATATATGAAATAAAATGGACTCCTCCATTTATTATAAATCATACTTTTTAATTTATTTTTATGTCTATGTTAAAAAAAGAGGAAACCATCCTCTTCAAACTGATCGCTCCGTGTGATCAACAGTAAATTTACAATTAAAAAACAGAGAAAAATCAGCAAATCCTCAAATTTATTGATGAATTGATCGTTGACTTTGGTTCCAACTTGTCAAATGGGAATATTTTCTTCCTTTTCTATTAAATTACCAGGAATTATCTGATTGAGAGTAGAACTGTGATTAAACTGGTCATTTTTTTTATAATTGTAGATAACTATTTATTGTACCATTTAATTATTCTTTTGATTATATGCTTTTCTTTTCTCCCCAGAGATTAATAAAGTATCATTATTGTTATCATTAAAACCCACAGACAGTCAGTACTATCTATCACCTGGCTGTGGTTGGACTGACCTACTTATTAAAAAAATAAAATAGATTTAAAAAATCCCTCCCTCTAAGAATATCAGCCACGCCAGCACAGACCTTGGTCGTTGAAGAGCAGCTGCTTCCTCTTCATCCTCTCCCCCTCCGACGCACGGAAGCCCAGGACAGCTTTCAGCTCTGACAGGACGCGGCGAGACTCCTCCCTCTCCCGCCGCTGACGCTCCCGTTCCTCCGGTGACAGCATGTCGGCCCAAGACCCTCTGCCTTCGCCGTCAGAGTCCGAGTCGGACACGTACGCCTCCCACTCCTGACGGAAAAAAGATTGACAACAGGAAAACGACACGGAAGAGGAGGAGGAGAGGGATGATGGGAAATTTAGTTGTCGATCTCAAATAAACGGAAATCTGTAACGAGGTGAAAGGTCAAACGTGTGATCTCACCAGCTCCTCTGGAACGGGGTCTCTGTCCAGGATCAGGGGGAACGACGGAGGAGGGGCGGGAATCTCGGTTTCAGGGGTACCACACTGCTCCAGACCCTCCACAGTACCTGCACAGACAGAGTTAAAGGGACAGTTCAATATTCTGGAAAATGTTCCTATTGCCATAATCCCTATAGTCATAGCAGTAGGTTGAAAGCAGTTCCGGCTGCATTTGCCACCAAAAAAACGCTAATGTTACATGATTATTTCATAGCATGATGAATGTGCAGGTCACAACTTGTCCACCAGAGCGTTGTTGGATTGCGTATTTGATGAGTTGATACCGTTCACCTCCATTGTGTTCACTGAGCAACTCACGTCTCTGCCCCGCTGATCTCAAAACAACATGCACTGATAATTAAAGGTAACGAACCTACTGCTATGGCTATAGGGATTATGGCAATGGGCGAATTTGCCAAAATGTTGAACTACCCCTTTAACACAATGACCTAAGTGACTTGGTATTAGAGCTTGGTCACTGCGCTGGGATCTGTTTCTCATCCTACAGTCCTGAGCAGCTACTTCCTCCGTCACTAGTGGCAACCGTCTTGAGTCATGGTAAAGGAAGGAGGAAGTCTGTGCTAAAAATAGGCCTATTGTAAATATGGAAACTAATATAGTGGTAAAAAAGGAGGGAGGGGGGTTCACTGGTCTGTTTCGTATGTGTTGTATAGGTCAGTGAGAAACACAGGAAGAGGCAGAAGTTTCTAATCAGATCACGGGGAGCTGATTTTCTGGCACCTATAGATGTTATATTCATTTAAAAAAAGTCTGGTTATTGACATTAGAGTTATTTTGTCAGTGTTAAAGATTTATGACAGAAGAATACACAAATATACACGTAACATTGATAAGTAACGTTCTCCACCGCTCTATTGATTGATTTCTTGCTGGTTTCATTGTAAATAAATGCACATGGCCAAGAGGAGGGTTAGCAGAACACAGAAGAAAAGCAACCAAATTTGCGTAGTTCCCCTTTAATCACTGTTTAAAAAGTCTGTGTTGTTGAAGTGCAGTGATTGATCTTATATCAGTTGTTCCTCTTGTAGAATCTCTTTACTTTTATTCTGAAAGGACGAAGCGTTTGCTCACCTGGACAGGCGTTGTTGGCCCGCCTCAGCATGCGCTCCACCTGGCTGATGGTGTCCTCCCAGCAGCCGGCGCTGGCCTGCATGTGCGGCTGCAGCTGGTGCAGCCGGTCGCTGAGGTCCTTGTAGCCTTCGCAGGTCAGCTCCGTCAGCTCCTTGGACACCATCAGCTTCTCCAGGTCGTCCTCCAGGATGATCATCCTGACGATGAAAGAGATTTTGCATTGTTTTCCATTTAATATATTTCATAATCTTTAAAATACACAGGCAGAAATGATGAAAACCGGTTAAAAGAAAGAAAGTGTAGTAAAAAGCCTGTGAACACTGTGCACACTTTAAGAGGAATCACCCTGTTTTCTATAGTCGATGTCTCAGCTTATGTAATATTAATCTTACTTCTCTGTTGTCGCCGACTTTAAAAATCTTCCTTTAACTCGTCTGGCTCTCTTAATCTCCATCTGGGACTGTGACGGATTTGACGAGGGAACTCCGGGAAAGATAAAAACTTTACTTAGAGCTCGTAACTGTCTGCTGTCGGTCGGTCTATTTCATGCTGCAAACTCATATTTTATGCTCTATTCCAGTCTAGCCTTATTTCTTTTTCTTGCTTTTAATTGTATGTTTAATGTTCCCAATTTTTACTATTCTGGGTTTTATTTTAAATTTGCAATAATTGTACGTTTATGTTTGTTTCTCGTTTCAAATTCATACTGTTGGATGTTTTATTTTTATGTAAAGAACATTGAGTTGCCTCTCGGTATGAAATGCGCTGTATAAATAAACCTGTCTTGCCTTGCTGCATGAAAATGTGCTTTATATTACGTTTTCTAATTCATATTTGACCTTTTTAGTAGTCGTGTGTCTTGTCTTGAATTATTTTTTTCACTTTTGGACCTTAAATGTTCAGTGGAAAGACGGGATTTCAAGATTTGTACACAATTGTTGAATGAACTGTTGCATATTTCTATGTCCCTGTGCACGTTGTCTTTACTCTATTATTTCTGTGTTGCTGCTGCAGTGACCCAGATTCACAAGACTGACTATTTAAGTCCCATTTTATCTTACGGGTGTAAAATGAGGCCACTCAGGGTTTTCGGTCTGTCTGTCTGTATCTGTGTGTGTCTCACTCGCTGAGCAGCGCCTTGAGGTGCAGCTGCAGGCTCCGGATGGACGTGTGCAGGGTGTTGAGCTCCCGGCACTTCTCCCTGGCCCGTCCCGTCCTGTCGGAGCCCGTCGACCTCGGCTGCGTCTCGAAGTGCCGGTGGAAGTCGAAGCTGCGCTGCACCTCGCCGAGACAGCTGGCCAGGGCGTGATGTAAGGGCTCGGTCACTGCGGCGATGGACCGGTGCAGCGGCGGCAGAGCAGGAGGAGGGAGAGAAGGTGTAGTGGTGGTGGTGGTGGGAGGAGGAGGATGGGAGGAGGAGGAGGAAGAAGAAGTAGAGGCGTCTGCTTTGGGCGCTCCCTCCTCTGGATCCTCTATTCGGCGAGGCGACAACAGGAGGGCGAGCCGACGGAAACACTCGGAGCTTTGTCCAACCCACAGCTGGAACAGCATCTGGAGGAGGACAAGCCAACAAATACCAGCTTTTATACATCGTCCAAAAAAAAAAAAACATATGACGCCATATTACCAGCACCTTCCTCTCCTTTCTTTCTTTCTTTGACCTCTGACATTAGCTGGATTTCCATTACAGGTTTTTGCTAAATAAAAGCGATATTTCTGATATTAAAAAAAAAAAGTACAACTGCTATTTGCAGATGTTTCCATTGAAAAGCGTTTTGCAAATGAGCTGTAACTCTAATAAAGTCTAGTCTCATATTTTATGCTCTTTCTTAGTCTATATATTTTTTCCACACTTCTTCTTTCTTTATTCTTGCTTTTAATTGTAGGCTCATTGATTCCAATTTTTACTATACTGGGTTATATTCTAATTTTCAAAAATTGTGTGTTTTTATGCTGTTTTTTTCCTCCCCGTTTCCAATTCTTACTGTTATGTGTTTTATCTATCTGTCTGCTTCAGGCTTCTCTACTTCCAAGAACCAAGCTGAGGCCAGAGCATCATCACATGTTCTCGTCACAGTATCACTTTACTCCAAGCTCCGAGGCATAAAAGAAACTGGGCCACGGGGACAAAACAATCTGACAACTGAGAAAGTGTTTGCAAGATGTTCAGAGACAACGGACGAGTGGATTCTGGTTAGAGCTTTCAACCCGTGAACTTACTGTTCTTTGTATGCATTTGTTTTTTCGTTTGTTTAGTTGTTTTTTTCTGTTCTTTTTCCCTCTCATTTTTACTTCATATGAACCAAAAAATTGTATTGTAACTATGATTAACTTGATCTTGTCGTATCATCTTTGACTCTCTGGCTGCCAATAAAAGTGCAAATGAAAAAAACACTGTGGTAACTTACAGTTGTGAAGCAGTATCTGTTTATTATTATCAATAGCACCTGTTTCTCCTCCCTGAATCACCTCTTCTGGTCTCTGCTGGTTTTAACTCTCAGGCCTCACCTTCAGGGCAGGCAGGCTGTAGTCGTCCGTCAGCTCCTGCGCCTGCTCGTCACCCAGGTGTTCGATGCCCAGGCCGAGGCCCAGCTCCTTCAGAGGCACCGCTGACACGTAGTTGGTCACGTTATCGATCTCAGAGTTCAGAGGAAACGTTGGAAGGGGTCAAGGTCACATCACACTCCCGCGAAAGACACAAAACTACACAAAAAAAGCTTCATACTGTGTGTGTGTCAGAGCAACAATTCCTGGGATTTCCAAGCAGGAATCAATGTTTTCCTGCTTACTAATAACCTCAAACAACAAAAGACTTTTATCAAAAGAAATTCCCCCTCCACGCACCAGAGAGATCTAACAATGCTTTACGCAAGAGTCACACAGCTCCAAACCGCACGACACATGAAAAGAAAACAATACAAAAAGGAATGCCTTTAAAATGAGGAGTTTCTTTCGACATTAAAAAGTGAAAGCTTCAAGCTGCTTTTGAGGGAACTGACTCATCATATGGCTGAAAAAAGCACCAAGTCTTTAAAGTGATAGTTCAACATTTTCAAATTCTCTTATCACCATAATCCCTATAGTCATAGCAGTAGGTTTGTTACCTTTAATTATCGGTGCGTGTTGTTTTGAGATCAGCGGGGCAGAGACGTGAGCTGCTCAGTGAACACAATGGAGGTGAACGGTATCAATTCATCAAACTCATCAAATACACAATCCAGTTGTTGGAGTTGTTTGATTGTGTAGCTGTGCAGCTCACGTCTCTGCCCCGCGGATCTAAAAACAACATACACCGATAATTAAAGGTAATGAACCTACTGCTATGACTATATGGTGAGAGAAGAATTTGCCCAAAATGTTGAACTATCCCTTTAAGTTCTCTCTCTCTCCACAGGTAAAGGATATGCCTTGAGCATGTGACAGGTGGCTCTCCTGGAGGATCTGAACGCCGAGCGGAGCGCCCGGTACAGGGCCTTCCTCAGTCCGATGAGCTGCTGGCCCCGTGGCACCGCCCCCGGCCCCGCCCTGCTAAAGGAGCTGGCCGCACTCACCCTGTCGAGCAAACTTGACAAGTGAAATGTGATACAACTGTGGAGACGTCCCAAAGAGGCAGGGGGGCAACACACAACACTGAACACCACTAGAGACGGCTAGAAATGACACACAAAAGACGTTTTTTAAAAAAATCTTCTAGGTGACAAAACGACACAGACAGGGATGTTTCACTACCGACTGCTGATCTCTGACATCATGCTGTTCAAGGGGCAGTTTGGGAAATTTGCTAATTCACTTCCCGGGAAGACTGATATCACTCTCCTTCTGTGCATTAAGCAGCCAATTAACTGAGCTTAGCTTTTAGACGAGGGGTGTCAAACTCATTTTAGTTCAGGAGCCACAAACAGTGCACAGACGAGTAAAATAATAGCATGATAACCTATAAATAAAATTGTTTTAATACATTATTAAGATATTTACAGTTAATGAACTGTCCTGTTACAAAACATATTATGAATAACCTGACATTTCTCAATAAAAATCTAGCAATTTTAAATTTAAACACAGCCAGGCTTGCTGTTTGTTGCCTTTATGCTAAGCTATGACATAAGACATTAGACTGTTTATTAATCCTTGTAGACCTGATCTAGATAATGTTACCTTTATAGTTATGTACCAAAATGTATCAGGAATATATACAGGTATCTACAAGAATATAATGAAATTATATGCACAGTATTTTTTGGGCTAAAAACAATAAAACAAATAAGCATATTTCCCAAACTGTGAACTATTCCTTTAAATCAAATCAAATCAAAGTGCTAATTGACAGTGTTTTTCTATGGAAGGAGGAGGGTTTAATTAACACACTGCCAACAAAGGAGGGGATTAACTGGACAGATTTGGGTGGAGCAGTGGCAGCAGGGAGAAATGAAAGGATATGAGGTCATGTTGCTGTTATGTGATTGGGTGATGGGGCAGGCGGAGGTAAAACGAAGACACTTACAGGGTGAACCCTCTGGAGATGACCTCGGTCTCCTGCACCAGACGCAGCGCCTTGCGGGACAGGCCCGTCAGAGTTTTGCTGTTGTGGACCAGAGTCTGGAGCTGCGTGGCCCTGGCGTGGACGGCCCTCTGCATGCGGCCGCGTCTCCACAGCGTGATCCCCCTCAGCCCCACCCAGCCCAGCAGGGCCAGGCCCCACGGCGCCGCCGCCAGAGACCAGAGGCCCTCAGATGCCGAGCAGAGACCCAGCAGCACCGCGGCCAGGCCCACCAGCCCGGCGATGTCCCTGAGAGAGAGCGGGACCAGAGAGGGGGACCAGAGTTAGATCATCACATCCAATTTTCATTTTAATCTTAATTTTAAAGGTCCAGTGTGTCAAACAGGGGGAAAACCGTGACATATAGCATTCAGATCAGATTCTAGATTGATCAACAAAGTGACGGTGGCCTCCGAGGACAAAAAAACTTTTGCAGAAATGGTTTACAACTAAAGAACTTCTCACTATTCTCTACCGACTACCTACTAACTCACTCTCTCTGCTGTTTCCTCCATTTACTTCTTTCCTTCCGCCTCCTTCTTCTTTGGTTTGTTAATAGGGATGCGTATCACTACTGATATACTGAATCAATTTGATTTGATATTGGTTCATTTAGAGATACGTATATCAGTTTTATACCAATACCAATTTTGCTCAGTCATAAAAAGAGATTTTCACAGAACTAATATAGATGTAACTCTCTACCCTGATGCATTACCAAAAATATCAATGTTTACATTAAGAACTGACCCAAAAGCAGTTACATTAATGCACATTTATTTAATACGACCCACTACAGAAGTAACCAGTGCAACTCTTCAGTATACGCAGATCTAACAGAGGAAACAGAAAATTTGGTACATTAAAAGATCAATGAATCATATCAGATCTTTTAAATGAAGATCGATATGAATCAGAGATTGCAATATAAAGAATAATTATAAGGCTACAAAAATCAAATGAATTTTATTTTATAGCGATTTTACACTTACATAATCAAGGGTAGTATATTCAGATTTTGCCAAATATGACACACTGGACCTTTAATTGACAGAAAACAATGCAGCATGCAGCCCAGTGTTAATGTTTTTAATTGCATCACTCTGGTATCACCAGTTTTATAGTAGTTAGGGACCCTCCCTTTTAATTGAATACCATAGTTGGCATTGGCAAAATCTATTTTTGGAGGCCTTTTGGAGGAGGAGTAACGGTATGTTTGAAGTCCAAGCATGCATGCAAAGATGGCCTGTGTGAAGAGTTTGTCAAATAAAAAAATATCCTGTGAAATAAGTTGTGACCTGTTCAAGGAATCGGACTCGAAATAGAGAATCGGAATCGGAATCAGAATCGTTAAAATCCAAACGATGCCCAACCCTACCCTGCAGCTGAATCACAGATGGATTAAGTTACTATGCTAATGCTAATCCAACATTTCCTAATCCTGTTAGCTCACATTTAAAGCACTGAACCGGCGACACATGGAGCGGCTTTCATTGTGAAGGAAACGAGAAAAGTACTTCTCACAGAGATGAGGACAGTGGATCAGATTTAAATATTCCAGGGGTGTAAAATGAACGAGAAACAAAAGAGCCAGCGCTGAGCTCGTCAGCTGGACCTGGACGACCGGCCGCGCCATTGTGTGTCCTGCTGTTACTTCAGAATCAGATCCAGGACTGAAATGTTCAGAATTAGAAAATTAAAGGTAATCGAGTTTGGGGTTTGTAGAGGTCACAAATTCGTAGGCATGTGGCTGTTTACCACGCTCAGGAGGAGCTGAAGAAAGACACCACTCAGCTGTCATTAAGGAAAAGTGGAAGATTCGACCGTTTACGCACTTAAACAACACAGGCGACTTTAAAGTCGGGATCCTTAACTCGATTTTCACTTTGCCGAAAGGATTTCAGAGCATTGGGGAAATAATTCTGAGAAAGAGGAGTTGTGGTTATTTTTGAGGCTGCAGCTTCAGCTCGCTGTTGTTGTATCGGAGAGTATTATATTCTCTGGTGATCCAATTATCTTGCCCAACCTCTGCACAAGTGTGTGTGTGCGTACCACAGGGAGGGCCTGGCGATGAGGCTCGGTCTGGGCAGGGTGCTGGCTCGGCTGGGTGAGCCAGAAGGCGCGGAAGAAGAGGAGGAGGAGGAGGAGGCCAGGGTGAGCAGGCTGGGGTCGAGCAGCTCGATCAGCTCCACGTCCTCCTGCAGCAGCACGTCCTGGTCCAGGATGCATCTCACCGAGTACTGGCCGAACACGCAGTCCTGCCAGATTTAATAGAAAAAAACAACCAGAGAACATTTTTTCAAAGGAAAGAAAAAATGCATTTCAAAAATAAAACAGAGGTGATGTTTTTAACGCCAGCATTCCTTCTCCTGCTTCTCGTTCCACCTACCAGTTGCTGCTCCAGCTTCTGGGAAGCAGCCGCCTGGTGAATGGGGCTCCATCTCCACAGGGCCTCGGCCAGCCTCCACAGCCATCCTCCCTGCACGCCACACACACAGGGACAAGATTATAACACAGTCAATTAACTAAGAGCTCCGCTGCAGTATTATTATTCAGCGCCAGTGGATCATTCAAGTTGAGAAATATATCCCATATTAAAAATCCTAAATGATTCACCTTCAGTCCTCTCACTCCTTCTGAAGTGCTGCTGCTTCTATCCTTGACTGCATTTCCCAGTAATCACACACACACACACAACGCTCCCGGTCAAAAGGAGTATCCCCGGAGACAAACTCTTTCAGGCAACAACAATGAGTGCAATGTGTGTTTGTACAACACTCGCTCCCGGGTCTTTTATAGCACCACTGTGGCACCGAAAACCACATCACTGACAACATTTCTCCTGTGGAATTATATTATAACCGAGTGTTTATATTTTCGGCATCAATAAAACTCAAAACTTTTGATCCTTTCGAAGTGTACCGCCGTCAGACAGACAGACAGGAAGACTTCTTTCTGGTTCCAGAAAAACAGACGGGGGGCGGGGGGGTTTGTATGCCTACACTTTATGGAAACACACATTTGTGTTTGGTTCTTTGCTTCCAAGGAGGCTCAGTATTCCCAGCACTGAGGGGACTCTGAGTGTAAACACCCGGGGACGTCCAATAACCAGACAGCTTCACATTTTCTTAAGTGTGCTGACATTTCAATTCAGGAGCGAAGTGAAGTGAACCTCAGGCTCGGGCAAAATGTTGTAAGTTTTTCTTCCAGCTGCTAAGAGCCTGGAAACGATCCTAAAATGTGTAAAGCGCCCGATCGTGAATAGGATCTAGTGGTTGTTGTTTTTTGGACTAATCTACTTAGTTGTTTAGATGCATCATTGAAATTCTTTGTTTTTTTTTTAATAAATGGGAACTGTAAGATGTTTGTATGTTTAGACCTTGGGTTCACTTCAGTCTTTATCAGTCCAGCAAAAAAAGAGACAATCATAACATCCTGTGCAACGTGTGAGTATGCGTGCGTGCGTGCGTATGTGTGTCAGAAACATAGGGTTATTATTGATCCAGACTGGGCAGCCCTGCGTGCTGACCCTTTTCTGAGGTGGGAGGGATGGGGTAAAGCACAAGTGTTATTATAGTTGTATTGATTACTGATTATAGAGACTGAGCTGCAGGACTGAACATTCACACAACACTGGTCATCGGTCTCAGCCAATTGTGTGGGTCTGTGTGTGTGTGTGTGTGTATTTTCAAATTAGGCCACAACTCTGTCTGCTCAGTCAAATGCAGCAACTGCCGTCTGATGCAAACCTTGTATAGGTGAACACACATACACACACACACACTGCGGTTAATATCCTGCTTCACTCCTGTTTTTGCTCATCAATATTCTGCCGGTGTCACTTCAGCTTCAAAATCCTACACTGATCTTTTCGTTTACCACCGAGACAATGAATGAACAACATGCACTCAGCAGCTCAGACATCCAGGTTTCACGATAACCTATTAGCAATAGAATGCTAAACTTAAAGGGTTTCTTTTTACCCCTGGAGGCAGGAGTCTGTTTTTTGCAGCATTTCTTCCAGTCTGTGTAAATAACCTGTAATATTAATGCCACTGTCTTGCATGTTTGAGAAGTTTCCTGCTACAACACACCTGATTCAGATGATCAGCTCGTCATTAAGCTCTGCAGTGGCCTGATAACGAGCCACTCATTTGAATCAGGTGTATTGTAGCAGGAAACTTGTAAAACATGCAGGGCAGTGACCCTCGAGGACCGGATCTGGAACAACTGTCCTGAAAATATTAAATTATGCAGCACACTGGACAGTTTTAAAAGACTTAATCATAGTATGTAATTTTTCGTTGCAATATGGAAAATTCTACAAGTTTTATTCTGTTGCAATGAGAGATGTTTTGTTTTTTTTCGGCTTTTCATGCCTTTATTGATAGGACAGTTCAGGGAGTGACAGGAAACGGGAGGCAGAGATGGGGGGAATGACACGCAGTATAGGGCCGTCCGACGCAGGATTCAAACCGGGGCCGCCTGCAGCGAGGACGATAGCCTCTGCACATGGGGCGGATGCTCTACCAACTGAGCCAAACACCGCCCCGTGATGAGAGATGTTTATAGATATATTATGGATTAATTTCTAGTTCTTTTGCACTTTGGTTTGGTTTTATTTTGTAGAGTAAAAGGGATAGGTGTACATAAGCTTAGCTTCTACCTACACCTTTTCGGCCACAAAGCCTAACTAAAAAATCAGTCTCTATGTACCGAAATAAAATGTCTTATTCATTCATTAACATCCTTTTATATTGTATACATAAAGCTCTGGACTGGTAAACAGTTGCTTATGCTGATGCTAGATATATAACTTCTTTAACTAACATGTTTTGATTTACTGTGTCGTGCTCTGATCCCATTTTTTAGTCGTTAATGCAATGTAACAGAGCAGATTAATCAAAATTAAACAAGTCATTGGCTACAACTTCATAAGCAAACATAAAGTGCATAAAGATTAAAAACGAGAGGTGAGAGAACAAGGGTGGACTGTGTCAAAGTAACTCTCCAACGTACAGTCAGTTATGATCCTATATTTGCTTAAGCGGTGTTGCCAAACTGTAATAAATCACCCAGTCAAATAAGGTTTCACAGTTTGCTGCAACTAATGATTATTTTCAGTTTTAGTTAATCTGCACATTATTTTCCCTCGTAACTGAAAACCAGTGTGGTCTACAACACAGCCAGGAAAAACACCCACCACCACACTTTCACCAAGCCCAGGAAGATGAATTGAGATTCAGATTCCTCCCTTCTGGTTATATAATATGTAAATATGAAGTTACAAAACACTAAACAGAGGCATAACCAAAAAATTCAGTACAACACCCTATCTCTGAGCTAACAGCATGAGACAGCTTTAATTCAGGTCTGTTTATTTAGGGGGGAATTAATTCAACTTAAGCTTCATGCTCACATTTACAACAGAGACTAAGGTACAAGGAATGTGTTATATAAAATAAAAATATCTAAACTGTGCAGACAGACAGATTCATTTCCATGACCTTCAAATATTAGCATGTCAGGTCAAGGTCGTTGGCGCATACTGCACATACCACAAACGATATCGCAGTTCAGTGCTAATGGAAAACAAACACGGACAAACTGTTTGTCTCGGTTCCGACTTTCTCTGAGCTCAGAGGAAACTGGTCACAGGACAGGGGGACGACCCTACAGCTTTCCTGTCTCATCTGAATCCCTCATCCTCCTTAACTCCTTTAAAACAACAGCAGCCGAGCAGGAGAGGAAGCATGACACACACGGAAAGTTCCTGAGTGAAGCAAACACAACGCTGCTTCCCGTCGCAAGAGCAGGCAAAAGGGGGGGGGGAGAGAACCAGGAGGAGAGGAGAGGATGAGAGTCATGTGATCCTGTCTGAGCCTCCCAGGAGGCATTCACACGTCCGACTGAATCACGGGTCGACTCAAACCGTAGTCATCAACCACTCTTACATTAATGCAAGTGCTATTACAAGTTCACACTTTTAATCCTGAGTTGTATGCGCAGAGGTCCATTAAAAAAAAAGGAGAAAAAAAAACATACACATGTGAATTTCTGCAGAATTACACACACAGAGACACAGACAAACAAACACATACACAGTTCGTAAGAGGATGCTCTTGCTCAAAGAGGCAGGAATAACGTCAGAGCGAGTCCCGGTAATCGCATTTGGGCTATCTCCTCTAAAATCAGCACAACAGTAGGCGCAAGAGAGGGAGAGGAGAGGAGAGGAGAGGTTCTCCTGCTAAAAATGAATCTGCTGTGACAACAAGAAGAACATGCAACAGAAAAATACCTGTGTGTGCGTGCAGGGAGCGACTCTCTCCATGTCTCTTTAATCTCGACTGAAGAGAGGCACGTAAACCCGCGTGTGAGTGTACATAACGGTCTGTGGGGCGATTGCGTGCCAATATATGTGTCTGAGTCAATATCCAAATTAATTACTTTCTGTCTGACTGCACAAGTCAACCAGTGACACTCACACACATGCTCGCACACAAACACAGACAGACCCGACGGCTGGGGGTTGGGGGGGTCAGCGAGACGGATCATTTCAAGGGAATTAATGGTGGTGGCTGCTAAGTAAAGGATACAGATACAGAGAGACATGATGACTAACACATAGCACATGACATATGATCTAAAACTGGAATGACTGTTATAAGCCGTTGACCATTTTCACAATCATTCAAGAAATCAATAATGTCAGAAAATAGTAAGGAACTCGCCGCATTTTCCGGAGTCCTTGTTGACATCATGAAATACATTGTTTCATTTGACTAAGAGCCCAAAACTGGGATGGATTTTGCAATTGACAATGAAAGACAATTGGTAACCCTTTAATTTACAGGCCACAAATTATGTGATAATGTCAAGAAATAGCCTAGAAATAACGGTCAATGTCAATGTCATCTTTTACATAAATGCAAATTATGATGGAATTACTTGTTATTCCTTGGCTATTTCTTGACATTATCGCGTAATTAGCGGCCTGTAAATTAAAGTGTTACCAAAAAATCTATTCTATCCTATTTTGAGCCTCTCTGCGACAGTTTATTATTCAATAATCTTTATAGTAATTATATTATCCATTTCCTGGTGTCCTATGACTATACAACATCTTTTAGGCACATTTATGGTCGTCTTTATTACTGTGCATTGGTCCTGTTGAACTGCCATATAATTCAAGTATTATAGCACCAGTTAGTCAGCACTTGACTTTTTAAGATGAGGTCATTCTAGTTGTCATGTAATACCAGTTGGATGATGACTGTGTGCTGTCATTAATGTTTATAATATGCATAATACTTGCTTAGAATATCCTTGTTATATGTTTTGAGTTCAGGTCTGTGTGTTTTCTGTGTTTCATTTGGCTGTAAGGCTTTTTAAAATAGTTGTTTCTACTGAATCAACAAGCTGATTATCAAAAGAAAATGTGGAAACTCACTTTAGTTTTCCGTGGATCTTCATCAGGAGAGGGGAGGTCTCCCTCTTGTCCGCCATATTCGTCCTCCTGCGATGCCGTTGGACATGCCTCGAAGTCTGTGTGGCCTAGATCGTGCAAGTACTGGAAAAGAGGAGAGTTCTGCAACAAGAAAGAGACAGAGACAGAGTGAGGAGGAGTGATGGATGAGAAGGGGGGTGGGATACGGATGGATGGAGAAGAAGCTGAGGAGTGAAAACGTGGTGCTCAGCTCAGCTCAGCTCCATGCGGGTTGAGCCGATACTCATCCTGGTTTTCCCCCTAAGTTTTTCCAAAGGTGTCCGAACGCTGATAAGCTCGGGGAGAAGCAAGCATCACTGATTCGCTGAGCTGCTCGTCTTTCCTCCAGGGATTCATCAGCTGAAGTTGAGAGACTCCACCCTCATCCATAGCCCCTATCAATCTGTCTATCTATCTCCTCCTCCATGCAGCTGAGCTCACGGTACTTTACTATTCACGCAGGAATGAACGCCATACAGACTTACGTGCCTTCACATGTGAATCTGTAAATCAACACAATACAGATGCCAGGATGGTCTCTTTTGAGCCTCTTTCAATGCAGCCGAGACAAGATCCTCCCTAATTCCTTTTCTGCAGCCTAAGAACTGGACAACAAATGTAAGCAAGCACAAGTTACCATGGAATAATCTGATCTTCCTGCATGATGAGGAGGATAAACACGAGCACTGTCGTTTCATGCCCCTGAACAGAGAGCTCAGCCATGAAATAAGCATAGAGGTAGGAGGAAAAAAAAGCAAACATCCCATGGTAGAAATTGCCTAAAAGATGCCTGCCTGCTGACCCACTTCTCTTGTCAGCTGCTAGGGCAAAAAAAAAAACATCACTCTGAGCATCTGTGCTGCTGTGGGATGTGATGTGAGCATCTCATTTTAATCTAATAGCTGTCAAGACAACGAAATGTTACTCACATGCATTGTCACACGAAGTCGCAGCTCATGTTGTCACCATCCATATGTAGCTCCCTGTGTGTGTACGCGTTTTGTGTGAATGTGTGAATGTGTATGTGTGTGTCTTTCTTCCAGAACCGACGCATTGGATCTGGTCATCCCCACCCCACCTCCTCCTCCTCCTCCTCCTTCAGCAACTGGTCTGGTATTAATGATGAAACACCCCAACAACAATGCGCACACTTTGCCCCAGCTCAGCCGCTCTCATGACCAACCAAAGCTTCTTGGCAGAAACAACAACATGCAACCACCCGGCGAATTGCCAGATAATGTGGATTTTGTTTTCTGCACTGACACAACGCACTGCATGGCAACAGGAGCAAACGGCTGCTGCTTGTGTGAAGCTAGCTTAGCTTTCCTACTAGCTAGCCTAGCCAAGCTAAGCTAAGCTAAGTCGTGTAAAATGAATCTTGTGCGGTATATTTACCTCAGCATGACAAAGCAGCATTACAAGTTTCGGCACACAAAAAACGGAAGCACAAGACACATACCTCAAATACCACATCTTCATCGAACTCCTCAGTCATTGCTCTCCGCCATCTATACGCAGCCCGTTCAGCATTATGAAGTTGTAGGCGACAGTTGGTGTTGTAGTCGGCAACATACACCAATACAACAGCAGGCAGCCGTTGTTGAGAAGTTGGTAGCCTAAAGTTAGCCGGCGGCTAAACTTTGCTTAAAAACTACAATTCCCATGATGCTCCAATGCCTTCAAACCACCACTTCCTCGCGAGCAAACGATCAACCAATCGTTCGAGACGGTTAGAACGCCCCAAGTGGTAGCGAGAGGCAACCGTTAGGAAAGCCGTGTGGCCAGAGAAATTGGTGTGGCGTAAAGTCAACGGAAAAGACGAGGTAAATTGCCTTCAAAATAAAATCCACACTTCTTTAACAACAATACTGTACAGTGTACATAGGAAATTCAGCAATTCTCTTCCAGTTTATTGAAAAAATACACAGCTGTATATATTTACATATTTTTTTGTTTACTTTTTATTAATTTTCTTTTAGCAATACATACATATTCGCCAACTGGCATGACAAGGGAATGATTTGGACAGTAAGACTGCAGAGTCAACATAAGCACATCATATATAAAAACATAAATGTCAACTGAGTATGATTTATGTTGATTTAATCAATATTCCAACATATCAATAGGGTTGTTTAGAATATCAATCTTTGACCTGTTGAGTCTGAAGCATACACTTGGTGTCTATGGGAAATATAATAAAAGTAACAGTTTTCAGTTTTTCATGGTAGATCAGAAAATCCCTCTTTTAGGTGCTCATGCAATCGCATGCAATTTGCAAACTATCTAGTGGTGAGATGCAGTGCTTTATATGAATAGTTTGCAGGTAAAAATAAATAAATAATAATAAAAACAATGGCAAAAATAATTAAATAATAGTTCAGATTCAGTTCCAGATATTAATCATGTCACCAAAAAACACATACAGCTTCATAAACCAACAACTGGAACTGATCATGGTTTACAAATAGATTTATTTTGAAACGTGTAACCGGAAGTGTCTCGTTTTGTTGCGTCGTGCTTGACACAGTTGGGAAAAGCACCGTGGCCGAAAAAACTTAGAGGAAAAATGAAAAAAGTAACAGGCGTAAAGACTTTATCCGTGCATCCGCTGGAGCGATAAGGAACAACAACAGCGATGGATCTGCATGTTTTCTTCCTGGAGCTGGTTTCAAACTGACAATGGTGTCGACGGAGGAAAAAACACGGATTTTCTCGCAATTCCATTGAAAGTAAAAAAAAAAAAATTTTACTCATGGAGAAAGCAGCAAGTCGGGAGTCATGAGCACAGGTTTGTTCCTGCTGAGCTTTACACAAAACTTAAACACAAATATTTTTTATTTAGGCCTGTTTGTTTAATTTTTTTCTTAGCGTGTTCGCTTAAAACCAACAAACTCTCTACTTTCGATAGCATCCACTCTATTTTTAACGCAGCCGCAGTTAATTACAGTTTTTCTTAATAACAGCTTACAAAGAGATATAAAAGAGGAGGGCTCTGCCTCGTTTTCGGTGCTTTCTTTAAAACAAATAATAACAAAACCGCCTCCACAACTCACAATTTTAAAAAAAGAAATCGCTTTTCCGTTTGTTATTACAACCTCGGTTGCAGCTGGAGGGGGTTAAATCCTTTGTCTTAAAACATCTGTCCTGCTGTTGATGCAGCAGCTCGGTAGTAATAGGCTCGCGAGGCTAACATCTGGTTTTAAAAAACTAAACTAAACAAAAAACAGTGGATATAAGTTTGGATAAACCGGGAATAGCCTTCACTGAATCCGTTTCAACAAGTTTGGGAAAAGTGTTTTCGCTCTTAACGGCGAAAACACAAGGGCCAGAAATAAAATAAAAAAAAAATCTGGCTGTTTATAAAGTTTCATCTTTTGCTGCTGCTGGATTTATAAACATCCTGCGACATTATTAACTAACTTTGATAGTATTTATAACACTCCGCTTCTTATTGATGAGGATAATAAACACCAAAGTGAAAGAGCAGGATATTTGAAGTTGTAGATCCGTCTTCGCTGCTCACCACCGCCATCCTCGGTGAGGTTTTTTGGGTTCAATGAGTTGTGTTGTGTGTCCCACTGAAAAGTATTAACAGAGGATGTGAACCTAATATGCCGAATTGATAAATAAGTAGTAATAAATAACCCTGTAGTTACAGACAGCTCCACCGCCTATTGGATTATGTTCTATAGGAAGGTTTATATTATATTTAGTAGGTTTTTTAAGATGAGTTTGTGTGTCTATGTGTGTGTCTGTGTGTGTGTGTGTGGAGGCAGAGCAGCGTGGATCTGGGGGCAGAGCGGTTTTTGGGTTGTTGGCCTTTTCGGAAACATCCGCTCGATGACTCCACTTCTCGTGGTGTCGGCCAGCCAAGAGCTTTTCAGCGGAAAATATGGCCTACGATGTCAGTTCACAGCTTTTTTTATTAGTGTAGAGGCTTTTCCTTTTTTCCCCTTTTTTTTCATTTAAACTTTATTTAACCGGCTGAATCACACTGAGACACTGATTCTCTCATCAAACCTATTTATTTATGTAAATATCCAGCAGTTATGAGATTACACCCAGTCCAATGGGGTTTAGTGTAACTTCCAGGAACAGGAAGGAAGCAGCCACATGAATCAGATTTGAATCATGCAGTAAAATGTGAGATTTATTTTTTATTAAAATGTGATTGACAAGAGAAGCCACAACCTGATCCTTTGGATTTAACTCATGCATTATGAGTCAAATGACCCGCACTTCTCCCCCCTCTGACCCTGAGTCTGACCTCCTGACCCCTGGTCTTAACACACAGTTTGCAGCTGCGTGTGTGCGTCTATTAGAGGAAACGCGGGTGAAGCATGTTTGGTGTGTGTGATTCATTTCAAAGGAAGTCTGCCTGAGTGAATAATGTTTCTGTAACTCTCCCTCCTCCCTCTTCTCTTCTCTTCTACGTGCAGGTGTGAAGAAGCCTCCACTCGCTCCCAAACCTAAACTCCCTTCTTCTTCTTCTTCTTCTCCCACCACCACCACCAACGCCACCAACACCAAACCCTCCCCCCCTCCCATCGCCCCCAAACCGGGGCTCCTCACCCAGCCTTCGGTCGTCACCCAACCTTCCCCCGCCACCCTCAAGAGGGCGAAACCGGCCGTCGCCCCTAAACCGTGCATCCCCAAATCCGCTGCCTCTTCTCCGCCCGTTTCGCCGCCGCCGCCACCACCGCCCAATCCCAGCGACTCCCTCGTCATCCTATCTCAGGAAGCTTTAGACGACGACAACAACGACGACAGCCTCAACTCGCTCCTCAACTCCAAAAATGGGATTTTCTCAGAGTCTAGCAAGCGTGAGTCGGACTACATCATCCCCACCTGCTCCTGCGGGCGACGGGACTCTTGTTCCCAGTGCCGGTGCCCGGTGGGAAACGGAAGCGTAAGCGTCGAGATTGGGAGCGAAGAGCATAACCTACAGAATGGGATTTCTACGGACGGCCTCAAAGAAGAAGGGACGAAGTTGAAGAAGCCGAGAGAGAAAGCGGAGACAGAGGAGCAGGGAGTCGCCGTGGAGTCGAAGGGTGAAGGTGGAAGGATTGGCAGGAAGCCACGGAATAAACCTCAAAGACAGAGACACCTGGAGCGCCGTTTGGTGAACAAAGAGGCGGCGGCGAGGACGGAGGAGCCGAGGGGGAATGATGAGCACAGCGACGACCAAAACACACATTTAACGACGGACTCTACGACGCCGGCCTGTGATGTTGCAGGCAGCATCATCGTCCTCTCGAGCATCCTTCCTCCTCCTCCTCCTCCTCCTCTTCTTCCCGATTCTCCCGCGTTGCATCCGCCCGATCTACAAGTCCCCGCTGCCCCCAGTAAACCGCTCCCGGTCCCTCACCCACGGAAACTTAAAAAGCCGGCGCTGGTGCGGCAGGACGGTTTGGAGGCCGGCGAGGCGAGGCTGAGTCTGGCCGCCGTGTCGATCAGCTCTGAGGGCGGCGAGGAGCTCAGACAGGACGCTGGCGGCGATGGCGATGGCTTTTCACCCCAAAGAGACTCGGACGAGGGAGTGGACGAGCCCGACGCCGCGCCCGTGCCCCCTCCACGCCAGACCTCGCTCTCGCCGCGCCTCCACAGGACGTGCCTGCTCAACAAAAACGCCTCGCACTCCTTAGACCTGCTCTCGCTACCGGAGGGAGTGAAAAAAGAGGGCGATGGCGAGCAGCAGGAGGAGGATGAGGAGGAGGAGGACGGGTACGGCGACTTCGAGCGCTACCCGATCACCCACAGCCTCCCCAAGCAGATCAAACTGGGCTGCCACCCGCCGGCGCTCGCCAACTCCAGAAAGGCCTTGTCCGCCGAGGACCAGCCATCACCACGGGCACCGCCGAGGAAACCTCAGAGACACAGCCTTCCGGCGCCGCCCCCGCCTTCCATCTGCCCTCCCGCCGCGCCCCCGCACGCCAACACCCCCATGCGGGAGCTTCCGGCGCCGCCTCAGGAGAAAACGGCGGCCTGGCGCTTCACCCGACCCTGCGTGACCTTCTTCAGCCGGCAGATGCCCACCAGGAGCAGCGTTCCGCCCAAGGGCCGCACTCCGGCGCTGGGGGGCAAGCAGCGGGCGCAGTCCTTCTCCGCCGCCGACCTGGCGACCCGCGCCAACTCCCAGAAGCGGGGGCTCTCCTTCCGGAAGCTGCTGGAGCTCCGGCTGTCGGTCAAGATGCTGCCGAAGCTGCTCGCCAAGGGAGGGCAGTCGTTGGACTGTACCAGCGTGGACTCGGGCCGGGGGGGCGGCGGCGGCGAGCGGAGCCTGGAGCGGCCCAACAGCTGCATAGGGGAGGCTGATTTCTGCGGTGACGGCGGCGAGGGATCGGTGGAGTACGAGAACGTCCCGCTGTACGAGGAAATCCCAGAGTATATGAACCTGCCGTTCCACGGCGCCAGGCTGGGCTGGCCGCACGACCCCGACGCGCCGGACTCAGACATCTACGAGGTGCAGGATCCGTATCACAGATGCCACGACCATGAATACGAGAGGTAGAGTTTTTACGATCTATCTATCTATCAATCAATCAATCAATCAATCAATCAATCAATCTATCTATCTATCTATCTATCTATCTATCTATCTATCTATCTATCTATCTATCTATCTATCTATCTATCTATCTATCTATCTATCTATCTATCTATCTATCCATCTATCCATCCATCCATCCATCCATCCATCCATCCATCCATCCATCCATCCATCCATCCATCCATCCATCCATCCATCCATCCATCCATCCATCCATCCATCCATCCATCCATCCTTAACCCTTATCTTTTACTGGGCAGGACATATCCTAAAAATACAGCTTTTTTTTTTCTAAATTATGTGACAAATTATGATTTTTTTATCAAGAAACATACTGTTGCATTGCAAAAGTGAATTACATTCATTCCACACTTGAATCCAGATTTATTTTCATGTATAAAGTCAGATTTTTATGAAAAAATACCAGTTACACCAGGTCTAGGTCTCCTTTTTCTTTTAGTAAAAAACTAACAAACTCAAAAATAGAAAAACAGCAGGAAACATTTTTTTTAAAAATTGATTAAACAATAGATCATCAGACTAATCGTTTTAGGATTTTGTTGAATCGCCCTGCCTGAGGCGATCGAGCAGCAACAGGTGTCGTATCAAAAGACGATTCATCATCTGAGTCACAATGGATGGAGTAGACGAAAAAAAAAAAACTGCCAACGCATGCTTTCACCAGCTTTTATCAATGAAATGTTTCAGTGAAGGAAGAAGAGACGGTTTTTATACCAGAAACAATGGCTGCTTGTGTTTGTTGTGCATGTGAGAAAATAACAGCCTGAAGGTCCAGATGTTTAACCCTCTGCAGGTGAGATGACCACTGAAGCTGCTGCTGCATTATGGGAACTGTAGTGTGTGTGTGCGACAGGTTGCACAGGTGACACAACCAGCAGCAGCAGCAGCGAGGGCTTTGTGTTTTTTTTACAAGTCGGCCTTCGAGCCAATGGCGTTGAATTTGAATGGAGCATTGATGTGCAGCAGGTCGGCCCCGATTTTCCTGTGGGTTATTTTCAGTGGCCAGGGCAGGAAATGTCTGAGAATCGCAGAAACGCCACACAGCTTTCTAGAACAGGGAAAATAAACCTCCAGCAACCACCGGCCGCCTCCTCCTCCTCCTCCTCCTCCTTCTCTTCGTCAGGCCGCCCGCCCGCCCTCGCACTCTGTTTAGCCTCTTCCTAACCTCATCACTCCACTTTCCTCCTCTGTCCTGAAGTGAGTTTTGTTGTAGGACAGTGAATAACACAGGAGCAGATGAGCTGAAGAAGAACAACTAATCGATTAATCGTTTTAATAATCTACAGATTAATCAATAATGAAAATAATCGTTAGAGCAGATGCCAAATCAACAAATGTGGGACAAAAACTACACATGTGTGGGACAATGTGAGACTCCAATGCATTGAGATAAAGTCCAAAATAACTTATTACAAAACCTCCTCCTGTGTTAAACAGGTTTTATGGCGTTGTAGATTTGGATTTTAACCAAAATCTGTTCAATTATTTCTCCGCACTCGACTTGAAGTACATTTATATTTTTTATATCAATCAATACTCAATACAATAATATTTCTATCATTATTTCAGTTGAACATCTTCATATATACAGTAGTTTGTTTTTGTCAGAGCAAAATCTGAAAAAAAAAGAAGCAAGTTCAACGGTGAAACTTGAGAATCGACACATTAAAAGCTGCATGACTTGATTTATTTGATTGTTTATTGATTTGGTTCAGGCGCTCGAGGGCAGAGGAACAAGCTGGAACCACAACATGTGACACATTTCCAGCGTACAAGTTTGTTAAGGGAGGTGTTGTCTGCTTTGGGAGGGAGATCAGAACAGTTGGAGGCCACAAAACCTGAAACAATGAAGCAAACAGAGGCTGAAATGTTGAGTGAGGCGACACATGCACCATCGCACCTAAAGGGATAGTTCAACATTTTGGCGAATTGGCCCATTGCCATAATCCCTATAGTCTTAGCAGTAATTGTCGGTGCAAGCTATTTTTAGAACGGCGGAGCAGAGCCGTGAGCTGCTCAGAGATACGCTACGGAGGCTAATGGGATTTCTTGGTTTCCCTCATCAAACTCATCAAATACACAATCCAACAACTCCACAACGCTCTGGTGGACAAGTTGTGACCTGCACATTCATGAGATAATAACAGAACGTTACCACACAGAGTTGTTTTAGAGGTAAATTCATGCAAAACCGCTGATGCATGTTCCCGTCAGGGGCAGTTTTTCATCAAGCAGTCTCTGCATTTGCCTCTAAAACAACTCTGTCTGGTAACGTTGTGTTATTATCTCATAGCGTGGTGAATGTGCAGGTCACAACTTGTCCACCAGAGCGTTTTGGAGTTGTTGGATTGTGTATTTGATGAGTTTGATGAGGGAAACCAAGAAATCCCATGAGCCTCCGTATGCGTAGCTCTGAGCAGCTCACGGCTCTGCTCCGCTGATCTAAAAACAGCCTGCACCAACAATTAAAGGTAACGAACCTACTGCTATGACAAAGCCAAAATGTTGAACCATCCATTTATGTAGATAAAAGTGAAGAATTATTGGTATTTCTTTTGTTTTTGTTCGTTACATGTGTAGTGACCTTTCTCCACTGAAAGTCACTCACTGTTGCTGATATTTAAAGCTTAATTGACGCGTGCATAATATCAAACAATTGCCAACACAAGCTTACCATAAAAAAGGGTTTATTTAGTTAAACACCACCTTCCTGCATGGCATGTCACGGTCAAAGAAGTGTGCTTCCAATCAGCAACACCTGATGGTCGTTTAGCTCTGTTTAAATAAGCCACTGTGACTATGCACTTCCTGTAGGAGCGGAAGTCAACAAAATAAAACAAAAACATACCAAAATAAAAGCTAAAATGGCTCCTACAACATGACAACAAACAGTTAACAGACTCTCCAGGTCTTTGGTTCAACTGTGCATTTTTGTTAATTAGTGTTTAATTAAACAGTCAGGAGACGCTGCCAGCTCAGTGACTCAGCCACCTGGTCACATTCATGCCAATAAGATCCAGTTGAGTCACTCGGCTCCTGATATGAGGCCAGGACTGTGACTGTGGCGAGGAGCTGGAGCTGCCTGTTCCCATCATTAACGCCACAGCTCAAACTGTGACGCTATACAGACGAGGAAGGTCGAGGTCGGGGTCGAGGTCGAGGCCACGTGAGGTGACCGGCGTGAAAATCAGCGGTTTATAAAACTATTAAAATGTTTCCCGCTTCCTCGCTTCTTAATTCAGTCTGGTATGTGTGGAGTGGAGTGGAGTGGTTTGTGTGTGTGTGTATGTGTGTGTGTATTTGTGAGTGAATCTGTAGTGTTTCCCAGGCATCGCAAGCCTGTTAAGTTTATGTAAGTAGCCTCAAGGCTGTAAACAAGTGGCGCTCTGTGCCGGACCCAGTGTGCAGGAATGCTCGACTATAGAGAGAAAAAAGCATGAGGGGAGGACGAATGAAGCTGAGAAAAAAAAGAGGGGAAGAGCAAGAAGAGAGGGTGAGAGTGAACGTGAATTCAGTTTTTTTTTTTTTTTTAGGCGAAAGACAGTGTCAAGAGGCTCTGGAGATAAACAGGGAAGTGGAGAGAGTGGGCGACAGGGAGAGGAAATGAGAGAATATTTGGAGTGCCATTGTCTTTCCCGTCTGATATTTATTCTGAGCAAAGGTAGAAGAACATGCACAAAACATCCGAAGTGCAGGGAAAGAAAGAAAAAGAGGAGAAGAAGAAGAAGAAGGAGATAGATTCAAGTTCCTGTTCTGCAGAGTCTCAGTTATCGGGCTTCAGGATCAGACAGCGTAAATGCTTCAGGAAAGACCGTGAGCTCCAGATCAAAACATTAGTGAGTGACACACAGACAGGCTCATGTTGCTGCTTGTACCGACCTGGCAGAAAGACATCAGTGCTCGTGGGCAGAGCAGAGCCAGCGTGCCGCCGCCGCCGTGACGCCGCCACACCAACGCCAACGGCAGCAGCAGCATCAGTGTTTAGAAATACAGGTTTCTAATCGGTCGACCTTAAACACAACAACAATCAAAACACCGGCTGATAAGACTGAAACTTCATTTCACAATACGAATGGTTTTTATTGCCTGAAAAATAACATTAAACTGTGACGATGATCAAAGCGACAAGTCGGCTGGTGATGAATTATCTGTTGATGGATTGTTTGAGCTTTTAATTCGTCACACATGAAGAGCAAAAAAAATGTCATTTGGAAAAATGCGAATGCGGCGTCGTTCAAACCTCAGCACGAAAGTCAGCTTCAGAAAAGTCAGAAATAATAGTAGTGAACAGTAAACAGTGCTTTAAGTCATTATAATTTATTAATCCATGTCTATGAAGTTTCAAAAACAGGAACGCAGCAACTTCCCAGAAGTCAAAAGTGTTTGCAAATGTCTTAATATGTCTGAGCTATAATTAAAATATTAATAAAAAATGACAAATTGTGCACAAAAATATTATAAAATAGTCAGTAATTCACTAAAAGGGACTGAAATCATTAATGAATTGTCAAAATAAACGAGAAATCTTTATTATAGTTTGTTTGAACCCTTTGATTTATTATTTTATTTCATGTTTTCTGGAGTAGTTTCATTTTTGTGGGACATAGTTTGTTTTATCCTGGTTTCCATTGTTCTTCGCTGGTGGCAGCTCGCTTCTCTAGTAAACTCTAACCCGCCTCCACTGTTGACTTTTTCTTTTTTTTTATTTCTCCCCCCTTTTGTGTCTTGTTTTAATCATAGTGTTGGTTTTTATTTCTGTGGACACAGCGGTTCGTGTCAGCAGTCCTCCTGTCCTGTCCCAACTTTTATCTCACAGAGGAATGGGGATTTTTTTTTTTGACTTTACTCCTCTTCCTCCTGCTGCTGCTGCTGCTGTAATCAGTATTTTCCGTTGTAAAACAAAAGACGTATGAATGAGTTTTGGTGGCGTACTGACTCATGATGTGTGTTGCAGTCATCACCCCCCCCACGTGTTGCATTGCACAAACCTTTACGTGACACATGCTTTAATCTTTATTTATCCAGGGAGTGTTTTTTTGTCTGAGCAAACACTCATACAATACTCCTCTCAGTCTTAACGCTGAGCTTCTTAATTCACACATCCAAAATATTCCTCCTTAGGACACACAATATTTTTTTAAAAAGAAGCTAAAGTCAGCTTTGTTGTCTCGTGCTGAATGTGCGGTCTCTGTGTTTCCTCGAGCAGCGGCTGGCTGAGGCAGGACGTCCACTCCGAGGAGGAGGACGAGGACGACGAAGACGACGAGGAGATCCACAGCTCGGACGAAGAGGAGGACAACAGCTCCACGTCCAGCAAGGAGCACCTGGACGAGGCCGACAGACAGGTATTCACCTCCTCCGGTCCCTCCCTCTGTGTGTCTGACAATAAACTCATCGAGTCATTAGAGACGTCGTGGTGTGATATTGAAACTGAAGCGTTTCCCAGTAGCCGCTACTGAAGCCAATAAAGCCTTTATTACATCTCACTCTAACCAGGCTTCTAGTTTTCCCACAACATCTGGTCAAACATCTGTCTTCTTAACTTTTGTATAGTGCAGCAGCAGAGAGAATTAAAGGGATACTTCACCCAAAATCGATCCGGTCGATGAATCAATAATTGTTGGCTGCAGCAGGACTAATAATACGATTGTTTTGTTTGGTAAATTAGAGAGTTTTCATTCATTTTATACAATAATTTGCTGAATATGTTCAAGTAAATGTTCTTGATTTGATTGGAGCTGATATTTAAAGTAGGGATGTCCCGATAGCACTTTTTTTCAAACTGATACGATACCGATACTTGGATCTGAGTACTTGCCGATACCGAGTACCGATGCCGATCCTTCTACCACAACAAAAAAACAAATGATTAGGCAAAATGCAATGAATTGCAAGATACATTTTATTTTACTTTTTGCTTGTTACAACAAAATTTGGAAAAAGTTTGAAGTTCCCCCTGGAACTCCAAAAAATTCTCCAAACCCTTCTTTGGCATGACCGTGAGTAGAAAATTGGTGAATTATTGGTTTTTGGTGAAGTATCCCTTTAAAATATCAGCTCCAATCAAGTTAAGACCATTTACTTGAACATATTCAGTGGATTCTTGTGTAAAATGAATGAAATCTCTCTAATTTACCAAACAAAATAATCGTATTAGTCCTGTAGCCAACAATTATTGATTAATCTTAAACGACCGGAGCCTCAGGCGACATCTTCTCTATTGTTTGTTGTTGTTGTTGTTGTTAAAATCAAAAACCAATTGAGTAATCTACCAATCATCTCAATCCTAGATGACCTATAACCAATCGAATTACTGAGCGTTGTAGTTTATACTCCAAAGAGATGGAGTACAGTGTACAATATGACCTTGTTTTCACATGAGAACGTCTTTGATTCGGCTCCTTGGATCATTTTTTGCTTCTATTTTTGCATGAAATGTTGCATCCGTCACATGAGTCCTCGGTAACACTGAGACTTCTGTAAAACACACAAGTTGAGGGATTGATTTGTTGCCATCTTGTCCTCAAGGGCGAAGCGTGACATGTCTTTTTTTTATTTTTATTTATTTTTATTTTTTTCAGTGTCAAACTCATGTAGCGTCAAACTGGAGCAGCGGTGTCGCCTGCAGCAGCTCACTTACTGTAAGAGTGAGACCAGTGCATCGTTTCCTCCTGGTCTACAGTGCTTTGTTTGCTTGGCCAGATGTAAAAACATTACATTTATTTATAACAATTTATATTCTTAAATTCAGATTTTACACAACAACTGACATGCATCATCATGGATTGGATAAAACATGTATTAACATCTCAGAACCTGGCTCCTTACACACAAATTCATCAGTAATTATAATAAAAATCATGTAATATATCATATAAAAACACATTTTGCTATATCAGTGCTACTGCGGTGTAATTAAAGGCTCTTCTTAGCGCTTCCTCCTCCACTTGTTTAATGCGTGTGGTTCCAGCTGTCGAGGCCCGTGACCTTTTAAACCCAAACAACAGCAACATGCCGACGATTTTGAGTAATTGAGGAATTTTTTTCTGTTTTGTTGAGATTTTGTTGAGACCTCCACTTCATCATCGATCTATTAGATCTATTAGTTATATGATATTTATGCTCCACTTTGAAAAATACATGTTTTTTCCTACATTTATATACTACTGTACGCTAAGGACTGATTTCAAAATAAAGGCGACCTTTTCAAAGTAAAACCCCACACAATTTTCCTTACTGTGTTCCCTGAATTCAGATTGATATTGAAAAGCGTCACTCAGAAAATATCAGAGTAATCTGATGTAGCATTTCAGACACCACTGCGTTTGTGTGGCTGCTTTCATTCACACTGGAGACCTGTGGAAAAAAATGCTGCAGAATTATTACAAGGTCCTGAGTGAGCAGGTTGCCAGAGAAACCTTTTTTTTTTTTTTTTTTAACGGAAAAACGTCTCTGAGCTGCTTTCGAACATGATGTCAGCTTATAAAAGTGGCCAAAGCGTCTGGTCGACTGACGACTAGGGCTGGGTATCACTACTGATTTACTGTACTGAATTGATTAAATTCTGATTCACAACAAGGTCTCGAGTCGATTTTGATGCAGATGCACAGTTTTTCGCAAGACTAACAGGGGAAACAGGAACAGTAAATTAAAAGATCGATGTAAGGGTTTTATGAATCGATGTCAGATCTAAGAAGAATCGGAAAATTGAGTTTCTCATCGCTGCTGCTGCCGGTGATGACTTAAAGATAGTTCAGCATTTTGGCAAATTGGCCCATTCACCACGCTATTCAGAGACTGCTTGCTGAAAAACTGCCCCCAAGTCCAACGGGAACGTGCATCAGTGGTTTTGCATGAATTTACCTCTAAAACAACTCTGTGTGGTAACGTTGTGTTATTATCTCATAGCGTGGTGAATGTGCAGGTCACAACTTGTCCACCAGAGCGTTGTGGAGTTGTTGGATTGTGTATTTGATGAGTTTGATGGGGAAAACCAAGAAATCCCATAATGAACCTCCATAGCGTAGCTCTGAGCAGCTCACGGCTCTGCTCCGCCGTTCTAAAAATACCTTGCACCGACAATTAAAGGTAACAAACCCACTGCTATGACTATAGGGACTATGGCAATGGGCCAATTTGCCAAAAATGTTGAAATATCCCTTTAAACTGTCACTGCATTGCACACACAGTGAGATTGTGTGTACTGTGCACACATGCCGCCAAGTGTGTGTGTGTTTATCGGCTGTCACGGCGTGTGTGTGTTGAAAGGAGAGGGGGGGGATGGTGAGCAAACACAGAAGTGTTACAGGTTCAGGAATAGCAGCATAAACCCCCCCCAGCCCCCCGCCCCCCCTCGTCCTGCATGACCTCGCTCCATGATACTGTCGGCACCTGTGTCTGATGCCGCTCTGAGCTCCGAGGGGGGGCTTCACAAACACAGGCTCCGATAGGACCGGTGGGACATTTCAGTCAAGTTTGTTGGGAGGGATGTGGTGGGGGGGCGAAGGGGGGGGCAAGGCCGGCGTCCAAATTAAGTCATTGAGCGACCGGACCGCCCCCCCATTACGATTCAACAACACACTCCATCAGAGACACACAGGCGACAGGACAGAGCAGAGAGAAAGGTTCGCTGCTCCACTTTCAGGCCTGTTGTTGTCGTTCTGTGGAGGCTGTAAAACTTCACTTGCAGCCCCGATGGTTTTAAAACGCCGACGCAGGATCCAGCCATCATGGTGATTTGCAGTGAGCCTGTGAGTGCACGGCGGCGTTGTGTGTATGTGTGTGTGTGTGTGTGTGTTTTTTTTAAGGTTATAGCAAGGTGTTTGTGTCTCCGTGGCGTCGTCTTCCTGACTGTCTGCGTCTCTGTTTTTTTTGTTTTTCAGCAGGAGGACGAGATGAAGAGGAAGAAGGTGGTGCACATCGCCCAGGAGATTATGAGCTCGGAGAAAGTGTGAGTGGTTTAACAATGAACCAGGAGCAGAATAACACACTGTGCGCTTGGGGTGGGAATCTTTTACTATCTCACGATTAGATTCGATTCTGATTTTTTGGGGGCTACGATTCGATTCAAAACCGATTTTCGATTCAAAACGATTTGATTCATAATGATCAACTGTGAAAAGGATCCTCATGATCTACTCCAGTCTGCTTTGCAGGACAGAATGTAACTAAAGTGTCTTTTTGTCATTTATTGAGTTTTAAAGGGATAGTTCACCCAAAATTCCATTGACAGCCATTATATGGACAAATGCTGCTGCATGGATCCCCCCCGGTAACTCAGAAAAGGAACGGAGATAATGAGTGAAATTTGAATTTTGGGTGAACTATCCCTTTAAACATGTATCCATGCTTAGAAACTGTTGCATAAAAGCAACATTGCATATTCCTTAAGTAACAAAATTAAAAGTGCCTCTTTGTTTCAAAATAAATAAATAAATAGTGCAGTTAAACATGCTGCCTTTTCAATTCTAGGAAAAGGGTAAGGGTTAGGGTTAATATTATCGTATTAAATGAGAATTAAATGAGAATTATATGCAGTAAATAACATAAACCGTGGTCGTCTAACTCGGTGTATTTCTGCTCTTCTATCAGGTTTGTCGACGTCCTGAAGCTCCTCCACATAGTAAGTAACTTTTTTATTCCAAGAAACATTTTCATAAGGAGCTGATTCAGCAGCTGTTGGGGAAAAAAAACTACAAAAAAAACAACAACAGAGCTCGACATAATGTTTCGTTACATGCAAAAACACACCAACTCTGTGAGTGTCTTGAATGGTTGATCAAAGCTCTCTCTTCCCGAGGATGGACATGAATTAATGAGCTCTTGGCTGACTCAAGTAGCCCCCCCCCCTCTCTCCCCCGTAACAACAACTGAATAATGCAGTTATCCCACAGCCGAGGCTTTTTAAAAGTCGCTGCGTCGACTCGGAGGAGTTTCTGGTTTCTCCCCACCGATGTATGGGCAGCAGGTAAACGGATAACTGCAGCTTTGATCAGCGTCATTAAGGAGAAACACTGTCAGGAGGAGGAGGAGGAGGAGGAGAGTGTGTGTTGTGGTAGTGGTTGTGGAGAGAAGATGATGAATAATTGAAGAAGTTGAGTGTTGGGGTTTGGGTCTGTTGAGACGAGTTGTGTACTGTAGTTTCCATGGTGAGTTTTTGATGTGAAAAAAAAGTTTGTTTATGTTGAAAAAACTTGGAGTGGGTTGAAAAGGAGCCGGAGCAGGAGCAGGTTCCTCCAGTCACATCTTATATTCACACATACACACAACAAGCAGCTCTCAGTTCGCCTGCAACTGAAAACTAAACTTCCTGACTGGCATCCAAATGTATTTAAAAGATTATTTAATCAATTAATTAAGTAATAAGTTGGTCTTTAAAGCATCAGGGAACAGTAAATGCCAATCGCAGTGTCCTGGAGTTTATGTTGGCATCGTCAGATGTCATAAATAAACTCCCAAAATATTGAATTTACTTCAACAGACGACCAAGAAAAGCAGCAAATTCTCCCATCAGAGGAGTTTGAACCAAAACTAAACTCCTTGTTTATTGAAATTATCAATGTTAAACAATCGTTGCAGAGATCCATAAGTTTATAATAAGAGAAAAGGATGTTCACAAAACAATAATCTCATTCCTTTACCTTGATAATAACAGATCAGCTTCTTCTGTTTCTTTCTGTTTTGAAAGAAAACGCCGACATCTTCATAATGTCGCTTCTTTGTTTTGAATGAACGAGGCCCAAACCAGAGCCATGTGACCGCAGGATGATGACTGTTGTGAGTCTTTTTTAGAGGAGGCACGTGGAAAAATATTAAACTTAATTTAACCTCCATAGTAAAAAAAAAAAAGAAGAACAGAATTAGGTCAGTTGTGTGGTTTCTCATGTCAGCGTCGATTCAGTTCAGACTTCCACCGTCGCTGAAAATGTGAAACTTTATTCTGTTTGAGCTTTTTTTTCTCCACAGTTGCTTCAGTGGAGCAACTAAGCTGATTATTTTCGTCACCGATCAGTCTGACACTTGTGTTGGACTCATATTTTTTATTTGCACAGTTAAAAATACACAAGTTAAAGGAACAATTTGATAATTTATAGTACTGAAAGAGGCGAAAACTCAAAAAACTCCAATAGTAAACAATGAAATATGATGTCATACAAAAAAGAAAACAGAACACATGCATGCATGATGACCATACAGTTGACAGACATTGTTGATATTGGCGTTGGCATCAGAGAACAAGGTCTGTTTATGAATGGCAGAGGGACGGCCCTCTACTCACGGCACCTTGTACACATTTAGAAAAAAACATGAACCTATGAACCTGTGTATATTTGAATATCTTAGTATTGAATGCACATTAACAAGCTACATTTATACATGTTCCTGGGCCCAGTTCAATACAGTATAATACACAATTTTTTTGATGTAGTAGGGGTCCCTGCTCCATTCACACTCTAATGGCAGAAGTGTATGTAGTAGGCATAGGCATTTATGTGTAGCTACTTTATAATTTATACCTAAATTAGAAATGTAATTAATATAATTAGTTATTGCATAGTGAAAACCTATTATATGATATCGTAACCAGGAAGCTAAAAAAAGAGAAAAGGCGGTACTGTGGGATTAAATCAGTTCATACTTCTTCTTCCGACTCCTTTCGAATACGTTGGTTGTGGTTGGATGACCACTTTTAATTTTGTTTGTCATATATTTGAATAACAGGATGCAGATCTAAAGCTTGGCAGGTTGTGAATGAGTGTCTCTGTAAAACTGTGTGTTGGTTTGTGTTCAGTTTAAATCCCAAGGACGTGTCTCCGTCCCGAGGGGAATCCCAGCTGAGTGGGTTCAGAGGGGGTCAGGGGGTCGAGGGTCCACCTGTCCGGCCTCCTCAGACGTGGCTTTAGTGAAACCGACTGCAGGATTAGTAGAAACCGTGGTCCTGTGGTTGACGATGGGAGGGGGGACGGCGGGGAGGAGGGGGGAGGAGGGGGAGGAGGAGGGAGGTGCTCGGCTCTGTCCAAGAAAAGAGGTCAGATGACATTCTTGTGTGTCCGCGGCCGAGCAGCAGCTGCTTCCTCAGGCCACAGAGACGACCTCCAGACACACACACATACCTTAGATAATACTCTCTCAGCCCATGTGTGTGTGTCTGTGTGTGTGTACAATATATATGTGCAGTTTGGTGTGTGTTTGTGTGTGTGTGTGTGTTTGTTGCAAGTCATCCATCAGATGTGTTTACATTTTTCTGTCTCGTTTGAAGTTCGTTCATGTTTTTTGTGAATAAGATGAACTGATGCAACAAACTGCGAGTTAAAAAGAAGATTTTAACAAAAATAACAGAACTAATCATCATAAATTACTTTATTGATTGATTTATTGATTGATTAATAAAGACAAACCAGGTACAAGATGGATGCGTAGCTACCGAACACAGTGTGACGGTCACGTGTCTTCAACTGCTGCTCGTCACCTAAGAGTTAATGTTGCAGCACGTTTGACCAGTATGTGTGTGTGTGTGTGTGTGTGTTTAAGGGTGTGTGCATGTGTGTGTGACTGTGCGTGCGTGTGTGTTAGGACACTGGGATCCTGCGTGGCCTCCCTGTTTCCTTCCAGGTGGATGTATGTGTTGGCACATTGGACAAAGTCAAGAGCGCTGACTCAGCCGCATGTGTGTGTGTGCTTGTGTGTGCATGTGTGTGTGTGTATGTGTGTGTCATTAAATATGTGCAGAGGAGTGGGAGTGAAGGGGGGGGGGGTGTGGAGGGGGGGTGGGGGGCAGTTTATGAGGTGATAACCAGGTGTTCCTGTTCAGCTGCAATACAGTTGTGTTGTCACCCCACCCCTGTGCAGCTGTGTGTGTGTATGTGTGTGTCAGGGTGTGTGTAGTATTAATCTTGTGCGCCGTCTTCTTCTTCTTCTTCTTCTTCAGGACTTTCGGGATGCTGTTGCCAAGGCAACCCGGCAGAACGGGAAGCCGGTGGTGGACGAGCGGATCCTCAATCAGATCCTGTACTACCTTCCACAACTGTACCAGCTGAACAGAGACCTGCAGAGAGAGCTGGAGGAGAGAGTGGCACACTGGTACACACACACACACACACACACACACACACACACACACACACACACACACACACACACACACACACACACACACACACACACACACACACACACACACACACACACACTTTTTTCCTTTCCTTTCTCTTCTAATCAGTCTTAAAGGGATAGTTCAACATGTTGGCAACTTGACCTATTGCCATAATCCCTATAGTTTTAGCAGTAGGTTCGTTAAGCTATTTTTAGAACGACGGAGCAGAGCCGTGAGCTGCTCAGAGCTACGCTACGGAAGCTAATGGGATTTCTTGGTTGGAGTTGTTGGATTGTGCATTTGATGAGTTTGATGAGGGAAACCAAGAAATCCCATGAGCCTCCGTAGCGTAGCTCTGGGCAGCTCACGGCTCTGCTCCGCCGTTCTAAAACTAACTTGCACCGTAACAAACCTACTTGCTATGACTAAAGGGATTATGGCAATGGGCCAATTTGCTGAAATGTTGAACTATCCCTTTAAAGAATTGAATTTCAACACGGATTTATTCACAAAAAAGTCATATCTGATCATAACTATCAGGACTGATGGTCAGACTTTATAAAATAAGTATCTCAACTTCTCAGTTTTGCACTCAACTGACCTTTTCAGGGTTTCTTCATCAAACGTTTGTGCGCTGCATCATTACACAAATGTTTTTACAGGCTGTTTTGTACCGTTTGTGTGATCGACTTTAATGTCTTTAATCTGTGGCGTGGCCCTTTAATTTATTCCTGTGTTACTTTATGAAGTTGTGGTTGATTCAGTCACATAAAAGCGACTTCAAGGGGGAAAAATAATGCTGCTCTGCAAATGATCTAATGTTATTTGGCTCATGATGATCTCCACCTGGAGTCCATTACTTCATTTACCTCCTTGTTTTTTTTCTTCTGATTGCTACTCGCCCTCCTCCTCCTCCTCAACTGAACCGACTCCAACTGTGTTTTGTTGTTTCCGTCTGGTTACAGGAGCGACCACCAGAGACTGTCGGACATCTTCGTCCAGAAGGGTCCGTACCTGAAGATGTACTCCACCTACATCCGTCAGTTCGACAACAACGTGGCGCTGCTGGACGAGCAGTGCAGGAAAAACCCCGCGTTCGCCGCCGTCGTCAAAGAGTTTGAGGTACAACGACAGTGATTATTTTTGCTACTGACTCTTCTGTCTTCTTCTAGATTGATTAATTCTCATTAATTACATTTAGTTTTTCTGTGTAGCTTCATTTTTGTCATTTTTTTTGCCAAATGGATAATTATTTAATCGACTAATTAAATCGGCACCGTCCATGTTACATAATGCTCGGGATCCTTCAAACCTTCAGCAGAGCACCAGACATTTTAATTACATTTCTGGAGGGAACTTATCTGCAGCTTTAATCCACACCCGCCTGTATCAGCAGCAGCCATCAAAAAATGCTACTGTAACCCCGAGCACTTATTTTGAAACTCCAGTGTCTGTGCCTGTGTGTGTTTTTGTGTTTGTGTGTGGGTTTTTGCAGCAGTGCATGTAAATAACTCTGTGTTTGTTTTGTCTCAGATGAGTCCGAGATGTGCCAGCCTGGCTCTGAAGCACTACCTGCTGAAACCAGTGCAGAGGATCCCTCAGTACCAGCTGCTGCTCACAGGTACCGACTACCGACGACGTCTCCGTCCTCTTTTCTGCTCCACAAACCACAAGTCACTGCTGCAGGTCCAGGGCTTTATTAGATTATGGTGCTCTTTTTTTTATTGGCAGCATGTGAATGAAACTTGGACCGAGACTTGTTTGGGTCTTTTTCTGGTGCAGACACGTCCAGGTTTTTATCGCTGCACTGACACCTGGTGGACGAACAGAGTAACAGACAAACAAACCTGTGGAGTTCAGATATTCATCACTCAATATGATGTGAAGGAAAAAGAAGTCCACTTCAAAACACACCTTTTTAAAATCTCCAACTCCCCATATTACTCTGTTGCCCAACTGTTTTATCCTCTTTATCTATTTATTTAGCCACACTGTCGATGTATTTCCTGTGCTTTTGGATTTTATTGATGATTTTTTGCTATTGTTTTTTATCTGTAAGGTGACCTTGGGTATTGAGAAAGGCGCCAACAAATAAAATGTATTATTATTATTTTATTATTGGACCAAGGAATTTAACATAAATCCAAAATGAATATTATAATAGACGGACAAAAAAGCACTAGGCTTGCTTCAGGCACTCACTTGCTGGAGCCAAGGATAGTTATGTAAAAGCCTTTAATGAATCAGGGCATAATCATAAAGCAATAGTACAAACAAACATTATTATATATTATCTCTTTCAGGTTTTAACTTAAAATAAAACAGAAACCACAGCAGGTATGTCCGTAAAACAGTAGTGTTTTCCATAAAATCAAACATATATACATGTCAGCAGCTATAAAGATACATAAAATGATAAGAGACAATGAAGAAATAAAAACAGGAACAACAGCAATAAAAGGCTTTTCAATAAAATTTTGTTTTCAGAAGTGACTTAAAAGCTGAAACAAGTTGTTTTCCTGAGATGCATCGTTCAAAATACATAAAAATTCATATAAATGTTCATTTCATGTCCTTTGAGGGCTACCGTCCTTTCTATTTTGTATTTCATTATGTAGTTTCTTGTTATAAATTGATTCAATACCATGTGATCTTCTTGTTTTATATTAATTAAGCACCTTTACGTTTAATTTTACCTTCTGGATGAACTCACTGCTTACTTTTTGAAACGTCTCTGTCTCTGTTTTGCAGATTATCTGAAGAACCTGCCCGAGGACTCTGAGGATTATAAAGACACACAAGGTGAGACACAGGACGGGACTTGCTGTTATTGTCTTATTGTCTTTGCTGAGAAAATGAACCAAACACAAACAACTTTTATCTCTGCTGCAGCCGCCCTCAGCATCGTGAAGGAAGTGGCCAACCACGCTAACGACATCATGAAACAAGGGGTAAGGACCGGTTCTGTTTGAAAACACGAGCGTTCACAGTGATGTTCTGCCTTTCTGCTTCAGTCTCGTGTCTCTCGCTTCACTTCTCTTATGTTGCTTTTTTTTTTTTTTTCAGGATAACTTCCAGAAGCTGATGCAGATCCAGTACAGTCTCAACGGCCACCACGAGATCGTCCAGCCCGGCAGAGTAAGTCACAAAAAAACCAAAAACAACACAGCAACTGACAGAAATTTTTTAATGAATTTAAACAAAATGAAACAAATACAAAAGATATGATGTAGAAAATCTACTTATACTCCACTAAATGATAAAATGTGTCAATAAAGCATCATAACCTGATTTTAAAGGGATATTTCAACATTTTGGCAATGCCATACTCCTATAGTTTTAGGAGTAGGTTTGTTACCTTACCATTACCGTTATTATCTCATAGCGTGGTGAATGTACAGGTCACGACTTGTCCACCAGAGCGTGTTGGAGTTGTTGGATTGTGTATTTGATGAGTTTGATGAGGGAAACCAAGAAATCCCATTAGCCTCCGTAGCGTAGCTCTGAGCAGCTCACGGCTCTGCTCCACCGTTCTAAAAATAGCTTGCACCGACAGATAAAGGTAACGAACCTCCTCCTAAAATTATTCCTAAAATGTTGAACTATCCCTTTAAAGACATTTCAACATCTCAGCTCCCCCCACCGTCTCTCACCTTTGTTGTCGCTGTGTTATTTATTAAACTGCACGACACGTTCTCATAAACCCAGCGTGTCCATGTGTGCAGGTGTTTCTGAAGGAGGGCACTCTGATGAAACTGTCCAGGAAGGTGATGCAGCCGCGGATGTTTTTTCTGGTGAGTTTAAATAAAAAAATAGAAACTTCACACATCTCCCGTTTCACATTTTCGTTTCCATTTGTCTTGTTTTTTTTTTAAATTTCTGAAGGTTTGTGTTTCTCTGTTTGTCCAGTTTAACGATGCACTCATGTACACCACTCCAGTCCAGTCGGGCCAGTATAAACTCAACAGTGTCCTCTCTCTGGCTGGGATGAAGGTTAGAGACACACTGTCTATTCTCACTGGCTTTTTGTTTCTGCCAAAAGTTTTTTTCTCCACACTTTGTCTTCATGTTAGATGTTTTTCTTTATTTATTGTCTATATTTAATTCCATATTTCAACTTTTAGTAAAGCTTCCACTCATCCGTTGCATGTTTTCAGTTCCCAGTTCCTACAGTATAAATTTACTGGCGTTTATCTCCGCTGAAACACTGAAATGAATTAATGATGTGCTGTGGATGAGTCTTTCAAACAGTTCTCAGACATTTTAAGTGGCGGTATTTTTTTTGTGTGTGTTATTTATGGACTTCTGGCCTGTTTTCCAGGTGAGTAAGCCGAGCCAGGAGGCCTATCAGAACGAGCTGAACATCGAGAGTGTTGAACGCTCCTTCATCCTGTCTGCAGGGTCAGTGTTTACTCTCAAGCACCCGATCGTTACGTTACGTTGTCCACGTCCACGCGCTGTTAACTTTTACAGCCGTGACTCGTCGCTGAGGGGATGTTGTGAATGATGAACCCCGTGTTGTGTGTTTGCAGCTCGGCCACAGAGAGAGACGAGTGGCTGGAGGCCATCGCCAAGGCGATCGACGACTACACCAAGAAGAAAATCACCTTCATATCAAGTCGAAGTCAGGAGGAGGTAGAATCGAAAATTTAACGGGTTAATTTGAAGTATTTGACCCCGTGTGCCTCCATGTTGACCCTCCGTCTCCGTCTGTCTCCCATCAGGCCGAGGGTGTCGTCGACAGCGGCGCCCCGTTGGGTTCGAAGGCTCCCATCTGGATCCCAGACCTGAGGGCCACCATGTGCATGATCTGCACCTGCGAGTTCACCCTCACCTGGAGGAGGCATCACTGTCGCGCCTGCGGAAAGGTCCGTATCACCACGGCAACAGCTGCTCCTCACACACAGCATCATGTATTCAGGGTTGGAAAATGGTTGACCAATTTTCCAGCCATGGGAAACACATGGAAATTGAGAAAAAATAGTCAAAAGCTGTTTTACAGTAGGCGTGGTTTAAAAACAAAAACATGTTTTTGCATTGTTCTATGACAGCGGTCCCCAACTCCGGTCCTTGAGGGTCACTGCCTTCCATGTTTTAGAAGTTTCCTGCTACAACACACCTGATTCAAATGATCAGCTCGTCATCAAGCTCTGCAGTGGCCTGTTAACGAGCCACTCATTTGAATCAGGTGTGTTGTAGCAGGAAACTTCTAAAGCATGCAAGGCAGTTGCCCTCGAGGACCGGAATTGGGGAACCCTGTTCTATGATAAAATTGTCTTAAAGAGATAGTTCAACATTTTGGCAAATTGGCCTATTGCCATAATCCCTATCGTTTTAGGAGTAGGTTTGTTACCTTTAATTGTCGGTGCAAGCTATTTTTAGAACGGCAGAGCAGAGCCGTGAGCTGCTCAGAGCTACGCTACGGAGGCTCATGGGATTTCTTGGTTTCCCTCATCAAACTAATCAAATACACAATCCAACAACTCCACAACGCTCTGGTGGACAAGTTGTGACCTGCACATTCACCACGCTATGAGATAATAACACAACGTTACCAGACAGAGTTGTTTTAGAGGGAAATTCATGCAAAACTACTGATGCACGTTCCTGTCGGGGGCAGTTTTTCAGCAAGAAGTCTCTGAATTTGCCTCTAAAACAACTGTGATTGATTGACAACTCCTGATTGTTATAAATGTGTCTATCCCACTTATATACACCAAATTATATATGCTTTTATTAGAGATTATATTATATGTGTGTGTGTGTGTGTGTGACAGGTGGTGTGTCAGGCGTGCTCTGCCAACAAATACTACCTGGAGTACCTGAAGAACCAGCCGGCGCGCGTGTGTGATCACTGCTTCGCCAAGCTGCAGGAGAACAGTGAGTGAACTGCAGCGAGAAGTCAGAGCTCAGTCATCGGTCCGCTGATGATCAATATTTGTCTTTTATTGTCAATAAATCCACAAAAAGGACAAAAGCAGTAATTGTTTCCAAAGGTTCCAACTGTGGGTTAATCCGCCCGTGAAAATAGTCCTCAGCAAATGTACTATTTCTTCTAATTTGAGAAACATTTGATAAAAATGACAGTTCCCTAATCTTAAAGGAAAATATTTTTTATTTTTTGAAGATTAAATCATGTATTTGTGATCATCTTTTGGAGTTTTATTATGCTCAAAGCTGGGTACCACAGATAGAAATTATAATAATGACAATAAGAAATGCACTAAACAGAAAAGATCTGGGTCCAACAGTGGTCTCAGATTACTGAACCTCATCATATAAACATGTATTTTAACATGAGGCGGATCACTGACTGGTGGTGGTGTCTGATTTCAGGTGACCGCTGTGCCTCGACGTCAGTGTCTCCCATCAAATCTGGAGCTTTCTCCTTCACAAGGAAACAGAAGAAGATTCCTGCTGCACTAAAAGAAGTGAGGACTCGTCGTTTTTTATTTTTACCGTGTTCGTTCTGTTCTGTGTTTTCTCTGATGGCGGCCGTGACATCTGCATTTTTAATCCCTCTTCTTGTCATTCTTGCAGGTTTCTGCCAACACAGAGAACTCGTCCATGAGCGGCTACTTAAACCGGTCGAAAGGCAACAAGAAGCAGTGGAAGAGGCTGTGGTTCGTCATCAAGAACAAAGTGCTGTACACCTACGCCGCCAGCGAGGTACTCTCACTCAACGCCGTTTCTCTAAAACTCCTTTGAGTAGTTTTTTCTTGTCTTTGTGCTCAAACTGTTTATTTTCTCCCTGAAGGACGTTGCAGCTCTGGAGAGTCAACCTCTGCTGGGTTTTTTCCTGAGGGAGGAGAAGAACGGACCGGCTCAGAAGCTGCAGTTCAAGCTGTACCACAAAAACACGCTGTTTTACATCTTCAAGGCCGACGACATCCCCACTGCACAGAGGTAACTCATCTCACAGGGCATCCCATGATGCTTTGTCGCTGTCATCCTCAGGATTTTTTCAGAAATCACAATACGGGCAGAGTGCAAAATTCAAAATTGTAGGAAAATAAATAAAGCAAAACTGACCATTTGCACTGAAATCCCAATATCACAGAATCAGCCCATATAATCACAGTGTGATGTTTTATGTATATCATGCAGCCATATTTATAAAGTGCTGTTTGTGGAACAGTCTGGAGAAAGAGACCACAAACAAAAATATATTTAGGTATAAATTATTATTTCTAAATAGGTATATGGAAGATGAGGGATAAAAATAACATGCTAAACATATGGGATATAAGTTGATACATAAGTTTATATGGATATTTATGTAGTATATATATGTTTTATATATTGTTATGGATGTAGACAGTATATATGTTTATTGATATTGATATTTATGTAGTAGATATATAAACTGTGATTAGTAGAAAGGGGTGGGATGATACTTTTATATTTTTATTTTTTGTTTACATATATATATAAAAAAAATCATTTTAGACATGTTCATTTGAAATAAGTTCATTCATTCATTCATTCAAACGTGTGGTGGCACAAATATAACAGTGGAGCAGCTGGTGTTTGTTACAGCGCAGCCAAACAAACTCATTTAATTTGATAAATTCTCCATCATTAATAATAAAAAAAACTACCACTGAGCCAGTCGTGAGAAATGATGATCAGGATTAAAATAATATTAAAATCTAATGTTAATGATGTGTTGTTTTTTTTTCTCTGGGAGCTAATTTTCTGTTTTGTGTTTGTGTGTTTTCCTCAGATGGATCGAGGCCTTCCAAGAGGCGATGATCCTCGAACAGTAATCAGCAGTAATTGTTTGTTTTTTTTAAAAGCAGTGAAGTCACATCACAGCGCCGGAGCCAGTTGAAAGACAACTTTACGACCCCTCGACTGATCTCAGGTCAGGGGGGTCACCAGCTCAGGAAGGACTCCGGATGGACTGTTTACAAACACCAACACAAACCCACTGCAGGACAACAGACTGCACCTCCCTCCCTCCGTCTGAAGAAGAACTGGAAACTGTTTCTCTAAACAAAAAAAATAACGTAAACGCCACTGACGCTCAGCGCCGCCAGCTGAGGTCAGACGCCGCCGATGGCGAGCTACAGCTGTGGGTCCAAGGTCAAGTCCAGAAGCATGTGTGTGGAAGTGAGAGAGACCAAACAGTTGCCAAGAGGGGCCGTTTAAAGCCCTCGGAAATCCGAGAAAGTTCGAAGCCTCAGGATGACTTTTTTTTTTCTTTTTTTTTTTTAAAAGCAAACGGATGAAGGAATCACTTTAGTGTAAAGTAAAATACAATAAAATAAAACTGTCCGCCTTCATTCAAGAACACTGACATCAGCTGCCTACAGTCTAGACAGAATCTAAAGTTAACAACAACAACAACAACACGTCGTAAGATATTCAGAATAACAACATGTTCGATCATGTAACAAGGTGGGATTTTACTGTGAAAATCAGGCTTGAAGTTAATATTCTGCTCTGTAGGTCGATCTCTCTGGTTAAGAGATTTTACTCTTTACTATGTTTTTTAGATTTAAAACACCAAATGTTAAAATTGTGGGATATATTAAAAACAACAACAACAACATCCTGGAGAAAACTGGAAATATCCTGAATAATGTAGATATTTTTTTTCTTACTGCTAAAATGTAGTTTTGTCACATTAGAAATTGTTAATGGGTAAAAACTGTGTATATGGACATGAAAGAGCAACATTGACCTTTTTGTTTTTTATATCAAAGCCAAGGGCTAATATTTATAAAATAGGAAGATTTATTGTTTAAAAAGCACAGGCTGCCACTTATTTTTGGAGTCAGGGTTTGTTAGGAGATAGTTTCCATCGAAAATGTTATTTTTTTAAATTTAAAATACAGAGAAGGAGCTTTTTAAAAAACAAACAAACAAGCAAATACTGTGGAGAGTTTGTATGAACTATATTTCTAAGGAAATACTCAGAAGAAAAGAAAACATTTTGAATTCTGATGCTTGCTTTTGCAGACACGGTGCCTTATATCTCCTGTTTTGAGATAAATATGCAATAATGTAGGTGCTCTGTTTGAAATTCAACACTAAACAAAGACAAACCGAAGCATCCGGTTCACATGACTACTCACTTTGAAGCCAGGGTACTTGGGGGTTGTAGTTTTTAAAAACAGTGATTTTTTATTTTTTTTTAGATGTGTTTCTTCCTGGTTATGTTGCCATATGTTGCACTACTCCATCATGCCACAGTTTAATAAACCCAAACACTCCTTTTTCTTTTTTTTTAGTGAACAAATACAATGTGTAATACTGTCATTTGAGCTCTTGACTTACACTGTCAATGAGATTTGGACTAGTGAGGTAAAAAATAAACCTGCAGGAGCCTGGTCGAAGCTACGAAGCATGCGCTTTTTTCATGATTGTACATTAACATTTTGTAAACATCCACTCTATCAGAGTTAGAGTCTCCTATAAACAATGTTTCTAAACTGTCAGGCAACAGTTTTTAATAAAAAAAAAAATTATATATATATATATAAATATACACCATGTCTTGCTGTATTCATTTCCTTTTTCTTTGTTTCAAAAGGATGAAAGGCTGAGGAACACATCATAATCACAAACCACTGTCACTGCTTAATTGCAGAGTGCAGACAGATGTATGTATGTGGGAGGGAGGAGTTCAAGTGACTCGAAGAAGTTGAATAGATAAGGCGTTTTCTTTTAAAGATTGAGTCATGATGTAGCATGAAAAGCCAGACTATATCGTCTAGATTTCCAGGCTAGTCATGATGCCAAATCTTTGGATTTTTACCGTGGCTTTCTTCTCTATTTGTTTTCTATTTCTCTATTACAACACTTGTGTACATCCTCATCTTAAAATCTGGAGTCACATGTTGTAAAGACAGATGGTCCTCTCATCTCACTCTCTCTGACCACTGACATGAAAGAGCTGTCAACCTGTTTATATGAGTAAAATTGTGTGGAGTGAGAGGAGTCTCTGATCAAAACGTTCAGAATCCCAGTCACAGCTAATCTAATCTAATATAAGATTTGCAGATGAAGAGCTTTCTTTCTTATAATGAGTAATAATGGAAATACATTTGCTGTACATTAATAAAAAACTAAAATCAGGAGGTGTAATGTAAGATAATAGAGGTATAATCTTGGGAGACTTGTTTGCATCCTGCGTTTTATCATGTTTGACACTAGGGTGCAGTGTTTTACATACAACGGTGTAACCTGCCTTTTGATCGCCGGTATTAAAAAAAAAACACAAAGTGGCGGTGGGTTTTCTGGTTTCCCACTGGTCCGTAAACGCAGCTTCCCAGTCCGTCATCATTCGGAGTAAACCAACCTGCCTCGGTCTGTCTGTCTGCGTCAACAGCCACTCCGCTCCGCTTGCGTGTGTATGTGTGCGTGTGTGTGTGTGCAGTGTATGTATGTGTGTGTGTTGTTTTGTTTGTCGGCTCGGTTCGATTCGGCTGCTGCTCTCGGCTGCTGTGCACACGGAGGCCCGGGCCCGGTGAGTCCCACAACAACAATAATAACGTTCGCTACTTAGCTTAGCCGCATACAAATGCACCATTAACGTTAAGGTTAGATGCGCCCATTATCGGACACTGAGCCCGTCTGTCGCACTGTTTTTTTTTTCACTCCCTCGTCGCCTCCACGCAGACACACACTCAGACTGTCCGTGGTGATCTACACGTGACGTGATTTGATAAGACATTTATTCAGGATATACCCCACTGTTATCGGTTTTATATCATTGAAATTAGACACCAACCGCCGGGGCTCTGTGCGGTGGCCGATAATGGAAGCAGGGGATTCCGTGCTCCTCGGTAAATCCCTCAGGATCCAAGTAACGGTTATTTATTTAATATTTAGGCTCACAGATTTTTTTTGGGAGGGGGGGAATTGATTATTTTATTGTTTTTGTAGATGCTGCTGCCACTCTGTTTATTTCGTGTTTTTCACTCGAGTGTCGCAGCTCACACACAGACAGATGCTCCAACATCCCGTGGATGTGGATGAGGCTGACGGCTCGGAGCTAACGTTAGCGAACGTAGCTAACGTATCTTATGCTGCGTTCGAGACGACTCGGGACACGGAAAGCACCACCACGCCAGAATGACCAAAATCATGGCGGATCGGGACAAACTTCGCATTCAAAGTGTTCACGCAGCTAAGGCTTAAAAAACATTACAAGCGGCACAAAAGCATTTTGGAAAAAAAAGTGGGAGTGGCTGATGACACTTTTTTGAAGTTGGACATAGTAAATTCCGAGTTCCAACTTGTTTCGAACGCAGCATAACGTAGCTAACGTATTTAACGTAGCCAACGTTAGCTCCGCTGTGTAATTTAAATGGACGTTGGCTTCTTCAATGTGGCAACGAAACCTTAGCCGTTAACATGCATCTTTGATGTGGGCAGTGTAACACAACACCCGTTAGCTTTTCAACATCACCATCCTGCCCCCCCACCACACGCTCACACAAACACACAGGACGCCCCCCCTCCACCCTACAACTCAAAACCTCGATGGCCAGTAGTAGGTAGCATTTTAGCATCACATAATGCTAACCGCGGCTAACCCCGTCACCTGGAACAGGTGTTTTCCTCAGTGTCTGGGAATACAAATGTAACTCACTACACTTTAACCCCAGCATTTTTATTATTTAAATAATATTTTCTGAGCCTCAGGATCATTTTTTTTGTTTGTTTTATTTGGGGTTTGATGAATGACAAATATGTTTGTAAATCAAAATGACAGCTCCTTGATGTTACTTTATTGTTTTGTCTAGTATTCATCAAATTACTTCATCCTCATAAAATCTGTCGTTTTAACATCTGAGGTGCTGACAATAGGTGGAATTTCTGCTGAATTACTGACTAATCTAAATGGCTCTAATCTAAATAACTGCTGATAATTTATCATTTGACAATTGACTCTATTAATCCTCATGGCAAAGGCTCAGGAGGACCCTTCCTCTTCCTCCTCCTCCTCCTCTTCATCAGTCCATAATGTTTGCATCATGTGAGTCCACTCATTAAACTCAGGTTTGACTGGAGCCAGTCAGCAACGCACAGTCACAGTGTTTAAGCTGGAAATCATGTGAATGGACAGAGGAGCTGTTGTTATTGTAAACTCACTTAGTATTTGTTGCGTGTGCTGCAGTTCTAGTGCGAAGTCGAGTGTCCGGTTCCACCAAGATAAACATTCGTCTTTAAAACTTCAGCCGATGGGACGTGGTGACATGTTGAACTCTTCACTAAATGAATGTGTTTTTTTGTTTGTTTGTTTTCTTAGTTTCATCACAACCCCAGTGTAAAGCTCTCTAAATGCAAATTCCAGTCAGGTCTTATGAAGGTGAAACAAAACAGGAAGAACAACGGCAGTAAAAACAAGAAAATGTAAAACAAAATACAATAAATTAGGCTCCAACAAACTGTAAAGCTGCATTAGTCAAGAAAGAGATGGTCATGTATCAGGTCCTGGATGATTAGGGACTTCACTGGTGTTTTCCAGGTGAAACCTAAATAAATAATAGTTTGTTAAAGGGATAGTTCAACATTTTGGCAAATTGGCCCATTGCCATAATCCCTATAGTTTTAGGAGTAAGTTCATTACCTTTAATTGTCGGTGCAAGCTGTTTTTAGAACGGCGGAGCAGAGCTGCAAGCTAACGAACCTACTCCTAAAACTATAGGGATTACGGCAATGGGCCAATTTGCCAAAATGTTGAATTGTCCCTTTAAATGCTTCACCACGTTGGAAGTGGCCACTAATTTACAACCCACTGGAACAAATCGCAGTCAAAGTGTGTGACGATCAAACTGTGTGTGTGTGTGACGACTGTAAACACACGGGTTGAAGCGTTTTAGCGGACGGCCGGAGAAACTGGATCCGTTACCCGGCATCCCACAGCGTGTTGGGTTACTACGGGCTCAACGGGTCTCCATAGAGACGGGCAGAGGGGTGGTTGTGGTGGTGGTAGAGGGGGGAGGGGGCAGGTGGGGTTTCACCTGGGTCTGACTGACAGGTGTGTGTCTATTCTGCGATGTTTTTCAGCATTTTCCTGAAATTGAGAAGTTAATTAATCAGATTAATTGATATTGAAAATAATAATTATCTGCAGCCGTGAACATGATCGTAGGTTGAGTCTGCATCAGTTTTCATTCCTCACTGTTGTGTAATTGAACCTTCAGTGAAACCCATAATAACCTTTTCTATGGATGAGTCTGCAGACACTCATTAACAGTAGAAGGTGCGACGTCGACATAAACACACACACAGACACACACTGACCTTGTTGTGTTCAGTGACCTGTAAATAAACCGAGGTCGTGACGTTCACTCCTCTGACTCACACTGGCTTTGTTTGTCTTCACCGACACGTCGCTGATTTCAACTTTTACGTGTGCTTAGGGCAGAACACACCTACTTTATACACACACACTGACACACACACACACACACACACACACACACACACACACCCAGCAACGAACACACCAGGCTGAGCAGGTGGGACCGGTGCTGCTGAGCTGAGGCAAGCAAAACAAAAGGAAGGTGAGCAGGAACAGAGAAGAGGCTGCACAGTGATTATTTTAAGAACTGATGATGGAGGGATGGATCTGTGGTATGGAAATGTTTTGTTCTCCGTCTCTTGTCTGAAGCAGGAGGATCCGTCATGTGACTCCTCCTGACTCTGTATTTGTTCATGGAGTTTGACCCAGGAAATAAAAACTAAACAAACAAGAGTTGAAGAAGGTGTGAGTGAGTCATAAACCTGCTGCAGTTACTCTTTGTCTTTCTCAGCTGTGTTGATACATTTGGAATGAAATTTCCCAAGGATCTAGATTTCTTACATCCAATTGTACACTTTGGCTCCATCGTGGCCAATTGAAACCCATGAAAACTTTTTAAAGTTTTAAAATCATACAATTTAGATCAAATGGCTTTAATTCTGAACTCAACGCTTGAAAATTGTATTGTAGTTTTTAATCTTTTTTCTCTCAGATTATGTCATTCAGGTCCATTTTTGGCCAAGGGAGCAATTTCATGTAATATTCTTAGTTTCTAATCAGGGGTGTATGGAGGCTAACTGCTATGAATTACACAATTTTCTTAACTAGAATATGGTCAATGAATTACATTGTGCAAACAAATTTTGACTTGAAAAACGGGATCAAATATAATAATGACAATAGAATATGGTCATTTTTAATGGGTTTATTTGTTTATTTGCATTGATGAACTTTAAAACAAACTGGCAATAATTTCAAATGAGTTTTATCAGTAGGTTAAGCAAAAAAACTGATGACAAGAAGTATTTTAGTTAGAAAAGAAAAAACGTTCATCTATAAAAACATCAGACCATTAAAGTTTTTAGCAAATATCAAACAGTTTAATTTAAATGTATGGAGAAATTGTAAAACAATGACAGCGACAGACTGAGTTTGTGCATCTAATGTGGTTTATTTGTTGTTTTTATTTATTAAATATGGGACCGACTGAGCACATAGATGAGCTTTAAATATCTTAACAACTTAACAATAATTTAAAATAGAATCAAATGAGTTTTATCAGTAGCCAGAATTTAAGCAAACAAACCATAAGAGTTTGTTTGGTTGGCTCGACTGAAAGAAGTATTTTCCACATATTAGAGAAAAGAAATAACACGTTCATCTATAAAAACATCAGACCATTAAGGAGTTTTTTGTTTGAAATCATTTTAACAAACAGTTTAATTTAAATGTATGGATGTGGTGTAAATTAAATCTGTTCCCAAACAGTATGAAAACCAATGACTCAGCTCTAATTAGATTTCATATGTAATGAATGGTTTTGTTTTGCTGAACCGAGCGACCCGTACACAAACACATTCAATCTAAAGTTGTGTGAGTAATTTCTACCTGGGAGAAGTTGTTGTGTTTGTGTTGAACACCATTAAAGTGATGGATGTGTGAACGTCGCAGTCTTCAAAAGTTAATTAAACTTATTGATAATTGTATCAGAACGGTTGGTGATGATGAACGCGCTTCTCTCTGTCTCTTTCAGGTGTGACTGTGTTTTTTTGCTGAGTCACTGTTTCACCTGTAAACGCTGACTGACTCGACTGACTGACTGACAGGGAATCAGCGATCGTCCTCCATCAGCCTCCGCATCTACAGCTGCACCATGGTAACGCACACGCACACACATCCACACACGCACACACACACACACACACACACACACACACACACACACAGTAAGTGATCAGTGCCGATTTGTTGTTGTTTACCACAATAACAGAAGTGAAGCCTCACCATCAGCTGTGCTCTTTCTTCCTCTCCTTTCCTCCCTCCCCCTCTTTCTCTCCCCCTCTCCCTCCTTCGCTCTCACTCTGTCCCCCCTCTCCTTCCCTCCCTGTTTCTCTCCCACTCTCTCTTTCTCTCTCTTCCTCCCTCATTCCCCTCTCTCTCTCTTCCACTCTCCCTTTTCCCATTCTCTCTTTCTTCCTCTTATTCCCTCTTTCTCTCCCCCTCTCCCTCCTTCCCTCTCTCTCTGACCCTTCTCTTCTTCCCTCTCTCCCCCGTCCCTCACTCCCTCCCTCTTTCTCCCTCCCACTGCCTCTTCCTTCCTCTCCCTCCCTCTTTCTCGCTCTCTCCCCTCCTTTCTCTCTCTTTTTTCTCTCCCTCTCCATCCCTCTCTCCCCCTCCTCTCCCTCTCCCCCCCCCCCCTGCAGAGTGTATGATGTCAGAGAGCAGCTGCTATGGCCTGCAGCAGCGGTCAGAACAATGCCGAGACTCTGGAGGGTTTCCACGAGGTGAATCTGGCCTCGCCCACCACACCTGACCTTCAGGTACGTTTGGGCCGCCCCCCCCCGCCCTCCCCCTTAACCCCCCCGCCCGCCACCCCAACCACCCATTGCCCTGGTAACCACCAGAGGTCAAGTTCATTGGTTTCCCTGTGTTTCCGTCCTGCAGAACCAAGCAGAGCAGCGCCCCCCTGCCCGCCACAGCACCCCCCCCACCTCTCTGTACCGCACCCACTCTCTAGGAGCGCCGCCGCCCGGCCTCCGCACCTCGCTCCGCGCCGACCAGCTCCCCACGCAGCCCGTCTACTCCACGCCGCGGCACAGCCACAATGGAAGGTAAAAAGACAACACTGACACTCTGATATGAGCGCCTCATGATGTGACCGCTGTGTGTGCTCTGTACCTGACCGCGGTGGTGTCTCCATGGTTACGATACGCAGCGTGCCAGGCCTGGAGGGGGAGTCCGCCGACGGCAACTTCCTGTCCGGAGAGGACGGCGAGGAGTGCAGCGCTCTGAGCGACAGCCTGTCGCGGCTGCGCAGCCCGTCGGTGATGGAGGTCAGAGAGAAAGGATACGAGAGGCTGAAGGAGGAGCTGGCCAAGGCCCAGAGGGTAACACACACACACACACACACACACACACACACACACACACACACACACACACACACACACACGGGAATTGAAATAATCTCAAATTGTATGTGAATGTGTGCAGTTGGAGTGTGTGTGTGTGTGTGAGAAACTTCACTGCATCTCTCCACAGCAGTCATGACCTGGATCAACATCATTTAATTGTTTATTTCATTTAAATGCATTTTTATTTTTTCATATATTATCATTTAAAGCCTGTTTCACACCAGAAGATCGTTGGTCACTTCAGACCTATAACGTGTCTGTGGCGCTTCGAGCTCAGAGAACGTGCATAATAATCATACAACCTCTGTCATGTAAATAGAATAGAATAGAAAATACTTAACTAATCCCTGGGAGGGAAACTCAGACCGTCCAGCAGCTTACATAACAACAACAGTTTGATCTGGGGACATTTCTCTGACTGTTTAATTTACCTTCATGTCAGCGCTTTCAGAAACACTGAAATAAAGTGAATTAAAGAAGAATCTGACCTTAAATGTCATAAATCATAAATATCAGGGGTCACTACCATGTCATATCAGAATGAAGACGTTCATATAAAATGAACAACATTAAAAATAAAATGTCTAAAAGAAGATTAAAAACAGAAACCAAACCAACTCCTTCCACTCATTTGAATTTTGTTTCTTCATCTCTTTGTTTGTCATGATTTTTTATCTTCATGTTTTCATTTGCTGGTTGTTTTCTGTTGTGTTGTTTTTCTGTTGTGTGTGTTTGTGTGTGTGTGTGTGGGGAAGGAGCTGCTGTTGAAGGATGAGGAGTGTGAGAGGTTGTCTAAAGTCAGAGACCAGCTCGGCCAGGAGCTGGAGGAGCTCACCGCCAGTCTCTTCCAGGTCGGTCCACCTCTCCCCCCCCCTCCCGCCCGCCTGCCACCTGTCAGTCAACTCTACTTCCTGCTTCCTGTTTTCCTTCCTCCTGAGGCAGCGGCCTGACACACACTGACAGAAAAGGTTCAGACGACCGACATTTGTGTGCGACTTGATCCACCATCATGATATTTAAAAAAAAACCAACAACAACACCGTAGTCGACAGCGCAAGTGAAACTCTCGGAGACTCTGACTGACTTTCCGGCCGATCTTCACATTTCTCCTCCTGTCTCACTCCTCCCTTTCCTAGTAAAAGGTGCTGGGACTCTGTGTGTGTGTTTCCTGTAGCCTGTGTTTTGTAGACAAACAGTTGCACAGACTGAGCTTCACTTTATGCTTTTTATCTTGTTTATTTTTCCGAGTGAACTGATCCCTTTAATTTGCTTTGAGTCTGTGCAAAGAGAAAACAAAATCCCAACGAAAACAGTGTTAAAGTGAAGAAAATATGTAATAAGTTTATGTGTTTGTGTGTGTTTTCCAGGAAGCTCACAAAATGGTCAGAGAGGCCAACGTCAAACAGGCAAATGCAGAGAAACAGCTGAAAGAAGCTCTGGGGAAGGTAACGACACTGAACACACACACTCAACATGTTCCTGTGTGAGCTCATGTTCAACTCATCAGTTCAACACTCACTAAAACCCTGAAACTTTTGTTATAATTTAAAACAATGGCTACTGGATAATCAAAGCTGCCTGCACTCTTGCACTCTTAAAAGCAGGACAGTTAGTCTCTATTATTACCTTAGTATCTCTAAATGCATTCGATCTATGGAATTATTTGTCCTTGGGAATTTTAAAATGTTCTATCATATTTTGTGTCATGTATGATTTAGCTTTTCTTTCCATTGACCATATAGAACAGGGTAGTGACCTGGTCTTTTTGACATGGAAACGGTGGTCTGTTGTCTTTCTATTTGTGTCATTTTTATAGGCTTTCCTTTGTTAGTATGGTCTGTGCTTTTGGGACAGTATGTTGGGACTGCAGATAGAAATAAGCTGTGAGCTGAATCTGGTGCAACCATCTCTTCATTTTCTGCAAATGATCAATGTCATTGCACACTGTCCCTTAAACTAAATAAACAAAATTTTGAAATTGTAATTTTTTTTGTAAATTTTTTTTGCAAATTATCGCAAACAAATCAAGATAAGATAGAAATGCATAACATGAAATGGGGAAAACTTACATTAGAGTAAATGTATAATAAGTACGCCTAGTTTTTTTCATTTACTTTTCTGTCTTCTGTTTTGGTCCTGCTTCGTTATATCGTCAGGTTTGTTCTGTCCTTTGTTTTCTGTTTGTCTATTTTTGGTCAGTGTATTGTCAGTTTATAAATTGTGTATCATATTACCTGTTTCCATTAAATAAATAATAATAATGATAAAATAATACAAATAGAATAAACTAAAACACACACCATGAACCATCTCTTCCTCCTCCTCTTCAGATCGACGTGCTGCAGGCCGAGGTCCAGGCCCTGAAGACGCTGGTCCTCTCCTCCCCCACGTCCCCCGTGGGCGAGCTCCCGTCTTCGACAGGAGGCGTGAAGACTCCCTTCAGGAAGGGCCACAGCAGGAACAAGAGCACCTCCTCCGCCATCCTGGGGACGCAGCCCGACCCGTCGGCCACGCAGCCCATCGTACGGGAGTGTAGAGAGGTAGGAGCACTCACACGTCCGTCTTTACCAGGACTTTAATGAGAAAAATGTGACATAGAAGTGGATAAATGTGATAATTAACTCTACTCCTCGTCATCCCTGATTGTTTTTATCCACACTGAGCACAAAGCAGGGGTTGCATAATGTTTAATTGCTTTTTAAATAAAATGTGTAAATGAAAGTGTGTCAGCCGGAGACAAACCCCCCTGTGGTCCTTGCAGGTGGACAGTCAGCTGTTCAGTGAGTTCAGGGCGTGGAAGGAGGAGCCGACGCTCGACCGGAGCTGCTGCTTCCTGGAGAGAGTTTACCGCGAGGACATCTACCCCTGCCTCACCTTCAGCAAGAGCGAGGTACAGAGGAAGAGAGGAATATTCAAAAATATTGAAATGATCAACAACCTGTTTGTCAGACGCCGCAGAGACACAGCGTTACTGTTGTGACTGTTTTTTTAAAGGCCACAACGTTGTTGGCCCGCATCCTCCGATTGATGTCTGTCTCTCTCCTCCGCAGCTGGGTTCGGCCATCTTGGAAGCCGTGGAGCAGAACACGCTCAGTGTGGAACCGGTTGGTTTCCAGCCGCTGCCGGTGGTCAAGGCCTCGGCGGTGGAGTGCGGAGGACCAAAGTGAGTCTGCCTTCCTCCTCCTCCTCATCCTCCTCCCCTTCCTCCTCCTCCCTCCAACACACACTCATAAACTCTTTCTCCTCCTCATCAAGCTTTCACTCCTTCATCATCATCTCTCCATCTTCCCTCACTTTCCTCCTCTAGTGGGCGAAGGGCCGAGCTCGTCACGTAAGTCTGACTCTCTCTTCTCTCTCTTTCTTTCTGTCTTCCGACCATCAGCATCTTTTAACCTCGTTCAACCCTGCCTGCCCCTCCCCCCCCCACCCCCCAGATAACTCACTACTCCACCCCTCCTCCAGCAGCAAAACAGATCCTGATACATGTCTAGAGTCAACCCTCTCTCCTTGCTTCCTTTTGCTCCCTCCTTGCTTCCTACAGCCTTTAGCGTTAGTCCCTGTAGAGTTTATTTTTGGTTGATAGTTTTGTCTTTCTCTTGTTGAAACAAAACAAAAATCCATGAATGACTCAAGATATACACAGAGGTAAGGACGACCCGATAAATAGTAAAAAACAAACAAATGAAATGCAAATAGGAAGACTAGTTTAAAGCGTATTTAAGGTCTGCAGGTGCATGGGGGCATGTCCAATGAGGGATCTTGTTAAATGACAATAAGGAAGTGATAAAAAAAAAACAACAACCCATAAATAAAAACCCAAGGTCAGTGATGTGTTGTTTTAATGGTCTGTCTCTGTCTGTGTGTCTGATAGAAAATGTGCCCTGAGTGGTCAGACCAAAACCTGTAAGCACAGAATCAAGTTCGGAGATTCGTCCAACTATTACTACGTGTCTCCCTACTGTAGATACAGAGTGAGTATCAACATACACACAAACACATTACCATACATACACACACAGGCTGCATGCAAACCCCAAACAGTGACATCTGCAGGACAAAAACGACATTGCAACAATAATTTTTAATAAATTAGTTTTTGTGAAAACAGTGGTTCAGCATTTTTTTCCTTCTGGATACAAAGACATGGCTCATCTTTAGGTGTGATTCTATATTATTAAAAAACAAACATTCAGAGCTTCTAAAGTATCACAGTAATCCAGTTTGAATTCTCTGTACATTAATGTGCAAACAGGGGCTCCAGCTTGACACGATTTTAATAAACACAGGCGTAAAACAGGAGGCTTCAAATGGCACAGTACAGACGTCACATCACAAAACTAAAGCGGAGAAAAAATACATTTCAAAACACAAGAACATGAAACAAATATGATGAACGCGTTTTGTTGATTGTTTCTAAAAATCCAAACTCCACCTCACATCGATACATAATCCCTGACTAGTTTTTCGTGTTTATATACAAGTCTCTACAGAGTGTGTTTGCTGTTTGTTTTTCCTCAGATCACAGCAGTGTGTAATTTCTTCACCTACATTCGCTACATCCACCAAGGGCTGGTCAAACAGCAGGACGGTGAGACATGTTTCTTAGTGACAGTAGTCAAGATTGGATTTGGGGTGAAATCCAATTCTTATCTTAACCCTCAAGCTCAACCTTTAATCTTGGTAGCTCTCAAAACCAAGTGTTATTTTATGACGAAATGGGACACCCCTTAAATGCAGATACGTCTTCAGACTGTTGGCATTAGTTTATTATATTTGTCAGTTATTACTTCAGTTTTTAGCTTTTAAGTTAGTTGAGTTAGTCATCTTGATAAAACAACTTAACTACATTATTACATTATTACATTGACAAAAGATTGTAAAATAAAAAATAAATGTTATGCAACATAAAATGGGCCTAAACTAAGACAATACAATGGTTTTCGTAATATTTATATCTCTATTAACAAATGAAATACCGCATTTTTGAGATTGAGGGTTAAGATAGGAAGGGTTAAGATAGGAATTGGAATTCACCCTGATTGGATTGTACTTGAGTAAAAAGTACTCAGTTACTTTAAGCGTGACCTTTGTGTGTTGTGTATTGTGTGTCTGCAGCAGAGCAGGTGTTCTGGGAGGTGATGCAGCTTCGCAGGGAAATGTCCTTCGCCAAGCTCGGCTACTACAAAGACCAGCTGTGACAGACGGACAGATGACCTCGCCCTCCATCCAATCACAGCAGACTCTGTCCTGAAGCCCCGCCCCCTTCCTGCCCCTTCCACCCAACCACACACTCCTGGTTCTGGCTTTTCCCTCCCTTCTCCTCATCTGGTCATTTCAGGAAACCCCTCCCTCCTCCTCCTCCTGGTGTGAGTGTGTTTTTTGTGCGTGAGAGAGAAAAACTGATGTTTCCAATCAATCATGACGAAAAGAGACTCTGACGTCCGTTGTTGATACTGATCTGGGGGTTTCGGTGAGTTTCTGTCAGTTTTTTCCTTTTACTGCAACATGTAACACTCCGTTATTTAAAGACAAGTGGCGTGGAAACTGAATTTAAACTGATATGTTGGTATCTGAGCAGCTCTGACCGCTCACAAATAAAATTAAATACTTAATATAAAGAACAATCGTAACGTTGCTAGTGAAATTCCTCAATTAAAGATAATTTTTAGAGGAGAAATAACAGCCAGAGTGGGAGAAATGAGGGAGGGGACAAAGAATAGAGTTTTTTTCCAAAGTTTAAGGATGCAGAGATAATCAGAGAAGTACAAACGTTCAGACTGGATTTATTTTCTGGAAACGTCTCGTTAACATGAAAAAAAAAAAACGTGTTTGTTTGTGCAAAAGAAAAAAAAAAACTTTTTATTTATAATTTCCTTAGAGTTTATGAAGTTATTTTGTTGTTGCAGGTGTTGTAGCTCCAGGAAAGTTGGTTAAAGGAAAAATAAAGACGTTGCTGTTGAACACTAAAGTGATGTTTAGCTTAGTTTAGTTTAGACACTGACAAAATAAATTTGGGTGGATTTTTCCTTTAACAGCTCCTGGAGCTTTCAGCCCCGTTTTTGCTGTATTTAACCAATCAGGATATGTGTTAATTAATAGTGAGCAGCTGTGTGAATGTGTTGGTACGCCAGGTGTTCTGTAAACTTTCTATATGTTAATTTAAAGCTGACTCCCCCAACCCCCTCCTCCTCTCTCGCCCTCTCCTCCCCCCTCCCTGCATCACTCCCACAGTCACAGTCAGTGTCACTGTCCCGGTTTGGTTTAGTGCCTTTTCTCTCAGACACTCTGAAATAAAAACAGTAATACCTCTGGAAACCTGCCGCTCTCCGTCCACTCTGTTCCTCTGAGACAAGCGCGCGTCAGGCAGGTTTATTATAGGTATTATAAATACAGGCAGCGCGTGTGTGTGTGTGTCAGAGTGTGTCTGTGTATGTCAGTGTATTTAGTTCTTTATCCAGCAATAGAAAACCAACAGATTATCTCAAGTCTATCGAGGCCACAGCCCCCACGCCAACCCGGGCAGCACCAGGGCGATGAGCACCGAGGAGAACAGGTTGACGGCGTTGTTGTCCAGGATGGGTTTCCCGCAGATGCGCTGGGTGGTGGCCGACTCGTAGCTCACCACCTTCCCGATGCTCGAGTCGAAGCCTGAGGACGGAGAGGAAACAGAGGAAACGCTGAGACTGAGACACAGACGACCGCCGTGTTTCCTGATTCAGAGCAGCAGCTCCCAGGTCAGATGCACTCAGCCGACTGTCAGTGGTAGTAATGTCCCTGTACCAGCAGGTGGTGCTGTTAGCCAGCTCTGAACCACAGCTCATCCACAGTTAGACACTACATTTTTAGAGAATATTCATGTTTTACAGGGTTCATTCACTCACACACAGATGTTGTGGTAAAATCATGAGACTGCAAATGTTTCACAATAAAAGCCCTGTTAATGATCGTTCACTGAAAAAAGGTAGATTTTAGGAAGCAGACTGTCGTGGCAAGGAGAACAAGAAGGAGACAGAGGGAACACAAGTTAAGTTTAAAGAAAAGGACTCCTTAAATGTTCATTTGAGTATTTAAGGGTTTCTCTTCATCTTAGTCTTACAACTTAATGAGCAGAAAACGTTAGAGTGCTCTGTCTTAACTTAAACACGGATTTTATGGGGCTAGATAAGGAAAAAAAAAACTTGAGAAATCCCTTAAATCTTCTACAAATGCCCTTTTTCCTTAAATAATGAAACCATTAAACCTGTTTTTTCAAGTCCGGTCGCTTCTCCTCTGTGTTGCTAACCCTGTGTATGTGCATTCGTTTTTATCGAAGTCGGCGAGAAATCAATCCATGGAGCGTTGGATAACGTTATTTATCATATACCATGTTACCATGTGTGTATTTATATAGTCTTATCTTTCATCAACAAGAGATTCCCAGATAAAAGCCTTAAATGCTTAAATCTTTCTGTGAGAAACCTCAAATGTTTTGAAAACAGCTTAAAGATGAAGGTCTGGGTCACTTCCTGCGTTCCTACCTGAGTACTGCATGTGAGCTCCCAGGAAGGAGTCCAGCATGGAGCCCAGCAGCCCGGCCACGCCTCCGTACACCACGATGGGCCACTGGGGGTCGGCCAGGTGCAGGTCGCTGACCAGGAGCAGCTGCGTCACGAAGTAGGCCGCGCCCACCACAAGACCGCCGATGAAGCTGGCGACGAGCCCGACGGGAGTCACTCCTCCGTTCGTTCCTGGAAAGCAAACGAACAGAAAAAGAAATGAGACTGTTTTCTAGGAATGGTTTCTTAATCCTGGAGGGATTTCTCAACATTTTTTTCCTACGGATACATCGAATCTGAACACAAAGAAACTTTCTGAGCGCCTCATAAATAATCTTTCTATATCTGCTCTTGAAAGACGCTCTCTGTTTAGATTGATGCCTGTTAGCTTCAGCTTCAAACCGATCCTATCACCGCTTTAGAAAACCTCGGAGCGATGACCTAATGACCCCTGGAGGTTTTGTTTACTGACGTCGTTCTAACATACAGAGCGCTTAAGAGCTTCTGTTGTTCTGTAGCTTCACGCTAAAGTTTTTAAATCAATTTAACCCCTCGTCAGTCCTCTAGATTCACAAAAAAACAAGTCATAACCAATCAGATCAGCTCGGCTCATCCATACACTTCAATAAAGGTAAAATCTAATGGAAATATGTGCTAATTTCCATACATTCCCAGAACCAAAATCTCAAAAAGCCGCTTCCAAAATTCTTGTTTTATGTTGTTGACATGTTAGAGTTTTAATTTTAACAGAGGGGATTTTGGATATCTCTTTTTGTCACTCTGTAAATGAGAAAATACTGTCACCAGCCATAAAAAAAAATTTTTTAATCGCCATATTTTTAAAAAAAATAAATCAGGCTTTGAATGTATCAACAATGCAGACAAGAATAACAATATAGTAGTCACTGACAATAGAAAAATCATGTGTTTTTGCATCAAAACCAACTGGTCAGGAAGGGGTTAAACGATCTCTCTCATTGGCTGCTCACCTGTCGGGACTTCCTTCCAGGTGGTGATGAGTCTGGGCGGTGATTGGCTGAGCACCGGCCCCACCTCCGACGACCAGGTGTCCCCGGCGCTGCACGCGAGCGCGCCCACCAGAGAGAGGCACATCCAGGAGGCCGAGTACTGCTTCCCGAAGTCGATGGGGATCTCTCCCGGACCCACCTGGAGCACAAGAAACATTTAATCGAAGAAGTTTAATTATAAACGAAGACTAAATATTATCGAAAATATTTGGTTATGAGGAGTCGAGTCACCTCGATCATGTAGAGCAGAGCCAGCTCAGTGGGAACTCCTCCATTACAGAAGACCTGAACCCAGTTCCTCTGGCCTCCTACACAAACACACACACACATTAATACATTTAAATAACAAACAACGTTGTAATTTTATAGCAGAAGCATTAAAAAAAAACTAAATTTGAAGACGTTGTGAAAGTGCATTGGATCATGGGAGTTGCTGTTTTTCTTGATCTCAGCTGGTTGGAAAGACACTAGTTATGTGTGTTACTCTAAAAAATCTAGAAAAATACTAATTTAATTGGGATCATTCAGGACACAACTAAAAGAATATACACTGCCCCCCACCCCCAAAAAAAAAATAAAAAAATCACACACTAACATTTCGTCAAACCGCCTTTAGCTTTGATTATGGCATGCATTTGCCGTGGCATCGTTTTGATAAGCTTCTGCTATGTCACAATCTTGTTTGTGTAGGATTTGATTTAACCAAACGATAAGTGATTGCCCGTCACAATCATTCAAGATTTTTTTTCCGCCCACATTGAAGATTATGGTTCCCCACAATCCTTCCAGCTGTGTTTGACAGTTCTTAACCCAGTTTTAGTAGTTTCAGGGAATCTCATTGATGTTGTATTTGCTTGATTCCATTAATTTGACCCTTCTGAACAGATTAACATCTTTTTACCAGAGTGTTTTGGAGTTGTTGGATTGTTTATTTGATGAGTTTGATGAGGGAAACCAAGAAATCCCATGAGCCTCTGTAGTGTAGCTCTGATCAGCTCTCGGCTCTGCTCAGCCGTTCTAAAAATAGCTTGCACCGACAATTAAAGGTAACGAACCTACTGCTATGACTATGAAAATGTTGAACTATCCCTTTAAGTACACCACACCTTCTCCTTTCGTTTCTCACCTTCTTTGTACTCAGGGTCTATTTTCTTCTTCTGCGCTCCTCCCCAGCGCGTCAGTTTGGAGGAGGTGATGAAGAAGACCAGCAGAGACGAGAAGAAGCTGTAGTTGGCCATCGTCAACACGAAGCCGACCAGGAGAGCTGAACAAAACCAAAAAACAACAAACAACGTGATGCCTGGTAAAATGAATATAATGTGTTACCCACGTGTTTATAAAAGTGATAACGTTAATGAAGCATGAACATTTCACACAGGACAGATATACTGTATGTACAGGTTTCTTCTCATTTAGAAACATAAGGTGATAAATCTGCAGCACATTTTAATTTTAGACTTTTGCTTTTACTTTTTCTTGTCGTTTCCCATCGTTAAGTGACAGAAAACTGTGATATTATTATTTACATATTAGCGACTAAATGAAAACTCAAACTGATGCATCATCACAGGAGGTTTAACCAGCCCAGATGTTTCATGAATGGAGGCTTGTGGAGACTGAGCTGCAGTCCAGACGAGTGAATGAAGTGCCCCCTCCCACCCCCTCCCCTCCCTTCTACTCCTCCTCCCAGTATGACTCAGTGCAGTTTGGGTTTTCTCAGAACCTCTTCACAGATTCAGGGAACGCACACGTGTTTTAAAAGGATGAATGGTGATTTCACAGATGCTCAGGACTCATCTCAAATCAGACTATCATGGGATGGCTTTAATACAAACAAAGTTTGTTATCCTGTAACCACGGCCACAAAAACCCCACAGACTAAACCCGGCATAATTATCTTTTTTTTTTTAAGTTGCCGCTTCTCGTCAAAAACATGTTGATTTAAAGAAAAATCTGGGATGTTTCCTTTAAAATATAAATATCTCTCATTTTCATGCGATGTTTCACGTAGTTGTGTTTTTGAAGTTTCGATAACAGAAAGAACGAAAACTGATTCTGCGAAATTAATATTTTAAAAAAGCCTATAAAATAACAGGGAGGAAACTACGGTGGCCCTGAGTGCTCAACACAGTGCAATTTAAGAAAACATATTTAAATACAAACATGCTACTAGTGCAAATACAGTATCTACTGTTAGCTTTGCATTAGTCTTATTTTGTGTCTTTGGAAACACTTGTGTTGAGTTTTTGCAGCGCATGTGTTGATGTTTTCTGAATTTACTGCACATTTTTTCATATTTGCCTCATGAGAGAAACAGTTAATGAACCTTTAACTTGAACTCTTGAGTGTTTTGTTGTTGTTTGCTGCAGCTGCACTTCCTAAAAAACACTGAAGAACAGAGCGAGACGTCTTCTCTCCAAGTTCAACTTCAGTATTTGGACCAAGAAGCTTGTGGAAAAATAAGGTGTGACAGATTTCTGAAGACCTCTGTGGTGTAAGTTTGGCACAGATCTTCTCTCGGGACATTTTCAGTTTTCATTCTCACAGTGGAAACAGTGAGGTTTCTGCTGAACTGAACACTGCGCTCCTCAGTGAACGGAGGCGAAGCTTCAGGGTGAAGCGACGACTGTGAAGCTCGTTACCGTCACGGCGGCTCCGTCACTCACCTCCCAGAGCGCCTGTGTAGTCCAGACTGCGTCTCTTCAGCGCCCTGACCGTCAACACCAGGGGAATCAGGATGGAGAGCAGCCATCGCCACGGGGACACCGGCTGCAGTGTGCCTGGAAACACACACACACGTATTCAGGTGGTTTTCCACATTTCCAGTCGCACGAAACCTCTTCAAACCTGAATGAATGAGTGAAGCTGAACAGATGTAGATGTTGCATAATACACCTGAGCAGTAAGCAGCTTGCGGCTCTGCTCTGCTGTTCTAAAAATAGCTTGCACTGACAATTAAAGGTAACAAACCTACGCCTAAAACTATAGGGATTATGGCAATGGGCCGTTTGCCAAAATGTTGAACTATCCCTTTAAGATTAGTCTGTTGCACCAAGCTAGTTTAAAATTAAGGAAGATTATAACATTTAAACCTCTCTTCAGATTACGTGTCATTTAAATTTAATTCTGTTGCACCAAAACTTTAAGATCCAATCCCTACTCAGTTTAAATAAACTTGGCTTTACTAAACCAAGCTTAATTTGAAATTATCTAACAGATTTTATATTTTAAACCTCAATTTAAACCTAATTTTACTAAACTCTTGTAGGAGCGATCCAGAAAGTTCCCCTTATTTATCGTATCTTATTAACTTTTTTTTGTATTATTCTTATTCTTATTATTCTTAAATTTATCTATCAGTTGTTGTTGTACGTATTTTATGTGAGAGCTATGCAAACCAGAGTCAGATTATGTAACATACTTACAAATTAGATTCTGATTCCTCGAGTTAAATTGCTGCCGGTGGTGCATTGTGGTCCGACAATGAGACACTTTATTTTAGTTTGTCACCATCTGTGTCACAAGAACCTAAAAGTGTCCTCATATAAAAACTAAAATACCAGGAAGTCTGCAACATTACTTCGACACAACTGCAGACTGTTTGAAATTGTGACAGTCAGCTCCTGCGGCTCATGTACGTTATGATGTTCTGCTGTGTAATTGAGTTGAATTTAATCCAAAAGAGGATTTATAGAGGCCACTCTGACACAGGCAACAGTGCGACCACACACACACACTGTGACTCCGAGCGTGAAAAGTGATGTCGAGGATGTTTGTTCAGTCTCTAACCGCCTCTCTGTTAAATCCTCTGAGCAGAGTTGAAGTCGACGCAGCGTGAGACTGAAAAATTTAGGGCAGCGTTTGGGGGAAGAGCACATGATTTCTGGGAGATTCTTTTTAAGACATTAATTTCAGAAATGCTTTTAGCTCCTTGGTCATGTGTCTGCAGAGAGGCATCTTTTTTTTCTTTTTTTTTTTTAAAAAAGCCCCAAAATCTTAAAATCCTTGGGATAGTTCAACATTTTGGCAAACTGGCCCATTGCCATAATCATAGCAGTAGGTTCGTTACCTTTAATTGTCGGTGCAAGCTATTTTTAGAACGGCGGAGCAGAGCCATGAGCTGCTCAGAGCTACGCTACGGAGGCTCATGGGATTTCTTGGTTTCCCTCATCAAACTCATCAAATACACAATCCAACAACTCCACAATGCTCTGGTGGACAAGTTGTGACATGTAAATTCATGCAAAACCCCTGATGCATGTTCCCGTCGGGGGCAGTTTTTCCATCAAGCAGTCTCTGCATTTGCCTCTAAAACAACTCTGTCTGGTAACGTTGTGTCATTATCTCATAGCGTGGTGAATGTGCAGGTCACAACTTGTCCATCAGAGCGTTTTGGAGTTGTTGGATTGTGTATTTGATTAGTTTGATGAAGGAAACCAAGAAGTTCCATGAGCCTCTGTAGCGTAGCTCTGAGCAGCTCACGGCTCTGCTCTGCTGTTCTAAAAACAGCTCGCACTGACAATTAAAGATAACAAACCTACTGCTAAAACTATAGGGATTATGACAATGGGCCAATTTGCCAAAAAATGTTAAACTATCCCTTTAAGTGAATGCCTTCCTTCCTACTAACTCACCGTAGTAGGTGCTGATGGAGAGAGAGAGGACCCAGAAGAAGAGGGAGAGTGCCAGAGTGGCACACAGCACGATCATGTCGGTCATCATCTTGACGTATTCCTTCGTCAGCATTTCCTTCTCAGAGCTCATGGTGACGGACGAGTAGAGCTGCAGCACAGGTGACAAATAAACACACACAGCTCATGAGATTATCATGTTCACTTCATCATTCTAGCTAAAATGAACAGTTGCAGCTTCCCACGGGTCAGGAGCTTCAATCAATGTTCATTCATATCCAACGTGAGGAGTAAATGTGATCACAATGACACAAAAACATCCAGAGAGCCATCAATCAGTCTTTGCAACAGTGGTGACTGCAATATGTCCAGGCTTGAGAAAAACAAAAGCAAAATAGTGCGATAATGTAATTTTCTATTTCCACTACTACTCATAAAGTAGTAATAGTAGTTTCCACATGATAGTTGAAAGGCATCTTACAAGGGGGTGTAGCCTGCTCTGGTCGTTGTGGTGTAGAAATAGTAAATTATATTTATTGCATTATTAAAAATAAACCGATATTACTGAAAACTAGGAGAAGGCCCTGCCCTGTGTCGATATCCAGTTGTGTAACTTAACTGGGACATCACACCACAAATTACACAATAACTGGTACTGTTAGCAGGCGACAGCGGTGATTGCAGGCAATAAGAAATAACGAAGCAATAACGCTGCTGTTAACATTTATACTAATAATAATTTTAAGCATAAATCATGTTTTATCCGTGGTTATGTCGATTAGCAATTGAGATAGTTGTCTCTACTCTCTGCCAGCTGTTTGAACCGGACAAACCGCCCCGAGTTGTAGAGTAACATAGTTTTTGTTTGCCCTCATGAGACAAACGGAAAATACAAATTAAAAGCTGTAAAATAAATAATAATAATTAATTAAAATAAAAAGGCATGGAAAATGAGCGTTTTAGGAGATAAAAACATATTAAATCATTATTATTACCACCACATCTGGACGAGTTACTCTCACCGTTTATCTGCGGAGCCATCATGATCTATAACGTCGCTCCTCCTTATTTTACTAAATATACTAAAAGATCTAGCCTGAATTTTTCTTCGGTTCTTCAACAGTGGAGTAAAAGAGACTCTTGTTGCCGGATGTCGAGTGAAAAAACAAATATACTTTTCGTTAAACAGCGAGTTTCTAAAGACGGAATCACAGCTGAGGTTCAGCTCGCTGTTAAGTCACCGCAGGCGGAGGCGGCAGCCCGGAAGCTTTACGGTGAAGGACCGACTTCCGCAAACAAACCGTGGAGAGTTCTTAAAGGGCCAGTACCTATATATTATATTATAATAGTTTAAAATGGTTTATAATCCTGTATTGTAAGTGGTAAACTATTAGGAGAAATGTCATTTAAAATAATTCATAGATTTTATCCATCTATTGATCATATATTGGTAGGCACTAAGGGGGCCCAAACCGTTGCACTGGCCCTTTTCCTTTTTTCTGTCATTTTGAAAATATAAAAGATGAAAACAAAAAGTTTATATGTAGGCTACAGTATATATTGTTTAAAATGTAATGGGAATGTTTGACCTGTAACTGAATGAAATTTTGACCAGGGGTGCCCAAACTTTTGCATCATGCCACTGTAACAACTTTGACTTACAACTATACTAGCAAGTAAGTAAATTTACCCATCATGGGCAGATAATGAGATTAGACACAGAAAGAAACGAAAACGCCCCCATCCCTCCAAAGTAAGAGCACAGATTTGAAGATACATTTTTGTTGTTTTCCTTTTGGTTGTTTAAGTGTCAATTTAAGGTGATTTCTGGTTTCACACATCACCACAACTATTAATTTTCCTAGACAGCTGTGTGTGGACATTATATAGGCTATAAATGTATTTTTAAAGACGGCTAGACGGTGTTATATAAGAACTGCAGCAAAGGGTCACACTCCTTAGACTTTAAAAACCCATAATAAGCTATCTATTATTCAGACTGAACACAGAGAAAGTGTCTTACCCTTCCAGGATTCAGGGAAACGTACATCATAAGCCTCATCATCATCATCTCCTGTATAATTACACTTCTGCTGATCGTCACGTAGCTAGTTTGAAAAAGCTGTTCACAAGATGTAATCTGTGATCACATGGGAGACATCTTTCTTCCTGAGAGCAGAGGAGGCAGAAACAAACAGAGCTGTGTTTCAAAGCGTTTGCACAGTGGTGAAATCTTCCTCATGAACACACAGGCTCTGTTCTTCCACTCTCTGAAATCCTTTAGTCGAGGCGTTTCATTGCTTCATGTCTATGAGTTTTTTCAACAAATGACCCCTGCATGGTCAGCCCCGTCACTTTGGTCTGTCTATAAGTGGAAATATCTCAACAGTCATTGGATGGATTACTATGAAATTTGATACAAACATTCACAGCTCACTGATGATGCGTTGCAGTAACTTTAGTGTTTCCTCCTGCACCACCCACAGGTAAAAGTTATCCACATCCTGTGAAATATCCATCAGATAGAGCAGATTTTTCCTCTAGTCTCCTAGATGAAGTGGCACAAGGCATTCACTGAGTAACAGGGTCGTTACTTTAATCTTAAATGCTTATTTTTAAATGATGGATTTCGTCATTTAGATTATAAAATGTCACAAAGTAATGGAGATGCTCGTCAACATCAGTGTCACCACATTTGCAATACTGTGCAGAAGTGTGGGGAAACACGTATACAAAAGTGCCATGCACCCCCACAAACCAGTTGCTCATCAATGCAAAATTCCTCAAACTACACAACTTAATCAACTACAAAACTCTGCAGATACAGGGCCGCAAACAGAGACCTTCTGCATAACTTACAAGGTTTTTTCATAGACAGAAATGACACAATCTGAGAGGAAATATGTTATTTAGGCAGAGGAGAGTGAGGACTACGCTAAAATCCTTTTCTATCTCAGTCACTGGTGTCAAACAGTGGAACAAACAAGATGATGATAAGGTTAAAAAAACAAAACAAAACTCTATTCTAGACAATTATAAATTGATTTAAACCCAGAGAAAGGGGTTTAACGTTATTCTGGACTGGCTGTCTGGAGTCCAAACTGTTGTATCACGTATGCTAAGAAAGAGAGATGAAATTTATGTATTTTGAATGGTAATCGGGGCGGGATCGATTACCATTCGGTCATGTAGTGCTTTTATTGTGTGACTGAAATTGTGTGCAATGAAGTCTAATTCAATTAACGTGTCCAAAATAAATAAATACAAATGCAAAGATAATGTTGCCTCTAGTTTATGACCTAATATCTATAGATTGTGCGGTTGTACATTATGTTTAGTGCTAACAGGCAAATACTAGCAACGTTAACAACATTACACCTAATATTTACCAGCATGTTGAATGCCTTTCTTTTTTTTTTACATTTTCTCAGTAAAACTTGTACATTTTTCAAACTGATTTTGAGGCAAATTTTACACAGTCATAAATCAAAAGCTGTTTTGTTTCCCACTGCAGGAAAACACCTAACCACAAGTTCTTGAAGCATGGTCCATGAAACCATTCAGACTTATAAGGTATTTACTAAACTGAATCTATCTCTGCTGTACACTTTGATTTTTATTGCACACACTAGAAAAACTATAAATACTTGTTTATTTTCAGACACTGACAGGTGAAAACACAGAGAAAAAGAAAGTTTAGTAATGAAGGAGAAGACGTTAAAGTGATGATGAGGTGAAAAAGGGGATGGGGAGAAGCAGAAAATAGTGACGAGGAAGACGAGTCAGGACATAGTAAAAAGTAATGGCAGAGATAACGGTCTAGGTTTTATACCAGAGCGGCATGTGGTTCACCATGTTGTCCACAACGGGATGAGCATGAAGGAGGATGAGCGACTGCGCTGCTGCAGGTATCATTCAAATATCTTAAAACAGGAACTGTCTGTGTGGTGTGGTTTCACTTTTACAATGATGTGCAATGATCCTGAGCACTAAAATCATTTAAATATTCCTACAGAACTGGAAACAACAACAACAATTTGGTAGAGGAAGTCTGTTTTATCATGAAATTAAAAGAAATCTAACAGAAAAAGTTAAATATTCCAGCGGATGGCAAAGACACTGGTAATTTATTGAACACAAAACGATGCTGCAGCCACGCTTTCCAAGATAAAACTCACAGTGACAGTGTGAGACCAGAAAAAATATGCACATATATCACAACAGATTTTAATCTGTATAGCTTTAAGCTAAAGCAGTGAAGAGATAAGATGTATGAAAAATGCATTTTATTGTATTTTATGATTTATGAAGCAAAACGAAAAATATAAAAGTGTCTAGACATGTGTTAGGACTTTAAGCCTTTAAAAACCAAACCATCACTCTCAAACTGAATTAATGCATTTTTTTATTTTTTATTCTTTGGTGATCGTTTACAACTAAATCTACTGCATGAAAGTGACCCGATGTGAACGAAACAGCAAAACATTAGTGGATTTCACAGCATAAAAACTCAAAGTCTATTTATAACAATTTATGACGTCACTAAATAAATTTTTTCAGAGTTTCCGTGTCATTTTCATTTGATCTTTTATCTCACCTTTTAGCTTCACTCCACCGGTTTCCTGGATCCTTTGCCGTCAAAGTCCTTTTACTTGTTTTTTGGGGCCGGTCTTTAGTGCAGATTCTCTGTCACCTTTTAATCCCTCAGAAGCTCTCAGATCTTCTGCTGCCAGGCTTTTAAATACACACACACAATTATACACACAAGAAAATAGGCAGTGGCCACCCCTGGAGGAAGAGAGGGAGAGAGAGAGGAGGGAAAGGGGGGGTAACACGACGAAATGAATTCTGCTTAAATGATCATAGTCCAATCACGTTGGTTTTGTTGGTTTAGCTGTAATGTGGTATTTTTCATCTGATGAATGAAGTCACTCATCAGGAGCTGAAGACAGTGTATTCATCTTTGTAAATATTTACTGATGTGATGTGTGCGATGTAATTCCCAATGGTGCAGCAGTGAAATGTAAACTTGTAGTGACTTAAACAATGTTTGCTGAGCACACTGATACAACTGAGATACACATTCATTTCATTAAACACTTTCAGTTGAAGTTTAGTTTATTGTGTAAGTTATTGGCCTGAGTGGAAAATTGTCTTTGGCTTCCCCACATAAAATTACAATACACACAAACAACCCAAACAAGTGGATGAGAAATGTGGTGGTAATGCTCCCTGAAATGAGTAACTGCCATGAAACACAAAAGAAGAGGAAGAAGTCCAATCCTTTGATTTTTTTAATTGCCTAACAATACAGAACAATAGTCAAGGGTAGGCCTACTACAGTTATATAAATATATACGAAAAATGAATAAATAAGTAATCAATAAAAAAAAAAGTGAATGTACATAAAAGTTTGGAGTTGGTCGTGTTTTTTTTTTTAAATGAATGTGAAATTTGCTTTAAAATAAAATATGTTGTACAAAAAAAGCAATTTTCCTTTTCTTCAAAGCAAACAAAAATGTCCTTTGGATTCTAGCTCGGCTGCGTATTCGGCCATTCGCCTTTATTTTGGATCGTTCGGCTCGCCGTAATGTTTACATCCGGTGCAGCCAATATGGCGTCCAACGATTGATCAGTCTCTTGGATTCGGGCACATTTTTAAACTCATTGTGGTTTTAAGCCAACATTTAAGGTGTTTTGTGGCATCAAACGAGACGAAATGTTTAGGAACTACACCAAGCTTCTCTAAAGTCGGTGATCGGTAAATGTTCTGGTCGGAAGAGCGATGGTTTCTCACCCAGACGGTAGAAGCTAACTGTGCTAACGCGTTAGCTCCAGGCGGCGGCTCCGTGTGTCTCCATCCTCCGCCGCCGGACTCATCATGACGGAGGCGGAGGAGCTGCGGCCCGTGCCCCGGGAGAGGGCCATCCTGGAGAGCTTCTTCACGCAGCTCGGCATGTTTTCTTTCGATCGGGCCAAGGACTACGTGGAGAAGGAGAAGGACAGCAGCAAGAGTGCCGGGGCGATCTGGGCCGCACTGCTGGCGGCTCTGGCTCACCTGGCCGCCGCGGAGAAGGCGTATCACCACATGACATTCCTGGGACAGAAAATGGGTAAGGTGAAGAAATAAAATGACTACTGGGAGGATGTTACTGGTTGTATTCTCGTTAGGCTATTTCTAAAAGATATGACGCAATGAATTGTCATTTCTTGGCTATTTCTTGACATTATCACATAATTAGCGGCCTGTAAATTAAAGCGTTGCCAATTTTTCATGTACTTGCGCATTTGCAACCAGTAAATTAGCTGTTTTGTTTGTTTTTTGTAATCTGGAATATGTCATCACAGGTCTCAGGCCAAGGTGTGTGACGATCATGAATGAAAAGGAAATCTGAATATTTTCTTAACAAGTCGATTTATGCCCCTAGATTTTCTGTTTGCTCTCCTAAAATGTCAAGTTATGGGCCACTGTGCTCCTGGTTAAAAGAAAAGATAAAGTAAGTCTAAAGCCCTGGCGTTATCTTCCAACAGATGGCACTGTAACACACGAATGCTGACCGAGTGAGTTGGCATCTAATTTTTTTTTATTGAGCAATTGAAAAATACAAAGTCTCAATGAGGACAAAAAATCAAGTGCAGTATAAAAGTGCAAAAACATTTAGGGCATTCATGAATCAAAACAAAACAAAACAGTACCAGACAAGGTTTGAAGGATATAATAAATTAGATATTATTAAATTCAACATAAATCGGAGCAGCAAAATAATTAAATTCATGAACAAAACCATGGAAGGAGGGTTCAATAATATGATATAAATCAAACGGTGGTACATCATTAATATGTTAGAGAAATCTCCCTCTTCCCCCTCCTTCTCTTTCTCCAGGGGGCCAGTCCTTCTTCAGCCGTAAAGACTCCATCCGCACCATCTACACGTCCCTGTACAACGAGCTGCGGAAGGTGGTGACGATGGGGCGCCACAGCCAGCCGGGCTCCACCTCCTACCTGGAGGACCTGCTGTCGCACCTGTCGGAGCAGCTGTGCCACTTCACGCAGGCGCGCATGGAGATGGCCGACCTGTACGAGAAGATGCACTCGCTGGGCAGCCAGAAGAGCATCAACTCGGAGGAGCTGGTCACCACGCTGGAGGCCGTGCTGCACAAATACAGCTCCAAGTGCGTATCCCTGTGTAACAATTTGCACTTTACTGCAGTGTTTAATGCTTTCCACTACATATTTAAACCCAAAATTATCCATACACCTGACAAATACAAGGTATTTCTTCTTTTTTTCCCCCAGTTCATTAGTATTTCAACTCAAATTTGACATAAATGGGACATGGAGGAAAGTTTGGAGTCATGACCAATTTATTTAAAGTTAAGTAAAGTTACATTGTTAAAGGTGGGGTTTTTTTCAACATTGAAAAAAAAGCCACCATGTCTAGTGATAGCAAGACAAATAGCCATAGGAAAAATGCAACAACAAAAAAAAAAAAGTCTTTTAAAGAGTCTAGAGTGTTTAATTTAAAATAATTTTCAATATTAAATGTCAAATCTGAGTTGAAATACTAATCTGTAACTGAAAAAATGTAGTAATTTCAGGTTTAAGCGTATATTTAACACAGATATGCACAGTATTACTGTCATTAATATAACATTTTGACTGCTTTTAAGTTTTAATGGCAGCATTGTTCATATACTGTGATATTTGGCCCCCTGCAGTAATATTGTATATTGCCATATTTGGGCTTCTGGGAAAAGAAAAAGAAAGGGTTTAATTATGTAATAAATCACTATGAAATGTGAAGTTTTTCTGCATAATTAGGACTTTGCTTTTACTGTGTTGTTGTTGGTGATACTTTAAGAGCAGAGTGACGTTTTGAGGCTAGAGGAGGAAAACTTTCTGCTCGTTCCAGCAAATGCAGAAACTTTTCCCCCAGAGACAAAGTCAGCGGAAAACGGAGACGTGCAGCAGCAGCAGCTGTTGTTGCAGGAACACGGCGAGCTGAGCCGTGACACGTCCACACGTCACTGAACTGACCAAGCGCTGAGGGGTGAAGGTGACGCTCCGGACCGCAGCGCCGGAGATGAATGGTCACCAGATATAGTGTGTGTGTGTTGGGAGCTGAGTCTGAAATGTAAATCTGTTCTCAGAGCAGCTGCTGCTTCCAGGTCACAACTAATTAGGCCAGTTCAGTCTTTTCAGTTGTGTTCTCTGTTTAATGACAGACTCCTCCTCTTCCTCTTTGTTCTTCCTCCTCTTCTCCTCTTCGTCTTCTTCCTCCTCTCTTCCTCTTCGTTCTACCATTTCCCTCCTCCACCTCTTCCTCTACCTCTTCCTCCTCTCTTCTTCTTCCCTCCTCCTGTCCTTTTCCCACCTCCTCTTCCTCTCCTCCTCCTCCTTTTCTCCCTCCCCCTCCTCCACCCCCTCTTCCTCTTCTTCTTCCTCCTCCTCTCCCTCCTCTCTTCTTCTCCTCCTCTCTTCCTGTTTGTTCTTCCATTTCTCTCCTCCTCCTCTACCTCTTCCTCCTCTCTTTCTCTTCCCTCCTCCTGTCCTTTTCCCACCCCCTCTTCCTCTCCTCCTCCTTCTCCTATCCTCCTCTCTTCCTCTCTCCCTCCTCCTCCTCCTCCTCCACCACCTCTTCCCTCCCCATCCTCCTCCCTCCCTCTTCTTCCTCCTCCTCCTCCTCTTACTCCTCCTCTCCTCCTCCTCCTCCTCTCTTCCTCTACCTCTTCCTCTTCTCTTCTTCTTCTCTCCTCCCACCTCCTCTTCCCTCCTCTCCCTTCTCTTCATTCGTCCTCCTCCTCCACCTCTTCCCTCCCCATCTTCCTCTTCCTCCCCCATCCTCCTCCTCCTGCTGCTCCTCCTCCAGGTTCCACCACCCCATCCTGGGCCGGGTGGAGGAGAGCTTCCAGACGGAGGTGGACGTCGTGACCCAGCTGCTGCGCGGCCAGGCTCAGGTGTCGGAGTGGCACTTCCTGCCGGCGCTGCTCAGCCTCCACGGCGCCAACTCCAAGCTCACGGCGTGGGGTCAGCTCTTCCAGCGGCAGAAGGAAACGCGCAAGCACCTGTTCGGCGGTCAGTCCCAGAAGGCCGTGCAGCCGCCGCACCTGTACGTGTGGCTGCAGCGCTTCCAGGCCGTGCTGCTCGCCAAGTTCAGCTTCTACTTCCACGAGGCCCTGAGCCGGCAGACGGCGCCGGCGGACATGAGGGCGCTGACCGCCCGCACCGCGCCGGACTACTACGGCAAGATCAGCTCCTTCATCCGCAAACACGACGCCAGCAATGTGTCGCTGGTGTTCGACAACCGCGGCCTGGAGAGCTTCCAGGGCCACGGGTACCACCACCCGCACTCGTACCGCGAGGCCCCGAAGGGCGTGGAGCAGTTCCCCGCCGTGGTGTCGCTGCCGTCGGGGGAGCGGCCGCTGACGCACTGGCCCAACGTCATCATGATGATGGGAGACCGCGCGTCGGAGCTCAACACCCTGGACAAGGTGGTGCACTTCTACGACGACAAAGTGCAGAGCACCTACTACCTGACGCGACCCGAGCCGCACTTCACCCTCGTGGTCATCTTCGACGGCCGGAAGTCGGAGAAGGACCTGCACATCGCCGCCTTCCTGCAGGAGATCTCAGGCTCCCTGCGCAACTCCAAACCGTTCAGCACCTTGAAGCCGGGGTCGAAGGGCTGATGGTGATGATGATGATGATGATGATGATGATGAAGATGAGGCGTTCACGTGCTCTCGGAAACTTCGCTGCGGTCCAACGACTGTGTTTGTGTTGTTTGAATCTCATTTTGCCAAAAAGGTTCCAGACCAAAGATAATTTTATTTTACCTGCAGATTCTTATAGATCACCACATTGTGACAGTTGTTGTGCTACTAAAACAAAAGCCTTTATTTAAAGTTTATGAAGTATTTTAATTATTTTGCAGCAATTATTACTCTTTTAACTTGAGTCGTATTTTTAATAATCTACTGTACATTCACTCAGCTTGGTTTAAATAAAGTTTTGAGATGTCTGAACTTCAGTTGTTATTTCTTTAACCTGCTTCATTTATAGATGTGAAAGAACAACATTTTACTGTTGGATCGTGGTGCATTCACGTGCTTCTTTACTGCAGTATACTTGAGCTTTGATGATGTGTTCACTGACAGACGTTTGTTTTAAAGGGTATTTGTACAAGGTTGCAGTCACAGACATTTCAACAGTAATGCATATCAGTGATGAATATTCTGACTTTACTGTAGTGAAATTAGAAAGTCGGAATTTAATTGAAGTCAAATTAAAAATAAATTCTTATTTGTCACATTATTACGAGGATAAAATCTTAATTTTACAAGAAAAAGTTGTGATTTTATAGATTCTTCTATAAAATTCAGACTAAAAGTTATGTAGAAGAATATTTTCTTATGTCACATTATTGTGGGAGTGAAGTTGAGAATTAGTTTTGTAAGATTACAATTTATCTGGACTTTATTCTAGTAAAGTTACGACTTTAAGATTAACAACAGTTTTACCAGAATAAAGTTGTAACATCAGTCACATGTTTTCAGAATAAAATCTCAGTTTTTCAGGAATAAAGTTGAGATTTTTCCTCAGTGACTCTGATCCTGTCATAGCTCAACACTGTTCATTAATAATAATTAATACTAATAATAGTTCATAACAGTTTTGCTCCAGTTTGAGTTTGTCTCCTCTATATGACGTCATTGTGATGTCATCGACATCTGCAGCTGCCGTTTCCTGGTTCCTCCAAAAACCAGAACACCACAACAACACTACGTTGCCACACTTTACATTCCCTCTGTGCAGCTGCTCCTCCGTTGCCACGGTAACCACGGCATCCCTGTTTGGCAGTTTGTGGTTTTTGTTTTTTATTTTAACTTTTCCTCTGAGTGTTGAACTGATGTTGAGTTGATAAAATGAATGAAATTAAATTATTTTCTAACTGAACAGGTGATTGTGTTTGTTTTGATTGACACACACAGACACACACACACGCACAAACACACACACACACACACACACACACACACACATACAGAGCAAACAGGAGCATAAACATCAACACATGCTGCGTTCAAAGCGGAGCCAGCCCTCCCTATATGCCTTTTTTTTTTTTTTAATAGTGCCATATAGTGTAAAGACATACAAATACTACAGACAAACTACAGGGGTGCAACGTGGGTGACTATATCATACAAATAAGATTACATATAGATATGATTACAGTAATGAGAAAAAAGAAAAGTATGGTTTTAACCTCTAACCGTCTCTGACCTGGCAACGTGTAACCCTTGGCCCACTTGCAACAATGACCGTGACACAATACGTAAACGTGTACGTAAAGTTATTGAACGTGGACGTTTCGCAGGATCAAGTCCATGTGCTCCTTTTGCTTGATGCTGATCTATGCTGTTTGACTCTACAGCTAGTTTGTTCTCATGATGCTGACAAAGGTTGGTGGGTCTGTCTGTCTCTGATCACCAGGATCCTCTACCAGTTTTTTTTTTTTTTTTTCCATCAGCCGCTTGTGGTCCAGTGGAGCTATGCCTTGCCTGTCAATGCATGGTTCGCCGGTTCGCAACCACGCGCAGTTTTCATCATCATCATCATCCAAATATGTCAATGAAAGAGACTGTCATAATTTAACTTATTCATTCGTGTATATGGTGCTGTGCCACAGTACGAGTCGGTAGAAGATCCAACATGTCTTATTTCATCTTAGATGTGACGTTGGTGTAATGGCTTTCGTTTTGGTTTGGACGGCCGCAGGATCAAGTCCATGTGCTCCTTGATGCTGATTTATGCTGTTTGACTCTGCAGCTACTTTGTTCTCATGATGCTGGAAAGGTTGGTGGGTTTGTCTGTCCCTGAACACCAGGATCCTCTACCAGTTTTTTTTTTTTTTTTTCCATCAGCCGCTTGTGGTCCAGTGGAGTTGTGCCTGGCCTGTCAATGCATGGTTCGCCGGTTCGCGACCACGCACAGTTTTCATCATCATCATCATCAAAATATGTAAATGAAAGAGACTGTTATAATTATTCACTTATATTCATTCGTGTATATGGCTGTGCCCTTCTTTGCTTTATCCTTAAGTGTCTTTGTCAGGTCAGAAACACTCTGACCATGCCTTTTACCACACCTGAAGTGTCTTTGTCAGGTCAGAAACACTCTGACCATGCCATTTACCACACCTGTAAATGGTACAGTGGTTTGCACATCTGCTTTAAATGCAGGAGACTGTGGGATCGATCCCCGGTGACAACGGTGACGGATTTCTCTTTAAGTTACTTTGTTGCTGCTCAGATGATGTCAAATACACTATGATCAATGAATTGTCACGTGCTCGGTGGTCGAGTGTGTTGCGCAACCGCTTTCGGTGTCGCAGACCACGGATTCGAGCCCATCGTGGAGCAGTCCTCTCCACACCACCATGATGGGTACCAAGCCCCAGGTGGAACAGAAGAAATGCAGTACACTCTCCTTAAGTCTGTTTGTTTGCGCTGCTTTGATGATGTGATACACACTCTGAGCTTTGATTTATTACACTTGTACATGGTACAGTGGTTTACGCTTCCGGTTGGAGTGTAAGAGGTCCTGGGTTCGATCCCCAGTGAGGACAGTGAGAGAGTCTCTTTAAGTTATTCTGTAGCTGCTCTGACGATGTCAAATACAATGTTTCTTCTGACCATGGTTTCTTTCACACTGGTTAATGGTACAGTGGATAGTGCTCCTGCTTTGAAAGCAAGAGATCGGCTGTTCGATCCCCAGGGGTGACAGTGGGAGATTTATCTTAAATTTCTTAGTAGCTGCTCTGGTGATGTCAAATGCACTACGACCAGTAAATTGTCTCGGGCTCGGTGGTCGAGTGTGTTGCGCCACCGGTTACGGTGTCGTAGGCCATGGGTTCGAGTCCAACGTGGAGCAGTCCCCTCCACACCACCACGATGGGTACCAAGCCCCAGGTGGAACAGAAGAAGGCCGGACAAGGGCGTTACCGACTGACCGACCAGACTCGACCCGACCGGGCCGACTGGCCCTGACCCGACCGGACCCGACTGGTCCCAACTTATGTGTCGTCTCTCTGAGGCGTGTCCTGTCCTGTCTGAATGAATGGGTTTAATAAATAGGTCCTAAAAATAGGAACTAAAAGTAGGCTAAGGAATAAAAATAGAAATAAAATAGAAAAATAAATAAAAGTAGCGTAGAATAGAGTAAAAAAAAAACTAAAGTAGGAACTATTATTAAAAATTACTGTATTTTTCAGTAATAAAGTGCATAAAATCCCTTGTATTTACTCACTTCTCATGCATCGCTCTGACCGGACTTCTTCCTCTCTCTCTGTCTGTCACCCCTGGGATTCGATCCCATCGCCTGCTGCACCCAAACCTGCAGCTCTAACCACTGTACCATTAATCGGTGTGACAAAGACTGTGGTTATAGTGTATTTGACATCTTCAAAGCAGCACGGACAAAGAAAGGAGAGGACAAAACCAAGAAGTCATCACCTGGACTCGAACAGGCGCCATCTGCGTGCCAAGCCAGGAAGTTATCCACTACACCACCAGTGGATCTGAGATTCACTGTGTTGGAACTTGTACTGCCTCTTACTCTGACACAGGTTGAATGTGGAGCAGAAGAGATGATGTCCTCCAGGAAGGCGGAGCTGCTTCTCCATTGGCCGAGCACAGGTGTCTGCACTCTCGTCCTGACGATCACCTGCAGTTACCAGAGGAGCAGTCCTATAAATAGCCATTCTGCGCTGGAGCGCCAGGTAATGCGACTTTGCTCAAAGACCAGGAATCTTACATCTTTTACTTAAGGGTTTGATTCATTTCAAAGTGTTTGTTTGACTCTATCTTTGTCTGTTTTTCAGGTTTTCAACCCTGAGCTGACTGGCTACCATGTGCTTCTACTTCTGCCTCTACTTGGTAAGAAACACTCAAAGCATACTGTTGAATACACACAGCAATCTTTATTTACTTCCACAAGACACATAATCTCACTGTTACCTTCCGTCTGAAAGGCAACGGATACATTCAACATGAGTTGCAGGCGAAAGCGTCAGGGAATGTAATCAGGTAGTGACTTTGCTCAAAGACCAAGACCAGGTACTTCCACAAGACACATACCTCCATCTTTTGTCTGGAAGACAAAGGACACATTCAGCGTGAGTTACAGGTCGTCCTGTCTAACACTGCTTGTCCATGTTCTCTCTTTCAGGAGCTGCTGTCCACCATTGAGTCCAGAAGAACTTCCCCAGCTGGTTCAAAGAAGACATTGAAGACTCACCAGTGTTCATCGTGTGGAAATGCTTGTCAGCCAAGATCCGTCTCCTGGTTTGTGCCATGAGCTTCACTGGGTAAGTCGGCCATCTTGTAGACCAGGACTCGAACCATTAATGTCAGTTATCCAGTACACCACTAGTGGATCTGAGATCACATTTGTTCGAATTTGTACTGCCTCTTACTCTGACACAGGTTGAATGTGGAGCTGAAGAGATGACTCTATCTTTGTCTGTTTTTTAGGTTTTCAACCCTGAGCTGACTGGCTACCATGTGCTTCTACGGCCACCTCTACTTGGTAAGAAACACTCAAAGCATACTGTTGAATACACACAGCAATCTTTTACAGGTAATACTCAGAAAATTAGAATATCGTGAAAAAGTTCATTCATTTAAGTAATTCAACTTAAAAGGTGAAATGAATGTATTAGACTCATAACATGCATTGCAAGATATTTCAAGCTTTTATTTGTTAGAATTTTATTATGGCTTACAGCTTATGAAAACCCCAAAATCAGAGTCTCAAAAAATTAGAATATCACATGAAATAAACAGAACAATGAGTTTAAATAAATGAAATGTCAGCATCAGAAAAGTATAATCATTTTGTGTACTCAGTACTTGGTTGGGCCCCCATTTGCCAATGCGGCGTGACATGGATGATATCAGCCTGTGGCACTGCTCAGGTGTTATGGAAGACCAGGATGGTTCAATAGCGGCCTTCAGCTCTTTTGCATTGCTCGGTCTCATGTTTCTCATCTTCCATAACACCTGAGCAGTGCCACAGGCTGATATCATCCATCCCACGCCGCATTGAAGCAGTAATTCAGGCAAATGGGGGCCCAACCAAGTACTGAGTACACAAAATGATTATACTTTTCTGATGGCTGACATTTCATTTATTTAAACTCATTGTTCTGTTTATTTCATGTGATATTCTAATTTTTTGAGACTCAGAATTTTGATTATTATGGCTTACAGCTTATGAAAACCCCAAAATCAAATAAAAGCTTGAAATATCTTGCAATGCATGTTATGAGTCTAAATAATATATTCATTTCACCTAAGTTGAATTACTTAAATGAATGAACTTTTTCACAATATTCTAATTTTCTGAGTATTACCTGTACGTACTTCCACAAGACACATACCTCCATTTTTTGTCTGGAAGACAAGACACATTCAGCATGAGTTACAGGTCGTCCTGTCTAACACTGCTTGTCCATGTTCTCTCTTTCAGGAGCTGCTGTCCACCTTGAGTCCAGAAGAACTTCACCACCTGGTTCAAAGAAGACATTGAAGACTCAACAATGTTCATCGTGTGGAAATGCTTGTCAGCCAAGATCCGTCTCCTGGTTTGTGCCATGAGCTTCACTGGGTAAGTCGGCCATCTTGTAGACCAGGCCATGTGGCTGCAGGTGTTTGTTCCAACCAAGCTGCAGTACACCAGACTGGACTCAGTCAAAAGTGCTCTTGGTTGAAACAAACACCTGCAGCCACATGGCCTGGTCTACAAGATGGCCGACTTACCCAGTGAAGCTCATGGCACAAACCAGGGATGGGATCAAGGTTAAACAATGTAAAGTTGTTGTAAATGTAAATAAAAACCAAAACCTGAAGTAAAATGTAGATCTGTGGTCCATGGCCTCCTGGAGACATCTTGAGTAAATGAGTCTGTGACAGTCAAATACATAAGGCAAGATGCAATAAATTTATTAAAACACATAGCTTCAGTATGTCATATACAAACCTATATGGTTCACCAAGTCCGGTCCTCGAGGGCCACTGCCTTGCATGTTTTAGAAGTTTCCTGTTGCAACACACCTGATTCAAATGAGTGACTCGTTATCAGGCCACTGACGAGCTTGATGACGAGCTGATCATTTGAATCAGGTGTGTTGTAGCAGGAAACTTCTAAAACATGCAAGGCAGTGGCCCTCGAGGACCGGAATTGGGGAACTCTGCTATATGAGGTGAACCCCAGAAAACAAAGAAATGCTCTTACTGCTGTGCAGTCAGTCAGCTCCTCCTGCTTCATCTTCAGTGTGATGTTCAAACACCTCTGACTCTCCACCTGGGACAACACATACACAAAAAACATTTAGCCACACTCATCCTGACATTTAGAAAAGTTTAGCCTGCAACAGTTAAGCTACAAATCACACGTACATTGTGTTTTCTCCAGAAACATTGAGGTGGCTCGCTCCTGGCTCCAGCTGGTGGCGCCGTCTGCTGGTCAAACCATTGAATTACATCAGGTTAGTTTTAAATCACAGAAACCTAGGGGAGAGTGGGGCAATGTGAGACACCCCCTGTATCTAGAAAACGGAACATATGACCATTATGTTTTCAATCCCCTTCCATTTCCCTATGATCATGAAGGAGGAAACAATAATGCAATAAACTGTTTATATATAAAAGATGCAAAACTTTAAATTTAAAACACATGTATTGTAATCAGGTCATATACAAACCCATATATACTAATGAGGTGAACCCCAGAAAAATAAACAAGATTAATGACAAATAAAGAAATGATCTTACTGCTGTGCAGCTCCTCCTGCTTCATCTTCAGTGTGATGTTCACAAACACCTCTGACTCTCCACCTGGGACAACACATACATAAAAAACATTTAGTCACACTCATCCTGACATTTAGAAATGTTTGGCCTGCAAAGTTGAGTAAAGTTGGAAAGATATTCACAGATTCGGACTTCCGGGATCAATAACTCTGAGATGAAACGTTGTTCAAACGCAAATGATATCTCTTTCACATCATAATAGCACAGACTACTACCTACAAGAATCAAAACCCGATTTTTTTTTACGAAAACGAGCCGTTCTCCGAGCTGGACGGAAAACATTGATCTCTATGCACAGCCGGTAGCCGGGCGAGTGCGCAGGGACCGTCTGCAAATTGCAATACAAGAGCAAGACGCTCCGAAAAAAAAATAATCAATAGCTCCACTGTTATACAGTACAGAGACTCCAAAATCACCACACACACCAAGGGCCTCCCCATGGTCATACTACAACAGCCGTTTTGGAAAAATGTGCCTTTTAATAATTTTGGTGATTTTTTATTGGAATTAATCATTAAAAACCTCCAATATTGATCAATCGCTCCACTGTTATAGCACAGAGACTCCAAAATCACCACACACACCAAGGGACTCCTCATGGTCACAACAGCTGTTTTGGAAAAATGTGCCACTCGTAACTTCCGACCCGTGAACTCGCACCAGATCGAACTGGTAGCCTACGACTTCACAGGTAGGAAAAACACGAGTTAGCCTACTAATGAGGTGAACCCCAGAAAAACAAACTAACATGATAAATAAAGAAATGCTCTTACTGCTGTGCAGACAGACAGTCAGCTCCTCCTGCTAAATCTTCAGTGTGATGTTCACAAACACCTCTGACTTTCCACCTGGGACAAGACAAACATTTGATCGGCTACAAATCACACTTACACACTTCCTGTTTACGGTCATTGTTGCCAGTGGGTCAAGGGTTACACGTTGCCAGGTCAGAGACGGTTAGACAAATGATTGCGCAAAGAGTGTGGGGGCCCCCTAGTGGCTGCGGGGCCCTAAACAGCTGCTGGGGTATGGAGGTAAATCTGTCTTTATTATTCAATCAAAAAAAAAAGTTGACTTAAACAAAAAAGATATTCACTTCAATAAAAAAAACCTTTTCAAACAAAGAAAAAAAAGGGTTGTAACACTTTTATTTTTATTGAAAAAGTTTTGTTTGATTGAAGTGAATTTTGTTTTGATTGAAAATATCTTTATTATTCAATCCAAAAAAAAGTTGATTTAAACAAAAAAGACATAAATGTAGCCTACCTCCATGTTGGGGCATATTTGAGGAATGATGCATTCACTGACAGACATACGTTCATAAGTGCATTATATGAATGATGATGTGTTCAGGGACAAATGTACTGTAGTGCATTTAGGCTAATTTAAACAGTGATGCATTCACTTACTTGAACCGTGATGCGTTCATGAACCGGTGACAGAAAACAAAAACATTGCCGTATACAGAACACACTGGAGGTTTTATTGAGTGTTCAAACCAAACATTTAGTGACATTTCATTTTTAAAGAAAGGTTCGATCGAGTTTAATGACTTGGGTTTTCATTCTAATTTCTTCCATGGTTTGTTTGCTTTGTTTGTTTTTTTTTCTTCTTAAATTTATAATATAAATACAACACGTTGATACGATTCCATTTGGCTATATGAGCTCATCTCTAGGGAAGCTCAGGTTTCAAATACAGCAACACTAACAGACGAAAACCGTTTCCTTTATTTATCAAACACATTCAGAAGAAACCTCCCCCTCCCCTCCCCTCTTTGAGTTTAAAATGCACCAACATGTTATGATGCTACATGCCAAGTACACAATCCTATACATCAAAGTGCAATGTCACAATGGGTTAATGCTAGAGTTTCATATTTCAGTTAAATCTACTAAACACTTTTTCTTTTCTTTTTCTTTCTTTTTTTTTTTTAAATGATTATTTCATTCGGAGTGCTGCTGCTCTTCGTTCAGGACACATGCGTGAGTGGATTCACAACTTTCCCCCCAAAAAAGACAAGGATTTAAAAAAAAAGGCACTTTCACATACACACACACTCACTCACACACACTCACTCATACACAGATGTGCATCCATAGCCCATCTCAGCACGTCATGTTTCATTAGAATCACCACACACTCTCGCATCATCATCATCATCATCATCATCATCATCATCATCATCATCATCATCATCATCATCATCAGTTACCAGCCCGGTCGGAGGGAGGCCACATTCAGTGTGCTGTTCAAGTGTTGTTTGTTCGTTTTTTTTTAAAAGTTTTTTTGGGCGTTTTTACACACGGAGCCCCACCCTGTTAGCTTATTGTGAATTTAAGGTTAACTAGTGACTTCAGTGTATAACAAGCAGGTAAACCATTATTCTTGACACACACGCACACACACACACACACACACACATACATACGTAGAGAAAGTGGCATGCTTTTTGCACTCGCACCAGTTTTTCCTAACTTGCACTTGCGTGTTCTGGCACTCAAGGCAGGCAATGAATTATCTATCATCTATCACTATTCTAGTGCCTCTGCACTTACAAGGGAGCAGAACAAGGGCAGGCAAGCAGGACACACACACACACACAGATACACACTCACACATACACGCAAACACGCGCTCGCTCGCTCACGCACACTCACACAAACACAAGAATAAAATCATACACCCTCCCTCCTCCATCCCAGAAAACAAGCTCAGTCCCAAGCTCCACTCAACCGTCTCACCCTGTTTGAAGCTCTTGTTCTGGGTTTTTCTTCTTTCTTTCTTTCACTTTTCTTATTCTTTTTTTTACCTCCCTCCTCCTCTCTCTCGTTCTCTCTTTCCGCAAAAAACACAAGAAGGCTGTTAAAAAGTTAAGTGAGTTGTTGAACTCACTGAACATTCAATAAGATGGCTGAACAGTCGTTTAAAATACTTAGAGACATTCATTAATTAGCTGGACGTTGAGAGTTTGGTGTCACCGACCGACCGACGACCTCAAGAGGCGTTTTTTGTTTTGTTTTGTCTTTTTTTGTCTGTTTTGTTTTTTTTTTGTGAGTTTTTGTTTTTTTCTCAGTGGTTTGAGGTGTAAGTGAGCTTAGCAGCTGAACCCAGTGGAAAAAAATCAACTTAAAAAAATAAATTATAAGTCACACAGACGTTGTTGTTGTTGTTGAACCAGTGTTGCCTTCACTCTGCCATGTCCTCCTCCTCTTCCTCCTCCTCCTCTTCCTCCTTCCATGCAGCAGCCGCTCGTGACAGTTTGTGAGGAAGCAGCAGCCATGTTTCATGTCACTCTCCTTTTGTCTCTTTGCAGGACGCTCGCTCGGCCTGCGCTCACTTCCTGTTTCTCCTCCTCCTCCTCCTCTTCTTCATCATCATCATCATCAGCAGTTCTTTTAGCTAAACCTTTGATAAATGCTTCAATACATGGAGAAAGTAAACTCCTACACACCTAGAGTACACACCAACCTGACAACACATAAATATCATGGCATATCATATCATAGGTCATGTCATATATTATATTTTATTACTACATTAAAACCCTTTTTGTCCATTTTTCCGACCGTTTCTACCCTCATGTTGATTATAAACATTAAGCTGTACCCTGATCTCCTCTTCTGGCCCAGTTTTGGCCCGGGTTAGGCCTGATTCTCGGCCTCTGATCGGCCTGGTTTGGCTCACATGGTGCAGGATTTGTCCAGCGGCGGCGGCAGAGGCGGGGTGCTGCTCTTAGGCGGGACCATCGGCTTCGGCCTGAGGGCGGGGGGCCGCAGCGGGGCGCCGATGCGGGTGGCCGCCACGGGCTTGAAGGAGCCCAGGGCGTCGGGCGACGGGTTGGCCGGTCTCGGCGGTCCGGGCGGCGGTCCGGGGAGCGGGCTGATGGGGCTCAGCGGGCTGAGGGGGCTCGGGGTGCCGGGGGTGCCGGGCGTCCCGGGGGTCCCCGGCGTGCCCGGCGTGCCCGGGGTGCTGGGGGTGCTGTGCGGGCTGGGGGACTCGGAGGAGCAGGTGGTGACGGGGCCGTTCTTCACCTGCTCCAGAGTGTCCAGCACCACGTCGGGCGCCGGCCGGCAGCCCTGCCGCTCCAGCTGCCGCAGCTCGCCAAGCGCCACCGTCACCGTCTCCTCGATGTCCTGAGAGATGGAGACAAGAGGTATGAAACCACACGGGCGCCATCTTGGCTCAGTTGAAAACAACATGCACTGATAATTAAAGGTAATGAACCTACTGCTATGACTATAGGGATTATGGTGAGAGGAAAATTTGCCAAAATGTTGAACTATCCCTTTAATTTTGAAGAAATTGTTCTAATTGTGTGTGTACCTGTGCCAGTGTGTCGGGGTCCAGCGCTCTGGATCGATGCGAGTCACTGAACCCGTGCTGCCCGCTGCTGGAGCGGCGGATGGGCGTGTCCTCGGGCCTCCTCAGCGAATCGTGTCGGCTCACCGTCATGGTGACAGCGGCGGCCGAGCGGCGGCGGCGCTCGGGGCTGTCGAGGGGCGGAGTCAAGCCCTGGCCTCGGCCCAGCAGCAGCTCCCGGGGGCTGAAGTGACCCGTCACCGGCGGCGAGCTTCTCTCCATCACGCCGCCGTTGCCGTGGTTATCGTTGGAGCGGCCGAGCGGGCGGCGGAAAAGACCGTCGGTCCGCTTCCTCCTGTGACTGAGGAGGAAAACACAGTCAACTGAAACAGGAAAAAGCTGCTGAAGCACAAAGAAGCTGATAGGTGAAATAAAAAGTTTTAGTTTTGATACTTTAAAGGAACAGTTCACCAAAAAATGAAATTCAGTCATTGACTCTAATGACCCTCATGCTGATGAATAATACTGAATTTCGTTTTTTGGTGAACTACTCCTTTAAGATCACTTTACCAATAATAAAGTATATAATTAGTACAGATCTGATGTAACTGCAGGAACAGGCTGTGCTGGTATATGAGCAGCAACATGCCTATGGATTTTTAGAGGGCGAAGGATCTGTAACATCCTCCGCCGTCTAAAGGACGCAGCGTCGGATCGTCATGGCGACAGGGTCTTACATCACGGACCTGTTGTAGGTCTCTGGAGGTCTGATGTCGGTCGGGGAGCTCAGCTCGCTCCGGGAGCGCTTGTCGTCGGTGCTGCTGCTGCCTCCGTCGCTGTCGGCCTTCTGGCTCATGGTGTCGGACATGGCGTCGGCCCTGAGGACGCAGGGTGAACACACACACACACACACACACACACACACACACACACACACACACGGATCAATCATCAATCAATCGATCAATAACCTCAGAGGTCAGTCAGTGCGTTCATCAACGGGAGGCGGCGGCGGCTCCGCTCACGTCCAGGAGGGAAGCTCCACACTGACTTGAACATATGATTAATAAGGTCATTTTATATAAAGTAACGGGAACAAAGACGTCGTTAACACTGTTAATTAATTAATTTAATTAATTGAACCTGTCTGCAGTGATAAAAAGTCATATAAAGATCTTTTCTCTGCTTTTTAAATGAGTTTTATTGTTAAATAGAAACAACAACAGCGTTTTATTAACATGGAGAAAACTCCACTGTGAACTAACTCACTTTTTTGTTTGTTTTTATTCATTTTCTATTCAACTATATTATGTTATACTATAAAAAATATAATTATATGACTTTATCTTCATCATAACTGTATAGAATAGAAAAACTTTGTTTATCACAGAAAATATTTGGCATTATTGATGATAATTTGATATATTATAATTGAAGAAATCATAACTTTAGCTACTATTTTCACATTCTATAATTTTATTTTCTTATATTGTTATAATTCAAGGAAAAACAATTATTTTCATGATGACTTGACATTTTACAACCAAAGTAACCAAAAAAGCTGCAACAATTAGTCGATAAATGAGAAAATTCAATCAGTTTCAGGTGTTTTATAAATAAAAATACCAACACTTGAAACACAACTTTTTAATTTCCCTTTATTTTCTTACATTTTATAAACCAAACAACTAATTAGGAGCATAACTAATAACATAAATCATAAGTTGCAGCTTTAAAATCGCGTCCCGACCGTCTCACCTGTCCTTCACCACGATGTACTGATGAGGCACCAGGCCGTGGTTCCCGTTGAGCCGCCCCTCCCACCAGTCATGTGACGCCCGCTGGAAGAGCTGCAGCGACGCCCCCTTCTTGAAGGAGAGCTCGCGGCCCGACCGGCCCACGTAGTCGAACCTCGCCACCGCCTCCACGGCCTCGCCCTCTGGGGGAAGGAGAGAGAGATAAGAGAAGGGGGAGATAAGAGACGTGAGAATAGAGGTGAACCTGAACCTGTCAATCAACCGTCTCTGAGGCTTTGTTCCTCCCACGGCTCGACCAATCAGAGGACAGTGTTCATGAAGTCGCTTCTACTCATTCAGATGGAGGCAGAGAGAGCGAGGGATGGTGTGTGTCTCCATGGCTGCTGTTGCCGTAGCAACCTCTCCTCTCCTCTCCACCACCACGAGGAGGAGGAGGAGGAGGAGGAGGAGGAGACAGCGGGATGGGATGTGGGGTGTGGGCGATGTGTGTGTGTGTGAGTGTGTGAAGGTCAGAGGTCAGACCTACCCTCGTCGCTGGTCTGGGTCTCGGTGCCGGCGTCGGGCTCGGCCTCCTCCAACGCTCCGGGTTCGCTGAACGGACTCTCACTGCAGAGAGGATGAGGATGAGGAGGAGAAGAAGAAGGAGGAGGAAGAGGAGAAGAGATTCATTCATTCAGTGTGGGAACAAAGGGGGGAGGAGGAAGAGGAGGAGGAGGAGGTGGTGGTGAGCACGGGGGGAGACGAAGCTGCTCATCAGAGTCTGAGGACGTTGATGCAACAATTATTGAGCTTTAGTTGAGTCCAGATGACGATGGAGCAGCAGCAGCAGCAGCTTCGTCTCTGTCGTGTCCCTCACACCGGAGACAAACCTGTTTCTATTTTTCTGAATCATCTGTTATCACAGAAATGTTAAAAAGTGTTGAAAAACGTCAACCAATGTTTCCCAAACCACAAGACGACGTCCTCAAATCTCTTGTTGTGTCCACAAACCAAAGAGATGCTCAGTTTATCGTCATAAAGGAACAAAGAAACCAGAAATATTCACATTTAAGAAGCTGAAATCAAAGAATATGGACTTTTTTTCTTTAAAAAACTACCCAAACCGATATCCGATTATCGAAATATTAATTTAACAATCGATTATTGTTCGATGAATGGATTAATTGTTGCAGCTCTACTATAAATGCATCACTTTTTATTTCACACTGGGACATTAGATGGTGTGTTTACTGGTGCTACTGTTATTTGAGGTTTATCAAATGTTTTAACTTTCACTTTAAAGCACAGAACTTGTCATTGTTAGACGTTATTTTTCATTTTTAACTTCTTTGCAAAGCAGGTGTGACAAGGAGAACGTAAAACATAGAGCTGGAAATAGTGTACAAAATACAGGCAATTAAAACCCTTCACTAAACACTTCAGTAAACTTGCATTTTAAATGATGCCAAATCATCTATGATCACTTTCACTGTGATTCTGGGGAAAACTAAATACCGTGATAAATCTGTGACGAATTCTGAATCGTCTCTTTTTTTGTCTGATTTATATAAACAGATTAATTGGGCAAATACGTGGGACGTAAATCTGAGATAACGAGATCCCTGGAATGCATAAGTCACACTGCATCCATATAATGTAATTGGATTTACACACTGAGTCAAAAGGGTTCATTGTATTGAGAAAAATGAATTTTCGGGGAATATTCTTAGAAATACAATCGTAAAATCTGAACAGAACGAAAAGTACATTTAATGACGTAGCTACTGTCTGTAAATTTATAAATATTCTCTCTGAGAACCGACTATAAATGAATCAGTCTTGGTGGTTTCTGGTTTCTCACCAGTACTGGTCTCCAGTCATGCACTTCTCGTAAACCGGTCCGGGCAGGTCCTTGGTGTCGGGGAAGATGTTGTCATGGTGCAGGATGACCGTTTTGACGACCTCGTTCACGTGCGCCTGACAGGCCACCTGGTCCAGAGTGTCCGGCGTGGGCAGGAGGGTGGGGCCAAACACGATGGCCAAGTTCCCAGCATCCATCATGTTCTCGTCGCTGTACTGGGAGAGGCTGTGGGAGGGAGGAAACAGATGGGAGCCGTGGTATTTATAGTCTATAATGAGCTTATTAACAGGAACATAAATGGTTTATTATATAGTTGTTGTTGTTGTTGTTGTTTTAACTTAAGTTTTATTTCAGTTTTGTTCAAAATCAGACATATGCAATCACATTCATCATATTATCTGCTGTTTCTTCAAATTTTCAATACAATTTAATGCTTACAGAGACATGAAAACAAATGAAACAGGCTGTAATAACAGAAAGATAAAATAAAATAATAATAATATAGATTGGGTTCCTCACTGTGATAGTATACCCATGGCAGGGCTCCATCTTTTAATGAATATAACTTTTTGATGTCTCAGGGAGTATGTTATTTGTTCCATTTGACGTATTTCCTTTATTTTTCCAGTCTCCATTTTGTACAGTATGTTGGAGGGTCGGGCTTTAAAGGTCCAGTGTGTAAAACTAATCATTTATATTTGAATTTAAATGGCTAAACTTGAATAATTGCACATAATTCGAATTTGTATTGTTAAATTTGAATCATTGTATTGAAAAACTGTATATGTTTTTTTTCCACATTCAGTTCTCAAAAGTTTTTCAATGCAAATTCACGAAACTCCCTGGTTGGCTGGATTTTCCATTCGTACTGCCGTACAAACATGGCGCCGCAAGAGGGCAACACTCTTTAAAACAAGACCCTTCCTATATGTATATATAAAATAAGAATTGTAAGGCTACGAAAACCAAACAAATTTTATTTTATTGCGATAATGCACTTATACTCATGAGTAGTATATTCAGATTTTGCCAATAAACCTTGACAATCATTACACACTGGACCTTTAACCACCTGGGTCCATTGTAATATTTCCACCAAATACGCAATCACAATTTCTCCAGCATTATTATGTAGTTTTAAGCACATTTGAGGTGTTGATAATATTTACCTCACCTGGACCTGGAAGTTAAATATCTCTGGAAATGAAAATATTTCCACTAAAGCTCGTGGTTTAATGACACTGGAGCTGAATGCGCTCCATCGTCTCGCTCCTGAACGCCGATACATTCAAGCTGGTGCATCACAATCACACCTGCAAATCACACTCACACTCACACACTCACACCTCCCGCCTGCCTCTCCATCCCTCTCCGCGCTCTCATGCTATATTTATTTCAGCGGCTGCAGAGATTAAACGAGCTCTGTTTTATCATCTCGACTGCTCTTCACTGCAGAAGAGGTTGATGGCCTCTCTATGACTTCGGCGCCACAGGGGAGGGAGGGAGGGAGGGAGAGAAATGTGCAGTTATCATTAGGTGTGAGTGTCTGGTGTCGGACACTCACTGGTTGAGGAAGGCGAACAGGTAACGCATCACCACCAGCGTCGCCCTCGGGACGCCCAGCAGGATCTTACGGACGCACTGCGCTCGCTCGTACAGGTTTTCTATTCCTGCAGCAGAAAGACAAACATCAGACAGACAGAGAGAAGTCGTTAGAGGTGTCGGTATCACCACGACGACGGCAGTGAAGATGGCTCCTCGTCAGACTGAGTCTCAGAAAAGACAAAAGAGACTAAAGAGAAAGAAACGGAGAGGGGAAGTCTGTGTGTGTGTGTGTGTGTGTGTGTGTCGACAGATTCAGTGTGTGAATGTGCTGATGGAAGCAGCACAAACGTTCCAGGTCACGTCTCAGTGAGACTCAAAGGTCAGGGCATCCATCCATCCATCCATCCATCCATCCATCCATCCATCCATCCATCCATCCATGCATCCATCCATCCATCCATTTATCCACCCATCCATCCATCCATCCATCCATCCATCCATCCATCCATCCATCCATCCATCCATCCATCTATGTATTGTTCAATCTATCCATCCATCCATCCATCCATCCATCCATCCATCCATCCATCCATCCATCCATCCATCCATCTATCCACCCATCCATCCATCCATCCATCCATCCATCCATCCATCCATCCATCCATCGATTCATCCATCCATCCATCCATCTTTATTGTTCAATCATCCATCCATCCATCATCGATCATTTCCATCCATTTTTCAATCTATCCATCCATCCTTCAATCTATCTATCCATCCATCCATCCTTCTATCCACCTATCCATTTTTCGATCTATCTATCCATCCATCTATCTATTTTTCGATCTATCCATCCATCCGTCCATTTTTCAATCTATCCATCCATCCATCCATCTATCTATTTTTCGATCTATATCCATCCATCCATCTATCTATTTTTCAATCTATCTATCCATCCATCCATCTATCCATCCATCCATCCATCCATCCATCCATCCATCCATCCATCCATCCATCCATCCATCCATCCATCTATGTATTGTTCAATCTATCCATCCATCCATCCATCCATCCATCCATCCATCCATCCATCCATCCATCCATCCATCCATCCATCCATCCATCCATCCATCCATCCATCCATCCATCCATCGATTCATCCATCCATCCATCCATCTATGTATTGTTCAATCTATCCATCCATCCATCTATTTCTCGATCTATCTATCCATCCATCCATCTTTCAATCTATCTATCCATCCATCCATCTATGCACCTATCCACCCATCCATCCATCTATCCACCCACCCATCCATCTATCCACCTATCCACCCATCCACCCATCTATCTATTTTTCAATCTATCTATCCATCTATCCATTTTTCAATCTATCCATCCATCCATCCATCTATCTATTTTTCGATCTATATCCATCCATCCATCTATCTATTTTTCAATCTATCTATCCATCCATCCATCTATCTATTTTTCGATCTATATCCATCCATCCATCCATTTTCCATCCATCCTTCTATCCACCTATCCATCCTTCTATCCACCTATCCATCCATCCATCTATCCATTTTTCAATCTATCTATCCATCCATCCATCTATCTATTTTTCGATCTATATCCATCCATCCATCCATTTTCCATCCATCCTTCTATCCACCTATCCATCCATCCATCCATCCATTTTTCAATCTATCTATCCATCCATCCATCTATCTATTTTTCGATCTATATCCATCCATCCATCCATTTTCCATCCATCCTTCTATCCACCTATCCATCCTTCTATCCACCTATCCATCCATCCATCCATCCATTTTTCAATCCATCCATCCATCCATCCATCCATCCTTCTATCCACCTATCCATCCATCTATCTATTTTTCGATCTATCTATCTATCCATCCATCCATCCATCCGTCAGCTCTCCATCATATTACTGCTGTCATCCATTAAATTCTCATCTGAACATTTGATCTGAACTCTGAGCTTCAACCACAGTCACAGTGTTTATGAAATGACTAAAACCACAAGGTTTTTCCACAGATTTAGAGACGAGTATCAAGTATCTGATCAGAGTCACATCCATGTGTTGGCGTCACCATGGTAGTACTCACGGACGCAGGAGAGGAGGTCATTGAACCGGTCCTTGGGAAACAGCGGGTTCTCCAAACCCCTGAAGTAGAGCTTCAACACTCCGGCCACAGAGTTGATGTCATGGTTGCTCTCCTCGTCGATCAGCGGGTCGTTACCTGGACAACGGGCAAAACAATGAGTCGACCACATCCTGAACCACCTGAGGAGGCTGTCAGTCGATCAGGTGAACCTTCCAGTTGACCTTCTTACCTCTCTCAAAGGAGTTCTTGATGTCGTTGACCTCCACCTGGGATCCTGACACCCTGAAGATTCCTTGATGCTGAAGACCTGTTGGGAGCAGAACAGTTTCAGTGATTAAATATCTATTTCTGCCTTTTGTTGCTTCTGTTTTCTTGTGGAGTTCCTCAGGGCGCGACCCGAGGGCCTCTGCTATTTGCATTATTCAGTATATTCAGTGCTTCCTCCTAGACACAGCACCCCCTCTACGGCGACGATAGGCCGCTATACCTGCATGTATTCTGACTCACAAAAATACATATTTTGTGTTTTATTTGACATAATAACACAGATGTAAATCAAAGGGAAACAATAAAATAAAAATAGACAGACAAAGTTTCATAACGTTCTTATATCTGCCCATCAAATATAAGGCTAAATCTGTTTATCTTAGAATAAAGACTGGAAACTGTGACAGAGATAAAAACGTCAAGCTACCAGCACCTCTAATTATGCCATGATAGAGTTTGTTTTTTTGATTTGCACCAAAAATATTGACCTATTTTGGTCAGACATACATTAATTTAACACCCAAAGCAATAATTTTATATGATATAATAGATTAAATGAATGCAAGTTGTGCCTGTTTAGATGTCAGACTAAGTGTTAATCAGTTAAAATCTTTATTTCATTTAAGTTTTTGCTAAAATCAAAACAAAGAAACATAAGATTAGACACCTTTTCTCGACTTTTCAAGGCCTTGAGTTTGGCAAAAGGGTGAAACCACCACAACATAATTGATTTGTGAAACTGAAACCCACCGTGTAGGTTGATGTAGCGGATGCAGCTCTCCACCAGCAGAGGTATGGCTTTGGTTGAATCCTGTCAACACATGTCATATAAAGTTACTTCAAACACTTCACTCAGATTTCATTTCTAGACTTTGAAAAGTGAGGAGCCACTTGTGCACAAAGAAAGACAAACATCCTGAAGCGTGAAACTCTACCTGGTGCTTGCTGTGGGAGTTCTTCCGCCCACGACTGTAATGAAGCGAGACGAGGAAATAAAAAGAAAAAAGAAAAAGAGAGAGATATTGTTTCATACCGAAGTGGTGGGATGGGAAGTAACAGATATTATTAAGGTGAAGAGAGAAGCGTTACCTCGTAGTTAGCAGCTCAGCTTTAAAACCTGTAAGAGCGGAAAAACACAGGGACATTTTAAAAGGTCAGAGAAGCTGATTATCGTGTGAATTAAAGGACAGGAGGTGAATCATAGAAGAGTCTGTGTCCGTCTCACCTTCAGCTAAAGCTTTCTTCAGTATGTCATGTTTGGCCTGGAGCTTGGAGATGAGGTTACTGCCCTCAAGGTACTCGCGGAATTTCTGAGGATTAAAGATGAAAATAAAAATAGAGGTTTGTGTCGCTTGATCAACATCGGTATTTATTTAAAAAGCGGAGATGATTGTGTTGTTGTCTCACGTTGAAGTAGAAGAGCTCCGTCTCCTGCTGGTTGGCCCGTCGCTTGGCCAGACTCGGTTTGTTCAAGTAGCCGTCCGACACGCTGGACTTGACCGACTCGGAGGACGGGCTGTGGGTGAAGCTCTGGGAGACGTCGAAGTCGTCCAGCACCGTCATGTCCTGCAGGGTGGTGAGAGTGGCCCCCCAGGTCTTCTTCACCTGGAGGAAACAAGAGTTACAGATCATTTTTAAAAGTTTTTGTTAACAAAATGATCAGGATCTGTAGACGGGAACAGGAAAAGCTGAAGTTTCTGTGGATGTTGAGACTCTGTTTTGCTCTGAGGGTCAATTAAAACTTTCTCTGTACACTAAAAATGTTAATAAATACATAACCATTTAACTCTGTCGCCAAAATTAATGAATGTTCTGGGTGTAAATGTGGTTAAAAATTTATTTTATTGACCCCAAGCCACATCTCAGAGTAATTTGTCATGTCACTGTGGTTATTTAACACTAAATTGCAATCGTTTTTGCCACTTTTTGTATATTTTTGTGGCCATTTTTGTCAAATCCTGTGTCATTTTACCTCTTTTCAGTTCTTTTTCGTCTCTTTTTGCGTCTAATTTTGCTCATATCACCTGTTTATAGGGTCATTTTTCTGTAGTCATATTAGTTAGACCTATTTTTAATCATTCTATGTCTCTTTTTTGCCATTTTGCATGTCTATGTGGTCATTTTGTCTCACATTTTATTTGGTTTGTGTTCATTTTTGCTCATTTTACATCTCTTGGTGGTAATTTTTTGTTTTACCTCTTTTTAAGTCACTGTGTGTCTCTCTGCAGCCATTTTGCATTGAATATTAATCCTTTTGTGTCATTGTTTTTGACATTTTTGCACATCTTTGTGCCTGGGCGGCCATGTTCAGTGAATCCATCCATGCTCAGACGTCACTGTGATGAACAAATGTCTCGCACACTGCAGAACTTTTCCGCCTGATTGACACATTAAGATCTCTGTGAAACATCAGCAGTCGTTTTAACACCTGAACGTCACAGCGAGACGAGTCTGGAGCTGCACGTGAATCTCTCGTCTCCACCTTCACACCCTGAACTCTGTGCTCTGCTGATCCCGTGTGAACGATGACTTCAGAGGCTGAAAATAAATTTCATGACTGCACCCGGCTTCATGGATCACGAGTCATGAATTATGAATATTTAATTGTTTCAGGGTGGAGTTTAATTTTCCTAAATTTTTGATGAAGTGTGCACTCGGGCTCGACTGCCTGTGTGTGGGTATACGCTACATATGCAAAGCGCATTTGTGTTTACAGCAGAGATAATGGGCGTGAAAGAGTTTTTTATTTGTATATGATAATCAGGGCGTGCATGTGTGTGTTTGTGTCGACGTGCATGTGTGTGTGAGAGCTGCTGAGACGTGCAGATGCAGCTCATTAATCCACACTCCTTCAGCATTTTTATGCCCTTCAGGGTGAGTTAGCAGCTGCCCTCTACACACACACACACACACACACAAACACAGTGAGCGCTGCCGCTGTTGCCGCCGTGACACTGACGAGGCCACAGACGCAGCATACAGCTTTATTTTGGAGGTTACAGCTGTTACATTATCACCACATTAAAACCGTATAAATTAACATAAGTTTGAGGAAAGTTAGATACTAACAGGAAAAAACATTTTAATTTGGAGTCGGTTCAGCTGCTGCGTCGGGATCAACACTCTGTGATGTGATACAGACATTAATGATCGTCACGTAACGCAGACGTCTGATATTATCAGTTTGTTACCGAGTTGCTGCTTCACTGACTGGAGAGCAACCAGGACTGAGGCTAATACGTAGTTTGGATTGATTGATTGGCTTATAAACCATGATTTACATTTCAGAGGATAACATATTCATCACAAATGAGTTGCACTTTCTCTACTTTAGTCTTAATTTGCTGCGCTTTTCCTAGAAATCTTGCAGAAACAAAGATCTCCTTCATCATCAGACAACCAAATCAAATCCAGGACCTTACGTTTTCCACAAATTTCTGCACAGTTATTGCTATTAAACACCATAAAAACCTGCTGCTGCTACATTTATTTACATTATCTGCCCTCAGAAAGCTTTTATTTTGAAATCCCTCCTGGAAATGATGACACAGATGTTCATGTTCACTTCCCGATTGGTTTTCCTGATTCCTCACATTCATTTTTCCCATCACTCTCTTCCATGATCACCTCATATTCTCACTATTCACTGCTGTTGTTCTTCATTTCTTGTATTTATTTATTTATGTTCATTTGTAAAGGGGCCACATATCCCTGTTTATGGGACAAGAGATGGAAACTAGAAAATTTCCTCTTGGGAAATTTTGAAAGGGCACCGGGAGCTACTGCCGTTCTAACCATCTCTGTCAACATGGGAATCAAACCCACGATCTTAAGGTCAAGACAGAGCTGATCAGACACATGATCATCTTTCTATAAGCACTGATATGGAGGAGCTGTAATCACATGAAGTTACCTGTGTTAGAGTGAGAGAGATGAGTGCGCGCTTACGCGCGCATTTGATGTGTTTGTGTGTCTTTAACTGTAATCACAGGAAGTTACCTGTGTGTGTTAGAGTGTGGGAGAGGAGTGCGCGCTGACGCGCGCATTTGTATGTTACCTGTGTGTTTTTAATGTGTGTGTGTGTGTAACTGTAATGACATGAAGCTGGTTCTAGAGTCTGTGTGTGTGACTGAGCTGCATCCTGTATCAGTCTGATTTAGCTGTGTGTCTGTGTTTACAAACATCTTAACGAGCTCCAGGTGGATTGTTTATGGAGTTAACGACCCTGGCCTGAGGATCAGAGGTTACCATGACAACTTGAGCTGGTTGTCAATGACGATAGGGGCCCCTCAGGCTGAGGCAGACAGAAACGTCGAGAAAAAGACAGATTTTCTGCCTCTGCACTGGTCTCGCATTTAGGCTTATTCTGACAAAACGGTAGCTCCTATCAGAACAAAACATGGATCAACGGTGCCCTAAGGCCTTCCTGAAAATTTTGGTACGATTTGGTGTTTCTACAGTAAATATTTTGGCGACACGGGCAGTTTTAAAACATCGGTCCGTTCTGCTCCTCTCAGAAAGTTTTTGTATTGGAGTCAATGAGGAAAAGAGACAGACATGGCCGCACTCAGAGGCTGCTAATTCAAATTCTGTAAGTCTCTCTGATATTTTGAACACATTGTGGGAGACACAACAAGTTTGTCTACAAAACTGTGAAAAATTATGTGTGTATAGTGTAAATTGTGTCCAAGAGGAGTGTGGAAAGAGAAAGAATCAGGAGTTTTTCTGGGCTCTCTCCCCACTCTAGCTGATGACATCACGCACTCTAGCGCCAACATTCCGTGCAATACACACCCATTATAATCTCATAATTTCTCCAAAAATGATCATGGTCATTGATCAGGGATTGATCAAAAACTATACAACCTATCAAAACGAGGAGTAATAGACCAATACACAAGACTTGTGTCTACTATTTAAAGTTTAAACGGAGTCTCTAGGGGAAAGTATGCCTGAGCAGTAGACGTTTGTTAAACTCCAATGTTTGGTCTTTTTTGCTCCTTTTTTTTTCGCTCGTCCCATAGACTTCAATGCAAAATTTTGCGCAGTTTTTCGCGACTTACGTCGCGAAAAATTCGTATACTGTTGAGAAAAGTAATAGCAACTCGATCCCGATCAGGACGCACGTTTTGATATATAATATGTCCTGCAACTCTTCGAGTTGCAGGACTAGTAGTCGACAGAAAATCGTCCGGAAGATGAAAAAAAACTAGGAAAAAATCCACAGAATAACAATAGTGCCCGGCTTCGCCGGGCACTCGTCCCTACAGCTATTTCATAGCTGTTGGGACGAGTGCCCTGGCGATGGCCGGTGCCCTAACTAGCCAAGTGGTTATAATCTCACATATTTACATTTTTAATGTTCATGAATAACGTACTCTCCCATTTTTTTTTTAAATAAATCAATTAATCAAATATAATATAATATAATATTCAAAATGAATGTTGCCATTTGTTGCAGTGTACCAGAGTTATCTTGAAGCTAATTTACATCTGACAAAAAAGCACGGACGTAGATTATTTCTGATTCAGAGCGTTTGTTTTTGTATCAACATGAAAATGAAAATGTGTGTGGAGAGAAAGTGAGAAACAATAGAAACAATGGATTTGTCTACATCTGATTTTTTTTTTAAATGGCGTTGAAGGACGATAACACAGATCTACAGGTCGACCAATAATAGTTTTTGCCTCTGACTTGTTATTCAGCAGCCAGATGTTCAAACAGCTGGAAGTTTAGACCGTTACTTAACCGCCTCACCTCTTCGTTCTCTATCTTCAGCGAGGCCAGGCGTGTCTGCAGCTGTGTGAGCCGGAGGGTGAGCTCAGCCTGGACCTGAGGCTGCGAGGCGATCTGGGTCACCTGACAGGAAGTGGACCGACAGGTAAAAAAAAAAGAAAAAGAAAAACAAACCTCAAGACGCCGTTATGTGTAAAGATTTAAAATGTTTTATATATGGTGTGGTGTGGAGGTGTGAGGTACTGACTGCGTCGCCCATGTGGGCCTGGAAGCTGAAGCGCTGCGGGGGGCAGAAGGCGGTGGGGTAGAGGCCCAGCAGACGCTGCCTGTCGCGGGCGGGGTCCAGGCCCTCCACCGCCCCCTCCAGCACCTCCAGCCCCGCCCTCCTGGACGCCTCGAGGCTCAGCTCGGCCGACAGGTAGGTCCTCAGCGCCCGGCTCAGACTGGAGTGGTACCCTAGGTCACAGCACTGAGAGAGGGAGGAGGAGCTCTGTTCAAGCTGTCTGTGTGAGGTGAAACACTACAATACCCATGAGCCTTTGCTGCAGAGTTGCACAAATTGAAGATGTCAAAACAAAATTGACATATTCTACTCAAAATCCCGCAACATTATGTAATAACGCCGGCCTGTGTAATAGTCTGCCACATTTTGTGATAATATTATTGAACGCAATGTGTAACAATTTATTACAAAATGCGGCAAAGTTTATTACATATTGCATTCAAGGATTTTATTACAAAATGTCTAATAATTGTGGAATATTCACAGAATAAATATGTATTAGTATATATTGATATGGATAAAGATGTAGTAGATAGACAGATAAACTATGATGAGTAGAAAGGGGTGGGAATCAAAAAAAAAAAGTGCATACTTCTTCCTACTCCTGTATTGAACTTGTGTATATTATGATTTGATGACGCTTGTATTATTTTGTTTGTTTGTTTGTCCATCTTTCATTTAGACAAGTTCGAAATAAATTCATTCATTCATGTGGCTGCTTATTACAAAATGAGGCGCTATTACATCATGAGGTGAAAATGTATTACATTATTACGTAATGCAATGTTTAAACTCAGACAAATGGGAAATTTTATTTTGAAATAACCGGTCCAGCTTCCTGCCTCAGTCATAACGTAGCGTTCACTCACGTCTATGATGTCGGGCAGGTCGTGGATGTAGTACTTGAAGACGGAGGCGTTGGTGGCCTCCAGCGTCAGCAGGTACTCGTTCCTGGCCTTCAGAGCCTTCAGCTTGTTCTCCGAGTACTTCGCCTTCCTCTGATCAGCAAACACACACGACGAGGTTATTAATGGTGATCAATTCATTTGCATTGCGTGTGTGTGTGTCCCTCATTGGCTGCCATCCCTTCAACCCCCCCTCTGTTATTTACCTTCGATTCACCACCCGGTTAAAAATAGTGGATCAATGTAAACGGTGTCAATAAAGTAAAGAAAGGAATCTGCTCTGTTTCAGCTATAAACACGTTTAAATTATCCATCTGTGTCATTTAAACACTGATAATGAATATTTACAATATATATTTTCAACTAGAATGTATTAGTACATGAAGTACACAGGTAGAAACTAAGAATTTAAAGATATTTAGATTAAAAAAAGGGAAGTTATTCGCTATGATGATGGAAATTTGTGTTTCTTTATTCTTATTTATTTCCTTCTTTTATTATTTACAGGTACTTGATCAATTTTCCTCCAGTAAAAAACAATGCAAAATTACAATTGGTAGCAAATGGTGAATTTAAAAATAAAGTAAACAGTTCATTTTGGGTAAAAACTTGATAATAATATATAAAAACACAGCTTTTATGAAGGTTTGACGTGTTGTTGTGTCTTCTTTTCTGCATATTTTCATCCTCCCATGTCGTATGATGTGTTTTAATAGCAATCTTTTTCTCTCTGTAAAGCGGCATCGTACCTTCTCCCTCATCTTCTCCATCTTGCGGGCGGCGTTGCGTCTCTGGTGGCGTTCTTCTATCCTCAGGCCGAACACGGGCTCCACCCCTCCGCCCGTCCCGGACACGCCCTTCACGCGTCCCTCCTGCCGCTCCGCCTCCCGCAGCTTGGTTTCCGAGTTGACCGTCTCCGCGTGGTACATGTGATATGTCTTCATCACCTAGGCAGTTTAGAGAAAATAAAATAAAAATGAAAAAAGCTGCAACCAGGGTCGAATGTGTCTTTCTTTCTTTTTTATATTTGTTTATTTTTATTTATCCCTCAAGGTCGTCAGGACCAACGTTAATCTGATTTCTCTTTGGACCAGAAGCTTTTAAAGCCGACACAAACTAAACTCTGACATTTGACGCCCAATAATCGCCCGTTTTCTCCTTCAAGGCTTTTTTTAAAAAAAACATCTTTGAAAAATCTTCTTTGAACATAGAGAAGCAAAGACATTGCCATGGAGACAGTTTATCATCTTGTTTTAAAAATGTGACTTTTCTACTAAGTCATTCAAACCAATGGGAAACATCACCTGGTTCCAACAGAGCTAAAACCTCATCCACATATTCATTTAAAGGGATAGTTCAACATTTTGGCAAATTGGCCCATTGCCATAATCCCTATGAGGGAAACCAAGAAATCTGAGCAGCTCGCCGCTCTGCTCCGCCGTTCTAAAAACAGCTTGCGAGGACAATTAAAGGTAACGAACCTACTGCTATGACTATAGGGATTATGGCAATGGGCCAATTTACCAAAAAACAACTCTTGTCTCTCCTCCTTTACCAGGTTTGTTCCACTTACGGTGTAAAGCTCGTTGAGAAGCTTCATGAGGTCTTCCTGAAGCTGGAAGATGATCTCTTTACTCTGACGGAGGAGAAAACACACACAGAGAACAAAAACATCGTTAACAAGAGGTAAAAACACTTATCATTGCTACTAAAAGCAATTTGTCTGAGGAAAATATTCCAGTTTTCTCTTGTGCATGAATCTAAGAGCTTTTCAGAATAAAAGTTGACATCCACGTTTACGTGATTAGATTACAAAATAAAAGCAGTAGTTTTCAATCATTAGAGCTTTTGCAATGTCTCAGAGATATCTGCCCACCTGACTTTAAGCAGGATATCATCTAAATAACTGTTTACCCGAAACTTATGCAAATATTAGTATATAGTTATAATATATAGATATATAGAGAGAAGTTCGTTTTTCTTCTTTCCTTTTCCATTTGGTTTCACATGTTAACAGGTTAAATCAGACACAGCTACGTCACACGATCCAGAGGTTCAGCCAACGTCTGGTCTATTTTTGCAAGTGACACATGGATGAAAAATTTAAAATAAAAGGACGGTGGAGCTCAGTGACGTTTTCCATCAAAAAATAAAATAGTTGAATTCATAATGAACAGAAGCGAAAGCTGTGACCTAAACTACAGAGATGAGGCTGCACATGAAGTCAAATTAAAACCAGCTGCAAACACATCGATGCATCAGTGTTTTAATAATAACCAGGACTTGACAGATTTGTGTTTTTTTTTTCTTTTCCTGGGGGCCGATGTCAAATTCGAAATTCAGATATTAATAAGTCTGAGACATAAATGTCAAAGTAAAGTTAATGATTCTTCATCACAGGATCATTTTGTTCTCACAGAGCAGCTGTGAGTGACGGACGGGCGCGTTTCCTGTGTCGGTGTGGAGGAACAGCAGCGGATGAATAAATGGATCTGACCACACACACACAAACACACAAACAAATGAATTCATAAATGAAACACGTCGCGTCCTGATTTTTTTCCCCTCCTGCATTAAACAGCCGGCCTGTTTTTTTTTTTTCGGGGAAGGAGCCACATTAATATTACATTATGCTAAATGACTGTGGAATCCCAGGATGGATGAATCCCGTTCCCATGGCTCCTGCTGAGAAAAGATCAGCTGAGCCTGTCGCCATGGCCACGGGACTGTCGGCGTTGTCATGGCCACTCGGCTGGCTGGCTGGCTGGCTGTGTGTCTGTGTGTGTGTGTGTCCGTCCTTCCAGAGCAGGGACACAGGGACGTGATGGAGGTCTGACTGTTTATAGCTGCTGGCAGCCGCTGCACTTTAGTTAGCATGAATAAAAGAGGAGCCGGAAGAGAGATTAATAATGAACACAGAGAGCTGAAGTTGGAGGCGGTGGAGTGTGTGTGTGTGTGCATGCATGTATGTGTGTGTGTGTGCATGTGTGTGTTTAATTTGTTAAACTCTAAGGCGGCGCAGCGGAGCTCAGGGGAATACTGACTTTACTTTTCATTAGAATCAACTTTCTACCCAAGAAAAAGAAGAAGAAGAAGCAGCAGCAGCACAGCAGGAGGACGCTCAGTTACCGTACTGTACTTAAACACACCACCTGGGTCAAGGAAGGAAGGAAGGAAGGAAGGAAGGATGGAAGGAAGGACAAAGGGAATCATGGGAGGAAAGAAGGAAGGGGAAAATAAGGAAAGATAGAAGGAGGGAGGGAACAGATTGGGTTAACTGGGTCAAAAAGCAAGGAAGAAGTAAGGACGAAGGGAAAGAAGGAAGGAAGAAAGGAGGGAAAGAAGGAAGGGAATATGGATTGTGGAAAGAAGGAGGGGAAAGAGGAAGGAAAAAGGAAGGAGGAATGAGGGAAGGGACAGAAGGAAGGAAGGAAGGACGAAAGGAAAGAATGATAGAAGGAAGGACAAAGGGAAAGATGGGAGGAAAGAAGGAAGGTAAAAAGGAAGGAAATATAGAAGGAGGGAGGGAACAGATTGGGTTAACTGGGTCAAAAAGGAAGGAAGAAGTAAGGACGAAGGGAAAGAAGGAAGGAAGAAAGAAAGGAAGGAAGGGAATAGGGATTATAGAAAGAAAAAGAGAAAAAGGAAGGAAAAAGATGGAGGGAAGGAACAGATTTGTTCAAGGAAGGAAAGAAGGAATGAAGGAAGAGGGGAAGGAAGGGAGGAAAAAAGGATAGTGGAAAGAAGGAAGGGAAAAAGGAAGGAAAGAAAGATGGAGGGAGGGAATTGATCACGTCAATTGGATCAAAAAAGTAAGGAAGAAGTAAGGACGAAGGGAAGGAAGGAAGGGAATAGGGATTGTGGAAAGAAGGAAGGGAGAAAAGAAGGAGGGATGGAGGGAGGGAGAGAGGGAGGGAACAGATTGGGTCAGTTTGACCCAGAAGGACAACAGGAGGGTTAAAAAAAAACAGGTGTAATCAATATTTTTGATAACAGCTGTGACATCGTGACAAATGGGAAAAGCTGAATCTGCAGCAACTCGCAAGATTTATGGAGAGTTTCTGTTTCGTTGTTGCTTTTTCTGTCTCAACGCGACTTCAGACGGATTTTCAGAATAAAAGCCTTTTAAAAAAGCCTCCACCCCGACCCAGGCAGTGAACATACAGGAACATTTAGAAACTAAATTTCCCAGAATACACCAGTCAGACCAACAAGATGGCTGCACAAGCAACCCGAAGGGACACAGAACTGTAAATATTTTCACCGTTAATATGAATTGTAACCTTTTTACGTTACATTTAATCTTGTGTCCGATCATTACGACCATGTTCCCACATTTTTACATATTTTTATATCTGATGCAGCAGATGATGTTGGAAATCTAATTAAAATCCAGCAGCAGAAAATTAGTTGATCTTTTTTTTTTAATGCTCATCTGATGTCATCACTTCCTGTATCAGGCCCTTCAAATTAAAAGCCCTATAGCCTTTCGTTTACAGTTCAGCCATATTGATTTTGATTTATGAGGATGTATTGCAATTCATTGGGGAATATTTCTGGGAGGAAATAGCAAATTTTTCCTGGGACTACTTTCAGCAGCGGATAAATACACAATCATCTCCAGTTTGTGGAGCTCACCCTCTTCAGCAGCCGAGCCGAGTCCTCGCTGATGTGCGTGAGGCGGGAGATGACGTTGTTCAGGTAGAGGTCGCTGAGGGTGGCGTGGTCCTTACTCTCCCGCCTCACCTGGAGAGAGAAGGAGAGAGAGACGCAGAGAGATAGAGTGTGATATGTCTGGAACAGTCGAAAGAAAGAAACAAAAACACGCATGTGTGTGCAACGGACCTGGTTTAGCAGCAGGTACCAGCAGTTCACCGGAGAGAGCAGGTTCTGGTCCTTTCTGGAAGAGACAGACACAGAGATGTTCAGACAATTAGCTTCAGATTCTAACCTGAACCCTATAGCCTCATGTCAAGAGCCTGGTTTCTATTAACTCTGAATTTTGTCTGCATTCTGGATCTGGAAATCAACAGATTCACCAAAATAAAAGCATTCATCAACATAAAAGTTATAAAATAGACAATAACTTGTAATACAATGAAATACAATAAAAGAAAAAAGGTTAACTAAATGGCTCAGGGTTTTTCATGAAAATTATATTCCATAAATTAAAAAGTTTCACTGCATTTTATTAGCTTGGTGCTTTTATTTTGACGGAAAGGCCTGTCTGTCTCGCCCTGGTTCCAGTTGCTCACCAAAATAGCGAGTAAACGGCCCCAGACTACCTGAACCCTGAAACTCAAAAGTCATATTTAGATCGTTCCTTCAAAATAAAACGTGTCTATACAAAAACAACAACAACAACAACACACACGCTGCTGCTGCTGCTGTTGCTGCTGTTGCTACCTACTTGTATTGCTGGTGGTCCTTGGTGCTGCGCGTCTTGGCCATGAACCTCTCCGCCAGCTTCTCCAGGTTTCTCGAGTACTCGGTCTCGATCTCGGACTTCTTCCTGAAGAAGTCCTGCAGGTCCTGGAGCAGCTGCACCCGCATCTCCGTCTGCTGCTCCAGACAGCGCTGCTGCTCCACCAACTGCGCCCGCACATCTACACACACACACACAAATAAATACATATGCATGATTTAAATGAGGTGTTTTTTCTGCTTGTTGATCTGTTCATCTTTCACATCTTTCACATGTCACTGTTTCTGTGGCGTTCGCTCGTCCTGTCGGTGAAAAACAGAAGCGTGGGCTCTGTTTTCCTGCGGCGCTTTGACCTTTTGGTATTTCCCTGACCTTGAAATTCGCTTTGCAGGAGGTTCATTCATTAAAACGTGGCAGCTCAGCTCAGCTCAGCTCAGAGACGACCTTTTTTTTTGGGTGGAAATTGAGAAATTATACGACTCAAAACGACGCCGGCTTCTGGTGCCACATCGACTTTGACTATTTGACTGAACCCTCAGTCGCAGAATCAGAGAAAAAAATATCTAAAATGCAAAAATATAAAGCCGGTGGATGTGTTCAAAGCAGCAACAGAAACAGTGTTTAATGTGGTCAAAGCAAAGTAAAGCAGCGTGTATTTATCTCTAAGTGCTTCCTACAGTATCTGTTGTTCACAGCTGCTTTATTTGACATCGACCCCCCTCCTCTCCTTCAGTTCATTAAATCCCTGCAGCGTGTGAAGGCAGCACGACACACACACACACACACAGACTGATAAACCCCGCAGCAACGTCTGATTTAAGAAGTGCAGACTCTCCAACAGTGTTTATGTTTGATAAATCACATGATAACGACTGCAGACAAACACAGGATCACTGTGTGCAATGGGTTTGTATTTACTTTAATGCATTTTCCCTTTAATGCATCATCATGTCATGTTTCCCAACGTAATGTGAACATCTAGGACGAGGAGAAGCAGCAGAATTAAAGCTAAAACTGTTGTGCAAACGTCTAATTTTAATTATTCATTCCTGTCATCGTTGTTGCACAAGTGAAATAAAAACCCACACATTTTGCCTCAGGCTGCAGATTCCAGCTGCTGAGCATCATCCAGACGACAAGATCATTTCCTGTTTCTGTCATGTGACTCGCTCCGCGCAGAGTGATGAACTGAAATGGTTTGATACTGTTTTTTTATTTATTTATCATTATTATTATTTATTCACATATTTGAAACTGTTTATTGATGTTTAAACCGATGCAAAAGAGGGAGATTTTACAATAAAAATCAGAATTTCTGCATTTTGTTTTTTTTTATTTTCACCGAAATAAAATGTAAATGAGTTTAAAAATGATGATGTGAGTTTGACTTCTTCTACATATATAGCACCACAACGTTTATGGTGATAACACGCGCACATTAATGTAACTGATATGGGATTTTTATGGGTTGATATTGATAATCAATCAGCTTTTTTGCAACAGTTCCTCAAATATGTTTCAAACAGTTATGAAAATCTGTGTTAAAATGTCCAACATTTTACTGTTTAACAATATATAACTTGGATTATCACAGCTCTGCTCATGGAAACTCATGGAAAATGTGAATAAAATACATAGAAATCAGTAGAAAAAGGTGAAAAATCGTTGAATGAATAATTGTCCACTGTGTTTTCAGAGTTGTGTTATAGGTAAATTCATGCAAAACCGCTGATGCGCTTCAGGGACAGTTTTTCATCAACAGTCTCTGTATTTACCTCTAAAACAACTCTGTCTGGTAACGTTGTGTTATTATCTCATAGCGTGGTGAATGTGCAGGTCACAACTTGTCCACCAGAGCGTTGTGGAGTTGTTGGATTGTGTATTTGATGAGTTTGATGAGGGAAACCATGAAGCTCCATGAGCCTTTGTAGTGCAGCTCTGAGCAGCTCACGGCTCTGCTATGCCGTTGTAAAAATAGCTTGCACTGACAAGTAAAGGTAACAAACCTACTACTAAAGCTATAGGGATTGGGCCAATTTGCCAAAATGCTGAACTATCCCTTTAAAAGAAAAATATTTATTCTGATCACAGTCGCTTCATGTTTGAGAATCTGGGGTGTTCAGTCGATAAATTGATTCATTTCTTTATTTAAATTGTTTCATTTTCGGTCGACCAACTGATCGATGAATCAGCCGCTCCTCTCCCTCCTCCCTCCTCCCTCCTCCATCCCTCTCTTGTCTTTTCATTCCTTCAGAATCACTGATGAACACGGTGCATTTTTCTCTGAGGAGTCACCTTGGACGACATCTTCTGACCGCATTAACAAAAACACACACGCACACACACAGACACACAGACACAGTCAGTCCTACAGTCAGCATGGTAACGCCTGGCTGGTCGTTGCTGTTTCAGAGCTGTGGATCTATCTGCAGCAGGAGGCAGAGAGGGGCGAGAGACTACACAACACACAGCAACAACCCCACCTCTCTCTCTCTCTCTCTCTCTCACACACACACATGCACACACACAGACGCACACACACACCGATCCCTGGGGGACCCTATCCACTCCACTACCTGTTGTCTTGGCAACCACACACTGTGTGTGAACCATGTGATGAGGAAGGTGAAGACAAGAGCTCGGATCTGCCGCATCGACACACACACACACGCACACATGCACATACACATACACAAACACGCACACACAGACACACACACACACACTGGACATGCTTCATAGATCTCTATAGAAAGCTGCTGGTCCCCACAAGTCGCTGTTTGTGTGTTTTGTGTGTGTGTGTGTGTTTGTGTGTGTATTGATTCTGGCTTCTTTTTTGCTGTTGTTATCTTACTAATTTAAAATGGCTGCCATCACACACTGAGCGTGTGTCGATCTGCAACACTTTCATATAAACGAGCGCCGGCCGGCCGACCGGCTCCCTGAGCGGGAGAGAGCAGGATCATCCTGGTCTCTGATTGGCCCCCGTCGTGACATCGCCAACACGGCGGTGGTCGATGCGTTCCTCTGGTCAGCAGTTCAATCTTTTTTCTTTTTTTTTTTTTAATAAATAAATTGGTGTTACGCCTCTGGTGAGTGGCAGGTAACCATAGCAACGCCACTGATGCTTTAATATGCAACGTTAAAGGGATAGTTGGACGTTTTCAGAGGTGTGAAAATGTGACTTCTGTGTGAAAATGGAAGACGTTCAAAAGAAAAAAACTGGCAGATGGAAACATTGGGAAAAAAACGGCATAGAAACAGAAAAGAATGAAACCAATCAGGAAAATAACTCCTCGTTTGAGCCACGTTTTTAAACCTTTATTCATGTGCATTTTAGCAAATTGGCACCGTTAACAGTAGCTGAATCAGCCATTAGCACTTCCTGTTTGACATTAATCTGTTGATGTATAGATAATTAACGCTGGATTGATGTGATACCTCCCACCACTCCCTCCTTCACACTCACACCTGGTCGCTGCCACTGCAGCCGTTGGGGTTAAAGGTCACGCTCAAGGACACCCCAGTGGCGCTGTTGATGCTGCTCCTTTCACTTTTGCCGACCCAGATTTAATCACAGTCACAAACTGGCAACCGTCCAGTCCAACAACCAGCTCCTCCAACCTTGAGGCCGTGCACCGCCGTGCCGCACAACCTCACCATTATAACAAACATTCAAAAGAGAAGAGAGCAAGCTTCCTTTTTGTTTCCAGGATCAAACTGCACTCGGTATTTCGTGGAATCTGACAAACCAGTTGGGGAATAACACACTCTTTTTTGCTTCCTTGTGAATCCCATTCATTCTTTCTATTGGGATTTCAGTCTTCCACATCAAAGGGGGTAAAATGTCTGATGATGTAAAGACGATGTGAAACTTTGCCTCTTTACATAAACATCCATCAGAGTCAGAGCCGCTCCGGAGGCAACGACAAAACGATTTAAGAAAAAAAAGGATGAAAACATTTGTTTTCTGTTTAGCAACAGAGATGAGCTGTACGTTGATAATTAGCAATATGGGGAACATGCTAATACATTACACCTGCTGCTTAACATCAGGATGTGTTGTCATAGACCAGATCGTACCAGACAGGAAGTCGGACACAGAAAAGACGAGAGAATCCGGTCGATTTTCAAAATAAAATAAATGAAATGATGATTAATTAAGTTGTTGCTTGTCCGTCTGTAGCCTAAATATTTGTCAGTTGTGTCTGCACACGACACACACACACGTTTAAAATGACACGTGTGTGTGGAAAACCGAGTGAATACGAGTATGGGCGACTCGCGCGAGGAGAGAGGAGAAGTATGCTCCCAGTGCGACCACCCAAGTGCCCCAGAAGCTCAGCTTCCGCGTGCAGTGAATTTTGGGTGAACTATCCCTTTAAATTTGACTTTAGATCCTGATTTTCCAACTATTAGTCAAACATAAATGGTTAAAAGTGTAATTTGGAGCATTTTGGGATTTTATATTTTGATTTATATTCTTCACCAGTTCCTGGAAACTTATGAACCTTATAATAAATGTATTAAATAAAGAAATAAAGTCTGCTGGAATCAGTGGATTAACAGCAGGCCTAAAGAGGAGAGAGCGTCTGTCTGTGTCGGATGAAGGGGTTTTAATTTAGCAGAGGACTCCAGCAGATCCACTGAGGTGTTGAGATTATATCAATGAAACTCCTCCGCTTGGATCACAGTCAATTGAAAGTGAATGGAGGACATCCGCCGCGCTTTAGCTTTTGATGTCTGAAACGCTCCCGTCTTAGAAACCTCCTCGTAACACCCCCAACGACAAGACTCAGCCTCTTTGATCAGAGCGGCTACAGTCAGCACCGCACAATGTGGCAAAAACACTGACACAGGGAAAAAACCAGTGCAGACAATGTACCGAGCAAAAAGAATCTGTCTCGTTCGTGGAATCTCTAAACTGATTCCATGTGAAAACTCCCCAGAGCTCGTTTTGCTGCTTTGGCCGGAGGGAAGGAGCGTTCAGGTCACGGACCGACGAAGGGCAAAGCATTGAAAACCAGCGAGAAGGATGAGGGGCTGATGCACAGTCATCAATTTAGCTTTATATTCTTTGTTTAAAGTTACAATTTGCATATAAATAAGATTCTTTTTTCTGCTTTTTAGTCACATGAAATCTACGTTTCCTGCTTTAAACACAAAATGTTAAATAAGATTTGAAACGCCTCTGTTTCTCGACATCAGATCACAAAAATCCCCCAACTAGTTCAATAAAAACAGCAACAAAAAACCCCATGAATGCACACATTTCAACTTAATTCTCTTTGCACATCGAGAAACTGAAACTGAAGCCTACATGCTTCAGGTCCGAGTCTCCAAACCAGAAACGTTTGTAACAACACCGGAAAAAGTCGCTAGATTTGTCGCTAGTTGCTTTTGAAAAAAAAGCAGATAGAGTTACCATAGATGTTGCATTTTGCTTCTGAAGACAGATGTAAGTGAGAAAAGGAATTAAGTTTGATGCTAAACTCGATTAGTTTTTCTTAAAGGAGCTATAGGCTATGATTTACTACCACTACATAGCCAGTGTTAGCATTAGGCAGCTGCTCATTTACAGGTTTTGCCAAGAGCTTTGTAGACTTTACAATGCAAGACTTTATAATACGTTCCCTGAGGAGCTTCTTGTTCACAACGGACTGGAAGCTACAGTGACTCGGTATCGGAAAATGATGATGATGCACTGGAGTTAGCCAATTTGCATGCTAACTTCAATAGGAGAAAAGAAATAAAAGCGAAGCAAGTGGCTTTATTTCCACCTCTGATTTCCAACTCATAATAATGTCTCTTCCAGACTCGTAAATAAACAACTGCTGATGCTAACATTAGATGGGTAGCAGTAATAAAACCCACAAGCTCCTTCAACAGGAAAGCTGCTATAATCTACTGTCTAGTGGAGTTGTTCTTCGTAACTGGAGACAGCATCAGTCATGCATGTTTTCAATTTTGGTTTTAGCCAATAAAGAATAATGAGGAGAGATAAAAGGTTTTGACTAGAGAGTCATTAACATCAGAACTTAATGAATCCAGGCTTTATAGAGGCCTGGGAACCAGATCCAAAACGGTATCAGCAATTAGGACCCAACCCCACCCAGCATAAAGAGACTAATCAACAGTTAATCAATGTAATCTGATAATCAAGTTGAAGAAAAATGCCAAATATTTCTTGCTACTGCTTAGTCATGCAAGATAATAAACTAAACACATCTGGGTTTTGAATCTCAGTTGATCAGATGCAGCACTGTACCAAAGACATTACTTAACCTTGAATTTTTTCCCCACTTTTTTAGGCCGTTTTAGAGATTGTTCATCAATTAAGTTGAGAAAGTGACTGTCACATTAATTGATTCCATCATCTGTTGTCAGATGACAGACTTTCCCTCCGTCCTTTGTGCCTCCCTCTCCAGACTGAGGGAGCGCTCACTTCCAGCTGCTGATGAGGAAACTGACTGACTCATTAATTATCCCGCGATTCATTATCCGTCCAAACTCTCTCCTGTGTTCACCTCTGTAATGAGGAACGCTGTTTATCTGCGAGAATAAAGGTTTAGGACGCAGCGAATGAGTGAGGATGCTGCAGGAATAATGTTTATCAGTCGATCTTTGGTGCATCTCCGGTAGGTTGCTCCAGGATCTTGCAGAACCTGTTGTTGTTCCTCTGAGATTTTCAGAGGTTAGCTCTTGATGTGATCCCACACTCCGAGATCTTGAGATCTTGAGGACTTTGTGGAGGACAGTCCATCTGTTTCTAGTTCTTCTGGTCTCTGGACTTGGTCCTCAAAGGTCCAGTCCCGTTTTTTATTCAGTGGTCAACGGCAGGAGTAAAAAACATTCCCCTTACAAAATGAGACACCACTACTAAACCGTAATATGTCATATGCATCATGTCAGACTGCTGTTGGACTTCAGTTATATTTTGGACATGATCTGCTTTATCAGACATGAAAATATGCAAAAACGTGGGACTGTCACACAAGTCGTCATATACGATGTAATGTTATCAAACTTTAGGAACAGCATACTACAGTATGGATTTTCTTTGAAAACTATTATTATTATTATTATATTAGGCCAATCATTGACCGTTTGCATTGTGTTGCCAGTGACAAGAATAAAAGGTCCGATATGAACGCACCTCAAGTGATCTAAACTAAGTGACTTCTGATCTAAACTTAACATAATGGAGGGGCAGGACTGAGGTGTAGAAGCAGGATTGGATTTTGAGACTCTTGTAAGACTGTCCAACTTTATCGTGTTGGGACACGTTGACGACCTGCTGCAGAGCGAATCTCGGATCGATCCCTAATTCTGATCAAACCTCCAACTCCACTTGCAGACGTGAGGCTGAGAGAAACCTCCACTAAAGCTTCACTCATCCTCGTATCCGACTCATCAGTCCAGAACGGCTGCATCTCCAGGTCGCCCCGTCTTCATGGATAATAAGTGAGACGCTGCTTTTTGTTCCTCTCATCACTGGACTCTCTTTAAAGACGTCTTCTGCCCAGACTTCTCCAGACTGTCGACGCCTGTACCAGGATCCCACTGGTGTCTGGTCTCTGCTGGACGTCTTCTGGCTTTGAAGGGAAGTCGGCTTGATGTCTTTCGTCTGCCGTTTCCTCTCGTTTAGATGCTTTTTAGATCAGACCGTCTTCCACTCTTCCCCTACAGAGCATTTTCTGTTTCACTGAAGGATTTTGGTTTAATCTACACATTAAATTGTCGATAATTAGAACGCGTTTACAAATCCCTGAGGCTGTGTAGGTATGTGGTAAAAACCGGGAATTCAAGATTTGCTCATTTTCTGTCGACAGCCAATGAAATGAACAAGGTATAAACACCCGGCGTGTATGAATATATAAATAAGTGTGATGTCACAGGAAGAGGAAGCTGACCGTTGCCGTGACGACCAGGTTCAAGGACACAGGGGCACACAGGAGTAACTGCTGGATCATGATTAAGGAAAGGGACAGCGACACGTACACGCCGATGGCAGCTCTCCAGAACGTTTACTCAGTGAAGAGTCACTTCATTACCTCATCCCTCTCTCTCTTTATCTGTCCATCTATCCATCCGTCTGTCTGTCTGTCTGTTTGTCTCTCTCTCCATCCGTCCTGCAGGTGTACAGATGTGAGGTCACTAATCACCTGCATGCACACGCAGGCAAAAAAGAGAAAAGACACGAGCTGCAGCCGCCGGGCGCAGCGTGCAGCAGGAAACACTTCATCTCTGCCTCCTCTCCTCTCCTCTCCTCCTGCAGAGCTCTTTCTTTTTTTCTCCCCTTTTCTCCTCTTTTTCATTTGCATTTTCTCATTAAGACCACCCCTCCCTCTCCCCCGCACTCCCTCCTTCTTCATCTCGAGGTGTCACACTGTTGCCGGCGTGAGGTGACGGTCCGGCGCAAGACGCCAATTCAAACCAGAGCATTATCAAGCACACAAATATGTATTGTCAGCACTGTGCATAATCCTGCTGCTACCTTTCCCAACAGGCTCACCTCACCTCGGCGAGGAGGAGGCCCCACCTCCTCCGCCTCCTCCTCCTCCTCCTCGTGAGAGAGCGGCGGTGGCCTCCTCCTGTGTATACATTACACACCACCTCCTCCGTCGGCCAATCAGGAGCCGGAGCAGGGAGGCAGACTTGGAAAGCACATAGTTACAACGGCGGATCTATACGTTGGGCTCTCGGCAGGAGGCGACAGGGACGCAGAGAGGGCCGGGCCGCCGGCCGAGCGAGCGAACGAGCGGGGGCTTTATCCATCTGAGCTGGTCATTACAATGCAGGGCATCCCCGAGTGTGTTTTGGCAGGATGCCAGAGCAAAGGGCCACATGCACACACCTACCTACACACACGCATTCACAAACACAAACAGAAGCAAACAGACACACACACTCCTCACTCGGGGGCTGTAACGCTCTCCACTACTCTCCATTAGATTTAATCACTCAAAGTCTGCGTCGATTCATTGTGCGTTCAAGTGTGTGTGCAGAAGAAAAGGGGAAAAAAAGGGGGTTTGCAGGGGGGTAAAGAGGGATGAAAAGAAAGAGAGAAAGAATAGAGAGAACACACATCTCTTCTTCCTCCTCCTCGTCTTCGTCGTAGTCAGAGGAGACGGAGTGGATTTTTTGAAAAGCTCCTTTTAGAAGAAGCAGAAAGCGATGGCGCTGGCGATGGTGTGTGGGCGTAGGTGACAAGTGAACATGGAAGAAAAGTGTGAAGAGCCATGTGCAGAAAGAGAGAGAGATAGAGAGATGGAGAGATGGAGGCCGCATGGGAGAGACAGAAGAGGAAGAAGAAGAAGAAGAAGAAATGTCATCATCAGTGAGATCAAGGCCTGTGTGTCCGATGGCATTTGCAGGTGCAGGTGTCCGAATGAGGTGTCGCGCTGGTAAAGGTCGGACATTTTGAACTGTGCCAGTACAGCAGGTGAAAAAGGGGGACACAACAAAATCTGGCAACCCCTCCTCCTCCTCCTCCTCCTCCTCCTCCTCCGGTGCAGAGAGATAGAGAGAGAGACGGAGGCAGCCTGTTAAAGAGTTGTAGTTTTCATAAAAAGGTCATTTGACTTGTCCATCAGCCGGCACCACGAAGCGAGGACGGTGGTTACCATGGAGCCGGGAGGAAGAGGAGGAGGAGGAGGGGGAGGAGGAGGAGGGGGTTGTCCCACGGTCATGGCAACCACTATTTCAGAGCTGAGGTTGTCACCATCATCACCACCATCACCTAAAGACATGTGACCAGTTTAGCAGCAGGGCCGTCAGGTAACCTATGGAGACCACACACACACACGCACACACGAACACGCACGCACACATACACTGCTGCAGTCAGAGCCTCAGAGGAATACCAATAGAAAGACTCCCAGACGAGGACACACTCGCCTCAGGTCTGAGTGTAAGACACTAAAACACACACACACACACACATGCACAGACACAGACACACACGGTTTATCTAAATACAACCCCTTCCTCCTCCCTTCTCCTCCTCCTCCTCCTCCTCCCCCCTTCGTCCCCCTCAGGCGCCATGCAGCACTCAGGATGAACCCAGAAATCCTGACGTCTCACGGTGAGGTGTCAGCTCCCCTACACACACACAGACACACACACGCGCACACTGAGCTGGATGGATGGATGGATGGATGGATGCATGGGCATGAGTGGTGAACATGCTGGCAGACAGGTGTGTGTTCAGTGTGTGTTCAGTGTGTGTGTGTGTGTGTGTGTGTGTGTGTGTGTGTGTGTGTGTGTGTGCCTAGGTGAGAGGAGGTGGGTGTGCCTGCTGCTGCTGCTGCTGCAGGAGCGGCTCGTAGTAAAAACACACTGATCTTACCTTTGACTTGACTCTCGTACTCAGCGAGGATTTCTTTGTCCTTCTTGCTTTTGTTTGAGTTTGACATGTCGCCACAGCGCAGGTGACTGACTGACTGATCGGCAGGTAGGCGGCGGGGGGGGGAAAACTGAAGAAGAAGCAAAAAAAAAAAAAAAAAAAGATTTAAAAAATTGATAATATATATATGTAAAAAAAATCCTCCTTGTTTTATTATTTCCCTCCGTGATGTGCACCGCCCGGAGCTTCAGCCGCCAACATGCTCCTTAGATCCATCCAGTGCCGCAACAACACAGCCAGTAGTGGCCCCGCACCTCCACGCTGAGGAGCAGGAGGAGCAGCAGGAGGAGGAGGAGGGTGAGGAAGAGGAGTGGTGGGTGGGAGGGAGGGTTGAGCCGCGCGTGAAAAAGCACGCACCCTCACGGAGAAATAACCCACTCGAGGAGGAGAAGGAGGAGGAGACACGAGAGTTTTTTTCTTCTTCTTCTTAGAGATGATTAGGGGGAAAAGCTGCGGAATTAGCGCAAACATGCGGTCATCATGCACATGCACCGGTCTGCAGGGAGGGGAGGGGAGGGGAGGTGGGGAGGGAGGGAGCACCGGGCACACGCCCACTAGGTAGAAATGCAACGGACCACACACACACACGCGCGCACACACATATGTTTAAAAGAAACACACACACACTCACTTTCATTCACACACACTCAGACTCCGATGTTTGATGTTGCCTCTACCCCCGCCGTAACCTTTCACACAGGCAGACAGACGGACGGGAGAGAGAGAAGGGGGGAGAGGGGGGAGGAGGAGGAGGGGTTCAGCCCTCCGCGCGCGTGGAGATAATACCAATAAAAACGGTGTAAATGAAATGCCGGTGAGGAAACGATGGGTGTGTCCACACAGGGAGCGGAGAGGAGAGGGGAGAGGCGGGAGGGGGCGGGGCCAGGGCCGTGATTGACAGCTGCGGCGACCAGTGAGTCACAGAGCGTCAATGGAAATGAATGAATGAGGCAGAGAGAGAGAGAGAGAGAGATCAACAAATTGTAAAATTAAAGTTTGTGGATTTATAAAGGCTAGCCTATAGATAGTAACATTTTTAACCGGATGTGGTCATTTTAATAAAAATCAAATTACCAAAATTGACAATTCTTGATGTTTATATACCTATTAGCAATGTTATGTCAAATTTGCATTATTTGTATAATTTATCATCACTTTAAACGTTATCTAGTTACATTTTCAATTCAATCTGTTTGTAAACTGTTTTACAAACTGTTTTTCTTAGCATACATGAATAAAAACATTTGTATCTGAATCTATATTTATTTTATGCTGCGTTTGCAATGTTTTTTTTAAAGCACACTCCAAATGAAATTTTTCTTACATCTTTAAAAAGGTGAACAACAGCTAGCTTTTTCATAATGAAAGGACCGTGAATCAGTCAGAATTTTTAAAAATGCAGTAAAAATCTCTTATTCAGCTTTTCACATGTTTCACCCACTGATTTACAGGTTTAATATCTGTTGCAGTACTTTTTCACAGCCCAGTACTGTCTCCTGGAGATATGAAATATATTTTTAATCACTGATTTATTTGATAATTATTTCACTGTTATAGTTTCCTTAAAACCATTATTCAATGTGGATAGGTATTTGCATTAAAAGAAATGCTGTGACATATTCGTCTTCTTCTTTTTCATACTCACCTGTATAGTAGATCTGGACCGAGGCAGGTGTGCGTCTTCCCCTTTTGCATCTTCTCTGCAGTTTTAGTGTCTGCATGGTGACCTGAGACCTGCAGGAGGAAGTGTGGGGGGAAATGTAAATACAGTGGAGAAGCAGAATAAAGCAGGATCAGTCTGTTCACCATGTGCATGCATGTGTGTGTTTATTTCCACCAGGTGGCAGCAGAGCTCGTCTGTTCGCCAACCTGTGGCCAGTCACAAGTCTCTTCTAAACTTTTGCACACAACAGCGACTTCTGCAGGAAGTGATGCTGTCCACCAGGAGATGAAGACATGTTCTTCACGGTGATCAACAATAAGACAAACAAGGTGGAGGAGCTCAGACTGAGCCGGTGTCTGACACGATAACACACCGTGACTGAGCTCGTCTAACAGGGGGTGAAGAACATTGACCTCCACCTCCCTCTTGCAGAGAGAGCACAGCCAGGTTCCTGCATGAACGGAGGAGAAGAGGAAGAAAACGGAAAGAGGATCTTCAAAGCGCTTAAGATTAATATGAGGAGTCAGGAAAGTTGCTAAAGAAATATATAGATATTTTTAAAGTTATGTAAATGTCAGTTTTCTCTTATTAATTTTTAATGCATTAGCCACAGTTAAACTTTTCAAATGGGATGATACCTTCCAAATTGTTCTGGTCCGGCTCTGAGGCCGTAGCCTATCAGTTAATTGAAGAACACAATTACAAGGATTAAACTTGGGAAAAGAGATTTATTTCAAATTAATTTCAGGCAATGATCTTATCAAGAAAGACTCTACAGTGATTCTTAACAAATGAAACTGATGGAAAAAACGTACTGCAGGTGAATTAGAGGATGCTGAAAGGAACACAACAATAGCAGACAATGACCAGGTAGATTCCCTCCAAACAGAAAGGTTAATTTTCATCTTTTTGGTCATTTTGTGACTGTTTTCAGTCGGTTTCTTATCATTTCTGTCTCTTTGTAGTTGTTTTATTGACTTTCCAACATGTAAAGTTCATCATCACTTATAATGAAGAGAACCTCGAGTCTGTACCTGATAGGAAAACCATCTAAAAGCCACGACCTCTCACCTTGGATGACCGCTATTATCTCTATAGTGGGGGCGGGGGCGGTGCTCCCCCCTCCAGCACTTCACCTGATAAGCGTGAATTCCCCCAAAAATACCTTTAATGAGTCTGGACCATTTCCTGGTTTTGCCTGGAGTCCACCAGGATGTCCACAAGGACACATGGGAGGACCCGTCTCCACACCCTGAGAGCCGCTGCTGCTGCTGCTTTCATGGAGACCAGCAGATCGTATCGTAATGTATGGGATGTAATTTGTAAGTTATGCAGCACTGCATACACTAGTCTATGCATCCCATTAAGGAGCAGAGACTTAATAGTCCTGTTTGTTGTATAGTTTCCTGTTGTTCACTCTTATCTGTCCGGGGCAGAAAAACATGAGCCAGGGTCTGAAGACCTGAAATAGAAACGTTCAGGGTTTCTAAATGTCTACGCTGCAGGTCAGTGAGGACACGTCGAGTTTCCTGTTCTTTCTGCTTGTTCAGACTTTATTTAGCTGTAATAGAGATATCAAAAAGGCTCATTCTGTTTTTTTTCTAAATCAAATTGTAGAGAGATTATGTTTGCATGATTCATTCATAATGGGAAAAAAAAGTCTTCTTTCCCCTCCAATCATCAGGAAATTAAAGGATCTTTTCTGTGATAAAGGTGGGAGGACATTCAACAGGACAAAGGCAATATAGACGAAGATAAAAGTCTCTCATTTGGGGGGTGGAGGAAGAGGTAAAGATGCTTGTAGTCAAAACTCAAGAGATATGAAACATAAATTAAAATGGTTCAGAGCGTTCTTTGAATGAACGATTTAATAACATTTTACTTCTTTGTTTGATGGTTTTATTTTCCTCCCAAACGTTGTCCGACATTAGTGGCCCCTGGATGCATCTTTCTCCAGTTTCATACAAAAGTCAAATTTCATACCCAGCCTCAAATTAAACTATTTTTGGCTGTATTTTTTTACTGGAGTGTGCTTGCACCAACAATTAAAGGGAACAAACCTACTGCTAAGACTATAGGGATTATGGCAATGGGCCAATTTGACAAAATGTTGAACTATCCCTTTAAATTTAGAACGTATTATACAGGATGAAAAAGTGAAACCAGTCCGATCGGGTCTGGAGACCATACAAATGAGCAGACTTGCTAATTTGTTCACATGTCCGTACAGTCTGGTCTGCAGTGGGCTGTAATGGAGCCGGTGTCGGTCTCATTGTGAGATTAGTCTCATTCTCACTCGCCACATCTGCTCATTTCCTTTTTCCTCTTCATGCGACCTGCTGATGTTTCCCCTCCCTCCCTCTCTCCCGTCCCGCCTCGTTACTTCCAGAACCTGCCACTGTAAGCTGCTTAACTCCCCCACAAGTTCCCGTACACGACCTTTGACCTGGTTAACTCCAGCCCACACATCTCTCCAGACCGTCTCTCTATCTTTGCAGCTTTGAAAACCTTTCACATCGATAACTTGAGACGACCCGTTAAACATCAATTCTATCTCCAGTCAACAGAAAAGCACACTCCAATCTAAACTGGCCGGGGTTTCATTTTTGAACCTTGAAGGACCGACACTTACACACCCACACAAGAACAAAAAAATCCGAGGCGAGAAAAGTGAAAAGAAAAGTAAAATTGATAGAAAATCTTCAGGCAACATCAACATTTGGCGGCATAACAAAGTGTCAGCACAGGAGCAAGGGCGCAGAAGAGGAAGAAGAAGGAGATGGAGAGAGTTCAAGTTTCTGTTTTTTGGAGTGAAAACAGATCAGGCCTCATGTGCTCTGTCTCCAACTTTCATTCTGTTCGCTGGAAGGGTACTGAAATGACCTTAAAAAACATTTCCAACCATAATTATCTGCTGCTAGCTGTCAGAGCTCAGAGCCGTGGTCGTTTACTCAAGTTTGTTGTGTGTGTGGTGGAGAGGAACATTACGTTTGTGTTACTGAACAGTGTTTTCTACACAGAGCTGCTGCATAAATCATCACTATCACTTACCTGGACAAAGCACAATGTATATATTACACCAAATTAAGCTAATTCCTCCAGACACAGGATGTAGCTGACACAAACAGCTGCAGAGGCACAGATTTTTCAGTCTTTCAACTTTGTTAGCCTGCTCACTTTTCTATTCAAATTACATTAAAAGACTTAACTTTTACATTAAAAGTTTTGATCATCAGGGAAACTCCCAAAACTCCAAAACGCTTTTGTGAACAAGTTGTGGCCTGCACAACCACCATGCTGTGAGATAATAACGGAACGATACGAAACAGAGCCATTTTCGAGGCAAATACAGGGTAAATGCGGAGACTGCTTGCTGAAAAACTGTCCTTGAACGCAACGCGCATCAGCGGTTTTGCATGAATCTACCTCTAAAACAGCTTCATCTTGTAACGTTCCGTTATTACTGTATCTCATAGCGTGGTGGTTGTGCAGGCCACAACTTGTCCACGACAGTGTCCTTGAGTTGTTGGGTTGAGTATTTGATGAGTTTGATGAGGGAAACCAAGAAATTCCCTTAGCCTCCCTAGCGTAGCCCTGAGCAGCTCCGCTCCGCCGTACTGAAAATAGCTTACACCGACAATTAAAGGTAACGAACCTACTGCTATGACTATAGCGATTATGGCAATGGGCCAATTTGCCAAAATGTTGAACTATCCCTTTAAATGTGATAGGAGTCAATTTTCAAACAAGCATCACACTGAAAGTAATAGCCTAGAAATGATGCAAATTAACTATCAAACCCAAAGCTAAAGTTACAGGAGTTTCACTACTTTATTTCTGCTCTGTGATGTTCATTCACCCCCACGCTCTTCTGCAGCTGCACAAGTGGAAATAATATTCATTCTGCCTCATCATTCAATAAAATGAATCACGAATTTCGCCAGTCTTCTTTTTTGCAAATGCCAGACGACATGAGTCAAAGACACGATAAGGGATTTATTTGCTTAATTGAGCTGTTGTAAATTAAAAACTTCGACCTGAGTCTGAAAAAAAATCATTCCTGTGACGATGCTCGATCACGACTCGCCTGCGTAAATGAACTTCATCATCTCAGGGATGATAAAAAAAAAAAATAGAATGAGGGCAAAGCTACTGCTGGCGTTTCTCCTAACAACATAGCTGAAGCTCTCACACGAATTGTACATATCATTTCCACCTGCTGGAAGCTATATGGTTACTATACATTCCTGCTGTCGACCTCAGTGTCAGATTCCTCCATAAATGGGAAACGTGGAAGGAGAAGGATGACCCAGGGAAAGAGATGTAACTCTAACTTATACACAGAAAAACAAAACAGCCGTGATTAATTATTACAACTGGGGCGTTCCAGTATTGCACATCTGTAAACACATTCAACACACATTAATAACACACACACACACACATTGTAAGAAACTGTGTCTGGTATAGATTAGGAGAATAAAACAAAGGCAGGCTTAACAAAAGCTTTGGAAGATGAAGATGGAGCACTGGGAGATATTTATTCTGTGTGAATGTATTAATGTATACAGAAGTGGGGCCAAGGAGGGCCCCCCCCAGAGTCGGTTTGTATCAATACCTCTGCCTCTGTCAGATGACTGACAACAGACGCACAATTTCCACAATGAGACACAAAGCGAGCATGGATGTTTAACAACAAACTGACTATAGAAAAGAGACAGAAAATGACTATAAAGTATAAAAAGAGACATTGTGATTACAATGAGACATATAATGACTTATGGCTACAAAGAGACACAAAACTACGCAGACAGACAAAACAATTACAAAGAGACGCTTAATGACTTGGGAAACAAAACTACCACAATGAGGTGCACTGACTACAAAGAGACAAATAACAACTACAAAGGGACAGATAACATCTCTATATAGTGACTCAAAACAACTACAAAAGGAACAGAGAGACTTCGAAAAGACACAAAATAACTACAAAGAGACACACAATGACTACAAGGATAAACATAAACGCAAAAAGACTGAAAACAACAACAACAAAGAGACACAAAATAACCACAAAGAGACACACTGTGACCGTACAGATACAACAACCAGAAAGACACTGTAAACAACTACGAGGAGACAGAACGTTTCCACAAAAAGACTGAAAATACAGAGATAGGAATCAACAACAAAGAGACACAACGTCCACGAAGAGACTGAAAATGACTCCAGAGAGTTTAAACAACTGCAAAGAGATGCTGTAATGAAACACACAATAAAAGTGTCGAGTGAGACTATAAACAACTCCAACGTGACACCCGACGACGACTACAAAGAGTCTCTTTCTAGGAAACTGTGAAGAGCTTGAAAAACAACTCTGACTGTCCACGGTGTCTGGATTTATTCGTCCTCCTCTCACTCTCACTTTGAACTTTCTGTGAGTTCTTTGCGGCGATTATCGCTCCCCAAGTAATTAACAGCTAAAGTGGTGAAATATGCACCGACACACACACACACATACACACATATTCACAGACACACACTTTGGTTTCAGACCAAAACCTCTGATAGTGATTAGGTGTTTAAAGTCTACTTTGGAGGAACTGCAGGATTTCAGTGCTGGATCTGCACAAAGTCTCATAACTCCTTCACTTGCGCTTCCAGATTACCTGATCTGACATGATCCGTGTTTGATCCTCGTTTTATTACAGTGGCTCCGTGTCAGCGGGCAGACAGCAGCAGCCTCGGGGAAATTTTGTAAACTACCTCCTGCACGCCAACAAAGAGGCTCCTGCTGGAGGGAAGCCTGAGATTCACCGGCTGCACTTTACCTGCACCTGCAGCAGGAGCAACAGGAGCCAATAGCTACTCAAACTGTCAATGCAACGGTGAACCGAAAAGATTGAGGCTCAAAATGACACAAGCAGGCTGTCAGCTTCGCACGATGGGCGGGAAACACTCCTTGGTGAACAGTTAAACAGAGACACAGGTGCTTCGGTGAATGAGCCACAGCGGTCGTTAACCTGCTGTTCATTAAAACCTCACTAACGTGCAAAGAGAGAGTAAGAGGAGGAAAACCAACAGGTCACCAAGAGGCTGGATTGGAAACATAAACCAAAATCCAAATGTGTCAGCACAAACCAGATCACTATCAAAAGTGACTGGATTCCCAGTAAATCAAGAGACCACACATGCAACCGAAGGCCATAACAAACCACAGAGCTGGAAACAAATTATATTAAATTATATTATATTAAAATACTAAAATGAACTCTATGGAATAGCTAATTCGCTAAATAGTCCAAACAAGCAGTCTGTGTATGGTCAACACTGATAATTGGCTATAATAAATTACTCCATGAGAACTTATGTTTATAAAAGTCATGGTATCATTACAATTAAAAAGTACAACACCCCTTGGTGAATCTAAAATATGAAACTTTCTTCCTCTTGCCAGACATTTCTGTTTCCAAAACAGCATATCCTCAGAGAAAGAATTCACTTTACAATGACACAAAACTTTATATTTAAGACGGCCGCCTAAGGTTATTTTTCATTTTTTCGTAATGAAACAACGTGGACAATCAGTTACATAAGTTGCTGCAAGTAGTCGATTAATCCAACCAATGTTTAATTGTCATGTTTATTGTGTCTGTTACATAATTTTCTCATTATAATAATTACATTGCAGTGGAGTCCCAATGTGCTCATGTCGGGCCGGATTTCTCTCCTCTATTTCTTCGTCCCCTCATCAGTCACCTCCATCTTATGTAACAAGCTTCATCATGGCTGTGTTTTAATGGGCCAACATACAGAACATGTTCATCCATTAAGATAACGATCTGTTTACGTGCCTCCATTATTGCCTGACATGTGTATTACTGCATCTCTAATGACTCGTATAATTTATTGCGTTGAATTCATTTGCGCTGCCATACAGTTCACATCGCAATCCGTCTATAATGTTGTGACTAATATGAACTTTGAGGACTTTGTTGACAAATCTCATGAAAAACTCAAAACTAATGAAGTCCCGCTCACTTCTACTGGAAGTTGATTTTCTTGCAAAAGACTATTTTCTATTCTATTCTCCGCTGTCTGTTAAATTATCTCATATTCATTAACTCACTTGGCTATTCATTATTAACTTAAACCTTTATGTTATTTATGTAGACATTAAAAAAAATAATTTCCAAAGTGAATTAAGACCTTTCACTGACTTACCATTATCATGTTGGATTTTAAGTTTTGTGGCCAAATACTTGAATAATTTAGTGCTAATTGATGCATGATGGTGAACATGGTTAACATTTTAACTTTAACTTTCATATTATTGATTTTATGCTGTTAAAGTGACAGTTAGCATTTAGCGAAAAGCTTACTGTGTTGCTAACACTGGTAATTGCCTGTCAGCCTTGTCAGAACATACACTTTTAGAGCTGCTAACGTTGATAAATAATAAATGTGTTTGGACTATTTATTCCTGGTAATGCATGAAATCACGTATAGCTAGTAAACAGAGAGTAGCTTGGCCTAAATAATGTGATAATGTGCATGCGTGCTAACGTTAAAAATCTGGTCTCAGCCAAAAAATTATTGAGGTTTCTAGACGTGTCCCGATCAAACAAACGTTATTTTGTTGAACAGAACTAGGCTAATGGTTTATCCCTGTCTCTAGTCTTAATGCAAAGTTAAGCCAACAGTGTCCTGGCTGTTTGTTCATATTAACTGTGCAGACATTAAAGTTTTTCATCTAACTTTTGGAAAATGAATCAAAATTGCAAGATTTCCAAACTATTTCTACAGGGAAAGATAACTCATGGAGATACGTTTTTCTAATGGCTTATGAATTCCACTTTTAGTATCAGTGTATCTGAGTTCAGCACAAACTCTTCTGCATTATGCAGAGCACTCGCTGTATAAACAGACCTGAGCTGGAGGAGATTATTGTGGCTCTGCTCAAACAAACACAACAGAGAGGATTGGCCCTCAGGCAAGAGCATCCTGAAACAGACAAACACGCAAACACAGGCAGCACATAGGTTCAAGGCCAGCGATGAGTGTTGTTTTATGTGTGGGTGGTATATTATCTTATTTGTCGGGGGCCAATTTGCTGCAGGCTCGATATCTAAATGCTCAATTAGAGTCATTTATCATCAACACACAATCTCAAAGACACACAACATATAGCCTGTGTTTGTTTCTGGGCTTTGCTTAAAAAAACAAGCCAACCATATGAGAGCCAATTGTCTTGGGTAAAAAAAAATCCCACATGTTGAAGAAAAAGATCACTGTACAGTGGCCCTGAGGTGCAAATTTAAATGGCACTATAGAAAAAAGCCACTTATAAAACAAATTAACAAATGGTAAACACTGACATAAAAAAAAGAAAATCAATTTAATTTCAACAACACAAATGAGATGAGTCAGTATCACATTACAAAACAAGAGGCCAGCAACATGACATAATAACTGTATTTGCATCTATTTAGTTTTGTCCTGTTTTGTTCACTCGCTCGTCATATCTGACTTGTTGCAGTAATTTGTTTTGTGTAAAATTAATATTTTTCCGGAGAGTTTCTTCCCCTGGGGAGCCACCAGATGGGCTCCAGCTTCTGAAGAAAGAGGAGACATTGAATGGTGATACTAGATGAAAACACTAAACCACCAAAAGGCAACGCATGATCTCTCTTTTTCCGATTTGTTGATTCTGATACTGATCAGTTTCTTTATATATTCAGCATCTGCAAAATAAATCCTGTCCAGAATTAGTTTTTGTTTATGTCCATCTTTGTGTCGTTCTGTGTAGAATCTACATCAGCAGCAGTAGGTACAGAGCGCAACCTGCATCTTTGATCATTACACATAATATTCTGTGTATTTTCCTGTTGTATTTACTCTAATGTCTGTGCAGATGAGTGCTGTAGCTTTGGGCAGCACTCAGGAAGCCTCTCTTCATCAAGTGTGTAAACAAAATATGGAAATTCAGGTGCATTATTTGAACCGACAACCTCTTAGGTTACTGATTCATCTGCAGAATGTCTTTAAAAAAAGAAAAGAAACTACAGACACACAACAGCTGCAAAGAGAGATACGTGCCGTAACCTACACAAAAGGCACAATTATGAACCACAAAGAGACACAAAATGGAGAGGAGACAGAAAATGACTGCAGAGATGCAAAAGACTGAAATGTGAAACAACTAAAGATAGCTAGCCTATAAAAGACACAAAATGAACACAAACAGACAAATTTACTGCAAAGAGACAGTTTTATTTGAAAAGAAAGCTAAACAACAGATACATCACGAACAAAATCACAACAAAAAAGATACTACATGACTACACAAATGCAAATGACAACAAAGATAAACCACAAAGAGATGCCACACAGATGCAATTTACTACAAATCAACTATAAAGAGACACAAAATGTCCACAAGAAGACTGAATACAACAAAAAGACAGAAATTGTGTGTCATTTTCTGTTATGTCACACACTCTGTCCATGTGAGTGTTTTGTTTTCCATTTCCAGGTGTGATGCTCTTTGCAGGTGAAAGTTTGACACTTCATCATGCCCTCATTTTTATTGCACGAGATTCCTATGAGATTCTATTTCCTGAGGGCTTTACTGTCCTAAAAGCGATTTCACAGGAGGAGGAGAAAACACGTCTGAGAGAAACACTGAGCAGCTGCTACAAATTGCACAAAGCACCAACGCACGAACTGAACCACTGCAGCCAAAATGTGCTTATCTGAATATTAAAAATGAAGTAAAACACCATCAAAATGAATATGATCTCAAGCCCAATCCAAGCATTTTTTCCTTTGATTTCATCTTTCATCAACTTGACTTGTACATGAAAATTGAGGATATCAATCATGTTTGCTTATCTGATAGATGGAAACATGCTAACACCAACATGTGGGTCTATTTGGAGATTCTCTGACGCGTTTTGCTGTTGATTTATGGATGTTTATCGTCTTTCTCTTTTTGCATTGTCCTGCTGAATGTCAACATTTATTACACATAAACCCCGCCCTCTCATTTATCAGTGCTTAAACTGCTTTCTGGGACTATGAGTTAAATCTGGAGTCAATCCTGTCCCTGTTGGAGGGGTTTACACAGTCTTTTGACAAATACAAATATCCCCAAAAACAGTTTCATCCTCTTTTGCACAGTAATCATTTTCAAAACTGTGTCAGTTCCCAGCAACTGTTTCTCATGAGCTACAAAGACAAGACATGCCCTCTCACGTGCCCTCTGGGATCAACACACATTTATAAATCATGACAGCATCCAAAGACAGGAAAAAGACGCAATGGAATCACCCTGTCCGCCATCTTTAAACGACTTTCCCTTATTCCCCGGTGAATAAAAACAGTCGAGGTGGGACCAGCTACTACAGAAAAATGGGGTTAAACTTAACCAGAACGTGACGGGCGGTGGGAGAGGACTTTGACATATGGGGAACAGGACGTGACAGAGTGACCCCTGACCCCAAAAAGGCCCCTGATGTTCCAGATGTAAACATCCCTTGCCACAGCCTATTCCATAGCACTGGTTTTTGTATCATTAATGCACAGGAAAAACAGATAACATACACACACATGCAGAAAACACGTAAGAAACAAGCTGACAAACATTGGACAGGTTCCAACTCAGCCTGGGAAAATAAATGTTGCTCATGTAAATGAAAATGAACGATATGTACGAACCCAGTGAGGCTAAGCAGGGGCTTTTGAAAAGAAGGACAAATATTTGAACAACTGGTCACAGCCTTCAGAATCTGCAAACCTCACAGTTCCCAAAGGCCTGTGAGTTAAAGGTGTGAAATAAATAAGTATTCAACCCAGCATTGTTGGATATAAATAAATTACTCAACCGCAAGGTGTCCTCTGGCTTCTCAGGGATCTTGTTTGGATGTAACCAAAAGGAGACGAAATTTACTTTGGAGACAACAAAAGGACTCTGAGTCACAAAATTGGACAAAAAAAGGACAATAAGAGGCAGGAAATCACCTTGTTTCAAAATAACTATTGGAACATAAAAACTGACCAAAATCAGACATTTAAATAGCTACAAAATTACTAAAAATCTAATTCAAAATACTCAAAATAATCAGAAAGAGACCACGAAAGGACAAAAAACAAGTACATGAAATGGAAAATGACTGTAAAGACACTTGAAATGGCCTTACAGATATAGAAAAGCACCAAAGACATAGTACAGGGATGAAAAACCACCATAATCATCAGTTGTTTTTGTCAGTTTCCACAGTAATTTTTGATATTTTACGTTCAGGCATCTTTATGAAACAGCCCTGAAACACAATTATCTTTGAAAACACAGGGTCGACTCTGGTTAAGCAAAAACAATGTGATTAGGTTTGTTGAAGAGAACTGATAAAAGGCTGGAGTGGTGGTGCAGGACAAGTGGAGAACAAGCAGCATTTCTGATTATTTTTATCCATCCATCCATTTTCTGCACCCACTTATCCGGTGCGGGGTCAAACCGGGGGTCTGGGGCCCGGCATTCAGAGCGGAGCATTGTTTTTGTCGGCACTATCGCTGTGTTAAAGGAGAATTAGTTCAGGATAAGTGACCGAAACCCCTCCTCCTCTCTCACTGCCACACTTGTTGAAAATATAATAAACAGCCCTTCTCCCACATTCCTGTATTCCCACAGCAGGGATTACACGGGGGCAGTCTGGGCATGTGAGTGTGAAATCTACTAAAGCCAAACCACGGCCCTCCAGCCTCACAGGTTTCCAAGTCGGAAAGAAGACATTTTCTGAAATCAGGTCACTCCAGGAACAGAATAAACAAACCCTAATTTATGTGTCAGGGTTGTGATAATATACATTTGACAGAGTTATTAAAATTCCTGCATTGCGTGTCAATCAGGAGGTGGGTTTTAGTGGGTGAAATTTGGTTCAGTTTTTCATGGTCTCCTCTGGATGAACTGTAAGAACTTTGACAACTTTTCCTGCAGCTCCGTCGTCTGGTCAACGTTTTGCTTTGTCCGAAATGTATGACCAAATACCTGCAAAAATAATAACATTTTGTGTTAGTGCTAATTGTCGACACACTTAGAGGCATTTACCTTTACAAGAGGATTTGTGCATATAAAGTAAACATCCAAAAATCTAACTTTAAATCATGGGGGAACTGAAAATTATCAATTTTTAAAGTTTTCTTCAGACAACACTGAAAACCAAAGCTGCTATTGCATACTCTTAGTATCTCAAAAAGACCTGGACAAATGAGAATATGCACAGGCCCATACTCTTAATAGCGAAAAACATGACCTCAAAAGTAAATACCAGAACCTACCTATTACAATTAAGTCTTTTCCTCCTGGTGGCTTTTATTTCTTCATGTTGGTTTCCAAATACACATGTATGTTGGTGTTAGCATGTGTCCATCTCTCCGATTTGCCAAAAACATTCTTGACTTTGACCATTCTTGTACAAAAGTCAAATAAAACACTAAGGCTGATGAGAAGAAAAACTAAGAAGGAAATGACTCAAAAGATCCACATCGTCCACTCTGGATAGTCGGTTCAGTGAGTTCAAAGGAAAACAGAGGATAATTGTGACTGCAATTATCACTGTGAGAGTGAGAAATTACCCACATTGATGCTCTGGATAGGATTCAAATTACCAATCTGCACAGGTATAGCCTTCCATCCCCTGAGGTGTCTTCAAAAGAACTGAAGAACGTGTTCAAGTATCTGCAACGAATTGATTCAACGGACAATGTTCACCGTGACACCCTGCAGCTCTTATATATTTATAGATATATGAAAATCAATTGACAATTGATCTCAACTGTAACCTCAGATCTGTACTGTCCCTAATTTTCTTCTCCCTGAGCACTGGCACCAGTTCAACAATCCCACATACAGACCCAGTGAACCCAGTAAAAGTCCAACATTTTCCCCACTCTCATCATCTCCTGCTTCCTCAAATCAAATTGTCACTGTGTTAATTAACCCAGGCTCATGATTAGTCTTCAACACATGGATTAATTTGAATTAAATTACATTTCCCCATCCTAAATGAATGAAGCTGGGAAAGAAAAAAAAACAGACATATGGGTGAACCATTTTAGACCACAGACAATTCACAGCAGGACATCTGGATCAAAACGCCCGGATCACATCTTCTGGGAACTAAAGTTGACCATAGAGCATTAACAACCCCTTTATAAAAGCCTACATTTAAACTGTCAGGATTGAGAGGCCTAAAAGGCTTCATCTTGACTTCCCAAGCTGCTACTGACCCAGATGTAACACAGAAGACGCTAGAAAACAGTTTTCCTGGCATGTCATCTTGCATGAATTTAATTGGCAAAATCATTTTCTGTGAACATTGCACTGCGCTGTGGCAAAACTTATGCCGGATTCAACTTTCTGTCCCTCTTTGTCTCCATGAGGTGAACCCATTAAGTGGATTACAGCTTGGCAGAGATCAGAGCTGATCAGTTTGGACAGATCTCACCGTGAAACAGCTGATCAGACTAACCTCCTATCATCCTCTCAGCACGGCCAACTGCACAGATACAGTCTTAACGACCTTTTATGTCTGACAGTTGAACACATCGCAGGAGCACAACGTGAATTTGGACTGTACATGAACGCACACATGACATGAAGCTCACAGGACTGAATGTTCCCCGTGCTGACTGTCACAATATAATCTAACAGCTCCTATAGATAGTGACGTTAATTAGAGTAGTGTATATTTATCTCTCTGAAATAGCACACACATACCAGCTGTGATTGACTTATTAACCTCGTCTGCTGCTTGTAGGAAAGAGCATCCCAAAATATACAGATGTACAAGTTATGCCGTCATGATACGAGGGGAGTATTATAGAAAACATAAACATGGTAAAGCCTCTTGGTCAAACCCACACACTAATAATATACATTGTTTATTTTGAAAAAAAGGCATTCATTAATGTGCACTGTCCTCAAACAAATAAACAATAAATAATACAAAAGTACACTCCAGAAGAAGTCTAAACTTAAAATACCTAGAACTAATGGTTTAGGCTATACTGCTAACTACCTAAAACTTAAAGATAAATTACTACAATAGCTACCTAAGGGGCAAAGCTTGCTAAAATTAATGAATCATTGTTTAATACAACCAGCTAAGGGACTCAGATAACTTGATCAGTCAATGAAATAGGGTAACAAAAATCAAAGCTAGCTAAAATTGACAGATAAATTGATTAAAATATCTAACTAAAGAACAGAGCTAGCTAAATCTGATGGATGGCGATTTAAAAAAAAAAAAACAACGTACCTGTTAAGTACTTACCTGTTGCATGTAGGTAAATTATTACAAAAAGCTAGCTTAAATTTTTATAAATAAATATTTTTTTTTTACCACTTTTTTTTTTATTTTACCATTTTTTTCTAGAAATTTTTTACTTTTTATTTTGAACATTTTTTATGAGAAATTTTACCACCTTTTTTGGAGAAAACTTTTACTTTTTTTATTTATTTTTTTTACTTTTTTTTGGAGAATTTTTTACCAATTCTTCCTAGAAATGTTTAAATGTTTTTGGAGAAATTGGACCACTTTTTTCCGGAAATTTCTCTCTTGGTCTAATGGGGGTCCGTGGTCTAATTTGTGTCAATTTAGGGGTCCTTGATGTACAAAAGGTTGAGAACCAATGGATTACAATATTGTTCCAATATCCACTTGGAATTAGGTTACAAATTCTTTCATGCTAATTTATGTGAAACTTGACAACCGGTTCAACTGTGACCTAGAACGACCCAAACACTGAAACCTGGAAACACCTCTGTTAGACTTTAGACGTCACGTCAGAGGATTATTCAAAGTTGACGCACTTGGACGGACCATCAGCCGTGGAGCCTCATTCAGAAACAGAATGTTTTTCACTGCATTGACCGTTTCATGACTTTAATTAAAAGGCTGTGCTAGAGCCAGATAAAAGTGCCAATACTCAAACCTCATTTCTTTCTCATCAGCTGCCAACTTATCACTCGAGTTCAGGCCTTCAGTGATGCTAGAAGGGTATCATGTAATAATGTCTCGTGTGTTCGTCAGACATGCTGTGTATTCCTGAGCTTCTATCTTTGTGAGGACACGTTGTCAGTTCCTCACTTCATCAAAGGCCTTTAACTTCTCTAGGAGCAAGGTTTTAGTAAAGGTTAAGTTACGTTTTGAGGTCCTCACGTATCCTGTAGGCTATGTTCACTGTTTGAGTTTAACTAAAGCTGAAGTCTATAGTGTTTCCAAAATATCACGAGTGCCACATGTGAATCCTCTAAATGTAAGTGTCTGAGTTTGTTGTTGCAGCAACACACAGAACGGAACAAAACCTGTCAAAACCTGTCAGTAAAACTTAATTCTAAGTTATTATGACTATTACAGCGGCAGCACTCACATTACAAAATGTCTTCCCGGTTTCAAAACTATCTCTTGATGCTGTTGGAGACATTTAATTTACTGAATTACTAAACATAGTGATTGCTTTTTGTAAGATTTCTACAGTAGTATATGCAATCAAAGCCCTTTAATAACGACCTGGGGTTTGGCTGTTGACATTTCAGGCTGGTAAATTTGCAACAATACAATACTTTTAATTCAACCTCTGGTTCTGAGTTATCAGCGTATGAAAGAAACTGGATGTTGCCTTGTTTTCTTTTCAAAAGCAATTAAAAATTGTATTTTATGCCTTCTAGGAATAATTTCAATCAAAAGAGCTCCAACACTTTCCACATAGTTTTGAACGGTACACCAGGTTTCGTGTACAGACGCTGTTGAAATTATTGATTTTAAAAACAATAAAACAATGGCAATAGATAATGGTTTTATAATAACAAAGCTCTAGATGCAGTCTAATCTAATAGTCCTGCAATACATCCTACTATTATTGTAATGTTGTAATGTTGAAACTGTTTTACAGAGGTGTTAAAGCAGCATTGTAGGACTGCCTTGGTTTTGGCTGTAATAAAAAGCCAACTGGACTTGATTCTAATTGGCCCAGAGATACAGTAACTCAAATCCTGCAAATCAGGCTACTTTGCAGCATTTTAGTGTGTGTTATAGAATATACATATACCTAATATTCACAAATTTATTCAACAGTTGCCCTTTAACTCATATTCATTCCCAAAACACCCTGAGAGATATTATTCTTATCTGAAGCCAATGTGTTTTTCAAACAAAAGTCCTAGTGGCAGAGTAATGTGACCTTTATACTCACAAGCTGCAGCGAAATGCAATGAATGAAATATGTGACAAAAATGAAGCCACTGCTGTGAGTCTTAATGTGAGGTTTGAGGGGTCTCAGCGGGGGATAAAATGGTCCTGCAGCAAAAAAAAGCAAAAAGGAAAATGGAATTATGGCTAAAAGGCGACACATGATTGGTTTCATTAATGACTTGTCGTCACAAATACAAGAATTTATATTTAGACCAGACTTGGCAGACGTCTGGAGACAAACAAAACCCATCCATAAAATTATATTACACTGGGGTATGGAGTTAAATGATTTATGTATTTATTCAACGATTTCACTTTAAGACACCACAGAGGCGCACAAACATTAGTGCGAAATAATAAATAAAACATGTCTGGGAAAATTCGAAAACACTAAAATAAATTTTGCGTAAACTGAAAACATTTTAGAACAGCTTTTTTTGCAGCTTTGATCGTGAGTTATTGTGGTATCAGACATTAGAAAAAGTGGCAAGATCTCCAACTAAGTTCAACATGAAAGCCTGTCATGTACATCTTATATACTGTAGTAGCCTATTTGTCCTTACAGGTAAGTTTAAGAAGTGATATGTCCTACTGCAAACTTTCCAATTTAAATAAAGGAGAATGATTAGTCTTCATATCATTTGGGATGTGGATGTCAAGGTTTAATGGTGCCATTTGAGTAATTACTGAACAAAACCAACAACAGCTTCCCTGTTAGCTCAAGAGACCTGGATTTTATATTACCCTTGAAACTGCAGAAACCCCAGTATTAATATCAGACAGCTGCACCGATACTGTTGGAAGCTGTTTACTGAAGTCTTTGTTGTATATTTAAAGTTTCAGTTGGGAGTTGGAGGCAGCTGATAGAGGAACTGGCTGGTGGCTGTAGATGTGTCACGATTATAATTCTTTACAGAAAGAAATCGAACAGGCATACAGAGTCTTTGTTCACGATCCCATGTGTCTGATCAATAAATCTGATTAATTCTTGTCACAGTTGACAATTGTCTAACAAAGTTGGCGGAACTAATAACTTTAGAGCAAAAACCCAAAGCTGCATGAATTCTACCTTCATATTTCCTCACCCATACTGTGCAATAAGTGTCATATAATCATTACTGTATGGATGTATGGAGATGTACGGAGTTCAGATGCAGTGACCCAACAAACAAGCTGAGCTCATGGTTTGCGTTTCTGTCTCTTTGTTTGCTCAGCGTCTCTCCCTCCATCTCATTTGTGACCTCTTGACCCCAACGCAGTATTGTGAGAAAGCTGTTCAAGATATTTTCTCTCCGTGTAAGCTTTTTGCACTGGTGGAAGAAATGCAGGAATCCTACCACAACTATCAAGGCAAACAAAAATTCTCATATAGCCTTGCAGCCTAGCAGTGATTACCCTTATTAGAAGGCGAAAATAAAAAGCACTCTTGCAGCCCTTCAGTACGAATCAAAATGATGACAAAGACATGACCAATGGACTGATTCACTGCTGTAGAAAGGAATGGAGGGAAACAAAAGCCACATTCCAGCTCTAGGAGTCGCATCATGTGGATGCTGCATTTGAAGATCGATTGCCTCAGGGCGGAATGACAAGGCTGTATCATTTCAAAGACGTCTTGAAATGTTGACAAGAAATGCAACAATATTTTCCTTTCCTGGTTGGTCCAACCCATCACAAGGTTCATTGTGCACCAGTAATGAAAGCAAACACCGACAGAGAGACACTTTCGAATGCAAGCGTTGGGTTTCGGCTCAATTCAACAGCTGACGGACATTTTCTGTTAGTGACAGGCACTGTACTTTGCAATGGAACAGTAGAGGTGGGTACAGTCGGTGAAGGAAAGTGAAAATTCTTCAGCAAGTCAGATTGCATCATTTTTCGTTCAGCCGTTGGGGTCCACGATAGCTGCGCCTTCAAAAACCATATCCTTTAAGGAGCCCAACCTGTCTGAATGAATCTTGGGAGAGCTTGGGTCATGAAGGATCTGTCCATTTGATTGGCCAGGGAAGGTGTTGCATTGAAAGGAGCAGGGTTAAGTGTAGTAAGCAGCCCTGTAAATGTTGCAGCCCATGAATTATATCTATTTGCCATTTACTGCTGAGCAGGTAGTAGACGGTGGATTTTTGCAGCTGTTTTTCAAATTGTGTCCAGAGAGATAAACACCATAAAGCTGTGTAAAGCCGAGGGGAAGCTGCAGATTCAGTTGATAATTCTCTGCAGGTTCATCACATCCCGTCCTTTTGTGCACCGATGGAACAAAATATCAGTTAAAGCCGTTTTAAATGAGAGACAATTATTAACACAGACAGGCACACAACAAGTTGTGTAACCATTGACCAAACTGCGACAGCAAGTCCAGACAAACTCTGCAGGAACCAGTTTAACTTCAGTACAGTTTGTCTAAGTGGTGGGAGACGTCCATCACAGGCTTCTCATATCCGTTCTCACTCTCACTGCTGTATTTCTTCTCTCTCTTTCTCTGCCCTTTCTGGCTTTTCACATTTTGCCCCGAGGACTGTTGTTGATTTAGTGTTGAATTACTACAGTATTGAACTACCCAGACTGGACCCTGGGAGATAATAGAGAAGCCCAGCAGACTGATTGGGATAATTTATACTTGATAGTAAAGTGGTAAACTCAGGGGGGCAATACGGGGGAATTTATTTACAGTCTTGTTGCAGCAAATGGCCACATCTGTGAGTCCTCTTTGTGCTGAAGATCAATACCAATGATCCAGCAGGAACAAAGGCTGATATTTCTGGCTCAGAAAATAAAACACACAATGTATTTTGGAACGAAAACTACCACCCTAATGATGATTAAAGTCACTCATCACCTGCGGACATCAATGAACGCACACACATGATTAAGCTGCAGCAGAAAGGTGGTTAAGTGTTGAAAGCGTGGGCCGAGAAAATGTTGGTTTGTTGTAATAATTCAGAAAATGTCCACATTCTTACTATCATCACCAGCCCCGAGCTCGTGTTTGCTAGAAATAAAAAGAGGAGTAAAACCTGAAAGAGTGGAATTGTTGGAGGATGACTCAGACATGAAAAGTCAAGATTATTGCTAAAGCCTTAGGGAAGCACCATGTGTTAAAGGGCCAACGAGGAGTTTCTATTCGGTTATAAAACAGTCTCACGTTAATGTGGATGAATCTACGCTACCCGCACTTGTTAATGGCTCCATTTTCGATCAATATATCGTTTTGTCTCTATCATTATTTTGTTATTATTAGTGGTGGCGGAAATGCTGGTCGAGCCGACCAGCACTTATTGCTTTCGGTTTCGCGGACGCAAATGAGAATAACGGCGATTCGGGCGGCGTTATGGTCGGAATTACGACGGTAACTGAACCTCTTTGAACCTCTGACTTTAATCCTTGATGAATGAAAACATGAGTCCGTCTTGCGCCGGTGGAGGAATTCTACGGTGCGCGCGGAGGCAGCGTGAAAACACTTCGCTTCTCCAAAACTCCTCGTTGTCCCTTTAACTCAGGAGGGAAAGGTTGGAGATCCTATCTCATAATCCATTAATTGTCTTTGGAGGTCTGGTTCCTGCAGTACGAGTGATCAAAGTCACAACATTTGGCTCCTCCTTGGAGATCCTGAGGTGTTCCTGGTCTACTCTACCTTTTGAGGCCCCCTACAGTACCAGGTGAATATTTGTGGTGGTCCTCCAGTGGAGGGCGCCCCACAGCACCAACTCAGCTGGTGCTTTTTGACTCAATGGACTGCTACCCTACTTTGAGTTCCCTCCAAAATATCAGAGCCCCATAATTTTTCCCTGATGAAACCCAGGAGGAGCCCAGTGATCTCATTCTTTTGGTCACTACACAGAGCTCATGTCCATAGTTGACATTCAGGATCAGGAACAAGGCTAGAGAAGCTAATTGAGTTGACAACAGTTGGGTATAACACCCTTGATCTGTCTGTCGATCTCCAACAACAATACAAGATACTCAATCTTCTTGATTTGAGGCGTTAACTCCATCCTGACCCAAAGAGAACAATCTAACATTTTCCAACAGAACCATAGTCTCACTCTTAAAGGTGTTGTACTGTACCTCATCCCACAACTAATGTCACTGCAGATGGTACAGGAGAGCTGGTCAGCTAAGAGTTGGAAGCATTTTTTGTAGCTTCTACTTGTTGACATTTGGTAAAATTCACATTTCTTGGTGACATCATATCAATTGACAACAATTGCTACTGTGATACCGCAGATGTTTCACAGAGAAGTTCTGCAGCAGCATATCATTTTCTGTTTCTACATGTCCATGTTTCATGTTGTATTGAGTTATGAATGTTAAGATAAATGTCTTGTGTTGGGTTTATGCAAGGACACGGACCAAACTTAGAGTAAAATAAATGTAGTCCTCTTACTTTTAGTGACTTAACCCTTTAGAAAAGAGTAAATCAAAGTGTTTCTGTAATTAAATACCTGCAGATAACATGTGTTTTTCCATGTGTAGCAGCATCTCAGCTCTTATCAGTCTCTACACCGGCCTGGGTTATGTATCATTATTATGCGAGTCTGACAGGTTTCATAATCACACTGTAATAAATCTATAGCTCCTGACAGCCCTGACCATTACCCACCATTGTTAAACCACAACATTATGTAATGGTCTACATCAGCAGCTGGCTCTGCCTCTGCACAACAACTTGACATGAAAAACAGAATCAGCCTCTGTGACTTCCAGATCCCTCTCTCCACTCACTCTCCTTGCATATAGATTGAACATTAAGATACTAAGTTGTGGCCTTGTATGGCATCGAGTGCTGGAAATTACAGCGTGCTTGACTCCGGTGTCTGAGGATGAAACTGGAACAAAGCGGTGGAAGAGAATACAAGGTCTCGTGAGGCGGCGACAAATGTTTTTGTTCTCACTTAGCATTAGGAAATAGGTGCAGGAAGTTTTTATGAACAAATGATTAAAGTATTGCAATTGTTCTGGTGTCCTGTTTTCATTGTCAGTGTACAGGAAATGGAAACAAGACAACTACAAGGTTTAATTCTAATGTGGAAAAAGCAATAAGAAAACTTTGGAAATAAAAATAATTCACGAAGTTGCACATTAACTGTTGTAATAGAATGAGTTGCACTGTGGGTTTTCAATATGACTCAGCAAAATAAAGTATGCTGGCAGTTTCTGTCTGCTAACTGCAATTAGATGTACAGTACAGATAACTATAAATTAATTACACGGATAATGAATTCAACTTTAAAATCTAAATGCTTCTCAGGAAAGTTTTTATGCTTTCTCAGTTGGCTTATGGATGTTTGTTATTAAAATTATTTCTCAAAATATAGAAAGGACCAACTAAAACTATTTTCTTACTTTAAAAAAAAGAAAAGAAAGAACCCAATATGGATGGTTAGAAAATTAAACATTCATTGTGCTCGCCAATAATTTAACAGACATTGATATTCAGTTGGACATAGATACAGACAGACAGAACAATAGACTCCACGGGGATGGCTGGAGAGTTGAAGTGGAGTCAAAGATGCTGCGTGGGGTGAATTTGAATCAAAAATAATTCCTTCTCACCGTCATAACTCAAATATAAAACACATATTGATTGGTTTGGAGTGACTTATGCTTCCTTAGGACATCGTTACCTCTGACGGACATCACTAATAAACGTCTCGACAGAATAGAACTTGCCTGAGAAAGTTTTAATCCGTTTCAGATAGTTAGTTTGAGTTTAGAGTTTTCTAATCATCACAACTAATGTGTAGCTGGGATTACAACAGCCTATTAATTGATATTCTGAAGGGTCTTCCTCAGACCTTCATATTGTTAGTGTTATTCTGAGAAACATTTTAACATTCTTCGAGGTTTACACTGAAAAAATGACTTAAAAACAGATGAAAATTGCTCTGGACAGGATTCAAATTACAGCAGGACCAGTGAGTTCACGGGAAAAAACAACTGTGACTGCAGTTATTCCTGGAGTGCAGGTTGAATATTACCTCCATACGTGCTCCAGACTGAATCAAAACCACTGAGCAGTGCAGGTACAGTAATAACATCGCTCCACCTCCTCTATAGGGACATGAGGCCGGTTTGAATGGAGCTTTAGAGCTTTAGAAAGTTTTTTGTGATTCTGTTCATGCTAAACTCTTTGAGTTGGATCCAATTTACGCAAACACAAACAACAGAAGTATGCATTAATCGTCCATCAGGTTTGTTGTGACGTTTGTTTTGACTTTAAGGAATTTGCTGAGGCGAAGGAAAGAAGATAAGACAGTGTGAAGAATGGGGAGAGGAGAGGACACCAGCAGGTTGTTGTTGTTGTTGTTGTTGTATTGTGAAACCCTTGTGGGAAGTTTCTGAGAAGAAGCTGCAACTTTGAAACTTTTGTGCGTCTTCCCGCGGGAGTTTTCCACTGGTGTCTCAGTTTGTTTTCTTATCCGGCGCTGAGAAAACAAGCGCTGTGTCTGAGGTTATCAGGTTATCGCCACATAAACACATTATGCTCCACAGGCTACACTTAAGCCCCTCCCCCTCCTCTTACGCACACAGACGTTGTGTCATGGTCAGAATGAATGGAGGGTTACATCTACAGTACATTCACGTGCAGGGAGGGGGTTGTGGTGGTAATTAAATGCTAATTAGATGTATCCAAGGAAATGTTTCTCTGGATATTATGAGTTGATTCATCAATAAACTGACAGAGAAATAAAAATGTGTTTGAGTTTCCTGGTTCCAGCCTTTTAAATGTGAGGATCTGTGAGTTAACATTTTTTATTTTTAGACATTTTCTTGGATGAGCATTGCCCAGCACATTTTCAGCTAAAGTTTTCCTGACATTTAAACTAATGAGCTTCTTGAGGAAAAACAGCAGATCAAACAGATGGCAGTGAGGGAAGAGGGGGGTTGTGGGTAATGTATCTTCAGCTCCTCTTTCCTAAAAATGCTCTTTTCTGCTTTGGCTCCTGCAGCAGTGTGACCTGTGACTCATACAGACTCACAACAGGAAGTGAATGTTATCCTAAAACGCTGCAGATGCCACAGACACCGTTACCTTACATTAATAATAAAGTACGACTCTGTGTGTGCGAAGCAGATTCAGCATTTTATTTATCTGAATCTGCACCAATTTGTTCAAACTCATAGATCTACACCGTTAATGTGTCGGATTTATTCTCCCTGAGGAACCGATGCAACTGTCAGAGAGTGACATATTGCAATGTTTTGGAAAGAACCGGTAATAAAAACAGTCCTGGATCTGTATCTTTAGCTGGACCTGCACCAAACTTTACTGGGTTCGTCCGTCATGAATAAACATCTGTAAATAAAAGGACAACTCAGAACTTTCCTGAGAATCTTCAAGTTTTCTGTGAATCCATAAGTTCACCATAAACAGATAGGAGCTGCTAACAGCCAATTTGACCACTTTTAATGATGCAAAATTGGTGAAAATTACACTGAACTACTTAATATTTGTTGTTCAGATCACTCTGTCATTAGCTGCTGCTTATTGGGGTGGAATATTATAAAATTAACTTTTATGTTGGTTCGTATAAACTTCTTCTGTTGTGATAGAGGATTTTCAAAGTAAATTAACCCAAGAGTCAATCTGAAATGATCTGAAATGATTAGCAAATCAATCATGGGCAGAAAATTAATTTCATGCATTCCTTATCAGTGTTTTTCAATCAAAAACACACAAAAAAGATAAGAATATTCTTCTCTCTGGTCTGTTTTTAGGGTTTTGACAGTTGTTTGGACCAAACAAGACATTTAAACACGTCACCTTGGAAACTGTGTTAAGGTTGAAATGTTAATTGTTAATTCTCCTCAATTTTGGCCTTTAACGATTTTCGTTTTTATTTCAATTCTGGGTAAAATCGCCCTCCAGTTTGCCATAATGACACGAAATTGAAAAATTTAATTTGCTGGGTTATTTACACTTTTTTTTCCTGGCCACACGTTCAGCAGCCTGCACTAGTTTATTTTGTTGTTAAAGGGGGTTGGAGGGAAGAGGAAATGTGTGTGTGTGAGGGTGAGTGTTGTGTGTGCTGGGGGGGGGCAGGAGGGGGGGGGGGGGGTGACTGGTGTCTGGTTTGGTCACAGGGGCAGGAGCCTTTAAAAGAGGCTGGATCTGCAGCAGAGCAGCTCGGATCCAAAACCAGGAGTCACTGTGCGTCACGGTGGAAAAATCAACTGGACGATCTTTTGGTTTCTTTTTCTTTTCTTTTCTTAAACTTCTGACCGGTTCAGTCCGTGGCGGCACATCCTCCCGGTAATCAGCCCGCGCACGCTGGAGGAATTTAACAGCCACAGTCTCCGGTAGTGACGGTTACGCACGGGCAGCCACCTCGGTGCGCCCGGACGAGACGCGGTCACCATGCTCTTCCCCTCGGAGAGCTCCTGCAACATCACGGCCAGAAACTGCACCGAGGGGCTCAACTTGACGCAGCAACTGGAGACCGGTGCCGGTGTCGTCACAGCTGGGAACATCAGCGGGAAGAGAAACGCCACCGACCCGTTTGGACGGAACGAAGAGGTGGCCAAGATCGAGATCACCGTCCTGAGCCTCGCGTTCATCGCCGCCGTGGTGGGGAACGTGAGCGTGCTGCTGGCCATGCACAAAAACCGGCGGAAACCGTCACGCATGCACCTGTTCATGAAGCACCTGAGCCTCGCGGACCTGGTGGTGGCTTTCTTCCAGGTGTTGCCGCAGCTGTGCTGGGAGATCACCTTCCGCTTCTACGGACCGGACTTTCTGTGCCGCATCGTGAAGCACCTGCAGGTCCTGGGCATGTTCGCCTCCACCTACATGATGGTGATGATGACCCTGGACCGGTACATCGCCATCTGCCACCCGCTGCAGACCATCCAGCAGCCCACGCAGCGCGCGTACATCATGATCGGCTCCACCTGGGCGTGCAGCCTGGTCCTCAGCACCCCGCAGTACTTCATCTTCTCCCTGAGCGAGGTGCACCCCGGCTCGGCCGTCTACGACTGCTGGGGACACTTCATAGAGCCGTGGGGGGCGCGCGCCTACATCACTTGGTTCACGGCCGGGATCTTCCTCGTGCCGGTGGTCGTGCTCGTGCTGTGCTACGGATTCATCTGCCGCACGATCTGGATGAACATCAAGTACAAGACCCGGAAGAAGAGCGTGGGCGCCGTGGCGGAGGCCACCAAGAACGGGATCCTGGGCAGGAACTCGGTGAGCAGCGTCAGCACCATCTCCCGCGCCAAATTACGCACGGTGAAGATGACTTTCGTGATCGTGGTGGCGTACGTGGTGTGCTGGGCGCCATTCTTCACCGTGCAGATGTGGTCGGTGTGGGACGAGACCTTCTCCTGGGACGGTGAGTTTCTATTTACAGGACATCTTCCAAAAAACATTTAATAACAAGTCCACAGTGGTCTTATGGTGCCATGCGCCTGCACCACCACCCTCCTCAGTGGAAACATTAGTTTTCCAGGGGAAATTTTGTGTTGCATCCTTGGTTACAAAGCTTATTGAAGCAGATTTATGAGCTGTCATTGGCTCAAAGTTTGATTTGAGTTCATTCTGGACTAGGAATCATCTAATAGCTCATATAACAGCAAAGAGAAAAGTCTAAAAACATTTCCCAGGTGTTGAGGGTTGTGTTTTTATTTTATCCACATGACTGAAATACTTCGCCAGAAAATCTCCAACTGTTTTTCCGTACAGACTTTCATGGTCCTCGGAGGATAAACATGCAGTGTTCAGTGACCCTCAGACTTCACTGTCAAAGCTATGGCCATGATTTGGAGTTTGATGCTGACATCAAACAAACATGTTCAAGGTCTGCAGGTCCTGGAAAGTCTCAAAAAGGCCAGATTCTTCCAAAATAAAATCCATTAAGTTATTTTAACGTCTCATGATTGTTATGTTAAGTTTATATTACGATGTTTTTTATCATGAGTCTTTGCCAATTCATCACTGGGGAAGTAAAACAGATGAAATTCTGTTCCCAGCTTTTCCATTTCAGCCACCTTTAATGTGAAAATCTAAATATGACTCACAGCAGAAGCTATAGAGCTCAAACAGCAGGCGTGATCACCCTGGAGAAGTAGAGGTGCTGTATGTAGATAATATTTGAATGAGTCACAACACTTGCCTCATGTTTGAATTTATTTAAAGGCCAAATATTTGTGCAACTTGTTAATCACGGGAACAATTTCCACCATGTGTAAATATTCAGGTTTTTCAAGGTCAGCCTGGGAAGTGGAATTTTTTGTCCTCAGAATAAATAAGATATTCAGTATTTAATTTGAATCCAGACATGTGCAGTCAGAGTGTGTGATTTCCACATGATAGAGGTGAGGATAAAATATTTTTTCACTCTCCAGCCTGTTAAAAAAAGACCTGCCTTGGTCAGACTGAAGCAGCTGCTCACCCACCTGGAGAATTTAATTTCAGAGAGGTTTTCTGATCCCTGATAGGCTGTGTGCTGCTTTCACAGGGTTTTTCTGAACCCGAGAGGAATAAACTTTACGAAGAGTGAGTTCCTGTCCTTGTTTGACATTAAACTGTCCAAATGCCAAAAAAGCAGGAGATTCAATCAGGAAAAAAATTGAAAAGTAATGGTGTGTGCAGTGGATTTCTGAGCCTTGACCAACACAACCATTACGGATAAAAAAAAAAAAAAATTACAGATGAGATCAGAATCACAGAGAGAGTTTAAACTGGTAAGTTTTAAGCCTTGGGGTGCTGAACTTTTGAAAGTTGAAGTTGAAAAAGGTTTTGTTTTGGTGGTAGGGATAAGAATCCAGACTCCTAAACCCAAGACAGTTTCAGTCCAAAATCATCACTCACAGATTTATGGACCCTTTAACTAGTGCAGCGTGGTCTGATAGATCTGAATTAGGAGAATCATTCATTTTACTGGTCATTGGTTTCAAAAAACATCCTGTATTTAACAAAACTGATGTGAAAATTTGGATATGAAAAAGACCACTGCCCTCAATGAAAGAGCCACTCATCCACCGCCATCGACTGCCTGCTCTGATGTGGACTTTACAGTTCTGTTGGGAAGCCTTTCTGGCAGATGGTACTGTAGACACAAAGCTCTTCTGGCTGAAAGCCTTGAAAGAAAACATCTCCCTTGTGTTACTACAGCCTTTAGTCTGCGCCAAATTTGGGACAAGATCGAATTATTGTTCTGGAGTCAAGGCCGAATTGAACCCAAAGTGCTTTCGTAGTCCTAAAAACTGCCGCCCGTCGTCTGACCCAACCACCTCCCGATGACTCCACTGCTCTGTTGATCCATCTTGTATCTGCTCGTTGAAAGGTGTCGTTATATTACTGGGTCCAGCCCAAACGTATGTGAGAGTGAGAATGTGCTCCTAAATCACCACCCACACATATCATCTTCTTCTGCTCAGTGACAGATGTTTCCACAGCTGGAGAACCATCTGAGCCAATCAGAGCCTCTGTACATGGGGATGACTCACAGGATGAGAGTAGTTGGAGCTCAATTATGTCCTGGTGCAGTTATGGTCACTTCACATCGATTTCAAGTCGGGTGGAAGGAAAACAAAACATGTATTGCGATATTTTGTGAGGAGATATTGTTTATAATTGATATAATTTAAATGTACCATGTTCCCAGAGCAGGGAAATGTTTTTCATTTTCTATCCATGCAGACATTTCTACAATTTTGCACAAAAAAAGAAATGTTTTCGAAACCTCCAGCGTAATACCTGCAATTATCTCTGAATCAATTGTGAGCAAGACTTGACCTGATGGTTTAACACAAGACTGGACCAGTTGGGTAACAACACCTACTCTGAGCTGCTGCTGCTGCTGCTGATACATTAATGAACCAGAGAGAAAGAAAAACGGCATTTTCAGATTTTTTCCACCTGTGTTTCGTCTTGCTGAAATCAAAACGCACACTCAGAAACACACACACCTCTCCAAAACCTTGAATCCCCTCATTAATCATAGTTTGACACGACTCAGGGATTTGCCTGTTAACTGACCTCATGAGCTTGACACCTGGGACGACTCGGTGTTCACACTGAGTTCATTTGTTCAACAACTGCACACAAAGTAATCTCCAGACGATGATTGTGTTTTCTGATTGAAGGACCGTTTGATAAAAAATATATACAATTAGCTTTTCCATATGAGGAGCCACAGACTGCAGGGTGTACTGTTTGATGCTGCACCAGCTCTTGGTTCTTTATGATGATTGTTTCAACTAGATTTAAACATGAAAATACATCTGAGAGTTCACGGTGTGATAAGACCTTTATCCTGGCTCCCTGTGGGGCGAATACTGTAATTTATCTTTACATACTAAACTATGGAGCAGTAGCTTTTCTGTTTTTATTCTCAACACACCGGGGATCTGCTGCAACTCATGCAACATCTTGCACAGATGTTTTCATTCTCTTATTTCTTTTTTCTTTAATGTAATTAAGCTCCATTTAAACCAATCTACATGTAGATTGTAGTGCATAAACCAGCTCCTATATGTTCATGTACCGCCTGCTAATGCTAATTGGTAGAGTGTTGCAGCCTTGTGGTGAATTGGAAAGTTTGTGGTAGGGAATTAAAAATTGATAAATAGCTTGATATTCCTGATTAGTACATGATAAAAGGATTCCATTAAGCCTAATTAAAATCTTAACATCCAGTCATAAAGCAGCATGTGCAGCTCTGTGACTCCACTCTGGGCTGATGTGCAGGGTATTTTTTATTTTATTTAATGTAGCAACTTTTTGCTGCATCAAATCAGCGATCGACTGCAGCTCCTCAGTTCAACAGCAATTTTTCAGGGCCCAAATTTGCACTGCAAATATTTTTCCATGTAATATTTGGCGGCAGAGGAAGCTTGATAAGCCGACTTCCTCCCTGCAGCCACAGCGTGATCCAACCCCTGAGGTTGTGTGTCGTCTGAATCTGAATAAAATCCAACACGTAAATCCTGTGATTACACGAGAAGCCTGAACTGGAGCCAGAGGGGGACGATGAACGTGTAAAACGCTGCAGCACCAGATTAGAATAAGACGAGCAGCTGATTCCTCCCTGTGTTGTGCTTTCCCCTGCAGACTCTGAGAACACGGCCGTGACGCTCTCCGCCCTCCTCGCCAGCCTCAACAGCTGCTGCAACCCCTGGATCTACATGATCTTCAGCGGACACCTCCTGTCCGACTTCGCCGGCAGCCTGCCGTGCTGCCGCCGGCTCCAGACCAAGTTCGGCCCTCACCAGGACTCGGACAGCAGCTTCCGCCGGACCACGCTGCTGTCCCGTCTGCAGGGGCCTCGGCTTTCGGAGCCCTTCAGGGACCTGAACCCCGTCCCCAGAAACTGTCCACAGGTCCCATCCACGTCCTGACGAGAAGAAAATCCATCCACATGTGTGTGCGTGTTGTGTGTTTGCTTGGCGTAGGCGACACCGAACACATGAACTGGTTTCACCTGCTGGTTTGCAGCAGCGGAGGAAGGTATGATCTCATCTGAGAGTGGGTTTGTTCTCGTTGGTCCGATCCAGAGTGGGAAAGTTTACCACGTGGCTGTTTGTGTTGTTGATGTCGGCTCTGTTCAGGTTCACGCTGCTGTTAGAAACGGCGTCTGACCGGGTTGGTTGGAGCTTTGACTCCAGCTGTTAGCATGATGCTCTTGTCTGTACCCTTTGCTGTAGTTGAATGTCAATCATGGCCGAACGTGAGCGTCCGTCCAAACCGAGATTCATCGTGAGACACGTAAGTAAACTGCTGGTTGTCGAGGGTCAGCACAAACGTCTGTAAGAGGTCGTTTCCTGTAGATATTCATATTTCAGCTTGACTCAGAGAAACGGAAACAGACTGTGGAGCAACAGGAGTAAATTAACACTTTGCAGTCTGAAAACTGTTCTACATCTGGTCTGAAAGAACCAAAATGTGATGTTGTGTCTTCACTACAATGAGCATGCCTGTTGACAAGCACTTAATGGACAGTTCTGTGTATCTGCTTTGAGATTTGTATTGAATTTTAATGTTTGAGGCCAGTTTACAAGCTTAACATTCAGAGATTTTAAGAGTAATTTTGGTGTTTTTTTGCTGTTATGTTCAACTTTTCATCGGCTCCTACTGAGATAGCAACACTTTAAAAAAAAATATATGTAATTTCGCTTTTGAAATTGTTCAGTAAGTGTCAAAAACAGCTGGAGGACACGGTGCATTTGTCGGGGACTTGTTTCATCAGCAGATTAATCCACATTTGGTGCTCTAGTGTGTATTTTATGCAGCAGGACGACAATGTTGGAGTAAAATACAGTGTGTGTGTGTGTGTGTGTGTGTGTGTGTTCATGGTGATGAAGGAAAACGTCACCCATTGCAACAGTGTGAGTCACTGATGTGTTTTTAATGGTCTGTAGAAACAATGGACCTCTGGGGCTCAGAGGAAAAAGAAACATTGAGGTTTGGACTTTTCATGAAATTTGTTGACAGTAAAATAAATGTAGAATATCACCAGCTAAATACTCCTTTAACGTTTCATTGAGATAATCGTTTGTACTAAGTGTGGGGTATTTACAAGATACAGAAAATCAAAGTAGAGTTAACATGTTCAAATGTGTGTTTTTGGTCCATATACACAGTTTTGTTCAATTTACCACCAAAGAAACAGTGGCAGGAAGTAACTGAGTATATTTACTCCTGATACTGTACTTGCACTTCACTTGAGTATTTCTATTTTAGGCAATTTCCAATGTCTGCTCCACACTTAAGAGACAAACTACATTTATTTTACAGCCACAGTTTCAGATTTTTACAAAAGACACAAATAAGATAATAAAACTTGATGCATTACAGTAGACGAATGTTTTAGCACCACTTTGTTGATGTTAAAATTAAGCGTGTACGTTTTTAGTCAAATATAAACACTGTGTACTTTTAGTCTTATTGCTGCTAATACATCTGTGTCTTTCAGTACAATGTTTAAGTTGGGCTTTGAGATGAAATTGAGTATTTTTTTTAAGGTGCAGTGTCTTCATTTTACTTCAAAACACGACAAAAAACTGGAACCTGAGAAATCTGGGTCATTTAAAAACCAACAGTTTTAACAATAGTGCTCTTATCAGAACTGTGTCGGATTAATTTCCTGTCTGTCTCTTTGATGAATCGCCTCTGAAGGGAGCACGGCCTCAAGATCTGAGTTTGTAATTTGAAACTTAATTCTTCTTTTAACAGTCACGTTTAAGTCTTGTTTCAGTTCATATGGGTTTATTCCAGTGTTCAATGTCATCAGTCACTTTGACTGTTAAATGGAAAAATGATGCAGATAACAAATTTAATGTACGATAATGATAATTAAAGCTGCACAGTGGTTTAATTTAGATATTAGTCCTGTGATTATACATCTTTGTCCAACTACACACTCTCTCACACACACACACACACACGTACTGCTTTGCATTGAGCCCCATGATGGAGTGTGTAACTGCTCAGTGTCACTCCCAGATGTGTCGTTATTGTTGGTGTAAAGATATTTTATTAATGTAATGTATTCTGTCATCTGTATATTGTTGGATTATAAATATAAATATATATATATTGCAGATGTAAAGAAAGATAAATGTTTATTCCTTGTATCCTCATGATGTCTGACTGTTCTGTTTGTACGGAAACACGACAGGTAACAAGAAGTTACCTGTTGTGTCATTTAGCTGCTTGTATCAGCATCATCATTGGGCCAGTGGAAAAACACCAGAAACAATGTCCACACTCCACATCACTTCAAATCAATCACTGTGACATAATCAAAAAAACTAATTTAACCCAAAACCCAGAGGAACCTTTTAAATTATCAATGACCAATAACAGGAAAACACAACTATATTTGTTATTTCTAATCATTCATATCTGCCACAGAACGTTCAGTAATTTAATGTGAGAGATTCTCATCAGTAATCATCGTTTACATCACGTACTTTAGTCGATAATATCATCAGATTTCTTAAACCATCAAGTTTAAAAATACTGTTTTCATGACCTTTCACCACTACTCTTCCACTTCCCCAGGATTTCCCCCTTCTATTTTTTTTTTACTTACTCTGGAAAACAGAAGTCCTTGTAGAGAAGAAGCATGTTTTTCCATCTGGATGCAGAGATGCTCTGCAGGTCTATGATTACTGTGTCTCATCTCCGATCGCGAGGCCGCGGGGTTTTGACTATCTGGCCTTGATTGATCTGCACTGAAGAGGGAAATGAAAAACAGTCAGAGCTGCAATCACAAAGCGATGCACAGTAACAGAGGAGCGGGGACAGGGAATTTCAATGTTGCTGATGCTGAAAAAGCCACTGTGGTTGTCGGCGGAAGCCGTTATGCAACAACACTTCATCATGTGATTTTTGATTGAGTTTTTTATGGGCAAACTGAGACCTGGAGGCTGGATTGAACCTCATGCTGAACCTGAGGGGTGGTGGAAAAAAAGCAGCAATAATTTCCTTTCTAAACTAACTTGATTAGTTTGAACATGCCTCCCAGCCACAAATTTGAAGTTCAGCAAGTTCCCCATCACCTTGTTTGACCCTCTCTCTCTGTATAGGAGCACATCAACAAATACTCATTCAGGTTTTAGGTTTAGTTGTGTCCGACATTTACTGGTGGTTTAGGTCTGGTTGGCCTAGTTTTTACTGATGTTTCACATCTGGTTTAGCCCAATATTCAGAGGTGTTTGAGGCCTGATTTGCTCCAGAATTTATTATCTAAAGCTCTTCTTCTTTTTTTGGCTCAATATTTAACTCATTATACATTAGTGTCAACGTTTGTTTTATGTGTAACGCAGAAAACACAGGGGACCTCTGGACATGTGTTTTACTTGATTTCTTTGGTGTGAGTGCAACAGAAAAACACAGGACTCACTTTGACACACAGCAGATTGAGGTGGACGTGGACCTCAGGGGAAATCCAGGCTGACTCGGGTAACTCAGGGCGTTGACGTGAAACAGCTGAGGGGGCAGAGAGACACAAAAATGTTTATCATGACCAACATAATTCAACCCAGAGTACCCCTGCTGTCCTTGACCTCTACTCTGAACATGAACCGCCACAGGGGGTGAAGCCTTCTAGAGTTACAAGTTTCTCTCTAAACACAAATAGCACAAGGACAATTTAAGGACACTTCAATATGTTAAAACAAACTATAAATCTTGTCACTTACAATACAACAAATACATAGCCTAAATCTTTAAAGCACTATTATTCAATAGTAAACAGCATTACTAACGGCACAGTATAAATGCCATTACTGTTACTGACAATAAAGAGTTAGGGGCAAGTCCAAGTAATCTGACACATTTGAGGATTTTATTAAAAAGTAACTTTTCCTGGTAATTAATTACTTAAATAAAGTCAGGCTACTTTTTGGTGAAAGTAACAGTAACAGTAAATTTCTTCACATTATACACAAAATTCACTCACAGGAGTAAATATACTTTTATACAATTCACTGTTAGTTCTTTTGTTCTTGAATAGGGATTTAAAATGTTGATTTTACTTGCAAATTAGATTAAAAACACTTTAATTTTCACAATACAACTTTTATCTCTATGTTTTGACACAAATAAATAATATGCCTCAAATGTTGATATACCGGTAGGTGAAAATAATGAGAAATGTTGATAAACATGTAAGTAGTTGGCAACAAACTAACTGCTTCTGTAGCCTGTAGCTAGCTTAGCTTAGTATAGCATAAACATTTCAACTAACTTCTATTACTCTTCTAAATTCTTCTTCTAAATGATTAGTAGTTCACGAGTAAGCTTCTTATCAGCATTTCTGCATTTCGCTCACCGTAACACTTTTGTTTTCTTTCTTAAAAAAACAAACAAACAAACAAAACCCCAGGCAGGGGCGTGACTATTACCTGGTTGTTTGGGGTCGTTGACTTCCTGGAGTTTCCATAGTCGGGCTAAAATACGTACAATCCCACAACGTGAAACTTTAAAATCGAAAGATCTGTGTTCAGAATATCGGACAAAATCCTCTGGCTTCCACGAACACGTGGGGAAAAAACTCTCCAAAGTTTACAAATCGAAGAAGAAGAAGGAGGGGAGGCAGTCTCGGCGGTTGGTTGGCTACGGAACTCGCCCGGAAATCATCGCGTTTTTAAACTTTTCCTCATTATCATAGTAATATGTGACCGTTGTCTGTTAAACTCCAATTGCAACACAAAGACGAACTAATAATCGACAATTCGGCACATTTCTGGACCCAGTAAAGTCAACTGTAAAAAACATATCGGCTAAAAATATGAGCTCAATAGTGATGAATGGTGATCAACGTGTTGCATGAGCACTGATGAAACTTTACAGGACCTCTCTCACCTTATGGCTTTATGGTTGTGTCCGTAAATTGGTAGGCTATAATTTTGGTCCATATTATGTTTATTTATTATAGGCTACTTGTCACATTATATTCTTTCTTTCTTTCTTTCTTTCTTTCTTTCTTTCTTTCTTTCTTTCTTTCTTTCTTTCTTTCTTTCTTTCCTTCCTTCCATCCATCCATGCATCCATCCATCCATCCATCCATCCATCCATCTATCTATCTATCTATCTATCTATCTATCTATCTATCTATCTATCTATCTATCTATCTATCTATCTATCTATCTATCTATCTATCTATCTGTTGTTGCAGGTGGTTCATATGAGGCTGAGGCTATTCTATCCACCTCATACTGCTAATTAACTTTATTTGTGGTAATGCATCATGATTTATCGGCCTATCTGAGGGAATTGCATCACAGGGAAATGAATCTTATTTTGGATCGATATTAAATATCATTAACACCACACTTGCTTCACTGAGTGGAGGTGTGATTCAGTAGTTTTAATGAAATCATTAGAAATAATTAGATAAAAATAAAGGCAGATGATGCTTGACAACCTAAACACTCAATATAAAAGCTGTCCAGGGCCAAAGAGAGTGATATAGCTATATAGCCATTAATGTTGCCTATAGATTTTATATGAAATGATCTAAAACCTGAAAACCAATTTAAACCCTGACTGCTGTGAATGAATAAAGGGTTTATCCAGCCTCCCCAGTCGAATCAATCACTTTGTCCACAGGGATGAAATTTTATCACTGAGTTTAATGCAGGAAATTGGGGGAGAAGGGAAGTGCATTGTTAAAGACAGGAAGCACAGATGAATGTGGCAAAAGCGAGGCCAGCGTCTTTACATTGAGGCGACTTTCATCATGAATGACCTTGGGCGTTGTCCCATCCTGTGCCAAGAGCTTAAGTGGTCTATATCTCCATACATCACCCCCTGACTCCTTTTTCCCCCTCATCTGCATTCACTTGGTCCGTCCATCTCCTTTCATTCTTCTTCTCATTTCTTCTTCTTCTTTTTTTTCTTCTTCCTCTAATTGAGAACCATAGTGAAACAGGAACTTCCACATTTAGAAATACTACTTTAATTGTCGATACAATCTTGGAGAGTAAAGATAAATGACCTTCAGATGTTCTTAAGTAGCCTACAGTAAAATAACATGCAAACTAGGTACATTCATGTTGCTATAAACCACCAAAATAAAGTTCTATAATTAAACTTTTATCTATTTCTAGGTCCATTTGTCCAAAAAAGTGTTAAAAATTCCTTTAAAACTTCTCCCCATCCCTGAACCACAAGACAACCACCTGTTCCCTGGACCGTGCTCTTTATCCTTCCAACAAAAGACACTGAAGTCTGTTTTTCTCCGACAACAGATGGAACAGAAAACACGTTGCTATCCCCCAAACACTGCAGGTAGAATTTATTCTGAAGGCACAAATTCCTTCTGGCAAATACCCGCCAAATGTCACGTATGTGCAAATCGAGCACTTCCACTGTTTATGCATGAGGAGTTTAGTGGTTTCCCCTCAGGCCCTGGGGACAAAACAGGTCGGGTACAAACACTGCAGTGTCCAGCGCAAATATGTGAATCTAAAATATTTACAACATTTTTTTTTAAAGGAAAAGTGGAACATAGTGGTGTTGAATACATTTACTTCTGTAAAAATGTCAATATATTCTGATTCTTTACTGTAGGCTACCAACAACAGGAATATTGACATTTTTACTTTAAATGCATCCAACTTTGTACTAATCATACCACGCAATTAGCTATTACAGCTTGATATAGTATAAAGGTAGATGTTTGTATTAAAGCTCCATACAGTATAAAGGTAAGATGTTTGTGTTAAAGCTCCATACAGTATAGGCTAAAGGTAGATGCCTATGTATAGTGTGATTATACAGTAGCTCTATATTAATAATGTGTGAGAAATGCACACAGCCTGTATTCAGAAACTGAGCCTTAAAACCAGCCGTCAGGACTTCCGGTCACTTTGTGATGCCACAACACAGCAGCCAGCATTCATTCAGAAAACAGTCAGCCAATCAGAAGAGAGGCTCAGAGCCTCCTCTCTTCTGATTGGCTGACACCGACCTGTTGTTACTTCTCCAGAGAGAAGCTGAGAGAGGAGATGTAAAACTACACTCCTGGAAACCACAAATATACCCTCGCACCAACACCAGACTCAGATTAAACAAACGAGGAAACATCAAAGAAAGGACCTTTACAAAATAATAAAAATGTATAGTTTTATCAAGATAAACAAAATGGAAAAGCATATGGAAATGGAAATGATAACAGACACTGCTGTGATTTCAATCTCTGCCATCAATCTACGCCCTAAACCCTGCCTGTATCCTCATCCCTTTAAAAAGCAATTTTGTGCACATCAGTCATAATTACAAGTCAGATCCTCATCTGAAAACGCACCCCAGGGACGTGTACAGTTACATAAAGTGAGATACATGAGAAGGGGCTCCTTTAAAGCCATGCACTTAAAGTTGTATACCGCAGAAATTGAAAATGCCAAAAAGAATTAAAGCTGGTCCAGGCTGGGCTCTGTTTGACTGACGTCGAGTAAGACCCTCACATCTGGACACATCCTGATGAATGTGTTTTTTGAGGCTTCTTGCGTGTCAAGGTGAGTTTACATGACGGGGGTCTTTGTAAAGTGTGACGGGCAGGAGGATAATCAGAACCAGCGGCAGGAGCCAGCAGTGCAGGAGTCCTGTTATAGATCTCACAGCCCAACACTGGATCTTTACATTGGAGATTTCACTTCAGTGCTTCGCAGCTGTTTGCGGGAGGTTTAGCGTCCGACTGAAAAAGCTGTTAGATGCCGTCACTGGACACTTCCGTGCCTCTGCTAAGTTTCTTTAATTTCCACAAGTTTCATTTGAAAACATTCCAGGATATTAAAAGGTACTCGAGTGTTTCCATTAAAGTGTTTTCCTTTGCCTGGGTGTTGAGGCCTCTGAAATAGCACGCAGCTTAACACAGGACATAAAAACACTGTAACCAAGGATACAGAGATAATAAAAACACAAACATACATGTTGATGTAGATTTGAATCTACACAGCAGCCTGCTTCGGCTTTACAAGACTGCAACCAATAAAACATTGTGTACCTTCTTATGATTGTTTTTCATGTGTTTTACATCACTGAAGCTGCAGAGAGTTGAAAAAAATATGTAATTAAGTAGATTTACTTTACAGTTCTCAAGGTCTGGTAGTAATTACTCTTATTTCTCATGCAATAATTAATAATGTCCATGCAGATGTAATTCAGCTGCATGAAAACCACTGAAGGGGAATCACTGACAGAAACACATGCAATTTTTAATGACACCAAATGTCAAGCACACGTATCAGTTTATGTATCAGCCGGTGGAAAAATCCAGACCAGATGAGGCATTAAATAGCAATCAGAGTCTCATTTATAACAGCCTGCCTTCTGAACCTTATCTGACAGTAACGGCAAACAGTGCAGTCGAAAGATGCCCACATAATCTGATCAGACCAACGTGAGCTGAGTTGCCTGCATCCTGTGTGGGAGCTAAAACGGCCGTTATGTGGCTTCATTTAGGATTTCCATCATCAAGGTTCAGGCTTTTTAAAGGTGATTCCCAGGGCTGTCGTCTGCAGTTATAGCAGATGGTGCATGCAAATGCTTTGGAGTCGGTCTCGTCTGTTTGATAGATGGATAAAGTGTTAAAATGAATAATTAAAGATGATGAATAGCTGGTCTCAAAGCTTCCAAGGGAGGAACCATTAATAGGGATGATGCAGCAGAGGAGCCTTAATAAAAAATTAAATTAAAAATATCTCAGAGGCAGCCAGGTGAATTCAAACGGCAATTATGAAAAGAAGCGGTAGCACTACATAATACGGCCCGCAATTTACAGCGTAACTAGCGCTCTCTTGCCGCATAGGTTGCCGCTTATTTCACACAAGTAGTGGGTAACTGCGGCTGACTTCCCCCCCTGTTTCCCCCGTGCATTTACAGTGTAACTAGGCTGTGTCTTAGTGCGTAACTTACCTCCTGCTTCACACCAACTTCCACACAAGTACAGGGTAACTCTCGCTGTTTTACAGCTTAACTAGGCTGCATCTTAGCACGTAACTCCTGTCATACTTTACACCAAATTACACAACTCTCGCTCACTCCGCCACTAATTAGCGCATTTTACAGTATAACTAGGTCGTGTCTTGAAACGTAACTCCTGTACAATTACCTGCTACTTTGCCCGGACTTAAAGTGTAACTTCTGGTAGCCTACATTATAAATTAAATAGTCTAATGTAGGTTACAATATGAGCACAATTGTTGCAATCTATTTTTTTTCAATGTGTCAGCGGCGAAATTTCACCTCTATTTCTGATATTTATTATTCATTAATTAATTGTATGGTTTTGGATGGGTGAGAAATGGAGTGTGGAAATTTGCCAAAAAATGGCTGGCTGGTACTAAACTTACCTCTCTAAAATGCACATCTATGAAAGTCTAGTTATGTCATCCAAGGGCAAAACTATACAGTAATACATCCACAATAATGAGTCATTCAGAGAGTTAGAAAATGCTTTATTATTTATCAACCAGAAGAAACATGACACATCCACATCCATGATCATTCAAGTATAAGGACAGTAAGTACTGTTAGTGAGCACTGTTACTCCCTCCTTAGTCTCAACCTACACTCTAGTTGTGTTATAGTTACCCACTAATTAAGAAGTCGCGGGCTGTATTATAAAGTACTGAATGTTACTCCCTACTTAGTATCTACCTACACTCTAGTTGTGTTATAGTTACCCACTAATTAAGAAGTCGCGGGCTGTATTATAAAGTACTGGCTGTTACTCCCTACTTAGTATCAACCTACACTCTAGTTGTGTTATAGTTACCCACTAATTAAGAAGTCGCGGGCTGTATTATAAAGTACTGACTGTTACTCCCTACTTAGTATCTACCTACACTCTAGTTGTGTTATAGTTACCCACTAATTAAGAAGTCGCGGGCTGTATTATAAAGTACTGGCTGTTACTCCCTACTTAGTATCTACCTACACTCTAGTTGTGTTATAGTTACCCACTAATTAAGAAGTCGCGGGCTGTATTATAAAGTACTGACTGTTACTCCCTACTTAGTATCTACCTACACTCTAGTTGTGTTATAGTTACCCACTAATTAAGAAGTCGCGGGCTGTATTATAAAGTACTGGCTGTTACTCCCTACTTAGTATCTACCTACACTCTAGTTGTGTTATAGTTACCCACTAATTAAGAAGTTGCGGGCTGTATTATAAAGTACTGACTGTTACTCCCTACTTAGTATCTACCTACACTCTAGTTGTGTTATAGTTACCCACTAATTAAGAAGTCGCGGGCTGCATTATAAAGTACTGGCTGTTACTCCCTACTTAGTATCTACCTACACTCTAGTTGTGTTATAGTTACCCACTAATTAAGAAGTCGCGGGCTGCATTATAAAGTACTGGCTGTTACTCCCTACTTAGTATCTACCTACACTCTAGTTGTGTTATAGTTACCCACTAATTAAGAAGTCGCGGGCTGTATTATAAAGTACTCACTGTTACTCCCTCCTTAGTCTCAACCTACATTGAAATTGTCCTGCATATACACTGTACTTGTCTTAGAGTTACCCAGTAACTACAAGGAGCGGGCTGTATTATTAAGTATTCTTTGTTATTCCCTCCTTGGTGTGCAAATACACTGTAATTGTGGAGTAATGCCTGGAGTTACCCATTACCTTCTACTACAGCTGTAACTACTGTCTAAGTGGAACCAGTGAGTTAGAACACAGTTTGTTTCATAAGATAACATCTTCTGAAAGTACAGTAATACAAAGACAAAACTAACTTAAAGGAATAGTTCACCCCAGAATGATAGTATACAAAATATTATATTATTATAATAACAAAAGCCAGTAGAAATCTGTTATTATATGATGTCATGGACACTTAAAATAATAGTTCACCCAAGAATGATATTTCACTCATTATCTACTCACTCTCATGTCAACCACTGGTGTCCGCTTGCAACCGTTATGGACATGCACTGCTTCGCCGAGACCCCCTCTAACTCAGAGAAGCCACAGATAACTCTGAAAATTCTCACAGTCCTTAGTCTACATGAGGGTGAGTAGATAATGAGTGAAATATCATTCTTGGGTGAACTATTATTTTAACTGTCCATGACATCATAAAATAACAGATTCCTACTGGCTTTTGTTATTTACATTTAAGTTCATTTTTGTTCCTTCTGTAATAAACTGTTCAATTTAGTTTTCCATCTGCCTGGTCCTTCTAAGTCTAAGACAGTCAGTCAAGTCAGTTTCATTTGACAAAATGTACTTTCTAAGTTAGAAATGTCAAGTGGAAAAGATTGTTGTGATACTACTATCACACCGCAGTGTGACACTCAGTGATGGACAATGGATGGGCTCCCCCCATAAAAGGTGATCTTGATCTTGATCCAGCTCCTTGGGTCAGGGCAGAGATCAGGGCCATGGGTGGCACGCCATCTCCCTCGTCGGGTCTATTTTCATGGCATCTCAAAAAACCTCACCTGTGTAGAAACATAATTATATCTTGTATCATCAACTTCATCACATAAATGCATCACTGTAAAACAAAGTGAGAAAATTAATAACTTTGAACGGTAGGCTACAGTTTTTTCATCATGGAATAGCTACTTAATCCCAGCTTTTACCTTTCACATCATGAATCATTAGCCTTTTAAACCATAACTTGTGATTTGTAAGCACATTAATCAACTACAAATTGTACATATTTTTTCTTTAACTATTGAGTAAATATTTTAACCATTTAAAAACCTTCAACTTAGGTACAAAATCAATGCCATTACCATACTGTTTCACAACTGTGTGCTTCACCAGTACATTAACTGTTAACGTTACTCTTGACTGTATTCATCTTTAATAACATGTATAACCAACACTAACATTAACTAATGGAGCCAATGCGTACAGTACATGGATGTATGGTACAGTACTATCTCAAATACAACCTCAAAGCAAAACAACCGCAGCACTAAGGTTCCCGGTTAGCGTGGTGCAGGGGAAAACGCACATTATCTTTAGCACAAGCTAACATTGCTAACTGCGTTAGCATAGCTACTTAACTCACCAAGAGGTTGATAACGCGGCGAAAATACCGTCACACAGGTCCTGGGTTCATCCCTCTCGTCTCCCGGGGTCTTTGTTCTGTGTTTATATCAACATATCACATCGTAGCATAAGTTCCCTCGTTTCGCCACTTCCCAACCTCCTGGCTGTACATCCATGCCTGACGGTCGTCCCTCCCTGCAGCTCGTTTTCTCTAGCGAGGTGGGACAACTTCTCAGCAAGTAATTAATCGGGAAGTGAACGCTTCTGGTCTGACCAATGACAGATGGCCATCTTTTTCATCGCATTTGACCTGTCTAACAACGCTGCTCATCATTGATCACATAAGGTGTCAATTCAATTTTACGATCTGTCATTGGTCAGACCAGATGCTGCTCACTTCCCATTGGCTGCCTGGTCCCACCTAGGCACTCTAGTCCCACCTCACTGGCGACGATGTAGGTTGACACAGCCACAGGGACGACAGCCAAGCGGAGACCAAGTGGAGATTGAGAAATGAGGGGAAATTAAATTATGCAATGTCTACGATGTGATATGTTGATATACGGTAAACACAGAACAAAGACCCCGGGAGACGAGAGGGATGAACCCAGGACCTGTGTGACGGTATTTTCGCCGCGTTATCAACCTCTTGGTGAGTTAAGTAGCTATGCTAACGCAGTTAGCAATGTTAGCTTGTGCTAAAGATAATGTGCGTTTTCCCTGCACCACGCTAACCGGGAACCTTAGTGCTGCGGTTGTTTTGCTTTGAGGTTGTATTTGAGATAGTACTGTACCATACATCCATGTACTGTACGCATTGGCTCCATTAGTTAATGTTAGTGTTGGTTATACATGTTATTAAAGATGAATACAGTCAAGAGTAACGTTAACAGTTAATGTACTGGTGAAGCACACAGTTGTGAAACAGTATGGTAATGGCATTGATTTTGTACCTAAGTTGAAGGTTTTTAAATGGTTAAAATATTTACTCAATAGTTAAAGAAAAAATATGTACAATTTGTAGTTGATTAATGTGCTTACAAATCACAAGTTATGGTTTAAAAGGCTAATGATTCATGATGTGAAAGGTAAAAGCTGGGATTAAGTAGCTATTCCATGATGAAAAAACTGTAGCCTACCGTTCAAAGTTATTAATTTTCTCACTTTGTTTTACAGTGATGCATTTATGTGATGAAGTTGATGATACAAGATATAATTATGTTTCTACACAGGTGAGGTTTTTTGAGATGCCATGAAAATAGACCCGACGAGGGAGATGGCGTGCCACCCATGGCCCTGATCTCTGCCCTGACCCAAGGAGCTGGATCAAGATCAAGATCACCTTTTATGGGGGGAGCCCATCCATTGTCCATCACTGAGTGTCACACTGCGGTGTGATAGTAGTATCACAACAATCTTTTCCACTTGACATTTCTAACTTAGAAAGTACATTTTGTCAAATGAAACTGACTTGACTGACTGTCTTAGACTTAGAAGGACCAGGCAGATGGAAAACTAAATTAAACAGTTTATTACAGAAGGAACAAAAATGAACTTAAATGTGAATAACAAAAGCCAGTAGGAATCTGTTATTTTATGATGTCATGGACAGTTAAAATAATAGTTCACCCAAGAATGATATTTCACTCATTATCTACTCACCCTCATGTAGACTAAGGACTGTGAGAATTTTCAGAGTTATCTGTGGCTTCTCTGAGTTAGAGGGGGTCTCGGCGAAGCAGTGCATGTCCATAACGGTTGCAAGCGGACACCAGTGGTTGACACGAGAGTGAGTAGATAATGAGTGAAATATCATTCTTGGGTGAACTATTATTTTAAGTGTCCATGACATCATATAATAACAGATTTCTACTGGCTTTTGTTATTATAATAATATAATATTTTGTATACTATCATTCTGGGGTGAACTATTCCTTTAAGTTAGTTTTGTCTTTGTATTACTGTACTTTCAGAAGATGTTATCTTATGAAACAAACTGTGTTCTAACTCACTGGTTCCACTTAGTAGTTACAGCTGTAGTAGAAGGTAATGGGTAACTCCAGGCATTACTCCACAATTACAGTGTATTTGCACACCAAGGAGGGAATAACAAAGAATACTTAATAATACAGCCCGCTCCTTGTAGTTACTGGGTAACTCTAAGACAAGTACAGTGTATATGCAGGACAATTTCAATGTAGGTTGAGACTAAGGAGGGAGTAACAGTGAGTACTTTATAATACAGCCCGCGACTTCTTAATTAGTGGGTAACTATAACACAACTAGAGTGTAGGTAGATACTAAGTAGGGAGTAACAGTGAGTACTTTATAATACAGCCCGCAACTTCTTAATTAGTGGGTAACTATAACACAACTAGAGTGTAGGTAGATACTAAGTAGGGAGTAACAGTGAGTACTTTATAATACAGCCCGCGACTTCTTAATTAGTGGGTAACTATAACACAACTAGAGTGTAGGTAGATACTAAGTAGGGAGTAACAGTGAGTACTTTATAATACAGCCCGCGACTTCTTAATTAGTGGGTAACTATAACACAACTAGAGTGTAGGTAGATACTAAGTAGGGAGTAACAGTCAGTACTTTATAATACAGCCCGTGACTTCTTAATTAGTGGGTAACTATAACACAACTAGAGTGTAGGTAGATACTAAGTAGGGAGTAACAGCCAGTACTTTATAATACAGCCCGCGACTTCTTAATTAGTGGGTAACTATAACACAACTAGAGTGTAGGTAGATACTAAGTAGGGAGTAACAGCCAGTACTTTATAATACAGCCCGCGACTTCTTAATTAGTGGGTAACTATAACACAACTAGAGTGTAGGTAGATACTAAGTAGGGAGTAACAGCCAGTACTTTATAATACAGCCCGCGACTTCTTAATTAGTGGGTAACTATAACACAACTAGAGTGTAGGTAGATACTAAGTAGGGAGTAACAGTCAGTACTTTATAATACAGCCCGCGACTTCTTAATTAGTGGGTAACTATAACACAACTAGAGTGTAGGTTGATACTAAGTAGGGAGTAACAGTGCTCACTAACAGTACTTACTGTCCTTATACTTGAATGATCATGGATGTGGATGTGTCATGTTTCTTCTGGTTGATAAATAATAAAGCATTTTCTAACTCTCTGAATGACTCATTATTGTGGATGTATTACTGTATAGTTCTGCCCTTGGATGACATAACTAGACTTTCATAGATGTGCATTTTAGAGAGGTAAGTTTAGTACCAGCCAGCCATTTTTTGGCAAATTTCCACACTCCATTTCTCACCTATCCAAAACCATACAATTAATTAATGAATAATAAATATCAGAAATAGAGGTGAAATTTCGCTGCTGACACATTGAAAAAAATAGATTGCAACAATTGTGCTCATATTGTAACCTACATTAGACTATTTAATTTATAATGTAGGCTACCAGAAGTTACACTTTAAGTCCGGGCAAAGTAGCAGGTAATTGTACAGGAGTTACGTTTCAAGACACGACCTAGTTATACTGTAAAATGCGCTAATTAGTGGCGGAGTGAGCGAGAGTTACTGTGTAATTTGGTGTAAAGTATGACAGGAGTTACGTGCTAAGATGCAGCCTAGTTAAGCTGTAAAACAGCGAGATTTACCCTGTACTTGTGTGGAAGTTGGTGTGAAGCAGGAGGTAAGTTACGCACTAAGACACAGCCTAGTTACACTGTAAATGCACGGGGGAAACAGGGGGGGAAGTCAGCCGCAGTTACCCACTACTTGTGTGAAATAAGCGGCAACCTATGCGGCAAGAGAGCGCTAGTTACGCTGTAAATTGCGGGCCGTATTATGTAGTGCTACCAAAGAAGCAGTTAACAGCAAACAAATAAAGAAGCAGCAACACAGAGAAAAGGCCAAGAGCTGGGGTCCGTTTCAGGAAGCAGGCTCAACAAACTCTGAGCCAAATCCTGAGCTCAGGATGGTCTGAGCCTGAGCTGGAAAACTCAGAATTTTCGGTTTCAGAACAGCTGATCAGAATTAGTTCAATCAATGCAGAATATGTTCAGCCTGAGGGAGGCGCGTTCACCGTGAGCACAAGAAGCCATCATCAATGGAGCACAGATGATACGATTCACAACGACAGAAAGAAAGAAACAGAGCCGCGAATCTCACTCCAACCCAACTGGAGAGTTTAATGTCGGCGTATGTGGAGGATGAACACATTAAAAAACATCAAATTCAGCCGAATCCGCGTGAGCTGGCGTGGAAAAAAGGACCGCAGTGTGTTCACTAAAGAACTCTGGCAATGGGACAAATACATGCTGACGTCAGCACTTTGGTGTTGTTGGATAGCGCACTCGGTAGAGCGTGTGCCTGTCGCGCAGGCAGCGTGGGTTCGGTTCTCAGCCGAATTCATGGGTTTAAATGGGAAATGCATTTTCTCATGATTATATAGCTATAAATGAGTAGTCTTTGTGGTTGTGTGTAATCTGTGGCCTCTTAAAAATTCCCATTTTAATTTGATATCTCTATTGATTTGTTCAGCTGTATCCACTTCACATTACACTGTAGCCTAATACATTTGCTCCATTCTTGTATTGTTTGGTTTGTATCGGTTCATGTAATTGCTAAATAGTTGCTACACTGAGGGGCCGACAGAGGTTTACTGTATCTTCAACAATTTCTACTCGCACTGTCCCACATGAAAACCTGCACAGTCTTGTCTCTGCTGTAGCGACGAGCCGCTGTCTCGCTGCTGCGTACAGTACACAGATGTAAAAAAAAAAAAAAAAAAAACTTTTAAAAAAGCTGCCGTCGGTGAAAAATCTAATGACAAAAAATTAAAATAAAATCTGCTGCGATTATAATGAATTAGCCACAGCCTCCACGATGTGTGATGAAACAGCTCTAGAAATCCTCCAACAAGCTCTACTGTAGCCTAATGATCCGCTCTTTGCCTTTCAATAAGTTTCACTTCCACGTCCACGACTTAATTCACTAAATGACATGATGTCTCTGCTTCCTGCTCCACGCGCAGCGGCATCAAACTCAGGTTAAGATGGATCAAACCTGCCACGGAGCAGGTTTGCTTCACAGCACATGTTGCCATAGCGACTGACTCAGCATTACACTGATCCTGCTCTCTGAAACTGAAAATTCTGAGTTTCCCTCATCTCAGGCTCAACATACTCAGAATTTCCACTAATCTCGCTTCTTGAAACGGACCCCTGGTAAAAAATGGTGGTTAAAGCCTAACGAGCTCTGGTGGGCAGGTGGAGAACTGCAGGACAGAGAGTTTGGATCTGAAATGTTGGGAATTGGATTGTGACAGTTAGCTACAACCATGCAAACACTGAGTTTTCTCTGAGTGACAAAAAGGTTAAAGGCTAATGCTGATGAAACCTTCATGCAATGGTTAGGTATAAAATAACAATATCAGCTTTATCATCAACATTTTAATCATATTCAGTTTTAAAATTGAAGTTTAAGACTGTCAGGGTTGTAGGAGGAAGGGTGGACCCAAACGCAGGAGCATAGACGGGCAGACTTGCGAAATAAAGTTTTAATGACTGGCAGGAACAGAACACAACCACAGTAAACAGTAAACAATAATCCGACAAGGAACTGAAAGCAACACAGACTAAATAGGCTACAACAGAACTAATCAAAACAACAAGCAACAGGTGAGGAGACACACAAGGAGCAGGGCAGGGCTAACGAGGTGAAACGTAGGGCAGGTGTGCAAGGAGACAAGGAGGGAAAACACAGGAAGACCAGACTACAAGATACAACAGGAAACTAGGACAAGACACAGACCTTCAAAATAAAACAGGAACTAGACTAACAGGGGAACACAGAAACTAAGAATCCAAAACTATAAACAGAAAACCGGGCCACTAATGGCGGAAGACCCGAGGGTCATGACAAAGACAGCATGTCCCTGCCATTAAATCTGTAGGCTACATTATGGGATGGAGTCCATGTGACACCAAAGCTTTCAGAGGAGTTAACAGACAAGTTATAGGTAGAAATGTGCAGGTGCATTTTGGCCTATGCAATGATATTTAAAAAAAAAAAAAAAAATACAGGATAAGGTCATAGATAGATGCAGGTGTTAATGGTTATTTGCAGTCATCTTTTTATAAAACCCTATCAGATGGAAGTGTTACATAAAATACACAGAGCAATCAGCTGAATTTGCAGTGAAGTGCAGAGATCTCATCATGTGGTTCTGTGGCTCAGGGGTTCAAAAGATAAATAAGAGTAATAAAATCTGGATTCATGAGCAAAGAGCACAAATAAAATGCAGTACAACGTTGGATAACAGGGTTCTTTATAAGCAAGAGCAGAGAAACTAATAAAAAAGCAATAAACACTTCGGGTATACCGGCGAGAACAATAAAAAAATACAATAACAGAGGATGAAATTGTACCATTAGACCAAAGGGAACAGCGTCTACTGTCTACATGTAAGGAGAACATAATATTAATGACTGGGGGCAAAAAAAGAAGTTTTAATTTGGATTTATTTGCACTAAAAGTTTAAAAAGGGTCAAAACAATTGACACTGAGGTCTGTGGTTTATTATTTTCCAGCCTCTGCAAACCACAGGGGGAAAGTTTTTAATTTAAATCACTCACAGTGCTGTGAAAAATGAGACAACGATGTGGACAACCGTACCATCTAGTGGGGACATCATGTAACTGCAGGGTTTAAATGACCCCATTCTGTTCTAGTAAAACATCTGGGACCAGATGTTCAGTGTAATAATATAAAACTGGTACTTGTTCCACTCATGCACTTTATGCACATTTCAGGTTTGTGATTGTTGAAGTGATTGTGCTTTTTTTTGTTTGTTTGTTTCTTCTATTTATTTCTTACCCCTTTCTTACTATCTGCAGTGCAAATAAGAGTTTTATTGCATGGTTTTTAACATCTGTGGATATGACAATAAACATCTTGAATCTTAATCATACTGTGTTTTACTGGGAAAAGTGTAGATGTTGTTAACAGGAAGCCCATCTCACAGCATCAGTTTATACTTCCTTTTTCGAATCAAAGATTGAAGTGTTATGTCTTTTAATAGATTATAGCTACTTCATGACAAAATTTGGTTTAAACAACTTTATAATCTAAATTTGATGTATATACCACAGCCAACGTGGATGCTTTAAAAACAAAGACTGTCTTGCGCCACTGGTTTTTGAGGACTTTGTCCTTAAACCTTTGTCTTAGATTCAATGTCCACAGAAGTTTCATTTGAAGAAGAACAAGAACATACATACAACACATGCAAAAGACTTTATATCTCACCTGACTATTATATTATACTTCTACTGTAGTGCTCATATTTTAGTGATAGTGATAAATGATAGTCCAATAGTAATTATGAATGGACGTATCTACAGTATACGATGAGTCCTTTTTGAAAATCCTGCATTTTATGTGTTATTTTATATCTTATATAATACATACAATGAGTAAAAAAGTCATATATGTTTGTGTAAAAGATCTGTGTTGTTGCCTTAGAAAGAAAGAAAAAATTATTCGCACCATGGCTGTATGATTTTCTTCCCCCTTTATGAAACGTTCAATGTCACTTTGACTCCTGAACTCTGACAGACATAGACTGTCATCACCTGTCAGATTAACAAAGCACTGTAAGGCTGCGTCATGTAGCACCATGCAGCAGGGGTATGTGGGAAATCCTCCTTGGCGTTGCACAGAGGGGTCAAAGTCCAGCACAGGGCTCACGTGCACTCAAAGATTTCAGCTGTGAGCCCTGGTGCACTCGTCAAGACAAACTCTGTGAGTCCTTGAAATTATTACCTGATATTTGTCTCTTTCACTGACAAAAAGATGATTAAATGTGTCTGTGTCCTGTTGTAACTGTGGGAAAATCACACTCCACGGTTATAAAGACTCATCAATCAATTGAAAACGTGTGTGTGTTGATTTGTGTATTTCTGATTCTTCTGCAACCAGCTGCCGGTATTTCTGCTCGTAGCTCCTGGACTGAGGCCATGTGACATAATTGACTGATTAAACATAAATCAGAGCTATAGACTACTCTAAAAAAATCTTTTAAAACTCACATAAAATGTTAAGGGCAACGCTGACAAAATACCATTGTTAAATGTACCTAAATTCACCTTTTTCTTTTTAAAATTCATGATTTATAGGCTATATCTTTATAAAAAGTAGTCTACATAAAATTACAGTCGCCCTCTGGATTCTGAAAGACACGTAGCTGTACTTGTAAAAGAGTAATTTTTACATTGTGGTTCTGATTTACAGCGATTTACAACGACTGGGAATTAATTAACTCAAATACTGTACACGATGAAGTAGGCCTATACTTGTTGTGACTTGTTGTTTCAAAATGCAGATTAAAGATTGGCAAGAAAACATAATGAACATTTCCACAGAAAAATCTGAATATCTCATCTTAGCAGCTGCAACTTTTAAGTGATGCATTAACAAATGCATTGACAAAAGTACTTGGGTCCAAGTTATTCATTTATCTATGTATTGTAGCCTACTTTGAATATAAAGTTGGCAAATTATCAAACTTTTTTTGTTCAGTGTGTAAAGTGGGTTAACTCCATTGACAGTATTCAGCTGCTTTACGTTTACTCTTGTATTATTACTGTAGTCTACTTTTACTACCACCCTCACCACTGACTGGTGTTTAGGAGTCTTTACAATCTCGGTGGTACGAGCAAAGCCTCGTGACCGCGCACCGGACAACTCCGCCTACAGGAAACTGGCCGGCGCGGGACGGGTCTCTCGCTTGTGGTGTCACTTCTTCGACCCAGTCTGGAGCTTCGCTGGCCCGTCTCACACAGACACGGCTCGGTCCGGCTGTGTGTTAAAAGTTTACAGACAGACACAGGCCCACGTATAGGTGGGTGGAGGTCAAAACACGTACTGTTCAATGTGGGCCTGAACGCAACTCGGCCCACGGCGGTCTCTAATAAGGATCGACCCCGGTAAGAGACACAAGTTCACTACTGTCAGACGTATGTTGAAGCTGTTGTCCGGCCGCTCTGTAGGTTTAACCAGGTTTAGACAATCAGGCAGGGGGCATCCTGCAGGCCCAAAACCACTGAGGATTCAATTTTGCAATTCATCATTGCTTCATGTTAACATTTTGTTTAATGCAACATTTATAGCCTACCAGAAAATTCCAGGAGATAATCCTCCAAATACACATGAGTAACATGTTGGACAGAACAAGCTGATCTACTGTATGTTATCAATGTTAGCATTTGACAACATAGTCTAATATGCATATAGGTAGGAATTAACTTTGGCATTGGCAGCATTGTGTAGCTATACTATTCACAGTATTCTGTGTACACAGCCATTGCCAACATCATGTTGTCATTGATATGGACCAATACCAGCCGTCTATGGGGGGCCCCTTCCAGTTTTGGGCCCGTGTTAGGTAATCGCCTGGGCTGCCTGCCCTGTTCTTCTGCTTCTACCCCCAGGATAGGAAATGACAGATACCTGAGCTACAGGTAGGTAGTTACTGTACTGCGTCCTCTGACTCTGAATGGGGAAAATTTGCTCCTGAAACTAAAAAAAATCAGCCTATTTGAACTTTAACTAGCAGCATACTGTGAGCTACAGACTTAATTTAATATACAAAATGTGCACAAAACCGTCAGCTGTTTAACTTACATTCAGCTTATTATTGTGTATGTGACCTATGACTAAACTTGGAACAGGCTTGTTCATGTCGTCATAGGTCACATACCCTACACACCAACATCTAGCCACGTGCCTGAAAGGATTATCATCACAAAGTGTATAAGCATCCTTTGGATATATGAAGATGTTTATGTCAAATACCCACTGTCAAATATGTTTATTGATATCTTTATTTCAAAGAAAGCCACTGGGCATATAGGGTACAATTTATTATTTAACTCAAAACTGATTTAAATAATCCTCTTTCTATTGCAGTCTCTACAGATAAAAATATATCATCAATAAGAGTCTTACGTCTTAACTTTTACACAGCAGCAGTGTCCACTTCTAACATACTGGGAAATCCAGGACATCCCTCTCTTCTGTTACTGATTTCACTTATTATTAATCATTTGTGTGTTTCCATTAGACGATCATCCACCATGTCTGAGACAATGGTTCCTCCACTTCTGTCTGTCCACCCCACGCGGGCTCTGGTGGACGAGACGTTCAAGGTGCTGGTGGAGAATCTATCTCCAGGATCTCCAGTGACGATCCGCTCCCTCCACCACTCGGAGGACCAGGACTACTGGGAGGCCTACGGGCACTATGTCAGTGATCACAGAGGAAAGGTCTCTGGTACGTTCTGGTCCTGTCGATGTTTAGATGATATGAAATCAATAACGGCCATTTTCAAATTAAGTAGTTGAGAAGTGAAGTCTTTGAGAATTTGCACATGGTTTGTTGGTTTGTTTGTTTGTTTGTTTGATGTTGTTGCTACTGTTTTCTTGCTTTTGCAGTTTCAGATGATATGAGTTTTGGAGGAACATACACAGGAAAAGAACCCATGGGTTTACTGAGCAGCATGCGTCCTGTCCCAGGCAGCCGCAAAGGCCTCAGGTAGAAGAACCTGCATCTTCACCAAATCAAAGACCTTGTAGCTGGAGATGGTGGCTACTCTGACTCCCTCGTGTCCTTGTCCTGTGCTCGTCAGGTTAAGGAAGATGAACGTCTGCACCCCCATGCTGGTCGATATCTCAGTCCACAGTGGACACGAGGGCTTCAGGGACGAGGCTCCTCTGGCCTCGGTGCTCACAGAGAGATGGTACATGGCTCCAGGAGTGAAGAGGATCGAGATCAGAGAGAAGGGAGTGCGGGGAACCTTGTTCATACCTCCAGGTACACCCGATTAGTACCTTCAGATACACCTTGTTGGTACCTCCGGGTCAGGGGCATTTCTAGACACTCTGGAGGCCCAGGCAAGATGCCCCTTGAGGCCTCTTTCCCAACTACAGGCCACAATTATTAACTGATTCATGAATCATTGATGATTAAATTTTGCATACCCTACTATGCACAGTGTTTTGTGTACAGACACAGCCATTGGCAACATCAGGTTGTCATTGATATGGACCAATGTGTCAGCCATCTCTGGGGCCCCCCTTCCAACTTGAGGGGGCCCTAGTCAATTGCTTAGACTCCCCTGTTGCAACGCCTCTGCACCCTGTTGGTACCTGTATGTAGCCATGTTTGTAGTTCCAGGTACACCTTACAGTATTTTTGTGACGATCAACAATTAGAGTCTGCATCCTGTCCCCTCAGGTCCAGGACCTTTCCCGGGCTTGTTGGACATGTGGGGAGGGGGCGGGGGGCTACTCGAGTACCGCTCAGCCTTGCTAGCATCTCGGAGTTATGCCGCTCTGGCCCTGGAGTATTTCGACCCTAAAGAGCAACATTCAGCAGAGCTACAGTTGAAATACTTTGAGGTTTGTGACATGTAATTTGCTCCAGGTTGTTAATTGTGCTCACGACTTTGTATGAGCAGACTCTAACACTATATTTACTTTGTATATTTACTGTCTGCGGCAGATCACTGAGAATACAGTAAATTGACACTCAAGCCTGAAGATAATCGATATGATTAATTGATTTATCATTTATTTATGATAAATATAGGATTTGATAGTACTTTACCAGTATTTATGACAAAAAGCATTATATTTTGACATTTAAGAATCTGAAATCTGAATATTAATCTTCTACACAGGCGGCTTTTAACATCGTCAAGGACCATCCTCAGGTGATGCCGGACAGAGTTGGACTCTTTGGTCTTTCCTTGGGCTCGTTGGTGTCGTTGTACCTGGCGTCTGAGAGCACTGCTATCAAAGTGAGTATGAGAAGCATCTTTTGGGTTTTCTATGGGGTGCTATGATTGACTTTGTGTCATTGTGTCATTTTGCAGCCACATTGTTGTGTTTGCATCAGTGGAAACCACACGTTCCCAGTTGGGAAGCCCCTCAATGAAATCTTTACAGAGCTGCACAAGTAGGTGTTGTGTTTGTCAGTGACATGGAATCAGTACGTATAGCTTTACATTCGGTCTGATGCCAACTGTGATGTGTAATGGCAGGAACTTTGACAAGAGGCGTGTGGATGAGAACAACCATGTAATATGGAAAGACATCGGTCTGGCTGTTATGAGTGATCCCTCTAATAACTTAAACGTGAGTACATGCTGCACAAGACATTAACACACTGTTGGCAGATTGGCTGTAAATGCACCACACCAGCTAACTTTAACATGATCCATAAAGCTGATTTTATTAGAACTATAAACACACCCCTAGGTTCTATTTGAAGGTGTTTTTAAGACGTTTCTTTTGCTAGGTTGGGAAAATAAACTGTCCGGTGCTGATGGTGAACGGTTGTGATGATCAGAACTGGCCTGCAGTGGAGTCAGCTGAAGATGTGAGTGTAAAAACACACACCTATCATAGGCTGTCTTTACATTACAGGCCTTGATGGCCAATTCAATTTGTTGCCTATACACGATTGTTTTGACTGTCTATTTATTTACATGTTGTAACCCATATCTGATATCTGCTTTTACACCTACTTTGCTTGCGTGAAACAACCCGCTGAAGAGGAAATAAGCCAGTGAACTTTTTTAAAGACGGGAGATTTATTAGATCACGTCATAATTCCATAATAATTTTAAACAAAGGTGAGTCTGGTGCTCAGAGTTTATATCTGTATATGGAAAACATAAAAAAAAAAAAACAGTTGCGCGGACTCAACGGAAATGAAACACTGTACTTCCTGTGACAGCTGGCCACTGCTGGCCATAGTAGTCCAGGTCAGCCTCACGTGTCAATCACAGGCTACAAAGGTTCAGTGAAACATGTGGGCACGGGAATTAATATTATCATTGATGACGTACAACAAGCATTGCCAGGTAAGATCCGATCTGTCTGTTTAGACTGCAGATGTATAGGTGGATATCCGATTTGTATCTGATTTATTTCCACATATAACGGCGGCCTGAACCTGATCTGACAATATATATTTTCCATGCGTATTTTACACGTTCATGTTACGGATCTGACTTGTGACACTTGAGAGAAAAAAATCGGAATGGGGCCATGCAATGTAAAGACAGCCATAAGGTAGAGTCAAGCTCACATTCGTGACAATGACGATTGGAAAAACTGGCAAAACGAGTCCACAGAACTTCATAATGCTTTCTATTATAAATACTGCGAAACTGCTCTTGGCTTCATGGAGATTTGTAGTCCCAATATTTAAGTGGTTTTAATGTGCATGAAAATGCTGTAACTGCTAGATGTAGAAAGTAGCAGCTATCTTCTAACACATTCATCTGAAAACGTATGATCTATCGGTGGAATTTAAAGACTATTCGATCTAATGATTGATCGTCCTCAGATTGCTCGGCAGATGCGTGAAGCAGGCAAGGAGCACCTCCTGACCAGCTTGGCGTACCCCAATGCTGGACACCTGATTGAGCCGCCCTACTCGCCTCACTTTAGAGCAACCAACTTTATAGAATCCTACACAAAGGAAAAAGGTGAGTTTTACCCTTTCATGGTGTCAACAGTGCTCCCATGTGTCCAGTTAATTGACTACACTTCTTCTTTTCATTATTTTATACTGAATTGAAAATGTACTTTCCATCATAATTTTTTGGGCTTCATTCAAAGTTCTTGTAGGGGGTAACAATGTGTTTCTGTTTCTGCAGTGGTGATGCTGTGGGGAGGACAAACCAAACCTCACTCAGATGCTCAGGAGGACTCCTGGAGGAAAATCCTCAGCTTCCTGCAGCTGCACATGCACAAGAGCTCAAATCCCAGAGCGAAGCTGTGACAGACTGCATGAGCACTTACATACTACCTCAACAGTATATACCTATGTGCCAATCATGACAGTGTGCATTCGATGACTTGAATGCACCCAACAAGTGTTTTTATTTCCAAATTGTGCCATTGTGCGTCTGTTGCATCATCAATCATCTTGTGTGTATCAACCAGATCTATGGATGTTACATTAATTTTAATGTAGAGAACAAATTGAAGATATTGGATGTTGATGTGTAGAGTAGCCGGCAGCGTGTTGCTGCTTAGTTTTTAAAAGCTCCTTCTCAGATAGTAAATACCTTATTGTTATTATTGGCTGTCATTCTTATTTTACGTAATTACCTGAGATATTTAGAACAGGGTATTGGTGCTATTGTGATTATTTTTCTAGAAATAACAAAAATGTTTAATAATATAAAATCATCTTGTAGCAGTGAAGAGTTTTTCCAAAGACAATAAAACAAATTCTTCATGGGTTAAAAAGGGTTTTGTTACTTTTTTGTATCATGACTCCAACACAGTTTGATGCCTGAAGGTTCTGTGCCCTGGCTTAACAATGTGTTGAAAGGACACTCTCTCACATGCACACACACACATTTGCTTAGTCTAGACGTGGGTGGAGGGAAAAAAAATGCAGTAGTCTCTGTTTCTCTTAAGGACCGACTCCAGTAAGAGACACAAGTTTACTTTCTGTCTGAGTTATGTTGAAGTTGTTGTCCCACCGTTCTGTGGCTTTAACCCGGGTTAGACCCGGTCTGCTCTGCGGAGGGATCCCTCAGGATGGGATAGCACGTGCAAACCACTCGGGGCCACTCGTGCCTCGCGCCACTGTTGACCTGCACGCAGGTGGCAGGTACCTGAGCCACAGGTAGGTGTTGTACCAGAGTCCTCTGACTGCAGGATCACCCAACTATTGTTGTTGAGATCTTTCTTCTTTTTTACTTATTCACGTTTTCGGTCTCTTACAACTTACTAATAGTCCTTGTGATCTATCCATCTAGCCACTTGTCTGAAAGGATATTCTATACTGTTTATAAGCATTTATGTAAAATACCCACTGTAAAATATGTTCATTTATTTTTTTATTTTAACAAAAACCACTGGAAATTGTTGGTTGTACTCTCTGTACCAGACAGGATTAGTTTTCTTGTACACAAAGTACAACCTATTATTTAACTCAAAATTGATCTTGGCATTAAAAAAAATCCATTTAAGTCTCTTCTGTTAGGGATAAAAAGAAGGTATCTTTCAGTAACTCCTGGTTCTTCTTTATGACACCGGCTGTAGGTTCAGAGTTCAGATTACGATATCTTCAGTCAGGACCAATCAAAACTCCATTGATGGTGTTGACTCATCAATAAGATCCAAACTTATTAATAGTGTCCACTTCTAACATACTGGGAAATCCAGGACAGCCCTCTCCTCTGTCACTGATTTTACTAACTGTTAATCATTTTTGTTTTTCCATTAGACGATCATCCACCATGTCTGAGACGATGGTTCCTCCACTTCTGTCTGTCCACCCCAGCCGGGCTCTGGTGGACGAGACGTTCAAGGTGCTGGTGGAGAATCTACCTCCAGGATCTCCAGTGACGATCCGCTCCCTCCACCACTCGGAGGACCAGGACTACTGGGAGGCCTACGGGCACTACGTCAGTGATCACAGAGGAACCGTCTCTGGTGCGTGCTGGTCCTGTCGATGTTTAGATGAAATCAAATAACGGCCATTTTCAAATAAAGTAGTTGAGAAGTGAAGTCCTCGAGAATTTGCACATGGTTTGTTTGATGTTGTTTCTACTGTTTTCTTGCTCTTGCTTTTGCAGTTTCAGATGATTTGAGTTTTGGAGGAACGTACACAGGAAAAGAACCCATGGGTTTACTGAGCAGCATGCGTCCTGTCCCAGGCAGCCGCAAAGGCCTCAGGTAATGGAACCTGCGTCTTCCCTAAATCAAAGACCTTGTAGATGGAGATGGTGGCCAGTCTGACTCCCTTGTGTCCTTGTCCTGTGCTCGTCAGGTTAAGGAAGACGGATGTCTCCACCCCCATGCTGGTCGATATCTCAGTCCACAGTGGACACGAGGGCTTCAGGGACGAGGCTCCTCTGGCCTCGGTGCTCACAGAGAGATGGTACATGGCTCCAGGAGTGAAGAGGATTGAGATCAGAGAGAAGGGAGTGCGGGGAACCTTGTTCATACCTCCAGGTACATCCTGTTGGTACCTCCGGGTCAGGGGTGTTTCAGGCCCAGGCAAGATGCCCCTTGAGGCCGCTTCCCCAACTACGGGCCACAAACATGAACTGTTAATAAACTGAAAAATCCCAAACCATTGATGATTCAATTTTGCATACCCTACTATGCACAGTGTTATGTGTACACAGCCATTGGCAACATCAGGTTGTCATTGATATGGACCAATGTCAGCCATCTCAGGGACCCCCCTTCCAGCTCGGGGTTGAGGGGAGGGGGAGGGGGCAATTGCCTAGTTTGCCTCCCCTGTTGCAACGCCTCTGGGTACAACCTGTTGGTACCTGTATGTTGTAGTTTCAGGTATGCCTTGCTTTATTTTTGTGATGATTAAAGATTAGAGTCTGCATCCTGTCCCCTCAGGTCCAGGACCCTTCCCGGGCTTGTTGGACATGTGGGGAGTGGGTGGGGGGCTGGTGGAGTACCGCTCAGCCTTGCTGGCATCTCGCAGTTATGCCGCTCTGGCCCTGGAGTATTTCGACCCTAAAGAGCAACATTCAGCAAACATACAGTTGAAATACTTTGAGGTTTGTGACATGTAATTTGCTCCAGGTTGTTAATTGTGCTCACGACTTTGTATGAGCAGACTCCAACACTATATTTACTTTGTATATTTACTGTCTGCGGCAGATCACTGAGAATACAGTAAATTGACACTCAAGCCTGAAGATAATCGATATGATTAATTGATTTATCATTTATTTATAATAAATATAGGATATGATATTCCTTTACCAGTATCTATGACAAAGAGCATTGTATTTTGACATTTAAGAATCTGAAATCTGAATATTAATCTTCTACATAGGCGGCTTTTAACATCATCAAGGACCATCCTCAGGTGATGCCGGACAGAGTTGGACTCTTTGGTCTTTCCTTGGGCTCGATGGTATCGTTGACCCTGGCATCTCACAGCACTGTTATCAAAGTGAGTATGAGAAGAATCTTTCAGTTTTATCTTTGGTGGAGTACAATCGATTTTGTGTCATTGTGTCATTTTCCAGCCACATTGTTGTGTTGGCATCAGTGGACACCACACGTACCCACTTGGGAAGCCCCCCAGTGCATTCTTTTCACAGCTGAGAAAGTAGGTGTTGTGTTTGTCAATGACATGGAATCAGTACGTAAAGCTTTACATTCGGTGTGATGTCAACTGTGATGTGTAATGGCAGGAACTTTGACAAGAGGCGTGTGGATGAGAACAACCATGTGATATGGCGAGATGTCGGTCTGGCTGTTATGAGTGATCCTTCTAATAACTTAAACGTGAGTACACATTGCACAAGACATTAACACACTGTTGGCAGATTGGCTGTAAATGCACGCCAGCTAACATTAACATGATCCATAAAGCTGATTCTATAAGAACTATAAACACACCCCTAGGTTCTATTTGAAGGTGTTTTAAGGACGTTTCTTTTGCTAGGTTGGGAAAATAAACTGTCCTGTGCTGCTGGTGAACGGTTGTGATGATCAGAACTGGCCTACGGTGGAGTCAGCTGAAGATGTGAGTGTAAAAACACACACCTATCATACAGGCCTTGATGGCCAATTCAATTAGTTGCCTAGCTATATCCAATTTTTTTGACTGTCTATTTTTAATTCCATAATAGTTATTCCGATTCCATGTGTCTTTGTCCCGTTTACACGTTCATGTTACAGATCTGACCTGAGCCACTTGAGAGGAAAAAAATCGGAATTAGCCCACTTGAACTATGCGGTGTAAGGACAGTACTGTATAGTCAAGGTCCCATTTATGACATTAACTATTGGAAAAACTGGTAAAACGAGTCCACAGAACTTCTCAATGCTTTCTAGTATAAATACTGTGAAACTGCTCTTGGCTTCTTGGAGACTTGTAGTCCAAATATTTAAGTGGTTTTAATGTGCATGAAGATGCTGTAGCTGCCAGATGTGGAAAGTAGCAGCTATCTTCTAACACGTCGATCTGGTAATTTATCATCTATCAGTGGAATTTAAAGACTATTTAAAGCTATGGTCTACGATTTGGAGCATTGGTAATTATTATTAACATTGTTTATACAGCGATTATGGTCCCGTGGTCCGATCTACACAACATAAATAGCAAAAGGGTTTCATTTTTTTCTCATCCCCTTTCAAATCATAGACCATGGCTTTAATCTATTGATTGAACGTCCTCAGATTGCTCGGCAGATGCGTGAAGCAGGCAAGGATCACCTCCTGACCAGGTTGGCGTACTCCGACACTGGACACCTGATTGAGCCGCCCTACTCGCCTCACTGTAGAGCAACCAACTTTATAGAATCCGACACAAAGGAAAAAGGTAAGTTTTACCCTTTCATAGATTTGTAGCCTAATGATTTAGGACTGTAAATAAAAGGTGAAAGACTGAAACATGTTGCCAACAGTGCCCCCATGTGGCCAGTAAATTAACTACACCTTTCTTCTTTTAGTTATTTTTCACTGAATTGAAAATGTACTTTCCAACATCATTTTTTTGGGCTTTATTTTACATTTTCTTGTAAAGTTGACCATTTCTTGAAGAGGGATTAACAATGGGTTTCTGTTTCTGCAGTGGTGATGCTGTGGGGAGGACAAACCAAACCTCACTCAGATGCTCAGGAGGACTCCTGGAGGAAAATCCTCAGCTTCCTGCAGCTGCACATGTACAAGAGCTGAACTCCCAGAGTGAAGCTACATAATTAACTGAGATATTTAGAACAGGGTATTGGCACTATTGTGATTATTTTTCTAGAAATAACAAAAATGTTTAATAATCATCTTGTAGAAGTGAAGGGTTTTTCCAAAGACAATAAAGCAAATTCTTCATGGGTTAAAAAGGGTTTTGTTACTTTTCTGTATCATGACTCCAACACAGTTTGATGCCTGAAGGTTCTGTGACCCACCCTACTGTGTGCTGCAAGTATACACACACACACACACACACACACACACACACACACATACATGTTTGCTTAGTCTAGAGGTGGTTGGAGGGGAAAACGCAGTAGTCTCTGTTTCTCTTAAGGGCCGACCCCAGTAAGAGACACAAGTTCACTTTCTGTCTGAGTTATGTTGAAGTTGTTGTCCCGCCGTTCTGTGGCTTTAACCCGGGTTAGACCCGGCACCAGTCTGCTCTGCGGAGGGATCCCTCAGGATGGGATAGCACGTGCAAACCACTCTGGGCCACTCGTGCCTCGCGCCTCTGTTGACCTGCACGCAGGTGGCAGGTACCTGAGCCACAGGTAGGTGTTGTACCAGAGTCCTCTGACTGCAGGATCACCCAACTATTTTTGTTGAGATCTTTCTTCTTCTTTTTACTTATTCATTTTTTCGGTCTCTTACAGCTTATTAATAGTCCTTGTGATCTATCCATCTAGCCACTTGTCTGAAAGGCTATTCTATACTGTTTATTAGCATCCACTGGATATACAGTATGAATATATGTCAAATACCCACTGTATAATATGTTCATTGATTTCTTTATTTTAAAGAAAACCACTGAAATTGTCAGTTGTAGGCCTACTCTCTGTACCAGACAGGATTAGTTTTCTTGTACACAAAGTACAACCTATTATTTAACTCAAAATTGATCTTGGCATAAAAAAAAATCCATTTAAGTCTCTGCTGTTCTCCTCTGTCACTGATTTTACTAACTGTTAATCATTTGTGTGTTTCCATTAGACGATCATCCACCATGTCTGAGACGATGGTTCCTCCACTTCTGTCTGTCCACCCCACCCGGGCTCTGGTGGACGAGACGTTCAAGGTGCTGGTGGAGAATCTACCTCCAGGATCTCCAGTGACGATCCGCTCCCTCCACCACTCGGAGGACCAGGACTACTGGGAGGCCTACGGACACTACGTCAGTGATCACAGAGGAACCGTCTCTGGTGCGTTCTGGTCCTGTTGATGTTTAGATGAAATGAATTCAATAACGGCCATTTTCAAATAAAGAAGTTCAGAAGTGAAGTCCTCGAGAATTTGCACATGGTTTGTTTGATGTTGTTTCTACTGTTTTCTTGCTTTTGCAGTTTCAGATGATTTGAGTTTTGGGGGAACGTACACAGGAAAAGAACCCATGGGTTTACTGAGCAGCATGCGTCCTGTCCCAGGCAGCCGCCAAGGCCTCAGGTAGTGGAACCTGCATCTTCACCAAATGAAAGACCTTGTAGATGGAGATGGTGGCCAGTCTGACTCCCTCGTGTCCTTGTCTTACGCTCGTCAGGTTAAAGAAGATGAACGTCTCCACCCCCATGCTGGTCGATATCTCAGTCCACAGTGGACACGAGGGCTTCAGGGATGAGGCTCCTCTGGCCTCGGTGCTCACAGAGAGATGGTACATGGCTCCAGGAGTGAAGAGGATCGAGATCAGAGAGAAGGGAGTGCGGGGAACCTTGTTCATACCTCCAGGTACACCCGATTAGTACCTTCAGATACACCTTGTTGGTACCTCTGGGTCAGGGGTGTTTCAGGCCCAGGCAAGATGCCCCTTGAGGCCCCTTCCCCAACTACGGGCCACAAACATGAACTGTTAATAAACTGAAAAATCCCAAACCATTGATGATTCAATTTTGCATACCCTACTATGCACAGTGTTATGTGTACACAGCCATTGGCAACATCAGGTTGTCATTGATATGGACCAATGTCAGCCATCTCTGGGACCCTCCTTGCCTAGTTTGCCTCCCCTGTTGCAACACCTCTGGGTACACCCTGTTGGTACCTGTACGTAAACCCTGTTTGTACTTCCAGGTATGCCTCGCTTTATTGAATGATTAAAGATTAGAGTCTGCATCCTGTCCCCTCAGGTCCAGGACCTTTTCCCGGTCTGATGGACATGTGGGGAGTGGGCGGGGGGCTGCTGGAGTACCGCTCAGCCTTGCTAGCATCTCGGAGTTATGCCACTCTGGCCCTGGAGTATTTCGACCCTAAAGAGATACAATCAACAGAGCTACAGTTGAAATACTTTGAGGTTTGTGACGTCTAATTTGCTCCAGGTTGTTAATTGTGCTCACGACTCTATATGAACAGACTCCAACACTATATTTACTTTGTTTGCAGTAGATCACTGAGAAAACAATAAATTGACACCTTCAGCGTCTTAAAGCCTGAAGATAATCGATATGATTAATTGATTTATCATTTATTTACAATAAATATAGGATATGATATTCCTTTACGAGTATCTATGACAAAGAGCATTGTATTTTGACATTTAAGAATCTGAATCCTTTGCTTCTACACAGACGGCTTTTAACATCGTCAAGGACCATCCTCAGGTGATGCCGGACAGAGTTGGACTCTTTGGTCTTTCCTTGGGCTCGTTGGTGTCGTTGTACCTGGCATCTCACAGCACTGTTATCAAAGTGAGTATGAGAAGGATCTTTCAGTTTTATCTTTGGTGGGGTACAATTGATTTCGTGTCATTGTGTCATTTTCCAGCCACATTGTTGTGTTGGCATCAGTGGACACCACACGTACCCACTTGGGAAGCCCCTCAGTGCAATCTTTACAGAGCTGAGAAAGTAAGTGTTGTGTTTGTCAATGACATGGACGCAGTACGTAAAGCTTCACAGTCAGACTTATGTCAACTATGACATGTTATGGCAGGAACTTTGACAAGAGGCGTGTGGATGAGAACAACAATGTAATATGGCGAGATGTCGGTCTGGCTGCTATGAGTGATCCTTCTAATAACTTAAACGTGAGTACACACAGCACAAGACATTAACACACTGTTAGCAGATTGGCTGTAATGCCAGCTAACATTAACATGATCCATAAAGCTGATTTTATTAGAACTATAAACACACCCCTAGGCTCTATTTGAAGGTGTTTTAAGGACGTTTCTTTTGCTAGGTTGGGAAAATAAACTGTCCGGTGCTGATGGTGAGCGGTTGTGACGATCAGAACTGGCCTACGGTGGAGTCAGCTGAAGCTGTGAGTGTAAAAACACACACCGGCTGTCTTTACATTACAGGCCTTGATGGCCAATTCAATTTGTTGCCTATATCCAATTTTTTTGACTGTCTATTTACTGTCTATTTTTAATTCCATAATAATTATAAACTAAGGTGAGTTTGGTGCTGTGTTGGCACATGTCCGATCCGTCGCTCACATAGTGAGGATGGGACACTTTTTCCTCTCTTGATATCTAATCGGCTCGTTTCAGTTTTCAGCCTGTCCATGGTCCGCATATACTGTAAATGAATGTTACTGTATATGAAAACAAGAAATAGTGAGGGGAAAAAAACGACAAGCATTGCCAGGAAAGATCTGATCAGTCAGTTTAGACTGCAGACGTATTGGTGGATATCCGAATTGTATCTGATTTATTTCCACATATAATGGGGCCTGAATCTGATCTGACAATATCCGATTCCATCTGTCTTTGTCCCGTTTACACGTTCATGTTACAGATCTGACCTGAGCCACTTGAGAGGAAAAAAATCGGAATTGGCCCACTTGAACTATGCGGTGTAAGGACAGTATATAGTCAAGGTCCCATTTGTGACATTAACTATTGGAAAAACTGGTAAAACGAGTCCACAGAACTTCTCAATGCTTTCTAATATAAATACTGTGAAACTGCTCTCGGCTTCATGGAGACTTGTAGTCCAAATATTTAAGTACTTTTGATGTGCATGAAGATGCTGTAACTGCCAGATGTGGAAAGAACAGTCATAGACCATGGCTTTAATCTACTGTTTGATCATCCTCAGATTGCTCGGCAGATACATGAAGCAGGCAAGGATCACCTCCTGACCAGGTTGGCGTACTCTGACGCTGGACACCTGATTGAGCCGCCCTACTCGCCTCACTGTAGAGCAACCAAATTTGTAGAAATCCACACAAAGGAAAAAGGTGAGTTTTACCGTTTCATAGATTTGTAATGATTTAGGGCTGTAAATAAAAGGTGAAGGACTGAAACATGTTGCCAACCGTGCTCCCATGTGGCCAGTAAATTAACTACACTTTTCTTCTTTTAGTTATTTTATACTGAATTGAAAATGTAGCTACTTTCCATCATAATTTTTTGGGCTTCATTTTACATTTTCTTGTAAAGTTGACCATTTCTTGTAGAGGGATTAACAAAGTGTTTCTGTTTCTGCAGTGGTGATGCTGTGGGGAGGACAAACCAAACCTCACACAGATGCTCAGGAGGACTCCTGGAGGAAAATCCTCAGCTTCCTGCAGCTGCACATGTACAAGAGCTGAACTCCCAGAGTGAAGCTGTGACAGACTGCATGAGCACTTACATAGCCTACTACCTAAGTATACACTGTATAACAGTATACGTATCTATGCACCAGTAATGACAGTGTGCATTCGATGACTTGAATTCACCCAACAAGTATCTTTATGTCCAAATTGTGCCATTGTGCGTCTATTGCCAATCATCTTGTGTGCATCAACCAGATCTATGGATGTTACATCCATTTTAATGTAGAGAACAAATTGAAGATATTGGATGTTGATGTGTAGAGTAGCCGGCAGCGTGTTGCTGCTTAGTTTTTAAAAGCTCCTTCTCAGGTAGTAAATACCTTATTGTTATTATTGGTTGTCATTCTTATTTTACATAATTACCTGAGATATTTAGAACAGGGTATTGGTGCTAATGGTGTGGTGTGATTATTTTTGTAGAAATAACAAAAATGTTGAATAATATAAAATCATCTTGAAGGGTTTTTCCAAAGACAAATAAAAAAAAATCTTCGTGGGTTTTGTTACTTTTCTGTATCATGACTCCAACACAGTTTGATGTGACCCGTCATAACTGTGTGTTGAAAGTACACACTCTCTCTCTCTCGGTCTCTCACACACGCACACACGTTTGCTTAGTCTAGAGGTGGTTGGAGGGGAAAACGCAGTAGTCTCTGTTTCTCTTAAAGGGATAGTTCACCCAAAATCCTCCGTTCCTTCTCTGAGTTACGGAGGGTCCACGCAGCAGTATTTGTCCATATAATGGTTGTCAATGGACACCAGGTTTCTTTGTCCAAAAAGACACACCAAAAAACATTCAAATACCTCCACAATGCTCGTCTGTAATGTTGTCCCTCTTGTTTTGAAGCCCCAACATGAGAAATTGTTCCGCCGGACAGAACAAATCACGTGAGATTTGCACTGACACAGGGAGAGCAGTGAACCAAGACACTGGGAGCTTCCGTTACAAACAAGCTTAAAATATAGACTTATTTAATTTTTTTCTGAACAATTTCTCATGTCGGGGAACAGGAAGTTAGCCAAAACGACCGGATCGCTTACTTCTGCTTTAATTTGCTCCAGGTTGTTAATGGTGCTCACAACTCTGTATGAACAGACTCCAACACTATATTTACTTTGTCTACGGCAGATATATGTTTGTTCTTATGCTGCTTTTAACAGGTTTAAACTAACCTTTAGGTTGGAGAAACTCTTTTGACTGTTTTCTACATGACTATTGAATCATCAAGAAAACAATAAATGGACATTATGTATGGTATGGAGCTAAAACAGTCTCATTATGAATAAATGCACAAAAGAAGACTGGGTTTCTTGGTATCTGATTGGCTACAGATGATTCCCTCTTAGAAAAAAAAAAGCTTTTGTTGATTGGAGTCTCAAAAGTCTCACACAAATACAGCAAGGTTTACAAATTAAAAGCACTGTAAATGCAGTCCAACAATTCATATTTGAATATAACAACCTCCAAATTTGATGAAGATTGCAATATAGGATTTGATAGTCCTTTACCAGTATTTATGACAAAGAGCATTATATTTTGACATTTAAGAATCTGAAATCTGAATTTTAACTTCTACATAGGCGGCTAAGAAGCAGCTATCTTCCAACACATCGATCTGAAAACTTGCAATCTATCAGTGGAATTCAAAGACTATTTCATTTATTGATTGATCATCCTCAGATTTCTCGGTAGATGCGTGAAGCAGGCAAGGAGCACCTCCTGACCAGGTTGGCGTACCCCGACGCTGGACACCTGATTGAGCCGCCCTACTCGCCTCACTCCAGAGCAACCAAAGTTTATGCAGATCACATAAATGAGTAATAAGTGAGCTTTACCCTTTCGTAGATTTGCAATGACTTAGGGCTGTAAATAAAAGGTGAAGGCCTGAAACATGTTGCCAACACTGACCCCATGTGGCCAATTAATTGACTACACTTTTCTACATTACATTTTCTTGTAAAGTTTCTTGCAGGGGGATTAACAATGTGTTTCTGTTTCTGCAGTGGTGATGCTGTGGGGAGGACAAACCAAACCTCACTCAGATGCTCAGGAGGACTCCTGGAGGAAAATCCTCAGCTTCCTGCAGCTGCACATGTAGGCTACAAGAGCTCAACTCTGTGACAGACTGCATTACTACCTCAATACAATAGACTAGAGTAATGACAGTGTGCATTCGATGACTTTAATGCACTCTGTCTTTATTTCCAAATTATGCCATTCTGTGTGTATTGCCAATCATCTTGTGTGTGTCAATCAAATCTACTTATGTTACATTAATTTCAATGTAGAAAACATATTGAAGATATTGGATGTTGACATGTAAAGTGGCCGGCAGTGTGTTGCTGCTTAGTTTTTTAAAAATACTGGTGCTATTGTGATTATCTTAGAAAATACCAAATACTGTATATTTAACAACATATCTCATGTTAAAGTCAAAGTTTGGGTTTATTTAGAGTGCACACACCAGAGGAATCTGCACTTTACAATTTAAAATATAAACACCATGCACAAATAAATTAACATTACATCTTATACATGGTGACCTGACCTGACTGCAAATCAGCATTAACTTTTGTGAGTGTCTAATTTCTACAGGGATGATCGATGATATTTGACAGCTGTGATCCGGGCCTGACACAGTTGGTAAATTAACACAGAAACTGAGGCCTCACATTTCAAAGCACAAAATCCTTCAGACTTTGGTAAAGGCACATTTCTCCAAGTTGTTCATTTATTTAGCCTATTTATTGTACATCAAATAGGATAACATTTTGCTGATTTTCTTCTAGTGACAACAGTATTATTAATTTGCTTTTGTATTATTACTCTTAATTATTAGGATACTTTCACTATCACCCTCACCACTGATCGTTTTTTTGTTGTTGTTTTTTTTGGCGTCTTCCCAACTTGCATGTACTTAGAGCCTTGTGACCGCGCACTACGCGTCCCCGCCCTCAGGAAACTGGCCGGTTAGTACTCTTCGACCATCAGACGTGAAGATTCTCTGACCCGACTCGGTGGGTCAAGCACGCAACTCGGCCCACCTGTTTCTATCGTCTGGCTCGCCAGACCCTCCTCCAGAGAAGAACTGCTTCTTTTACGGACCGACCCCGGTAAGAGGCACATTCACTCACTGCCAGAGACTCGAGTTATGGTGAGACTGTTACATAACACAGGCTACTGTAGGCTACTTTCCGCGGGAGCAGAGCCAGAGCAGGTGTAGCTCATGGATCTATGGGTGCATGAGATACAGATATACAGTACACCAATTGTTTTTACATTTTACATGTGATCATGATTTTTAAATGTAAATATTAGTATTTTTGCTCAATAGCTTCATGTGATCAATTGACCAAAACTGCTGCTAAATATTTTTTGGAATTAATGTTTATCCTATAAATTAATAGGATATTAGCATAGCTTCCTGGTCATGTGATCAATTGACTCAAAATAAGTTTGGGATCATAGTAGGCTAACTACTCTACTGGCTGCATACACTAGGCTACTTGTTACATTTTTTTACATCCAATTTTTTTTAGGCTATATGTAAATATTAGCATTCTAACTCAATAGCTTAAAACACAGTATCTCAGCTTTAAATATCCCACATTTTTATTTTGAAAACAGGAAAGGTAGACCTACACACTGTAGCCGTCTGCTCCGTGTGTTTAGCCTACTGAAAAGCCAGCAATACGGTTCCACATGAAATATTGGAGTGGCTTGCGAATGTCTGTTTAATATCTTTATTAAAACTATCTTCACTGAAGTTAAATTTAATGTATCAATCAAGGGCAGTGGGAACAAGCTGAAATAAATGTATTAATAGTATTTACATTTGTGGAGATTTCCTGATAACAATCTAATTGACAGGTACCTGAGCCACAGGTAAGTGCTGTACCAGCGTCCTCTGATTCTGCGGGATCCCGCTGAGTGCGTGGTGATGGGGGTCAGAGCTCATATAATCATATGTGTGTCTCCATTCAAAGATCATCCACCATGTCTGAGACGATGGTTCCTCCACTTCTGTCTGTCCACCCCACCCGGGCTCTGGTGGACGACACATTCAAGGTGCTGGTGGAGAATCTACCTCCAGTATCTCCAGTGACGATCCGCTCCCTCCACCACGCTGAGGACCAGCACTACTGGGAGGCCTACGGGCACTACGTCAGTGATCACAGAGGAACCGTCTCTGGTGCGTTCTGGTCCTGTCGATGTTTAGATGATATAAAATCAATAATGGCCAGACTTTTAAATGAAGAAGTTCAGAAGTGGAGTCTTGGAGGTGTCGCACCTGGCTTGTTTGTTTGATGTTGTTACTACTATTTTCTTGTTTTGCTTTCGCAGTTTCAGATGATTTGAGTTTTGGAGGAACGTACACAGGAAAAGAACCCATGGGTTTACTGAGCAGCATGCGTCCTGTTCCAGGCAGCCGCAAAGGCCTCAGGTAATGGAACCTGCGTCTTCCCTAAATCAAAGACCTTGTAGATGGAGATGGTGGCCAGTCTGACTCCCTCGTGTCCTTGTCCTGTGCTCGTCAGGTTAAGGAAGACGGATGTCTCCACCCCCATGCTGGTCGATATCTCAGTCCACAGTGGACACGAGGGCTTCAGGGACGAGGCTCCTCTGGCCTCGGTGCTCACAGAGAGATGGTACATGGCTCCAGGAGTGAAGAGGATCGAGATCAGAGAGAAGGGAGTGCGGGGAACCTTGTTCATACCTCCAGGTACACCCGATTGGTACCTTCAGATACACCTTGTTCATACCTAACTCTGCCTCCAGGTACACCATGGTCATATGTCTAGGTAAGACTTGTAACTCTAGGTAAACCCTGTTTGTACCTCCAGGTACACCTACGCCCTCTTCATACCTTAAGGTACACCTTGTTCATGCCTCTAGGTCAGGCATGGGCAACTCATTTCCCAAAAGGCCTTGTGGCCGCAGGTTTTCGTTCCAACCAACCAAAAGCACACAGTTTGACCAATCAACTGTCTGAAGACTGAGATCAGTTGATTAAATGAGTCAAGGTGGTGGCTGGTGTGCTGCTGCTTGGTTGGAAAGAAAACCTGCAGCCACACAGCCCTTTGTGGAATAGTTTGCTGATGCCTGCTTGAGGTAAACCATGGTGGTTCCTCCAGGTACCCCATGTTTATCCTTCCAGGTACACCATGTTCATATGTCTAGGTACATGTCTCTAGGAACACCCTGTTCATACCTGTAGCTTAACTATGTTTATCCTTCCAGGTACACCATGTTCATACGTCTAGGTACATCTTGGTCGTGCCTCAAGGCAAACCACATTCGTACCTCTAGGAACACCCTGTTCATACCTGTAGCTTAACTATGTTTGTACTTCCAGGTACACCTTGCTTTATTTTTGTGATGATTAACGATTAGAGTCTGCATCTCATCCCCTTAGGTCCAGGACCCTTCCCGGGCCTGTTGGACATGTGGGGAGGGGGCGGAGGGCTGGTGGAGTACCGCTCGGCCTTGCTAGCGTCTCGGAGTTACGCCACTCTAGCCCTGGAGTATTTTGACCCCAATGAGCGACATTCAGCAGGGTTGAAAAACTTTGAGGTTTGTTCTCATGCTGTTGTGCCAAGTAGTAGTTGGCAGAGACTCTTAACTATTTTTTCCATGATTATTGAATCATTAAGAAAACAATAAATTGACACTTTAAGCTTCTTAAAACCAAAAGATAATCAATATAATTAGTTGATTATTTATTTATAATAAATATATGATTTGATAGTCATTTACTACCATCTAGGACGAAGGTTATTATATTTTGACATTTAAGAATCTGGAATTTGAATATTAAACTTCTGCATAGGCGGCTTTTAACATCATCAAGGACCATCCTCTGGTGATGCCGGACAGAGTTGGACTCTTTGGTCTTTCCTTGGGCTCGATGGTGTCCTTGTACCTGCTGGTGTCTGAGAGCACTGTTATCAAAGTGAGTATGAGAAGCAACTTTTGGGTTTTCTGTTTGGTGGGGTACAATTGATTTAGTGTCATTGTGTCATTTTCCAGCCACATTGTTGTGTTTGCATCAGTGGAAACCACACGTACCCACTTGGGAAGTCCGTCAGTGGAGTCTTTGAACTACTGAGCAAGTAGGTGTTAGTTTGTCAGTGACATGGACTCAGTATTTAAAGCTTTACAGTGGGTCTGATGTCATCTGTGATGTGTTATGGCAGGAACTCTGACAAGAGGCGTGTGGATGAGAACAACCATGTAATATGGCGAGATGTCGGTATGGCTGTTATAAGTGATCCCTCCAATAACTTAAACGTGAGTACATACTGCAAAAAACATTAACACACTGATTGCAGATTTGTTTTAACATGATCAATGGAGCTGACTTTATATATATTTGAAAGACGTTTCCTTTGCTAGGTTGGGAAAATAAACTGTCCGTTGCTGCTGGTGAACGGTTGTGATGATCAGAACTGGCCTGCAGTGGAGTCAGCTGAAGATGTGAGTGTAAACAGACACTTGTCATATTGTAGAGTCAATTCTTGACATTAACTATTTGACAATATCAAAAACTTTGGTAAAACAGGGAGAAGTCCACAGAACTTCTTAATATCTAATTTACCAAATAATCTTTTGGAAATTCTAAACAGAAACTGCTCTTTTTTCAAATTGGAGACTTGTAGTCCAAATATTTAAGTGGTTTTAATGTGAATGAAGATGCATTTTCAGCTGCCAGATATGTAAACAAACAGTTTAAATATTTAATATTTAAGATCTGAAAACGTATTATCTATCAGTGGAATTTAAAGACTATTTGATCTATTGATTGATCATCCTCAGATTGCTCGGCAGATGCGTGAAGCAGGCAAGGAGCACCTCCTGACCAGGTTGGCGTACCCCAACGCTGGACACCTGATTGAGCCGCCCTACTCACCTCACTGTAGAGCAGCCAACTTTATAGAAAACCACACAAAGGAAAAAGGTGAGTTTTACCCTTTCATAGATTTGTAATGATTTAGGGCTGTAAATAAAAAGTGAAGGACTGAAACATGTTGCCAACAGTGCCCCCATGTGGCCAGTAAATTGACTACACTTTTTTTAAAACACTGAATTGAAAATGTACTCTCTATTATTGTTTTTTGTGATTTTTTGTAAAATTGACAATTTCTTGTAGGGGGATTAAGACAGTATTTCTGTTTCTACAGTGGTGATGCTGTGGGGAGGACAAACCAAACCTCACTCAGATGCTCAGGAGGACTTCTGGAGGAAAATCCTCAGCTTCCTGCAGCTGCATATGTACAAGAGCTCAACTCTGTGACAGACTGCACAAGCACTTACCTAAACAGTACAGTACATATATGCCAGTAATCATTGTTTAGATGACTTTGAATTGCAACATTCTTTGTTACCAAATTTGCATTGTGGGGGTCTATTGCCAATCATCTTGTCTGTTTCATTCAGTGTGACTGTTGGGAGGACAGTTAGCAAACCTCAACTCAGATGGTTCAGGAGAACCCAGCAGTGGAGTCAAAACCCTTAATCCTGCAGCTTATATGACAAAGCTCAAATCCCAACTGTTGGTTTGTGACAGACTGCGGAAATGAGCAATTTCTCTTGTTAAAACATGCATATTGGTGTTTATGCCAGTTAAACAGTTGCATGAAAAGCTGGACTTTGAAAGTCGGCTCTTTTTCCAAAACAGGAATAGCACAAATCTTGCCTTCCTAAAGAACGAGATTTTGATTCTCCTCCAACGGTGACCTCACCGGCGGAGGCTACTTGCTTCTTTCACCACCCAAGTGTGACACACTGTGCTACCTGACATCAGTTAGCAACCCAGGGGGCTGTGATTGGTTTAAAAGAACCCAGCAGTGGAGTCAAAATGTGAACCCTTAATTGGGAAAAATTATTTTATTAAAAGCAATTTTTTTTTCTAATAAGTTTTAAAAATCCAAACGATCCAACTGTTGGTTTAAGGAAACCAACCTAACTTGCTGGGTCAAAATAACCCAGCATGTGTTCTGTCCAATATTTAACCAGTGTTGGGTTAAAAAATAACCCATATTGGGTTGTATTTAACCCAACATTTTTATTTTCCTAAAATAGTATACCCAAAATATTTAACAACATAAAATGATATTGTTAAAGTTGAGTTAAAAATGTTTTGTAACTTTCCTGTATCATGACTGCAACACACTTTGTGACATAAATTTTCAAGCAACTGAGGTGACTTGAACAGTGGTTTATTTAGAGTGCACACACCTGAGGAATCTGCACTTTACAGGTTAAAATGTAAACACCACACAAATAAATTAACATTAATTTAGGACTACGACCACGATGACCTGACCTGACTGTAAATCAGCATTAACTTGTGTGAGTTCTAGAGCGATGATCGATGATATTTGACAGCTGTGATCCGGGTAGAAGCGACCAGGCCTGACGCAGTTGGTAAGTAACACAGAAACTGAGGCCTCACGTTTGAAAGCACAAAATCCCTCAGACTTTGGTAAAGGCACATTTCTCCCCCCCAAGTGTTTAAGTCTGGGTGAAACATAAATAACAGTGTGTGTGATCATCTGTCCACTGTAAGAGTCAGAATGTGGTCTACCAGTCGGAGAGTGGGGGAGCTGATGGGGTAGTGAGGCGGCAGCTTCTCCTCAGCACATGTCGGCTTGACAAAGTACCTGGAGGGAGCAGATGTATGTTAGACCCTTGAATAAAACTTTAAGAACAATAAGAATCTAACTGACTGACTGTCATCGCCGTCCTGAGCGGCAGAACGAACCTGAACTCCTCTCTGAAGTTGGAGCGCAGGTGATGAGCCAGTTGGCTGTTGTACTGCAGACAGGCCAGCAGGAGGCGACAGCGCTGGAACAGCAGCACGGCCTGGATGGGACTCAGGGACGACTCCTGCAGGTCCGACAGAACCAGCACCACCTGCTGGGCCTGGTGACCGATGAAGGGCAGCTGTGGACAGAGGACAGGTGTGGGGTCAGACAGAGAGACGGGACACAGACAGACTCACAATCCACGGTGTCACGGCTCCTCCTCGGATCTGTACCAGGTGAGGATGAGGCTGCAGCACACGAAGAGTCCAACCAACAGACAGGAGGTTGTCGAAGGAGAAACACCTGCTCGTCTGAAACACACACACACAGAAAACATATTTTAAATTTTAGATGAATAAAATTAGCATTTTCTAATGAGAATTTGACCCGGTATGAATAAACATCAGAGGAACATGTGTGTTAACTCACCTCGTGTCCACACAGCAGCAGCTCAAAAAGCAGAGTGCAGGCAGCGTCCAGGTACTCAGACAGTAAGGCCTGAAGCTGAGGGACACGGAGACATCTGTGAGTCTCTCATTAAATCCATTGTCATGAATTACGGTTCAGACGGTGCTGTTACTGCGGCAGCAGAGAGCAGCTCACCTCTGAGTCGACCTGAGAGCCTCTGTTCTGTGTCTGCAGACGTGGATCACAAATCAAGGCGAGCAGCATCCTGGAGGCCAGCGCTCCTCTGCAGAGACAAAACCACTGAGTCACAGCTGTTTCTGCCAGTGTTGTTGTTTATTGTAGTGACACAGAGACAGAGAGAATCAGATGAGGTGTTTTACTTCTTGGCAGAGAGCAGGTTGAGTCTGGCTGCTTCCACCTCCGTCTCTCTGAACATGATGGCGAGCGTCTGGACGATAACGGTGCTCAGTCTGAGGACAAACAGTGAGGTAGAGCTCAGTGTTGGTGTGGGTTCCTAATAAATCTCTGTCCTCAAACACCAATGCTGTCCCTATGTCTATCCTCTAACTATAAGTGTGTTGTGTAAAAAAAAAAGCAGCTTAGTCCAACCTGACTGATGGTATTAAAGGTTTAACATCACACACACTGAAGCTTACAGTAGTTGATCCGCTGTGCAGACTCCACTGAGGCTCTGACAGCCGTGAAGAGACTCCTCCAGAGTCTCAACCAGAAAAACACAAACTTCACTGGACTGAAACACAAAGCGAGAGAGACAGAGAGAACAGTGAAGATATGAGAGCATGCTGAGTATATCTGTGTGTGATGTGTAGCAACGTGCTCAGCAATCAGTCAGCAGGCCTGGTTACCATAGATACAACAATATTATGCAATAAAAAGTTTGAAGAAACAGAAGTTTGAAGGTGAACAACAAGAAATATAGAAAATGAAATTAATTTGTTTCTTGTTTTGCAACAGTCTCCAACTTTATTCAGAGCGTTCTGATGCAATTTAGGTCTAAGGCAAAAAAAAAGAAAGAAAAAAGTCAGACATCAAAGCGTGTGTGCGTGTGTGCGTGTGTGCGTGCGTGCGTTTCCAGTGTTAGTGTCTCACCCTCCAGAAGAGTCTGCGCAGTGTGACGTTACGGTGAGCCGCTGTCCTCAGCTCCTGCAGCAGCAGATACAAACTCTCCACAGTGATCTCGTCCTGCAGCAGCTCAGAGCTCAGCTGAGAGAACAGGTGAGCCGTCCGCTCCCAGCTGCACACACACACACACACACACACACACACACACACACACCCACGGTTATGGCTTTGACACAAAAGGATACAACAGCTTCATCCACACACATACGTCACAGAAACAGAGTTCATCTATAATCAATAAGTGGTGAACACCCGGTGCAGCACCAACACCCAGACCGCTGAGCCTCTGCTCCAGGTCACTCAGGACAGTGATGGATGAGTTTGTGTCACCTGATGGCAGGACGACGTTTCCCTGGAGACGAGTCAGAGGAGACGTTACACTTCCTCCTGTAGAGAGGATCTAGCAGCAGAGTGGACCTCTGGAGACACACACACACACAATGAAATGTTGTTATCACACAATGTGCACTTCAGTATGGATGTTTCATCATTATGTAATTCTGGACTTCTCTTTCTATTACTTTTTATTATTTGTTGTGCATTCATACTATATTTTATTTTCTACACTATATTACATGTATCTCTTTTATTTGATTTCTTACAGCTTTACCCATCATTACTTCATGATATTAGTCTTACAGTAAAGGGATAGTTCAATGTTTTGGCAAACTGGCCCATTGCCATAATCCCTATAGTTTTAGGAGTAGGTTCGTTACCGTCAATTGTCGGTGCAAGCTATTTTTAGAACGGCGGAGCAGAGCTGGAGCTGGCTAATGGGATTTCTTGGTTTCCCTCATCAAACTCATCAAATACACAATCCAACAACTCCACAACGCTCTGGTGGACAAGTTGTGACCTGCACATTGACCACACTATGAGATAATAATGAAACGTTACAGACAGAGTTGTTTTAGAGGTAAATCCATGCAAAACCGCTGATGCATGTTCCTGTTGAGGGCAGTTTTTCCATCAAGCAGTCTCTGCAGTTGCCTTGAAAACAACTCTGTCTTGTAACGTTGTGTTATTATCTCATAGTGTGGTGAATGTGCAGGTCACAACTTGTCCACCAAAGCATTTTGGAGTTGTTGGATTGTGTATTTGGGTTAGGTTAGGGTTAGAGTTTGATGAGGGAAACATGTTGAACTATCCCTTTAATAGTAGTAGAAAGATTGCGATGAGGCAGCACGGCCCTTCACGATCACATCTGATCACTCACGATGATGAAGCTGTTCCACGAGCTCTGGAGATGCAGGTAGAGTCTGGACGTCTGTGACACGGCGTAGAGATGCAGCTCGGCCTCTCTCTCCTCCGCGCCGTTCACGCCGTCTCTCCTGAGCAGGCGCGACAGCACCGAGCCAAACCTCCTGGGAACCTGGGTTCAGATATGGTGGAGAAACTTCTAACTGTGACTGTTCCTTTTCGGGTGGTTCTTAAAAAAAAACAGGTGGAACACATTTGAACCCGCCCGTACCTGACCGCCGTCAATGGTGCTCAGGCTTTGTTCTGAGGGCGACCGCGGCGAGGTGGGTGAGCTGGTGGGGGAGTAGGGGGAGGGCTGAGTGGGAGGGTGCGGGACCCTCGGGAGCCCCAGAGTCTCTGGGTTTGGACAAGAGGCAGAGCGGGTGGGCTTTAACATGGGGAGCTCGTCTTTCCTCCACTCATTACGGCTCCTGAAGGAGGCGAGAGACACAAAATCAAAATGTGATATTTCATATTCTATTTTATTCTACTGTCAATAAAGATTTCCATCAGTGTATTCTGGGGCATCTTGGACTTTGGCGACTAAAGAACCGACTGTGGGGACTATTTTCAGAGGCGGATTAATCCAGTTTGCTATTTTCCTTTCGCTGAGTACAGTTTAGAAAAAAACCCCACCAAGAAACCAAGACTTTAAAATCTATTTCTAACATATTTCGTGAGGCGTTCGAGGACGGTATCAGGGTTTGGATATTTAAGGGTTAGAGGCTCAGGGAAGAGCATCATGTGAGCGAGGATCCTCACGAGTATAAACAGACAAATGTGTGTGTGCGTGCGTGTGTGTGCTTAATGACTTCCCGTGGGTGAACTACACTCGAGCAGCGACACAGATTAGCATGAGACAGTTGTTTACATCACACATATCAGTTTTATAGCACGTTGTTGTAACCAGGCAACAATCCAAAGTTCAGTGAGTCTCTTCACAGTCCATGAATCAGGATAATCGCTGGAGGACGACACTGGATGCAAACAACTTGGATCATGAGCAATATCAATGTTATGAAAGAATATGAATAAATGTAAATATATCTTACTTTGCCAATGTGATGACTAGTGAATGAGACACATGCCTAGGGACTTACTGACTGTAAGAAGTTATTTCCTGACCTTTTTAACCCCAAGATTGCAAACTGAATATCTTTGTGTTTTACATAATCAGACAGTAAACTAACATTTTTCACCATAATACACTTTAGTAAATCGATTAAACTGTTGCGTCTGCTCCGTTTCCCATCTCAGCTTGTATCAGCTGAATGATGACTGTGCTTGTTAATGGTGGTACTTTACAGCAGAGTGGCTCAGTGAGCAATGTTAATGAGCAGCAGGTTGAACTGAAGGGAAACTCGTCTCTCTTGAGTAAATAAGTCATGAGCTACCTGAGACAGTGAAGAGGGTCATTATAGGAATGGCTCCTGAGTTGTTTGCAGACATTCAAGAGAGAGGAGTCACGGGCAGTTAGCTCTCGTCCTTAACTTTCCCTCCTCAATGACTTTTCTATTGACTGAAGCTGCAAGCAGTGATTCACGAAGTACCTGAATCAGGTAAACACATCGGCAGAGAGGAGATGCAGCCGTTCACCAACAACATGCAGACATGTCTAAACTTTCTCTTAAACCTGCTGATGCACACTGTGATAAATGATAGACCCCTGGTGTAGTGTTGCCTTTAAAAAGTGAGAGCGACACAGTCACAGTCTGTCTCAGCTTCCCCACACGGGGATCAAGTGACAAACCAAAGACCTGAGTGAGTGTGAGGAGTCTGGAGTTGGTCCTCACCACTTCAAAGGACTGTCTGAGTTCTAAGAGATAGTTTTATAAAAACTTCCGGACTTTAATTAATTAGGTCAGTAATTAAAGGTCCTATATTGTTTTAAAGGTAGATGTCCATGTGTATTCTATATTAATACTGTGAAAGTATCAAAGCCGCGGTCCACAGAGAAATGCACACAGCCTTGTATTCAGAAACTGAGCCTTAAAAACAAACTGTTGGGATTTCTGTAACTTTGTGATGTCACAACCGAACAATAACAAAGCACCTCCAAACTAGACAAGACCATCCAACCAGGCAGGATTTGGTTTCCTTTGAGTCTTTAACTGAATTCTGCTCTATTTTTACTTCATCAGTCAGAAACCTGTCAGCCAATCAGAAGAGAGACTAAGAGCCTCCTCTCTTCTGATTCTCTCACAGCAAGGAACTCGGATTAAAAACATCAGGGTTCACATTTAAAATTTCAAAATTTGGTACTTTTTTCAGCCCCCAATTTCCAGACGGAAATAAATTATGCAATTTATATTATTAATGGATTTTCTTTATTCAGAATTTATATGCCATTGTGTCACCAAATACTTTCCAGGAGATTTTAGCTAGGTACAACAGCACATTCAACATAATTAACCCAAATATAAGACCAAACCTAGTTAAGTATTATTATAAAACAATAGTTTCCATTTGTCCTCAGGAATCTAAGATGGAAAGACAGGCATCTATGGAAAGACAGGCATGTGTGTCCGTGTGTGTGTGTAATGCTCACCTCTCTGCAGGATATCCTGTGGACAGATAGAGCAACAGGATGGTTAGAGTTACAGGTGCAGATATCAGGAGAAAGAAATAAAGGAAACAGATCAGATCACTGATTATTAAGATCCACAGCTCAAGTAGGGATAAAACCGACTTAGTAGTGACTTTTTACAGCCCATTGCCTTCATAAAAGCAGGTACTATTTAAAAGAAAAAAACCCACCAACAACCTGCTTTTTTTTTTTTTACCTTCTAAGGTGTGTGTGACTGGGGGGCAGTAGCTGCTCCTGCGAGAGGGCGGGGCCACAGGAGGAAGTGGTGTCCTCTTCTCTCTCCTCAACCAGTCTCGTCCCTTCACAGCAGACTTGTCGGTGATGTAGGTGATCCGTATGTGCTGGCAGCGCTCCCTGTCCTTCCCACTGAGGAAATCTGGGAGGTCGTTGATCTGTAGGGATGAAACAGACGTGAATATAAACTACAGTATAATGGGGCTCAGAAGGGAATACTAATAATTATATGCAGCTTTTATGATGAAGAAGAACTTTTATTCTCTTTGTTGCAGAGATACAGAAGATGTTTTATACCCACTGCCATCAGGCTTTTTAATTCTTCTGCAAATGGTAGATGAGCTGACAGACAAATGAATTTCCCTTTGGGGTTTAATAAAGTAATTTGTATTCATAATATGGTTCCTTCCCATGTTGGATTGTCCCTGTTAATTGGGTTTTCCAGCAAAATCAGGTTCAATTTCATCCACTCTACAACAGATTAAATCCCAGCAGGACCAGGAAACCAGGAAGGAAACACTAGTTAATTCTGGCTGAAATAACTGGTGTGAGTAGGGTAAGGCTATATAAAAAGTGTAAAAACACCTGCTGAAGCCACAGTGGGGGAGGACATCACAGTTGGATTGATTCTATAATCTGACGGTTTACTGCAGACGGAATTAACTGTGAGGTCTACGGTGAACTTTGACCTCTGACATAACAAGATAATGAGGTGAGAATTAGACGCTAATGCTGCCATAGTCTTCCGGATAACTGTCTGCATGTTATGTGGTGGTATATTTTGTTGGAGTACATCTAAATCCATTTAGGCATTAGTAGTGTAGATCAGAGTCTAATCTAGGGATAGCTAATGGCTTCTTAAAACATCTAATTAGACAAGACAGGTGTTTTATACGCACTCCAGTGCCTCTCTCTGTGGGAGGTTTGGACTGTTTCTCCTCTTTTAAGACCAGCAATATTTGAATTACATGAATGTTATATTTACATTTAGCTGAGCAATGGAAAATGAATTTTGGTTGAGGTCCTGGTCTGCTTTAATACAGAACAGGCCGACAGGGACCATTAGATGCAACCTGTTTGGTGAACCGTTATTAAACCAGAGCCAATGATGCCCTCATATTGACCAGGTATAGCCTCAACCAGGTGAAAAGGTGTGGACTTAAACCTGTAAGTCAAAATAGCTGATCTGTAATCTGACTTGTTTCACTAGGATCACACAGCAGGAGCCTATTAGTTAATGGGCATGCATATAAACATCCTTAATTTAATTTACTTTGGTCACGACTGGAGTAAATAAAGAACACATTAATTATCACTTGATCAATTGATTTTTTTGGAGGGCGTTAATCAATAATTATCTCAGAAAATAGTGACTTGTGATTATTCCTTTAAGTCTATCTACATATTCAAGTATTTTCCTTGCCCAGCTGTTAAAAACCCTTAGTAAACATATTCACATTTTCTTGTAGACGTTTTGCTTTGAAAAAACTGATTTAAATGGTTAAGCAATAGGCCTACCTAAATCGTTGTCAACTATTTTCTGCCACTTACCAATCAACTATTTCATGAACGATGAAGATTTAGGTTGAACTGATGAAACTGATGAAAACATGGGGAAAACGAGCAACCTGTCATTTTTGACAAGGTTGAACATACAGTTTGACAGTTCAGCTTGATTAATGGACCATCACAATAACGAGCTACTGAATAATTTTACAATGGTGTTTGATGAAGTTTTGTTTAACTGACAGTTCACATCGTTCCAAAAAACGACCGTTATTTTTAATTTACCAGTTCGATGTCCCGCACGCGCCTGAAGTTAACGGCCGCGGTGAGCGTGCGCGGCGGGTACTCCGTCAGGTAGACCAGCTCGTCGCTCAGCACTACGTGCATGTACACCTTGTTGACAGTGTCCGAGACCACCACGCACGGCTCGTAGGCTCGGATCCGCTCGTAAACCGAGTGCTCCATGTTCCGCTTCAGGAAGGTGTCCAGCTTGATGTTCCGGCGGGCGAGGAGAGTCCCGGAGCTGGTCCGAGCCATGACGATGGTACCGGTACCGGGAGCAGTTGGTGACAAGTTACCGGGGGGACTTCACATCACCTTCCAGTCTGGAGCAAGGCAGGTGGCCCACTGTGGCTGTCCATCCGTTATACCTGCTCTTCACAGAGAGATATAAAACTACCGGACGGACAGGTGAGTGAGAGGAGTCTACCCAGTCCTACTCCCCCCTCAGACTGAGCAGATGAACTAGTACCGCTGACTGTCTTCATCAGATTATACTGCCATCTGATTGGTTTACAGTGAAGGGAGACGCTTCTGATTGGCTGGGAAATCAAGGGCTCGTTTATAAATTGAGATCAGTAGTTTCCACTGAGGCATACAGCCTGATAACCTCCCAAGAGACAACAGGGACCAGGCAAAGACTGCTGTCAAGACCCCAACTGACCTGTGTTATAAACATACTGTATAGTTATGACATGGACAAATAATGAGACATTATCCTGGGCAGAGAAATGCCCCTGTTCCTACTATAGACTGTAAGATTAACATTATTTATTCTAGCTATTAACTATTTACTTACTTTAGAAGCACTACAAGTTTTTGTGGGTTTTACACAGTCTATGGTTTTGTGGCTCTTCGTAGTGAGGGGTTGTCTCTTTGTGGTTATTTTACGCCACCTGGTGGTAGTCATTTGCTCTGTCTATTTGTGGTTGCTTTATCTGACACCTATTTGAAGAGTAAAGAGGAAGGAGGAGTGGGAGGGAAAAGAGATGAGAAAACTTGTGGAGAAATCAGGTGAAGAAGGAAGGTGGACAGGTATGATTGTGATGAACCATTTGAAGTTCTCTGCAGTGACTTAACGTAGCTAACGTTAGCATAGCCTTAACTACTAACAACAAACAAACAATAAAACTGCTGTGCGTCATTTATGAACAAAACAAGTATCGACACCAACACCCACATCATCAAAGCCCTAAACCAGGCACCTGTCACTTCATATCTTCCAAATGTTGACGTGGTGTAGTTGCTTTTTGCCAGTTACTTGCATTTGAAAAACTCTAGTCTGCGCGCTGTTATTTTGAAAAGCGGAAATGACGTCAACAGCAGCCGAACACGTGTTTTCCGAAAGTGCCCGAGTGATACAAGTCGATTTTCACCAGATTTTCACTCAGAGAGACTGGCCTAAAAGTGTCCCAAACTAGAGTGTAAAGTGCAAACCGCAACTGTGTGATTCCCCATTGCTTTTAGCTTCACTGATATAAAACCGAATCACAAATAACTGTTTTAAAAGTTGTACATTTTAAAAGGATATTGACTTGCTTTCAGACAGATTCCAGACTCCCTTCCTTAACATTTCCAAGCAGAAGATGAAGCAGGGGAAAGGAGTAGCAGGAGTTGCTCAAATCAAATACTGTATAATAATATTACAGCACATGTTGTTTATCCCATGCTGCTGTTCCTGAGAAAAAAATAATTTAATTAGTGCAAATGTTCCGTTCTTAGTCGAATATACAGCTCAGATTAATGAACAAAACAATTACTTGTGTTGTTTTGTTGTGTGTGAAGTCATAACTGTGCAAATAGAGCAGCACATATTGTTATGGTCTTGATTTAAATGGTGATTTGTCATCTAAAAAATAATACCCCAGAATAGAGTAACAGAAATAGTTTTCAAGAGTAGTAATGTTGTTTAATAGGCTACTACTCAATTGATTTCCAATATGTAAATTCAACATAGAAGCACCAAACAATGTTTGCTTATTTTTATGTGGCAGTAGAAAATATTAATCATGTTCAAATTTGTTGTGTTGTGGTTTCAGAATGAAGGAGAGAGGGAAGATTCAATGCAGTTCACGTCTAACTGTATCGAATTTTACATTAGTGACCATTTTGTCACCAAGTTACCACCTACGTGAACGCGGATTGGTCCATTCATTTTCGGCTCCTCTCTGATTGGCCCAACGCAGCAGCTCGAGGGCACCTGCTGCACCTGTCGCACGCGACCTGAAGAAAGTTGGGCAGCCGTTGAGAAGTTGAACAGCAGAGTGGGCTGGTCCATTGTTCCATCCCGGAGAGGGGGGGCGGAGGAGGGGGGTTCAGGAAAACAGAGTCCGGAACCGGAGAAGGAAACTAAAAGCTGTCAGACGAGTTTCTACCTTTTCTGGAGAGGAATGGAGCGCTCCAGGAACTCGCAGAGAAAACTTTACAACCGCAGCTTTCAGGCGTCGTAAAATGACAGCACAAACATAGATAAACTGTCCCGAGTTTGACGCTACTGAAGAAATGGCGTCCGAGCCCGAATTAAAAAACGGGAGTGAACTTTTGGAAGTTGACATATGCGACGGAGGTGTTGGCGTTGGCGGCGGCGGCGTGTGCTCCTGCTCCGACGAGGACGAGAGCGGTGTCTTCGTCAACTCCTCCGCCTCCCTGCAGGATGACTTCTCCGGCTTCCACCACTGGACGAGCCGCCCGGCCGGCGCCGCCGAGTCACCTAATGACACATCATCATCTCCGGGAGAGCAGCAGGAGCCGCCACCGGTGCCCAGCAGCGAGCATGGAGCACCGCCTGGCACCCAGACGACAACAACACACACACCCGGCGGCGACAACAGCGACTCTGAATACCACGTTGGTGATGGATTTAAAGTCCCCAGGACCTCCATAGTGGACTGTCTCCTGGTGGAGCTGTATGAGACGTACAGCGGAGGCAGCAGGAGGAATGCGGACAGCTGGGACAGCTCCACCGAGGCGTCCGGGTCGGATGCTTTTCTTGGCCGCAGTACCTCCGGGTCCAGCTTCCTCCAGGAGCTCCAGGAGAAACACACGAGGAGACATCAGATGAACTACTTGGCCCAGAAAGGTGAGGGATGTGTGGATAGTCTGCAGTTGCTATATAGTCTCTGTTGCTAAAACTTTTTTTTGCAGCTCTTGTATTTCCTCAATTTAGGATTTTTTCCTTTTGCATAGGCTTATAGGTAATAAGTGCTAGTTTTTGCACTTCCATTCATGAGAGCATTATATTGAGTCTCTCTACAAATGGATATTTAAGTTCTCATTGCAAGAAGGACCTTTTTTCACCTCGTATACATTTCATTTGTCAGTGTTTTTACACATGCTCAATACACATGTACTTTTAAAAAACATAGAATAGATCTCAGTCAGAATGAAATGAAACTCTAAAATAGTACACACAAACCTATACATTAAAGGCTAATTTAAAAAGGTGGGTTTTGTGCATGGTTTTGAATGTTGTGAGGTGTGTGCAGAAACAGATGCGTTAGGGGAGTGAGATAATGTTAAAAATAAATATTATTGACCCTAGCTTAACTGAGTCTCTTCTTATCCCATAGTGATTCTAAACACTTAAAAAAATCAGAACTACTGTGATTAAGAAGTAAGCCACTTATGCCACTTATCATTTACATACCACAGAAGCCACATCTACTGGTTCTGCCCATGAAATTAATGAAAACATTATCAAACTTGTAATCATGGAATTGATTGACATTTTGCATTTGCTAGAGATATAATAAAAAAAAGGAATATCAGATGAATGGATAGCTGGTTTTCCGGATTGTATTTACCCTGCAGCAGGTGCATACTGGGTAAACAAGGCCATCAAGTGGCAAGAGGGGCAATTTGTACAGGTTTTTTCTACCTATCTGCATCCCCACTAATCAAATACTGAAACCTGTATTTAATGTTCTCTGGTAATGTCTGGCTGATACCTGGTTTGCTTATCAAGGTCAGGTCATGCACGGTTGCATTCTTAGACGGTATAATCAAATAACCCTGACTACTCTTGTGGAGGAATTTAATTTACTGTTACATAAGTTATTCAGTTACAGAGGACTGATTTTTAGCTCCATGAACATCTCGGCCTGCCCTTCAGGTTTGTTATGAGTGTCATGTCAGGACAGTCAGTCATCAGACATCCAAAGGTGGTACAGTCTCAGTATGCGGATACTCAGACTGACACGGAGGATAATTGGTGTGTCGACAGCTCATTTTCTCCTGTTGCCTCGGGACTCTTAAAGGCATGTTGGTGTGAGCTCTACGCTGCCATTGTTTCCTCTGTTTAAGTGAAGTCCTACAGTCAACACAGCCCAGTTCACTGTTTGCCCTCCACACACACACATGTGAGGCTCGGTCAAGTTAAACAATGCCAAGGGCCGACGCTCAGGAAGAGGAAGGGCTGTGATAACGCCTCTAAGAACATGTGACTACTGTCTCTAATGTGTGTAGATACACAGCTTAATCGTCCAGTTTGGTTTGCTTTGATTGGTCAGTGGCTGTGAGTTCTCAACTTCCTAAGATGCCCTTCAACCTGTACAAGAGGGTTGATGTGAATTTAGAAGAGATTTTGTTGTAAAAGTGCAACTAAAAAGATGATTATTATTGAAATGATAAAAGCAGCAACTGGTGATATGATATCCTAACACAAAAAACAATGAAAAGGCATCATTTCATGTTTCACAGCCCGGCTGGGAGACAGCATGAGTTGGCAACTAAAGGAAAGTGATTTACTTACTAAGAGAAAATAGGTCGACCCAAAAATATCAGTCTGAGAGACAGCTGTGATCAGGTCTGACGCTGCCCCATGGGTGAACTCACTGCACCCAGAGATCACTCACCTGGTGACCTCCCCTCGTCATCACATATGTACAGGACACGACCCGAGGCAGAGCAGGGGAACCTAAAGTGCAGGTGGACTTTTGTTGCACCTCAGATTTACTGTGTGTTTCTATGCAACACTGATGCAAAAGTGGATAATATGTGAAGAAAAACCACAAATAGACACTTTTTCTGAGCTACAAAGAGATCTTTGACTTATGTAAATGATTAATAAATGTATGTGTTATAGATTGTGTTTATTTGCATTGATTTCTGGGAAACCAGAGGCAATTAATAGACCTGATATTAATTTTTAATCGACCTCCTGATGATGATGATGCAGCTTCAGTATTAAGTTTCTGTGTTAGAGGTTGTTCTGCTTTTATTTTCTGTGTGTCAGGTTTAGTCTCAATGGGAGAGGTGTGTGTGTGAGTGTGTGTGTGTGTTAATGTGGGGCGCCGCTCTGGTTTTCATTTTCTCATCGCCTGCAGCCTGGAAAACAGATAAATGACCGTGATACTGATGTTTCAGTGACGTGCAGATCTCACAGCCCCTCACAATATATTGAGTGGCTGTAATTACAATGTATAACATTTAAGACATGGTTTACGTATTTCTGAAGCTGATGCTACACATAAGAAAGGTTAACTATGTTTTGAAACCATAACTTTATTAGATGAAAAAACAGACACACTAGTTTGTATATCACCCTGCAGGAAGATAATAGTTAATGTTTAAGGCTGGAAGTAAAATTTCCCTCCACTGTGACAAAAACAGCAAGTTTGATCTTTTGGGAAATTACAGAAATTCAGTTTTAAAATATATATCAATAACGCTGATTTAAACGTAGTTGTTTCTGTTGGTTTTATCCTCTCAGCCCCCGCGGAGCTGCAGGCGATCATCCAGGAGGTGAAGTATCGCACAGGACTGCAGTCGGCCAAGCTGATTCGCCAGCTGAGGAGACGAGACCGTCTTTGTCACAAACTGCAGAAGAACTACGACATCATCACAGCGTGTCTCCAAGCCGTGTCGCAAAAACGACGTAAGGACGTACACCTGTTACTGTGTGTCATTGGTGGAATGTAGTGACTGCAGTTATTGTAAATAAGTGATTTCTATGGATCTAAAAGGCTTGATTTATGAGGGAGAAATATATTAGTGATAGATTTTTTTCCTCCAGACTTATTCAGAATTTAAATGCAAAATAGCATTACAAATCAGATTTTGCTCCAGCTGAAATCCAATTATGGTTTAATACTAAAAGCTTCTACTTAAACCCAAACAAAGAGAAGTGGGTCAATAGAGTCAACACATGTAGAAACGACCGGCAACTAAAAGAGCAACATGCTAAACAGAGCGGATGCATTTCACGTGCTGCTTGTCATATCTCATGTAGTATGAAAATGAATGTGCTGAATTTACATGTCGCTCTGTGAGTTACGGGTCTGAAGTTAAAACTGAATGCTCATTTTCATATCCCGGTCTCACGGCTCCTCGACTTCAAAGCTGCCCCTAAAACAATTCAGCTGAATGTTGAGTTATGTAAGGAAAAACATCAAGTTAAAGTTTTTTTTGTCAGGGGAAGAGATTATGGATTAAACCACATCTTTAAATAATTTTAGACTCTAAATCCAAACTGGGATTTTAACTGGGATTTGGAAGAATAACAGACGACTTAAAGGGGACCTATTATGAAAATCCACTTTCTATAGGTTTTGTAGTGGTCCTATGTGTTCCCGGGGCCTTTCTATGACGCCTGAAGGTGAAAAAAGTCTGTTCACTCCCTCTATTGATTTTTACACTTTTTTGAGATCGTGTCTCCAAACGGGCGAATTGAAAGTGCTGGCAGACTTGACGTCAGGATGTGTTGAACTCGAGTAACTCCACCTCCCGGTACTTCCTTATCCTCCCCCTGGGCAAGTCTGGAAAAACGTTAGCTCCGCCCGGTGAGCCATTTCCTGATCAGCGAGAGTCGCACCACCTCCACCCCCCCTCGTCCGTCCGTCGGCCCGTCATTTCACATGAAACGTAGATACGGGAGCATCGGTCGGTAACGCTACCGCGGCCGGTAGATGATCATTTTGAATCACTGACTGAAAAACAGCTGCCCGTCATTAAAAATGAAACCGCGGATATTGGCGTGATACGGCTTCTCATCAGCGCTGCGGTGCAGCGGTCCTCATCACGGAGTGACAGACATGATCCTGATCTGAACGAGGAAGTCTCCTCTCACGGCGCAAAACCATATTCTCCGGTAAATTCTCATCAGTCCATAACAGTGTAGCCTACAGTTTGTGCTGCTCCTCAGTTTCACTCGTTTTATTTACTGTATTTGACAGTTTGATGGCATAGGAGCCACCATGTAGGCGATCTCCTTCTGTCACAGTGAAACAGTAATATTTTTTCAGACAAGATGCGAGTCTCATAAACTTTTTTTTTTTTTTTTTTTTTTTCGGAAATCAATACCCGACCCCTGCTGTCTCAATGTCAACATTGGCACATGTACCTGTAGTGAAAACCACACCCTCTCCCCGTGACAGCTGTGGAGTGGACGTGGTTTACACATAATCATTTGCATTTCAAGGTGCAGACACAGAAACAGCTCGTTCTCAGGAGAGCTCTGGAGAGACACTTTTAGATTACTGAGATCTAGAGCTGCAGATTGATTTGGGGACAATACACTATGAATACAATATGCTTGGACAACTTAAAACCATATGAAATAGATGAAAAATAGCATAATATGGGACCTTTAAATCCACAATATCGACATTACTGAGCCTCTTCGTACAGTTGGATCATGTGTTGTGTTGTTAAGCTTTTATTTTCAACAGTGTTTTTCTTTCAACATGCAGCCTGGTGCTTCACATGGAGGTACGGTCTATAATAATACTGGGGTCCTTGAGTGTTTTGTTGTTTATCATCAGATTGTGCTGTTATTTCCACATTAACACAGCTCCTGATCCTGCACTGTGACTTTTAGCATCCAGGAAACACACTCAATCTCTAGCAATTACAACCTTCAATCATTGAGTATGATCAATTCAGCTGAGCAGCTTCCAATATCAGCATTTTATTACTTCCTGTTGTTGAGCGATGTCACCATTTTCACATGAGAGAGATTATGACGTCATACAGTTAATGACCTAATCGGCTAAAATAAATGAACAGGAGATTATTATTATGAAGCATTATCATTTTTCTTTTTTCATGATCGTCATCAGGTATTATCATCAGTTTGCAGGTATTGATCCCAGGCGTCATTAGGCCTGCTTGTGTTTTCCACTCAGGAAGCTCTGACTGCATGTGAGACTGAATCACAGCGTGACGCAGCATCGATTCAAGAGTTTGCAGACTGTCAGAGTCACTGTTTATCGGTGACTATGCAGGTTGTTTGTTTGCTATAGTTTTAGGAGTGTGTGTGTGTGTGTGTGTGTGTGTGTGTGTGTGTGTGTGTGTGTGTGTGGGGACAATGGTGCAGCTCACAGGTATGAGGAAGTGTGTTTTCAGTTTGAATTCCAAGATGGAGGATTCAGTTCAGATATGGGTCTAAAAATGGATTAGAGGGAGAGAAAGAGAAAGATGCTGCTTTGACCTTTGATGCATTTGTTTTGAAACAGTCTTTCTGACTGTGACTCTGCTTGAAAATGTCATTTATTGCCTTTATTGCATTTCTATCATTAGAATGCACAGAGTGTCCAGGAAGTTCAGTGTGCAAGCTTTTGTTCCATCTTGGCCAATTAAATTATAATATGAAAATCTGCTACTAAGCTTTGTCACATCTAACAAAACAAGGCACAAGAATGAGACGGTCATAAGTTGATTGGATCGATTAGAAAAGTGATGGTTAATTGGTTAATTGTCGCCTCTATCCTTCTTCTTCTCCTCCTCTTCTTCTTCTTTGTCTTTAAATAATCAGGGAGATTAGAGATCATTGGGCCTCATATCTTCCTAAGAATCTTCTTAGATTCTTTCTTAAGTTGTTCTAAGAAAACCCTACTCCAGATTCATCAACACGTTCGTAAGCCTCAGAATTGTTCGCAGCTGTGTTCTTATGCCACCTCCTCGTAAGGTGAGGGCGTGTGCCAGGTGAGTCTAATTAACATAGGATCAGCATAGGTAACAACCCCTTCAATGCCCATAAAAGGGCATGAGACCACAGGGCCGTGTGCACACAGAACCCACATGCACTGAGCAGAGGAGGTGAAGAGAGAAAGAAAGTTGAAATGCTCAAATGAAAATCTGAGAAGGGGCACCACACTGCAAACGTAAAAAGAACTTTAGTAGTGAAAGTGGAGCTACTGCGACAGGAATGAAACAAAGAAACAAACAAAAAGTTTATATTTAGTTTATATTTTAATATCTAGTTATATTTAGTAGCGTCAGCAGTGGATGCAGGTTATTATCAGAGAGACCACACTCTCACAAGGGCCATCATATATGTCATCATATTATCAAATATGATTCCAGTAGTGCAACAGATCGCTGTTGTTCTGTGATCTGTTCAGAATGCCATGTTGTCCATGGAACGGTTAATGATATTAAGTAATTTGTAAATTATTATTATTATTTAAAACATCATAAAATATAAGAAAATACAACTGCAGAACAGAAGAAAACGCAATAATCAGTTAGTTTGCACAAGTCTCAGCTCTTAAAAGTGCGTAAGTATACTCCTGACTGTTCGTACATTTTATTCTTAGTTAAGAACAAATCCAAGATAAGAAAACATTCATGAATGCCACAATCTTCGTAAAAACTTTGTAAGTAGGATTTAAGAACAAATTTGTTCGTAAGAACGGTTCGTGAATGAGGCCCATTGATTTTTACATGAAAAGGGTTCAGATGAGATCATTAGCAGGACTGGCTAATCATCAACAAGAATTAATTTAGATAAATGATTAATCAATAAAGCTAAAGATTTTTCTCTCATTTCATATCAAATGAATATGTTTCTTGGCTGTTTGGTCAGATAATTAATGAAATAACTGCTAATTAGAACACATTATTGTTATTTTGCTACTGTTTAAATGGAGTCTGGTCTCATTTGATTGGCTGTAGATGATCCAGTCTGTGCACGTGGGTCGTTTCCAGTTCGTGTTCATCTCAAATGTTTTAAAACGTGTTGATGCCTCAGTCTCTTTGATTTTCCACCTTCTCGTGTCGTGTTAGCAGAACAACCTCTAAGTAGGTTAAGGAAACAAAAATCCATCCATCCTCCCTCCTCCTCCTCCTCCTCTCCTCCACCATTACCTCATCCCTCTGTATCTCCTCCCCACGTGTCTCTCCATCCTACCGCATCCCTCCATCCTTGCACCTCCTCCCGGTGACGCTGAGCCGGAGGAGGATGAGGAGGTGTCGAGCATCATCAGCAGCCGCTTCCTGCTCCTCTGCTCGGCTGCTTTCAGTCGGTTTATGACCCATGTTTCATTCAGACATCTGACCGCGGGAACACGGCCTCCTGCCGGATGATGAGCTGAGACTCTGTCGCTGCTTTGTTGATGAATCGGGACCACAAACCATCACCGGAAGAAGATTTAAACCAATCAATTTAATCGATTATATTAGGAGCGCGTGAAGCAGGAGGAGGTAGACGTGAATGGTTTTCTCCGTCTGAGGCTGCTGCTACCGGGAAGACCGAACCGAAGCTCGTGAAAGCGAAAGCGATGAGGTGATTGATCGGATTGAACAGTTCGATTCCCGATGAGGCAGGAGCGGCTGCCCGCCGGCGGCTGCAGGAGGCCGAGGGCGGGCGTGAAGCAGCGGCAGCAGGGCTCGGGAGGGGTCGGTAACATCATCAGCAACGTCCTGAAGAAACGCAACGGGATATCCAGGAGCGCGCCCCGGCTGCTCTGCACCTTAGAGCCAGGTGACCCAGCACATCAGACCAGATCAGATCAGATCAACCACTGCAACACATAGAGGCTTATAGATAATCGATCATGGTTTTGTTTTGTTTTTTAACAATGTGGTAGGCTACAGTAGCGTGGGTCGTTAGCCTGATGTCTTTTTTTTTTTTTACATATCCTGCAGCAGTTCATAGAAAATCTGTCTCTTCATCATCTCATTGTCTTTTCATTTAGAGCTAAAAACAGCCTCTTGTTGTTGTTGTTTACACTGTGTCTGATTCCATGCTGCAACCTTGTAGGCAAATTAGATGATTAGGGATATAAATCTTTTGTGATTGTGGCTGATATGAAACCAGGAGGCACCGTTTTGATATGTATATGAGCTGATAGATAGATAAATGACAGCATAACCAGTTTTGATCATCACTTGATAAACTACTTTATTCTGCTATATTACAAACATTTTCAAAAACAATCATCCCAAAAATCAAATCATCCAGGAGGCTACATGCTCCAGATGTGGTTTTAATACTGACCGTGTGTCACACTGACCAAAACAGCTGGAGATGTCGCTCTGGATTGATGCTCTGATGTATATTCAGTAGAAAATTCCAGATGTGTCTCTGTAGATGAAACATTTGCTGGATGTTAAATCCCAGATTTGAGCTCACAGGACAGTTCAGTGGTCTGCTGCTGAAATGAATGGATCTTAATGTAACACATTGTTCTTTTTTTTTTAGATAGCCTACTGATTGCTCTCCTTAATCTGGTAGTCCAGAGTTCAAGAAATAGTGCATAAACACAAAGTGATTTGATTTCTTGAGTTGACAAATTCATACACAAAAGCAACAACACCAACACACCTAGTGTACATGTGCAACCGGCACATTGTCCATACATCCAAAAAATAAAATAGTTTGTGAGATTTGATGTGGTCTTTACAAATGTTATTTATTCACTCTCGAAATTTCAGCAAAATTCTTCACAACATAGACTAAAACAAGCTGCAGCCAAGTTCTTAAACCCCAGGCCTCTGTATGATCATTTAGGGGAAAAATCCCTAAATCCTTTTGTGATGCAGATTACTCCTTTATTTCCTTCCTTTCTTCCTCTTCACCTCTTCCTCCCTTCTTCTTTTATTCCTTCCTTCCTCTCCTCGGTGTCCAGCTGCTTTATCCCCTCATAGAGAAACTAACCTGTAGCTACATCTTATTATAATAGCCCATGATGACCTCTGGACCGCGCTGTGCCGCCGCTGCCCTCTTAGTTAAACACACGTTTTGTTGTCAGCGGCGGCGTGGGACCAGGCTATAATCTGTGACCGGGAAGTAGGAGGGTTTTCCGCGGTAATCCTCTCCCAAAGCTCCGGGGCAGGAAAAAAAAACGGCGCTCATCCACAATGGCGCAGGACGCAAAGACAGAGGCGGGCCATGCAGGTTAAACACATACTTTGTCTTTTATCTGGAGCTTTCTCATGATTAATATTGAAAGAGAAATGTCTACGAGTGATACTTTATTACCCCGCGGAGGCAGCGACCGATCCCCCGGAGGCTCAGCCCGGGAGGAGGAGGAGGAGGAGGCGGAAGAGAAATGGCCGCAGTCGGATCTGTTTGGCCTGAAGCCGAAACATGTCAGGACCTTGGCTCTTAACTTCAGATCAGAACTTCATTTCCGTCTGGAAAGCGTGGTGTTTTTTTAGTCTAAATATTCTGTAAAGAAGTTCGTGTGTGTAGGCTACGTGAAAAGAGATTTTGACGAGATTTACAAGCGCAGCGAGGGTTGAAACGAGAGTTCAGCACCACCAGGAAATGGACAGCGACTCTTCTGATATCACTATTTATAGCAAAACCTCATCTTTAAATTACGGTTATAAACGTATCTATTTAGTGCACAGGTCAAAACAGACACACAGATTCCGGTTTGGATTTTTATTTTCGGGCTTTTATTGTGAAAACCGACGAAATTGTGTAATAACGTCCACACAGTTTTTGCATTTTGTTAAAAGAGGGATGTGACCAAAGCTAAACAACAGATATAGTTCATTCCAACTCTGCTGCAGAAGCTCATACAAATGTATTGCTCTTGTTTTCACATTTTTGTTAAGTTTATATAAAAAAAACCCAGCTCTTGAGGTTTAGGTCTGGAGATGGCGTTGGTCTCCATCATCTGGTACCGGCTCATTATCTTGTGGGGTCAAAAAGTTCTCTTCTCACCAGTTTGATAACAACATACAGTCCTATTTAGTGTTGTGTTGGATTAATAATGCATTAGAGGGGCAGTGACACAGTTTACAGACATTCATTATCAGTCATTATCTTCCAGGGCTCCATTTACATCCATTGATGCAGGAAAGATGGATGTTATCAGCTTATTGTCCCTGAAAAAAGACTATTTTCTATGAATTGTATATTATTTTTTCAGCTTTTGTGACCTTAACCTTTATTCCTTACATTTCTAGTGGACTTTTATTGCTTGAATTTTGATTTTAAAAAAAACAAAAACGAAAATGTTTTCCCAACCTTTTGTCTAGTAGTGTTCTACTGTTTTGTGCATGCACATTTCCCCATGTTTAAGTCTGACGCCTCCTGTACAGTAATTGTGTTGTCCTAAGGTCATGACCAGTGTAAACGAAATGTCTCTGTCTGTTTCCAGGAGTTGACACGAGGTTGAAGTTCACTATTGAACCATCGTTGGGGAAGAATGGATTCCAGCAGGTAAGTTACAACAAGCAGAGACTCATCACATACTCAGCTTTGTTAGTGCTTTTAGTGATTTTTCTCTCAGTTAGATAAGATGTATGAATATTGTATTGGTACATTCATGGCCTCAGTGTGCTTGTTAATTAAAAACATAAACAAGACAGTGGGTGTCTTCCTCCCTGCAGTGGTACGACGCCCTCAAAGCGGTGGCTCGGCTTCCAACCGGCATCCCAAAGGAGTGGAGGAAGAGGGTAAGTAACTCTATCATACAGTATGGCTTTGTTGAAGCTTGTTCTTGCAGTTTGCTGCTTTGCTGTGTTCAGTGAATGAAAATATAAGGTAGCAGATTATTTTGAGATGAAAAATTCAGCAGCCTTGTAGGCTAATTGTTGCATTCTGGGTAAATTCCTGGTGCGCACTCATCGGGCGTTCCCTTCTCTTTGCACCTGAAATATCCTCCATGTATAAAAGAACAAGATAAACAAGAGCTTATGTATTTTCTCTCATCTATTTTTGTTTGTTTTGAACCCAGAGGCTATTTAGCAAAAGACAGAGACGACCCAGTTGTGCTATTACAAGAAAAAAGTCTGTTTCCTTTGTTACCGTCAACCTGCGAGCAGCGTCTTACAGTCCTGAGAGAGTCTGAAAGAACAATATGCTGAAGCACTTTGTCTACAAAGCTCCATTCATCACACATCTCAGCTTTATCTCTTGGGACGAGCGAGCAAAGGAAATTGAGGCGATTACTTTCATCTTAGCCGAGGAGAACGAACAATGAAATCTCGTCTCTCTCGCATGAACTTGCAAAACAAAATGAGTCACTGTGTTACGGAAAGACGGCAGGAAGAGGGGATGCACTTAAATTATTTGTTCATAACTCACTGGGGACGGAGAAAGTGTCGAGATATTTATATAGACATCTTTTTGTCGCAGAACGTGGTTAATTGTGTGTCTGTTGTTGTTTGTGTAGGTTTGGCTGACGCTGGCAGACCAGTACCTCCACAGCATCTCCATCGACTGGGACAAGACGCTGCGATTCGCCTTCAACGAGCGCAGCAACCCCGACGACGACTCCCTCGGCATTCAGATCGTGAAGGTAACACAGACTGGATTGTAGAGCACACAGTACAGTATGTGCAGGGGGTTTTGTTGTGTTGTTGTTGTGTGTGTGTCCTGAGTCAGCAGTTCAGTCACAGAGTGGACACCTCAGCATTTTTCTGCAGCATCTATTAAAACCGACGCAGACAGAAACCGTGTAAAGAGCCGTGTAGAGACTGTTCAGGGTCACCAGGAGAATTTTATTATTTTAATTTTACTAGCGAGCTGTGATACCTTTAAAGAAATAAAACACAAGACTTTTTATTGATCCCATGTATGGAAGTTCACTTGTGACAGTAGCAAGGAGTACAGGATATGTAAAGAAGTAAGGAATACAAATATAAAGGAATTTATGTTATGTATTATGTACAAAATATACTGTATATAAAAAACAAAGATATGTACTGTTATTCACAAAATATTATTTAAATGGAGAGAAATCTTGCAGTGCTTGTGGTCTTTAAAGAAATGAAGATGCATTAAAGCAGTGTCTAGTAGAGGATGTTTGTTTGTGACAGTGCGTCAGAGACCGCGATGTCTGCATCATGGAAACACTGCACCTCTTTTTTTTTTATTCATCTCAGTGACTCAGAGAAGTCCGAAGTCCAGGCAGCTGTGTCCCTGTTTGTCTTCTTCTCGTCTCCATTCATTCACTTAGTGCACTGACTTGTAATCAAATGAATCCATAACTGTGTGCATGCTCCTCCTGTCCTGTCTTGTCCTTTCCAGGACCTGCACCGGACCGGCTGCAGCTCCTACTGCGGCCAGGAGGGGGAGCAGGACAGGGTGGTGCTGAAGAGGGTGCTGCTGGCCTACGCCCGCTGGAATAAAGCAGTGGGTTACTGCCAAGGCTTCAACGTCCTGGCTGCTCTCATACTGGAGGTTACAGAGGGCAGCGAGAGTGACGCTCTAAAGGTACAAACACATAGTAATAATAATAATAATAATAAACTTAGAGTAATTAAGTTAAGATGAGGAAAATATAGATGCACATATTACAGGATAAACTGATTGAACTTCCTGAGTTTCTTTGCTGCTCTGTGCCCAGTGGATAATGATTAATATGATTAAACGTCTCAGAGCTTCTTCGTTCTGCTCTTCTGTTTGCAGGTGATGATCTATCTGATCGACAAAGTGCTGCCAGAGAGTTACTTTGCCAACAACCTACGAGCTCTGTCAGGTAAACACACACAGTGGCGCATACACAAGCTGATGTGATTTAGAAATAGAACAACGGAGAAAAAAAACACTTTTCATGCTGTAACATCTTTAGCACAGAGATAAACTGGAAGTTGTTCTTCTGTACAAGGACAGAATTTGTCGTTCGTGTTCAGAAAAACATGTATCCCTAACATTGTAGATAGTTTTCTATGCACTGAAGAGGGTAAAAATGTCCTCTGATCAGTCAGAAAATTAATCTGAAACAGTTTGATCGTTAAAAAATGCTAAAAATATGCTGATTTCAGTCTGTAAAGTATGAAAGTTTGCAGATTTTCTTCTTCTACCTACAGTAAGTAAATAGAATATTTTTGAGTTTTGGACACTGATTGCACAATGTCCCTGTCTCAGTGGACATGGCCGTCTTCAGAGACCTGCTGCGTCTCAAGCTGCCCAGACTGTCCCAGCACCTCCACCACCTCCAGAAAGCAGCCAACAGAGAAGCTGGAGGTAACACATCTGTAATGAAATCCAGATGTTTGTTCAGTGACTGCTCACCTCCAATAATAACAATAATGTGTCTCCTCCTCCTCCCAGGCAGTTACGAGCCTCCTCTGACCAACGTGTTCACTATGCAGTGGTTCCTCACCATGTTCGCCACCTGCCTGCCGGCCTCCACCGTCCTCAAGATCTGGGACTCGGTTTTCTTCGAGGGCTCGGAGGTTCTGTTCCGAGTCGCCCTCGCCATCTGGGAGAGACTGGGAGAGTAAGCGGACTTTAGCTAAGATTAAACAGTCCCAGTCTCCGTCCTCCTTGCTCCCCTGCTGCTCCGTGTGACCTCTGCCCCTCCTCCCTCCCTCTCTCCTCTGTCTCTCCCCAGGAGGATCGAGTACTGTCAGACGGCCGATGAGTTCTACAGCATCATGGGATGTCTCACACAGGAGATGCTGGAGCGCAACCTCTTAGACCCTGCAGAGCTCATGCAGGTACGAGACGTTCATGTGAAAATGGTAAATTCATATAAATATGTTGTTTTATGGGGCGGTGCGTGGCGCAGTGGTTAAGGCAGCCACCCCATGTATATGAAAATGCATGTCATTCCCCTCTCTCTGCCTCCCCCTTTCCTGTCTATCTCTACTAATCTATCAAATAAAGGCAAAAAACGCCAAAAAAATATACTTAAAAAAAAAAAAAAAATGTTGTTTTATTAACATTTATCATGTCTCTGTGTGTCAGGAGGTTTACTCCATGGCCGTGTTTCCTTTCCCTCAACTGGCCGAGCTGAGAGAGAAATACACCTACAACATCACTCCGTTCCCTACCTCAGTCAAATCCAATGGAAGGTTTGTTCCTCCAGCTCCGTCTCTATGGAGCAGTGTTTTATTTCTTATGCAGCCACATGTTCAACACTGAAATAACACGATACATTGTATTTTCAGGTTACATGTCTCTGGAACAGAGAAAATGTAACAAAAACAAACACCAGCAGCAGCTTCGTGCATTCATATAGCTGTCAATATACAGTATATCAATATGATTATATTAATAAATTATTAGAACTTTGCAAGTCTGGTCGCTTTTTCACTGTTTTTTTTTCTCTACAGAGCTCCCACTACAATTTTTAATCATCACAACTACGTCAAATATATATAAAAACTCATTTGTTCCTGCTGCAATCATTTTGTATAACAATTCCTAAAATGTTTTTTGGATTCATCTCTCCTTCTATTTTGAATTTCCCTGTTAGGGATGAATAAAGTATTCTCTACTCTACTCTACTCTACTCAAAGCTGTTTTAAAGTGAAAATCTTGCATAGTTTCTCTTTAAGAGAAAGACATACTGTATAAACTAAAATAATTAATTTAAATGTTTCAAAGATAAATTTAAATCCTGGAGAAATCCTATTGTATCTAAATCCTATAGTTATATACAGTAGTAAATTGTATTGTACTCTAAAAGTGTGTATGAGTTGGAAGAGATGATGCTGATGATGATGATGTCATCGCCTCCTTACAGTGGTGGTCTGGGCGGCTGGGAGAGCGACGACGACGCTGACATGGACGACGAGGACTCTGTGGTGACGGCGCTGGGCTGTCTGGGGCCCCTGGGCGGCCTGCTGGCCCCGGAGCTGCAGAGATACCAGAAACATCTGAAAGGTTGGTGCAGCAGAGACACACACACACACACACACAGAGGATTTAAACGGTAACCAGCGGGAAGGTTAGCAGGGCGGGCAGAGAGAACGGTCCACGGCTGGATGTTGCCCCAAATCCTCATGTTCTGCCCCCGATTTGACTCCAAGTACAAAAACCGTCTCTGATCTGTTTCCTCCAGACAAATCCCCACTTCCTCCTCCTTCAGCGACTCTGACAAACATGGACAAAAAAAAAAAAAAGCGCAAACAGCCCGAGGGGATTTAACCTAAAAACACTGGCTTAGATCTGACACTCCAGAGAAAAATAGAGTTCAAAAGAACGACCGGCGAGCTCCGTTTAACCTCACGAGTGAAATCCCGGCACAACAGACTTGACCTGGTTTTAAAAGAGGGAAACTGGTGTGCATCAATAAATCATCAGCAGCGTCACGGTGAGGGAGCAGCTTAATTACAGTAAACAAACACATTGTGTGCTGCAGGAGTCGGTGCAGCTCTAAAAGCCGGGAGAGTGAGTCGCTGATGGGAAAAACAACTTGGAGTAGAGACACTGATGAGTGAAGCCAAACAGAAAACAAAGAGAAAACAGGAAGCAGTGACTCAGCTTGGTGAAATCTTCAAAGTCTTTTTACAATATTTAAAGAAACATTTAGCGTTAAACTTAATCCAACGTAGACACAATCATATTTTGCCACTTTCGATAACATCAAGAGGCGTTTAGTTTTTTCTTTCTTCTTTCTGCTACTTAAGTTCTGGCTGGTCTTTGATTAAAGCAACAGTGGGTGAGTAAAGGAGCTTGGAAGGAGCTAAAAAAAAAAAAAGGCCTGCCAGATTATCTCTGATTCATGTGTTTTCCTGGAATCTTTTCTGCCTTCGACCTTAATCTGTCAAGTTTCTCAAAATCTCCAAATGAACAACACAGTCGTGAAACAAATCCAAAAAATCAACAACTGTGTAATGTTTTATTTTTGTCTCCCTCCACCTCCAGACCAGCGAGCGGAGCAGGGCAACATCGCAGAGCTGAGCCCGGGGGCGGTGGGAGCCGGAGGGGCAGGTGGAGCGGGAGGAGGAGGAGGAGGAGGAGTCAGGGGCGCCAGGGCGGAGCATCAGGCCGCCATCAACAGCATGATGATGGAGAGAATGAGCACGGACATCTACGCCCTGAAGAAGCAATACGCCCGCATCAAGAGGAGGCAGCAGCAGCAAGCCATGCAGCTCTACATCCGCACAGGTGGGTGGAGGAGAAACAGCTGTTTGGTTGTTGTGCTTTTTTCTCAGTATCATTAGAAATCTTTTATATTCCTTGCAAACATTATTTGACGTTCTTTTATTGTTTTAACACAGATTAACTAATTTCCCCATTTTAAAATCAACTTTTCACAATGCTTTGGTTTAATTTAGTCTTTTTCTAGCTGCACTCAAATATGATGGAGTCAAATGAACATTTTACTTTCTAAACTTTAAGTAGATTACTCTGGTACTTGGATATTTTTTATATTTTGACCATCATACCTTTCAGATATTTCTAGATGGATATCTGGGTATTTCAGTTTTTTTTCAATCCAATAGTTTATTGTCATTGTTATAAAAACGATGAGCTAACGTCGGAGCATTCACAGCATTCCATAGTCATTAAGTCCAAATAAATAGTCAACCCTAATAAAAGAAAAAGGCAAAATATAATCCCTGAGGAGAAATTAAATTAGTAGGTAGCAATGTATAAACTTTTTATTTCAAACAATATACTCACTTGAGTTAATAGATGTGTCATTGTTGTTAAAGTCCATGTAATCAAAACCACCTTGAGAGTTAAAGATACCATGTTAACAAAGGTCACTTTATCACCAACAACTATTGTTATCATTAGATAAACAGTGTTACAGTCCGGCTCTAAGGTGAAGTCCTGACTGTCGGGATGGAACAGTGGAAACACACACAACAGGAAGCGGTTTGATGATGATGATGATGATGATGATGATGTGATTCGTAGGAGTTGGACCTGAATTGGCCACGAGTCCTGGAGTCCTTCAGGAGCGTCCCAACAAACCCAGCGACAGTCCCACGCAGCAGCCTGGGGGTACTGGTGTCAAACCATCTGATACTGGGTGTTCTGGGGCTGATTCAGTGACTTAAGGAGGCATAACTATTATTTATCTGCCATTAGTTCCCAAAGCAGATTTCCAATTTCTGTGTTTAAATAAAGATAATGAAATAACACTGATTTAAACAGTTATATTTGATACTGTAGTGAAACACAGTGAGAATATTCTCTGAGACTCTGTCTGTTGAGAGAAAAACCAACATTTGGAAATCTGTTGCAGGAACCTCTGGCGCTAAAATATTGAATCTTCTCCAGGTTGTAAACACAGTGCGCTTCAGTTTACAGAATCAAAATCAGGTTATGGTTGTTCTGGCTTCGAAACATATGATGCTCTCAAAATGCTGCAGGCTGCAAACATGCGTGGTTCAGTTTTCTAAAAATAGTACACGTGGCTGCAGTGTTGATCCAACAGGACAGATTTAAATGTAAAGCAAGTCCACCTTAAAAGAATAAAAATTGGGAAGATAAGACTCGCTTTCTGTGGCAGCTGATTTGCATTTTGAGAGCATTTATGTTAAACTCTGCTTTAATTTGCTGTGTTTTCTTTAAAAGGGAAGAAATGTGTGGTGTGGGGGATGCTGGAGCTGCGATAACTGGTGATGGTTTTGTTGTTTGCAGGTTTTAAACTGATAATTTAAACTTGATGAATCATTCTTATTCTAAATATCCAACTGGAGCTCCTCCTCTCACATACTAACATATGATTTCTGAGGCTTGTGTAACAGTATTACAGTGAGAGCTGCACACACACACACACTCATCTCTTTTTACCATATAAACACTCTGCAATCAGCTTTTATAAAGTCCTCTTTACATTAACACGGTTCCCTGACACTGGGAAGAAGCCAGAATCCTGTTCATGTTACATAATATTACATTTTTATAGAAAAAAAAGAAAAATCACCATGTACTCGAGCAGTAATCCAAACTCCATCTTGATCAGTAAGAGGCTTGAAGGATAAAAAGCTTCAGAGGTTGAAAACCAAACTCAGAGGGCGCCCTCTAGTGGCGAGTCTTACAGCTGCAGGATCAAAAGGACGAAGATCATTTCTGACACAAAGTTACTGTTGAAACCAACAGTGAAGATAAATAACATGTTAATGAATGACATCAACCAAATATTAAACATTAGTAATTGATCTATTGTCAAAACGATTCACTTTGGAGGACAGATCAACTCATTATAAATGAATTAATCAAAGGATTAACTGTTTTAATTGGAAACCAGATCTCTAATTGGGTGTAATGTATATTAGTTTGAAATAAATCTTTATTATAGGACGTCTAATTTTAATTAAAGCTTAAATCTCACACACATTCATTTATTTATTTTACCTTTATTTTACCAGGCAGATTGTTTGAAATAAAAAAAATCTCTTTTCCAAGCAAGGCCTGGCCAAGATCCATTCACCATCCGTGACCCAGCAGCTGTATTAAGCCTGTTACGTCTTTGTCCTCTCACCTTCCATGCAGACAAGTGTCCAGCCACCCGTGTCCTGGCGTCCCAGCTCAACCCTTCCAGCACCGTGATCAACCACCTCCTGCTGGGACGTAAACCGCGCGGCAGCCCCCGAGGCTCCACCACCGCGTCCTCCTCCGCCCTCCCCGGCTCCCCGGCGGCCAGGCAGCGCTGCGGCTCGCTCCCCTCCAACAGCTCCGGGTCTCCTGGCAGCTCGGCGGGAGGCGCCGGGTCGCCTTGGCGCGCTCACGTCAGGGCGCATCGCAGGAACATCGCCAGAGCTCGAGCACAGCTGGGGTTCGGAGATTCAGAGGACCGGGAAGAGGAGGAGGAGCAGGAGGAGGAGGAGGAGGAGGGGGAAGGAAGTTCAGTGAGACTGGAGGCTGAGGAGGAGGAGCAGAAAGAGGAGAGCGACTCCTCCATTCCTCCATCCTCTCATCCGTCCGTCGCAGGGTCTGTAAGCAGCGACGCTCCGCAGGCTGTAGATGAGAGTCAAGAAGCGGAGGTGGCGGCGGTGGTGGTGCAGCTGGACTCCCTGGATCTAGAGGAGGAATCGAACCCGAACCCCGCTGCCCCCCAGGTTCCTCTCCTCCCTCCTCCTCCGCCGTCGTCGTCGTCCTCAAACAGACACAAAGAGTCCAACTCCTCGTGTTCAGACCGAAGCACCGCCTCCGACAGACAGTGTCCCTCCGTCGCCGACTCTTCCACTCCGAGTCCGTCCCCCTCTCCGGTCCCCATGGCGACAGCTTCCCTCGGTCCGTCCTGCTCCTCCTCCTCTCCAACGCCTCCCTCCACCCCGACGCCAAACGCCAAACCCCGTCTCCCGTCCTCGTCGTCAACCAACGGTTTATCCGCCCTCTCTCCCGCTGCTCCTCCCTCCTCCACCTTTTACAAAACCTACTGCCCCTCCACGCCGTCCCTCTCCGCCCTCGCCTCGTCCTCCAGGTCTCACATCCCGTCCTCGCCGTCGACCCCATCGATATCATCCTCCTCCTCCTCCACTCCCAAGCAGCAGATCTTCTCCCCGTTCCCTAGCGTGAAGCAGCCCAGGAAATCGGTCGCCGCCAGAAACCTCGGCCTCTACGGTCCCACGTCCAGAACGCCCACCGTCCACTTCCCCCAGCTCAGCCGCAACCTCAACCGCAGCAGCGCAGCCGGCGCCACAGGGAGTCGGTGAACACATGAACTCATGCTTGAAACACACAGAAATTACACGATGGGGGAAAAAAGAAGAAAAATAATAATCATCCTCGAGTTTTACACCATGTTGCCTCCTGCATATCAAGAAAAATAAAAACCCATTTCTTCTTTAATGAAGAGGGAAAGTTGTAGAAATGTAAAGTTCACCTGGCACACGGGTCACCCTGAAATCCACAAAGCCATGATGACGGAGGAACTTTAGGGAAGCAGTCGACTCTTATTCCTTCATGGTTTGTCTAGTGTTTTCAGCTGCATCGGTTGTGTGAAGCTGAAGAGTTGTGAACACGGCCCTTTACAGTGTCCTATGCAGGTTCTTCTTCACCACAAGTGACACTAATTTAAAAAAAAGAAAAGAAAGAGGAGACGTCATTTGTGAAAGTAAAACTATGCTACAAAGTGTTTTCATTGTGATTTGATTTTATTCCTTGATGAGGATCCTCGCTGGACGGACAGATGTTTCCCTCTGGACTCACATACGGTAGACCACATATGTATCAACACGACGAAGAACCTTCTCTTACACAATAGCCATCCAGTTGTTTCTATGCCAAGTACAGTAATTAAATAAAAATAAACCACACAAGAAACAAATATACCTAAGACATTATGTAAATGAAGAATTATGAAAATTAAAGTGTGTGTATGTGCGCTCAGCCCACTCATAAAACTTGTAAAACTGTCCTGAGGCACTTAACGTTTTCTGTGTACTCACTCTGTTTGTGTCTTGACTGTTAAACACGGGGAATGTTTCAATCAATAATGATGTAAGTGTAACTGAGGGCAGCTTGGCTGGGTTTTATTGTGTGCATTTGAAGGTGAACAGTGTAAATGAATCTAAATATAAAGAAATGGTTCTCAGTCTGATGTGGTGTTTACATACAGGAATTGTATAATGTGATGCTTTATAAGGCAGAGGCAGGAAAATGACCTTACCAAACCATATTAGTGGCTGTGTTCACATAGAATAAACCCTGCACAGCTCTTTATTTTTGTGTCAGTTGCCAGTATAAACAGCCCAACCACACTGAAAGCATGTTTACTTGGAGGTTTACCACAGAGCTGGAGCTCCCCACTGGGCTTCAGATGCAGTTCAGTCAGGCAAACACAAATAAATAAATTATAGACGATGGAATAATTGGTCAGTCATGTCAGTCGTGGCCTGGAAAAACAACAACAACAACTGCTCAGTGGGAAGAAATGTCACTGCTGCAGCACAACGTCCTGCAAAGTGCAAATTTAAGTCAATATGTTTTAGAAAACAAGGTTTTTTTAAGCAGATACATAACATTCAGCCTCAGTTTGGGCGTCTCTGAGTCATCGCTTTTACAGGAAAGGAAAGGGAAAAGTGCAAGTCATAGTTTGAAAAATGGTGCAGGCTTCAGATTGCAAAAGGACATGATAAAGAATGAATTATAATTAGTGGGCTGCATGAAAAATATAATTTATTACCCTCTTCCCTAGTGTTTCAAACATCCCCACATTATCAACACTATGAGATCTTGTTTTCAAAATCAATTGTAGAATCAACAGAGGTGTAATTAACTGAATTATAAAATGAAATGCCACATATTTAAAAAAGAAAAAGAAAAAAAGATTTAGTAGTAATTAAAATAAGCCTACCGTATGGTAAATTTTGCTGCATTCAATGATAAACATGTATCAATCTAGGTATTAATATTGAATTGGCACCAACCACTCCTACCATAAAGAAAACAATTAGTTTAACCCCCCAATTTGCTAAAGTTTGTGTCTCCAGGAAACAAAGCTTTGTCCTAAAAGAAAATCCAGAATCCAAGTGAGTATTCATGTATTCACAACTGTTTTATATATTTCCTGAGACATAATTGGTAAACAAAACAATAACTATCCAAGCATTGTCCAGTAAATAAATAAATGAATTGGTTAAATAAAACTGTGGAGTTTCAGGTTGAGGGGGGAAATAAATGGGGAGGATAAAAATGTGAGCACGTGACGGACGGAAGCTACAGATAAACTTCCGTTAGCCATTCTGTTTAGAAAAATAAACATTGCACTTTGTAAAAACAATTCTGCAGCCAGATTGTTCTCTTTGAAGAAGAAGAAGATTGTTCTATTTGTTGTTTTAGGGACGTGGAAGTATCTTCAAAATATGGTGGTAAGTCCCAAATGCTACACCGCAAAGTGACACGCGCTGCGCCCTTTTTCTTTATTGCCTGTGTTTTTTTGTCAAATTAGCGATGATGTCTTATTTGCAGTGTACTCATGAATGTGCAGTTAAGTGGCACTGGCTTACTCTGATATTGAAGACAGATGTTAAAATGTGACATTTCCCAAGCAGGTTAAAAGGCTATCGTTTTTTGTCCTTTTTTGTCTTCTTTTTAACTGGCTGTTATTTGCAACAGAAATCTGATAGTTGATGGGAAACCACGGAAAGTCACAGTCTGTCAGAAATACGAGTATGAGTCATATCTGCCTTTCATAAGTGACGTCTGACACAAATCTGGGCATTTAAGTGATTAGATATGCAAAAAGCTGCTTTAAAAGTCACGGAAATATTATAACAACCTCTCCTAATCAATAATGATCCACCTAGCAGTTTGCATTTCTCCTGTTATTGATCTAATGTCCATCAAGCATCCTGTAAATCTGGAGTTGTAGCCTGACACATTATTTCACTCTACCCTTTTACAGCCTCATGAAAATATATGTTGCTGTCATTTTTAACTGCAGTAGCCAGATGTTTGTTTATTTATGTACAGCTGAGTGGATTCATATTTTTGTAATCTGTTACAGCTGCTCTATCTGTTTGTTTGTTTTTTGCACTACTGTAGCTCGTGGGAAATGTCCTTTTTGTCTTAATTTTGTTATTTCACCATGCACTATCATACTGTTCGTCATCCTGTTACACAACAAACCACAGGGTATCTGAAAATGTAATCACAACGTGTGCGTGTGTGGATGGGAACATATTATAGGGAAATTAAAGTACGCACTATATACCAAATTATCTTGAATTACTAGGAAGATATTTGATGTCAACTGAGGGCACTACCACTCCAAATAAAGAAATACTTGGTAGAAAGAGAAGTGGGTTTCTTGTCTAGTTTCCTGTGTGACTCTTTTGAATATGTCATATTATTCATGTCTTTGATATCAAACCCTGCAGGAAATAACAGGACTGAATATTGTGAACATATTTTTAAGTAAGATAACCGTTTTCTCCACTTCTCACTAAATTTAATTAACTTTGGAAACTAAATTTGAAGACAAATGTCAAGTGGAAAGACTTAGTTCTTTGTTTGTGTCAGTACTTCCCACCTCCACATATCTGATGACTCATGCTATACATAACCAAGATGTCGATGTCGTCAGAAACAAAACAGACAGACAGGGATCTAAAAAAAACAACAACACACATTTTATTGTACAGGATTCAGAACAATAAAATCTACAGTATGCAGGGATCTATCCAAAATAACAGCATCAATAAAAACACCTGAGGTACAATAAGAAAACAAACCAAAAAAACCCTGTAATTCACCAGTGCTACACAATAACAGACCTTTTCTGACAACAGTACAGTACAGTATATCAACATGATTACATTACAGTTATTTACACAACAAAAGGTTGTAACCTCTGTACCCAAAATGGAGGTAAAAGACTTGTTAAACTATGGAATAGAACAATAACAGTAACGGGACAATAGATTTAATTTGGTGTAACTAAGTCTCTCAGTTTGTTTTATTCAAAGACATTAACGTCATAAACTATTATGAGGCACCATAATTAATTACAAGCACATTTTCTATTGATAAACACACCCTGATAAACACAGAAGCAAGTTAACGGAGTTGGATACTTTTACGGGGGAGATCTATTGGTAATTACTTACACGCTTTTGACCTAAAACGAGTTGGTGAGTTATGATTTATGCCGGCACAGATTTGATGAATCGTGACTATCATAACAAACCTGAGTCTTATATTGTTTGCCTTTTATATTGTCGTTTAGTCTTTTGGTTGTTGTGGATATCTTTATTTGACATTTTCCACTGGAGAGAGACAGAAAGGATGTGCAACAAGTTTTGTCTGTATGTGTTATCCAGCCTTGACACTTTAGTGGTTTTTGTCATCATTATCACCATGTTCGGGGATACAGTTGATTTGTGGGACATTCAGTGTCTACAGTCTCTTCAGTTTGACTTGACAGCAACGGTGAAGTGCTGGTTGTGACCAAGCGGCGTGTCCGTTAAGGTAGTAGGTTGTTGGTCGGGTGGTCAACGCGCAGTGATCCGGGCCATCCCGGGGTTAACGAAGGAGAAGTTTCGGAACATCGTCTGGTCGACGCTGTTGATGAGCGTCCGGTCGGCACACGACAGCCGAGGCTTCTCGTTGATGAACTCTTTGTCGAAGTTGCTGCAGTCACTGGGCGACGACTTAGAAGGGAAAGACAAACAACTCAGGATTAGTAAAAGGTTGGTTGGTTTGATTGGTTTTGAGCAGGATAAATGCAAAAGGCATTGCACCACACTTGGTAGAGGGAGGGGATTCAGGAAGAATGCCTTCCCATTGCAATTTTGAGTAGTATACTGTAGGTTGTGCACAGATGTGGCTGTACTTACTAAGGTTGGCCTGAAGGGCGGCGCCACTTGCCGTTGCTCCAGGGAAGTCCAGTCAGTGCTGCCGAAGAAACTGTGTTCCCTAATGTTTCCTTTCACTCCAAGTCGCTCCTCAGGCTCTCGAACAAACAGCTGCAGCACAGATGGATCATAGATCAGGTTATAGAGACAACATTCAAGGAGATCAGTCATTTTCTTAGAGGGTTTTCTGCCGTGGTGTTACAAGGGAGTTGCAGAGTTGCAGACCTTGACTAAAATGTCCTTGGAGTCTTTGGTGAGCCAGCGAGGGTAGACGGGGTTGTCCGTTCGTATGGACTGAAACAGCTCCTCCTCGTCTCGGCCGTGGAACGGAGACTGACCAATCAGCATCTCGTACAGCAGCACCCCGAACGACCACCAGTCCACCGAGCTGTTGTACTTTTGACCCAGCAAGATCTGACACACACACAAAAGCACACGGTTAAGACAAACTGTTTTCATGAGAGGTGAATTTGTACAACCAGTCATAGATTCATGGGTGTTACTAGAACAATTATACTGATTGCAATGCAAACATTTCAATTTGAATTTTAAAGGCTATAATAGGGATGTCACGATTATAGATTTTCTTGGTACAATTATTGTCAGAGAAATAATCACAATTATTACGATTAACAACACTATGAATGTGTAAAATCAAATATCATCAAAGTATAATTGCATGACCAATTATATAAACTCTGTTAATATAGGACCAATTATTAATCTTTCAGAGGAAATGTTAAAGTTTTTTTTTATTACAAATGAAGCAATAACATTTAAATTCCTACCAGTTCAGTGTTACGTTGGGTGAATTGACATGAATCAAATTTAACCCAGTTATTGTGTATTTACCTTTACTCTGGGGTACAAAGCAAGGTGGTTAAACCAACAAGGCTTAAGGGAATCAAAAGATTCAGGAAAGGATATTTCTTCACACTTCAACAAAACACCCACTGTGATATCACTCATTGGTTGGTATGTTGATCGACACGCTCAGTGCAGCAGGATTTGTCGACCCTCGGGATCTGACTTATCCTTTAATCTATACCCTTGCACAAGTGAGAATGTGGTCACCTCAGGGGCGATGTAGTCCGGCGTCCCACAGAAGGTGGAGGTCCTCAAGTCTTCCTGCATGTTCTCCTTACACATTCCAAAGTCTGCTATCTTTATATGACCCTCCGAGTCCAACAACACATTATCCAGCTTCAGATCTCTGCAGAACAACAAAGTAAGACACGGAAAAGGGATCAGGACACAGCTCTCGGTTAGGTCAACATCTGCGTTGTGCACGAGAATTACACCAAACTGAGACTCTACCTGTAGATGATTCCTTTAGAGTGCAGGAACTGCAGCCCACAAATGATCTCGGCTGCATAGAAGCTGTAGACAGGTAATTATGGAATATGTTAGTTGCCTTTTTCGTGTTTGTTTAATCTCCTCTCTCACTACCATTGCACACTACCCATCAAACAACAATTTAAAAATGTTTTTGCATGAAGGGACAGTTGGGAGTTGAGAGTTGGGGGTAAAAGACTTGAAGGATCACCAGTTTAACAGTAATGTGTGTCGATATTGGATATCGTGGCTTTGGACTGGATACATACGTGGCTCTGTGTACGTCAAATTTGTGGCAGCTCTGGATGTGGAACATGAGATCCCCTCCGTTCAGATACTCCATCACAAAGAACAAGTTCTCCTGGACGCAGAAAGTTGCAGAGACGTCAGAGCTGCGGGCGGTCGGACCGAGCGTTTACTGAACATCTTGATGTGAATGGTCGTTACCTTGGTCTGGAAGGTGCAGTAGAGGTGCGTGAGGAAGGGATTTTCCCAGGCTAAAGACAGGACCCTCCTCTCCACCATGGTGCACTCCACGTCATCGTCCATCAGGACCACGTCTTTTTTTAGAGCCTTCACCGCAAAAAACTTGCCGCTCTTCTTCAGCTCGGATAGAAACACCTGGACACACAACGAGAACATCTTGAAAACCTTCTGCTATGTTAGGATTACTTAAAAAGTGCTGAACTGATCTGTACCAAACCTGGTGGAGGGGTCATGTTCTACTTTGGGGGGCAGTCTGATTTTGAATGTTTTCCTCTGTATGTTGTTTGAAATTTCATATCTGTGATATCAGTGCTGTGATCTTTTCTTTTTTTTTATTGTCTTCCTTTTTCCAACCCACCGACTGCCCCCCTTCTTGTGCTAATAAGGGTGTCAAAGCCACGAAACTGTGGTTTTCTGTGGAAACACCCTGCACAAACAAGTCTGACCAAAATCTTACACTGTGCTTTTGAAAGCTGCATGTTAATGAGAATGGCTAGAAGATCCTTTTGAGAAATGGAAACCAGTGGAAAAGGTGTTTCCCTGAATTTACTAACAAATGTACTACAATAATCGAACTCATCCATTAATGTGCAATTTATTCTTTCCTCCCAAGTGTCAACAAGTGACGTAGAAAATCTAATAATACCATTTGCATTATGTTGTTGTTGTGTACTTCAGACACTTCTCCAGTACCTTCCCGAAGCTGCCCTTCCCGAGCATCTTGTGCAGGACGAAGTCATCGATGGTGAACTTGGGTTGGGGGTCTTTCCGTGGGACGGCGTACAGAGGCTCAACTTCTGTCAATGCCTCGCCGACCGAACTGCTGCCATCCGCCGGCCCCTCCCATGAAACACCCTGCACGTCTGCAACAACAGGTAAGTCAGGAAAGACAATAATAATACAAACAAAAAAAAACAGACCATGTTGGATGTGAAAAAACCTGGTTTACCTTTGCCTGCTGCAGGTGTAGCCGTGGCTGGTAAACCCATTATTAACCCTGACGGAGCTCGGACCACTCCAGGCTGACCAATTCCTACCGGACCTTCTCGACCAATGATTTCACTGTCTCTGGTGCTTCTGGCCTGAAGGTCAAAGGTAGGATCAGTGATTCAGCATTTCATATTTAATTTCATGGAGTATCTTCAGCCTTAAAAGGGACTTTCATATTTTACTGCTCAAAAAGTTCATATTGAGACAATAAAACTCTCCATTACAATCCACAACTGGAAGATTAACGATTTAACAGCACTCCTTAAACCATTCATGCTTAGATTATAGGTTTAATTTGCATAGAAAATGGCAAATCAAGTCAACATGAAATAGGGAGAAATGATTAAGGTCAATTTTCTGAAATGTGCACAGCTTGAGTAATGTCTGCGTCTGACCTGCTGTTTGCTCTCGATGATGGCCAGAGCTTCAGCCATCAGTTTCTGGTTGACCCCACAGAGGTTGGCTACTTTCTTCTGGCATTTGTGATGAACGTTCATGCTGCATTCTGCACAGAAGACACAGTTTACCATGTAATCCCACTGAAGCCACTTGTAACAGAAGACAACAAACTACATTTATCACACACTGTGTTTTTGCTAGAGGGAAAGCTGATTCTACCTGCAGATATTATGATGCAACGATTTCTTGAAAAGAGGATGTAAACACGAGGGATTAGAGAAAGTAGATAAAGAGCTTCTATCTCTAAACCCTTCTTTATTTTTTGTTGTTTCCTCTTATTGTTGCTGCATGTCTTCTTCACACACTGAGTGTGAATCAGCAGCAACACAGCAGCTCAACGTCTGTCTGCACCAGTGTGTTGGCTCGTGATTCAATTCACATGGAACACTATATTTTCCACCTGCTGCTGCTGCGGCAGCTGCAGTTTGTCTCTCTCCAATCGTCCAACCCATGCAAAGAATTCATCGAACATTTCTGATCGGAAATGTTGAAATCCAGCAGCTGTTGGACGAAACATGTTGTGCATGACGGTACAGGAGTTGGAAACTGGTTTTCCAAATTTGTCGTTTTGCAGATAAATTATTTAGTTTGGTTTTTTTTTGTTTTATTGATTGAGACTTTCCTTGCCTGGCCTCTTTCCCCCCACGGATCCTCCAGAGGTGTGGTCCCTCATATGTTGCTTTCAATCAGCACTGAGGCTGAAGCTGTTTTGTATTTGTGGTTGTATAAATAGAATTTCCTTTAATCGACTTGACTGTTCTGTGTTTATTATCACTATGGACAACACAGCTCTGCCACAGCCAGTCAGAGTTTATTTATAACCTTTTATCATTTAAATTTCTTCGTATGTTTTATTTTTTTTCTTTCTTAACATACGTGTGGCATGTTGAATCTAGGATTATTTGGATTTCACAGCTACCTCAGTCAGATTATTTGCAAAATATTCTGCAGTGTAGAAAAATCCAAAAGCTACAAGCATTTCTCTCATGATGTCTCTTACACAAACACAAACAGAGGTGTGCAACCTTATATTAAACATCTGGACACGACACAGAAATCATAAAACTCCCGCCTCTCACCCTCACATTTGAGCCCCTGCTTGGCGAGCCCCCACAGCAGAGTCCCGCAGTGTTCGCAGAAGGTGGGGCTTTTGTAGTTATAGACCTTGAACCTGTGCGGCATGTCGATCTTGAAGCGCTCCTTGTGGATCTGGAAAACAAAAGTGAGCCAACAACAGGTCATTACTGTACACACCTGAGCTGGAAAGAAAGAAAACCATCAGTAGAAACACTTCCTGTATCCAGACAGTGGGAGGCGACGTGAGGTTTCTTCTCTTGTCGCCTCTAAGGATTTATTAACCCGTCATGGGGAGGAAGTGAAACAAGGGTGCGAAGATGAAAGAGGCAAACGAGACAAGACGTGTAAACGATTCCTCTGACAGCTCCATTACTAAGCATTATAACCACAAGTTTACAAATGTTTTACGCACACTGTGTCAGCAACCGCCGAGTTTATCTCCGGCTGCTTGGAACGAAGAGGATGTTGGAACCTATTTCTTGACTTACCATCGTTTCTTTGCTGTTGATGGCCGAGCCCGTGCACTTGGCGATGACTTTGTCGATGCATTTTTTGTGGATGGCCGCATTGCATTCTGAAAGACACACAAAGACGAGAAGCTCAGACGCAAAAGCTTCAACAAAAACGCAGAAGTGGAAAATACGTGGCGACACTTACGTCTGCACTGGTAGCCCTGCTTGTTGAGCCCCCTGCAGTTGGAGAAACAACAGGTGAATATGCTGATGACTCATACTGCATGTTGGTGAAGAAAATGACTAATTTGATGATTTTCTGAGAAACAAAACGTGTCTCACGGACCAGACGAACTCTTTGCAGACGGAGCAGAAGGTCGGCTGAGGGAAGAACGTGGCGCTGAACTCGTGACACTTGACGACGTGAACCTTGGCCTGTTTGATGGCCCCGCGGCGCTGGTGGAGGGCGAACAGGCCGTCGCGCTCCCGCTCCGACTCGGGGTCTCCCTCAGGCTGACCGGCGGCATCTGAAAAGAAAAAACCTTTATTTATAAGGCTGCTGCAGTTGACAAGACTATGTTGCTCAACTCTCTGTGGACAGAAAGATTACTTACTGACAAGACGTTTTCACACTTAGGTTTCTCACCTTTTCTGGGCTGAGAGGGTTTCAAACCTTCAGCGTGTTTCAGTTTCACATGTAATAAGAGTTGGTCTGTATTCTCACAGTCTCTCACTTTATGGTCCAGGCTTTTATACTTTGCCCTAACCCGAACCCTTTTTTAGTTTAACCCCAACCCTTTAAAGTCCTGTCATGTCATTACGCAAAAAGCAAAACGTGGTGTTTGAAAAAGTTCATTAACTTTCATTTCTGCAAATCTTTGTACCTCTGTAAAGGAGTTTCCTTTCTAATCATTCTTAGTTTTTGCTTGTGAAATTCAGAGTTCCCTTGAATCAGTCATTCACAGAACTGAGCTAAGCAAGAATTGAAAAATCAAAGTTCAAAGTGACGTTGATGCGGTAAAATAACTTCAATCACAATAAGGCAGGAGCTCATGCTGAGAGGAAACAATGACGTTAAAGTTTTAAAAGTTAAAATTTCATTAAATCATGGACATGTGCAGCGTAGCTTAGCTTAGCATAAAGACGTCAGGCAGGTGGGAACATCTGGCTGATGATATCCTATTGATGAACAACAGTTGAACAACTTTTGCCTTGTGATGGTGGTGCAGCGTCTACAGCTGAGGTCAGATATTGTTTTATTGTCATTAATGATCGCACTGCAGAAGTCAGTCCAGGAATGTTTCTCTGCGACTGTTTGCTGCCAAGAAATAACTCCAGCGCAGAACTTCCCCTGCAGCTCAGCACACACACGCACTGATATCAGTTCTCTTATGTCAGTCAGAGAAAGGTGGGAAATAGACAATAAGCTGCATTGTTGTGTAAATAACAAAGTGCGTGAGCTCCTGTGCAGTGGAGCGTGGAGCAGTTTCACAGATCACGCCGTCACGCTGCACCGGTCTCTGTGCCACCTGTTCTTCTGAGCTTTGATTTCCTATTAGCAGCGTCTAAATATAGGAAAGTGAGGCGGCCGCCGCTTCTCTTTAGCTCCGTAGCTAAATGTCAGGAAAGCACCCGCCGAAAAGGATCCAACACAAAACCCACGGTCAGCGGGTCAAACGGTTTGGTCGTCGTTTCAGAAAGCAGGTAGGCAGGCTTTAGATTGCTCTTTTTTTTTGCAGCATTTTAACATGAAATTCGGAATATTTCCTCAAAACTGTCAAATTAAAGCATGAAAAAGAATAAAATGTGGAAACGTGCAGGCGACGTGCTCTTAAGGTTTATTCCTGCTCTGTTTTGACTTAAATAAAGGCATTTGTTTTCATATTGAGTCTTATGTTAGATGTTAAATGCTGCGTGGTGCACAGGAAATGATGCGGCTCGTTGTTTCTGGAAGCAGCATCAATCTGCTTTTTTAAGAAGACTCTGTGGTCGACCGGAGTTTCTGGGAAGATGCAAGAAACGTTTCTTTATTTAGATTTAACTTTCAACCTCTTAACTTAAAGAGAAATGTCTCTATAAAATTTCCACTCTCTTGTTTCGCTTGGTCGTAGTTTCAGCTTCAGTGTTGTGTCGCAGTGTGTTTTAGTTTCTATAACTCACCGCTCTTCTCCAGGTAGTATCTGGCCTCCATCAGCAGGCGACCCTGAGGCTTCAGCTCCAGCTGCAACGAAGAGAGAGAAAAAAAAGAAAAACTGAAACAAACCGAACGTCAGGAATTCATAAGAAACTCATCGTTGATAATTAAAAGGAGAAGTGTGTTGTCAGAGCGATGAGGCATGAACTGATGACGATCGATGAGACACGGCATCAGACTGACACATGGTTTATAGTTGCTTCATCCGTTGGATTTTCTTTCTTTATTTGTCAGTTTTGGTTAAAGTGACAAATGGCATGACGTGTCTCTGGTGGTACACAAGAAGTGACGTGTTCTTCCTTTTTAATCAATTCAAAACTAACAAACTTGGACATTCTTGGATTTAAAAAAAAAGAGAAGCTAAAGTAGCTGGCTGTTAGAGCTTTTCATTGATATAGCAGGAACCATGTTTGTATGACGATCCCATAAAGGGTTAATGAGTTATAGTCAGTGGGCGCCAAGACTTTTGCAAAGATCATTTTCCACCAATCTTGCTGATTTGTGGCAGAAATTAGTGCAGTATAGTATGTCATTCCCCAAACCTTGTCCTATCAAAATCAGTGTTGTTAATGTCAAAATTCGTAAAGTTGTATTCAATTTACTGTTTGTCAAATTACCGGTATGCAAATTAGCTGGGGATTATTGTCCAATCACTTGTCTGTTCTGTAGAGCATATAAACCAAATAACAGGAGGGAACAAAACTAAGTTTGCATTTTCATCCAAAGTTTCATCAAAGTTAAGTTTACTTTAATTTATGCAAATTAGCAAAGAAACAGTTGACTGGTTTTGTAAAGAACATCGAGCAAATAATGCCAAAAATGTCATTTTTAAATCAGTAATTACAGCACCATTAAGTGTTTCAGGTTGAAACCTTAAAAAAAAAAAAATCTAAAACAAAAGCGAGCATCAAAGACTCAGAAGAGTGGAGCTGTTGTAGTTTGAAGATGCTGACTCATGTCTTACACCTCAGACATCATCAAGGTGATTTAATGACAGCAGAGTTTCTCCTGCTATGACATTTCAAAGCACCGTTGAGAAACAGCTCAGGTGACAAAGACGAATTATAAACTACACAACTACAACTAGTCAAACAGTTCACATCAGTTCCTCTTTGCACTCATAATATAAGTTGTAAAGACTTCAGCTATTAGGTGTGTATTATCTACGGCTGCACTGTATTACCATTATATAGGCAGATATTGGGTTATGTTATTTTAAAATTCATTTTTTGTTGATCTTTGTAACATGTCTCTTTTATGTCTTGAGGAGATAATTTTGCCGCTATAGCAACACAACAACTTGAACACTGTTGCTTCTCAGTTTACCTCCATCAGAGCTGCAGCTCCTCCAGTTTAGACGTTGCACTTGCTCATATTCCAATTTGATTAGCGTGAATTCTTGTGGTGTCACAGTGACCTTTGACCTTTGACCAATTTCTAATCAACTCATTCTTGGCTTTTACTGATGACATCATCAACACAAGACTGGGACACACAGTTGCCAAAGGAGAGCTGTCAATATTTTATTTTTTTAAAGGAGGATTTATCGCTTTTATATATTTTTTCCTTAAAGGGATAGTTCAACATTTTGGCAAATTGGCCCATTGCCATAATCCCTATAGTTTTAAGAGTAGGTTTGTTACCTTTAATTGTCGGTGCAAGCTGTTTTTAGAACGGCGGAGCAGACCCACGAGCTGCATACAGTAACAGAACGTTACGAGAGTTGTTTTAGAGGTAAATTCATGCAAAACCGCTGATCTGCCTTCCAGTTGGGGGCTATTTTAGGGCAAGCAGTCTCTGCATTGTCCACCAGAGCGTTTTGGAGTTGTTGGATTGTGTATACCTACTCCTAAAACTATAAGGATTATGGCAATGGGCCAATTTGCCAAAATGTTGAACTATCCCTTTAACCCAGACTCGACTCGGCCACACTAACCCAGATCTCCAGCTTCCCGTTCTCCTTCTTGCAGCGCGTCGCCAGCGTGTCCAGGGCCACCGTGGCCTCGGACTTGAGCTCCGCCGTCCGGTCCTTCACCATCACGTGCATGATGCGGCCGCGGTGGATGTGGGCGTCGAACGTGGTGCTCCACGGCGGGTACATGGTGGGCTTCTTCTGCTTGAACACTAGGCCCTTCTCTGCAACAGACAACAAAGACACAAAACGTCACGGCAACAGACAGGAAACGTGAAGAAACTAAAGCTGCAGCAGGAGCGTCGGAGAGTTTTGTTATTGTAGAAACTCTATTGGACTTATTTTAAGTCCGACACACGTTCTGCTGTCACTAGAGCATCAAGCGCGTATTAGTCCACTGGTGAAAATAGTCCACAACAATTCCCTGAGTCTTTCAGCTGTTTTTTAGTAATACATGAGCTTTTTTTTTATATATATAATGATGTTAACATCATTTGTGACCTATTTTTAAAGGTTGACATCATCCGTATGAACAAACGGGACAGGAAATGTATGAAGAGACAAACAAACTGCTGGTTTTGGTCTTTAAAAAGCATTTCCTGACAGGGACGGACATATAGAATATCACCGGTCGTGTCCTTTTAAAGCATTTAACACGCATTTATTTTGCTGAATAACCTCCGGATTATGGAGACGATTTCCTGCCAGCGATGGAAACCGACACCAGGAATTAATCCGGGCCGTACATGGTGTCACTGTCATGGACGTATAGATCCACAGATGCTCTTTAACAGCCTCTAAAGCTGAAACTTTGACTTCTCTTTCATTAAAATGTGTCATATTTATTTCTTTTATTTTTATTTTTAGATGATATTTGACAGTGTGACCTGCAGACCTTTACCATGCTCATCCCCCCTCCAGCGTTAAGAGATTTACAATCCCATGCATCGCGTGGTCGGGAAGTAAAAAAGACCATCTTGGCCTTCATAATTGACATCTGCTGATTTTATTTATTTTTATTTTATATCCACTTACATAAGCGCCACATGCCGTCCTGCTGCTGCTGCTGCTGCTGCCTGGACTACAAAGCCCGCTAAGCTTTTTTTACTCCCAGAGTAGATCTGCGGCCTTCTCCATCAACGGCTCATCGTCTGTCTGTCTGTCCACCAGCTGCCATCTGTGCTGCTTACAGCACCCAGAGAGGAAAATATGTCTGCCCCCCCCACACACTCACACACGGGCTGCATCACACTTTATGTGAGCGTGTGCGTGCGTTTTTTATTTCCTTGCAGAGTGAGAGGCGACATGTTTTGATGTCAGTTCCTGTGTTATTCTTTGAATCTTTCTTCTTTGGCATTTAACGCCAGGTTGTGCTCTCATGTCTCTCGTCGAGTCGACACGTTGTTATTGTAGTTTTTCTTTTATCTAAACCCTCCCTGCTCCGGTTTAAAACTCGTCGAGACTCACTTAAGGAAATTTTGGTTCCTTGTGTGTGAGCGATTACACAGCAGCAAAAGCAAAAAGCTCATGATGCTGCAACGACACAATAGCTTCGACTGCACAACAGACGCTGAATGCACCACATTAAAACCTGATGGACCTCATTCCTCAGTTTGTTTTTTGTTATTTATTTCCTTCATCACACTTGAATACACAAACAGAAGCACTCTGTAGTTTATTTTGACTCCATCCCACACACAGACACACACACCATCTTTGACTTTGCCAGAAACGCTCAGCGAGGCACCAAATGTGTAGCGATCCGCCGCTGAAAATAGTCCCCAACTAATTAACAGTTCTCTGAAACTATATGTTTTAAAGAGGTACGTGTTTCGGTAAAAGTCAATGGGCTCATCCGCCGCTGAAAATAGTCCCTAACTAATTAACAGTTCTCTTTAAAATCTTTGAAACTATATGTTTTAAAGAGGTACATGTGTGGCCATGGGCTCCTCCGCCGCTGAAAATAGTCCACAACTCATTAACAAACTACAGACGTTTAACCACTTCAAACTGTTTGATTTTTTTCCTTTTTTATAAAATTTAAACTACATATTCGGTAGGAGTCTTGGGCTCATCCACCGCTGAAAATAGTCCCTAACTAATTAAATAAGAGTTGTTATTGAAATTAGTGCACTTTCCGAAGATATAACGACTTAACTGGCTCGTTTTGTTCCACATTTATAAAATGTAGCTTTATTTTTGTGATAAAGATGATTATAGAATTGGTTTTTGATATAAACAATGATGTAAAACCTGCCAGTCAAAGTGTTTACTAAATGCCTTAATGTGTAATTGGTATTTTTCTATTTGTATTGATTTAATAGTAATGATTTCAGACTCAATGTTTTGATTATTTCAAAAAAAAAAACAGAACGAGTCAGTATTTTGTAAGCGACTTCAGTCAGAAAACAGGCCGAGCTGCTCGTCGCCCTCTTTCCATCACTTTTCATCTGAAGATGAAAAACAGCCGCACGGAGCCAAAACGCCTGACGGAAGCTGAGTTTATGTTTTTTCATCCAACCCGTGAGTTTCTCATCATCAGCTCTTAATTTTCCCAAACTCAGCAGCACCGAGCCTGTGAACAATGTGTCCACCAACACTCAGCTGATGTAATGTACACAGTAACTAACGTCCTCACAGGGACATTTATCTATCTCTTTATCTATACTGTTCATGTATAAATACATATAAGCCTCACTGAGATGTGAAACCAAATGAAACTAAGTGACATTGTCTCTCCAGAGTAAACGTCTTCCTCCTCTGAGCTCTGTGGTTTTTACAGAAGAGGAAAAGACACATCAGAGCGAAGCCTCCTCTTTCCCCTCAGTGACACATGTTTGTTTTTTTTCAGCTCCATCCTGCACCACCACTCTGTTAGAATAACCAGATGCAGAGCTGAGATACCGACCGGCTGCTTGCTGGTCCGTTATCGCGCTGGGAAGTTGTGGCATTGGACGAGAAACAACGACAACACAATGAAGACGTTTGAGGACATGGAGGCGTGTCGTTTAAAAATAATATAAAAAAAAAAAAAAAGGACCTTAGGACCAGTTTCCATCAGTCTGTCCAAGATGTGGAAATGAAAATGACTGACTCTCTAAGAAAACATTAACAGCTACTGTGTGCAACTCGAGGTCAAACAGAAGCTAAAAATAAAGTTACTACTTCACCATTTCTATATTTATTCCAGACGCCCACAGTCGTAGCTTTACCAACCCTGAACGCATCACTTCCTGGGTGGCAGAGGAACTTTTTTTTTTCCTGAGACTCCAGTGAACATACTGTAGTTTGTTCACAGCTGTAACAATCCAGCAGTAATGTTATTATTAGAGTTATTATCTGTTAAAGGCATTAAAAAGACATAATGGTTGATTAGATATCAGATACTCATGAGGATGTTATTAATGTTCTTAAGCATTAACAAACAGATAAATAAGTTTATTATACGTTATTATAAATATCTTATAGTCTACTATTACTGTAACTATATTATAATGAGACAATTAATACATATATAGTCTTATAAACGCATAATAATGTTAAAAAGCATCTTGTAATCACTTATAAGGGCCTTATTACCTATTAACTAATGCTTATTACAAGGTCCTTAATATAAAGCGTTACCAAAATGAATTTATTCATATGATTTGTTAACTATTATAAGCTACTTTCTTTGTAAAAGACACATTTTAAGTGAAAGCTGAACTTGCTATTTTCCTCGTTTTGGCTGGAAAATGGAAACAAACAGCTTCACTGTTGCCACAGTAACAACACCATGAGTCCAAAACACAAAGACATTCAGTTTCCCATAATTTGAGATATTAATATTATATTGAAGCAGCTGCAGATCAATTTTCATCTGAATAATAATAATAATCAACGTCTGAATGCAGGCAGGACGAGACCACGACTGACTCTGAACATCGTTATACACATACTGCTGTTACAGTAAACATGCATCTAATCAATAATCAATAGACTCAGAGGACGACACAATACCCGCAGCTGCATGTCGGGCCAGTGAACGGCCAATGAGAGCAGAGACACTGGTCCGACCCCGGTGACATCACCAGCAGTGATGAAACACTCACTCTGTGATTACATCAATTAATAATCACCAATAATTCCTGTGATTTATTGATTAATTATGTCGGACTCAACTGCAGTTTCTCCACCAGCATAAAAACTGAGGATCTTTGTGGGTTTTTTTGCAGGATTAGATGATAAAATGAACTCTGGGAAACTCTTGCAAGCGTTTTCTGACCTCTCACGAACTTAAAATGATAAAGTATTGATCCGGCCTCTCACCTGTGTCGATGGCCTCCTTCATGTAGACGGCGCAGTACGGGTTCAGCACCTCCTCGTGATAGGCCAGACCGGGATCGATCTCGAACTGGGAGAAGCCGATCCGTAGGAAAGGCGACATGACTGCGAGCTCCTCTCAGATATCCACAAAGACAGAAGAAGAAGAAGAAGAAGAAGAAGAAGAACCTCCGGCGTTGAAGTCGTTCTTCTCAAAGCAGCTTCAGATTTTTTCGAACTGACTCAGATTTGTGTGTTGGAGGCGGCGGCGGCGGCAGCGGCTCGACCACCTCGTTCCTCCACTGCAGCTCGTCACCGACTGCCTGGAGAGAGACGGGGCAGGAGGAGGAGGAGGTTTTTGTTTTCCGCCCTTGACGCTTTTACACAACCTGTGAGAGGAAGAGAAAGACAGAGAGACTCAGTCAGTACCCGTGACATGGCAACCACATGAGCAGTTTCCTCCTCCTAAAACTTTGAAGCTGCTGCCTTCCTCTCTCCGTCTCTCTCTCTGCTCCAGCTGGTCCCACAGACAGACCGGCCTCCAGAACGCTAAAGTCGATGAGAAAACAAATCCAAATCTCAGAGTGTTGACTTGTGTGTGTGGAGGATGTTTGTTTGCTGCCTCCTCCTCCTCCTCCTCCTCCTCCTGTTCGACCTCAGTTCAGCAACTAAAATAAAACCTCCCATACCTTCAGGACGTGTAAACACCAGCTGTCACTGTCGGCTGCTCCTCCGAACAAAACAAAAACCCAAACTAAGACCGTCTTTTGTCTTCTGTCCACAGTCCTGGAACTCAGTGGAGCTGCTGCAGAGACTCGGTGGCGGTCGATGTGATATTTGAGGCCTCCTGGAGGAGTGTGTGTGTGTGTGTGTGTGTGTGTGTGTGTAGGAGAGCAGGATCAGCTCAGGGTTGAGACTATTAATAGAGCTGAAATACTAAACTCAGATCAGGAATATGCGAGTCGACCATGACGACTCGTCATCGTCCGACTCTGGCACCGAGTCACCTCCCTTTTTTTTTTTTTTTTTTACTGTAACTCCTGCGCTGACCCTGAGTCAGAGGTGTCATGTGACCACACACAGAACCACACCAATAAGCAAATGAAATGAAAAGGTTAAATGAAGCCGAATGTGGACGTACTGATCAGATCTCAGAGGATGAACCCTATTGGTGTGTTTTGTTTTGTTTTGTTTTGTTTTACGGACGATGACTTTTCAGTTTTGGTTTGATTCACTCTCGCTGCAGCAGCTCTTTGTTTATCGGTAAACAACTTGAAAATAAGAAATTCTGTTCTTAATTTGCTTGCCTGATTAAATAAAGGTTAAATAAATAAATAAATAAATCGGTAAATACTGATCATCTGGTGTTTACACCACAGCTTTCAGACCTGTGGTCCTGTCAGCCAGTTAAAGGTGATACAAATCTACTGGTGGTAATTGACTGTGATAACTTACTGAGGAGTCTGTTGTGTCTTAGATATGAAGATATGTTTATATATAAATTGCTGTCGCTGTCAATGCAGCACTTACTAATGTTTAATGCTAAATATAATATAGCTGTGTTTATTTATTCATGGCACCTATTCACTGTATTATCCACTGTATTTGTATCATTGCATCTAATGTATTCAGTATATTTTATCCTATCCTAAAGCCTGACCGGGGACAAAGACTGCAAATTAGCAGAAGCTAGACGTCTTATATGCATCATATTTTCCCATTTTTTGTGGCGATGTCGTATGTATCGTCCCTGTTAAATAAACATTTAAACACATAAACAGTTGTCTGATATCTTATTTTTGCAATGACCCTTCAACGCTTCAAACATTTGTGACAAATCTGTATAGGAGGTTCAACATTTTACTGTTTAAAATTCAAAATGTCCTTGTGCAGCTCTGCAGGAAACTGCTGGAAAGTGTCAATACAATCAAGAAACAGGTGAAAAGCGTCTAATGAACTCACAGGACTCACTTTGAGTTCCTGTGTAGAAAACTACTACAGCAATGAGATAAAACCACAGTGAATGTTGCTTTCTCCGATTACAGGATGTGATTTCTACATGAAATCATGATTTTTAGAGGAAATGCATCACAGCTAATGAATATTGTAGTTGTAAAAATATCGACAAACTATTATACGCTTCCTTTTCTTTAACCACTTTAACACCCACTGGCCCACGAGTGGGGCCCGGCATGCATTTCGAAGCAACACCGCCCACAGACCAGAGGGTGTTAATTGCACCCAAAATGCAAAATATCCACGTCAGTATCACAGACGACAAAGAAAAAAACAGCAAATATTCATATTCGCATATGAAAAGGCTACAACCAGTTATGGTATATCTGAATTTCTGCTTGAAAAAGTGACGGAATAATGAACTTAATGTTTTTCTTTACTGATAATAATGGCCTAGATTCTGGTGACAAAGTGGGACACAGCTGGAAACCTGTTGAAATGAACCTTTAACGTCATGTGAACGTGGTCACAGCTACGACTCGACGCCTAAAACGAACAAATCAAAATAAAAACTTAACACATTTGCAGTTTTTCTAAGAAACTGAACCAGATTTCAGCAGCGTGCACTTGTCCACATGAAGACAACGGCTCATATTGATCTTCAAAATACTCAACGCCCACACACACACACACACAAACACACACTCTCTCCGCCCACATACACAGATTCAAACCCTTGTCATGTGCAGAGCTGTTGCAGTTTGAACCTTTATTTTTTTGGAGGGGGAGTAAAACTTCCGGTACTTAAAGTTACGACGATGTAACCACACTTCCTGCTTGTGTTTCACTGTGAAGCTTCACAGGTGGGGCTGTCGCAAAAAAAAAAAAAAAAAAAACCACCACATCTATGTATCCATCTAAAACGCTGCACACGACACAAATTTACACACTTTTTTATAGAAGATGTATGTATTTTACTGCAGCGTTTACTCTGCCAACAGCTTTATTAAACATTCATAATGTGGGCTAGATGACCCTTTATTAACACAGCTGTAATTTAGATTTACAGCAGGTTAAATGAATGATAATGTTATTTAATAACAACATGGAACCAGCAGACTGCACTTCCTTTGAGTCAGCCTCCATTTAATTAAAATAATGTTCTTTTTATCTGCATAAAAGATGATTGGAGACATTGAACGAAGCTGAAACCGACTCTGACTCTGTTTTAGTGTTGGAGAATTAAAAATTCTGTTGCAAAATGAATATAAATCGTCATTTGACTTGGATTTTAATGGTTTTACTTGACACCATATGGGCTGGACATAAAATCTATTTAGAGTTTATATCGTCTATGTGAGACGACGAGCATCCTCGTTGTGGATCAAAACTCTCCCCTCACATTTGCAGGACCACTGCACTCATATATCCTTAAATCTTCTTGTGATTAAGACTTTATAGTTTGAGAAAAATACTCAATTTCAATCCTTCAGAAGGAAGGAAACGTGTCGTCAATCAGTGGAAAGTTGCTCCATTAAACTAACCCAGTTTTAATTGAATAGACTTTTAATTATCTGGCACAACTATAAATATGACGTTGTGTGGCAACCGCTTGTTGATTTTATTTAGCTGAACTACTTTTTACTTGTTTTCTCACATCTGGCGGTTGGTAAACTTGAACTTGACGAACGATTAGTGTTTTATTCTTGTTGTTTTTCTGATTAGTTTTAAGACGACTCCACTAAACGCTCATGATGATGATGATGTGATGTAAAGTTCAGTGCGGTTACGTCCTAACGGCGGGTTTAATCCATCTATGGCCTCTTTCTTCTCCATGTATGGGAACGTAAGTGGATTGGGAGCGGAGCAACACTGGACTCCTTGTTCAAAGCTGCTGCTGTGAAACAAAAAAAAATCTTTTGATTTGCTATTTTCAACTCAAACAAGAGCTTTGAATAAGCTGCTGCTGCTATTTCCACACATGTAAACAAAAGGCTTTGTGTGTGTGTTTATTTCAATTTTTACTTTTATAACACTAGGACCAGAGGGGCTGATGGGATATCTGCGGCGTGCGGTGTTTGGTGTGTGCTTTTCTCTTTTATCGGCTCGGCCTCCCATCGATGCTCAAATGTCAGCGACACAAACACACAGGAGGAAGGTCAAGTGTCAGTGTGCCAACGCCAGAGACCTTTCACAAAGCTTTCATGACAGAGGGCAAAAAAGGAAACGAAACAGCATCAAAGTGATGTGTAATAGTGTGTGTAGGTGTGTAGGTGTGTAGGTGTGTGTGTGTGTGTGTGGCAAAGCTGTTTGAAGTAGCCATAGAGAAGGAGGACGAGGTCTTTGTTGTTATTGACAGGACGTCCGTGTGTGTGACAGGAGCCTTTGACCAGAGAGCTGCCGTTTCGGGCACTCAGAGTGTCCCTGAAATGGTCACTCACTCACTCTTTCATAAACACACACATACACACACATACACAGTATACACAACTTTGCATCAATGAAACGTCTCGTAGTAAAAACCGGTTGGTGAATGTAATCTAATGAGATATGAAGTTCTTCTGTCGCTGCAGAACTGAAAGTCTTTGAACCAGAAAGATGCAAATGTTTTCTGATGGTTTCCTGCAAAACCATGTTTGATTTCCTTCAGTAGTTTATACATTATTATTTTTTATAATTTACAACTTTACACATTGAGATGCTGCACATTTTACTCGTCAGTCTCCTCTTATGCTGACACTTACTGATTATTTTGCAGACAAAGCAAAACATCAGTTTATAATGGGTTATTATGGATTAACCCCCCCCCCCCCCCCCCCAAACTACTGTATAAAGTAGTTAGAAAGTCACTTTCTTTATCACCTGTTATAACATTAAATTTGCATTTTGAACTTTATTCTTGCATTTCACTATGTATAAGAAATAAATCTTAATTAGCTATAACTTCACAACATAATATATTCATTTATATAACTGGATTTTGATTCATTACATTGTTTTACATCAGGCTCTCAAGTATGTATTTGTAAAACTTACTGTATGTTACATGTATTTCCACTTTAGGACACCTTATACTTCTGCTTTGTTGTATTTCAGAAGTCATTTACTGTTTACACAACACCTGTTTATATAAGACGCCTCAATCAGAGTAGCTAGTAGCATAATGTTATGATATAAAATGGATCATAAAACTCGTGCATTATGAGAAGTTTGATTTTTTTTAATTTTAAATATAGGATATTTGACCTTTAAGTGTAAAATATATAGGTTTACAACTCTATAACAAACAAGCAAGTTTCAGAAAATAAAGTGAGGTAATGCCACAGCTTCGGTTATGCCAACATTTGACTTTGATCACGTGTGAAATGTTTGTTAGTAGCCTAGTCTATATTATAAACATAACAAATGTAGTTAAAGCTGAAATAAATAAAAACAAACTGTAGTTAAACTCTGTAAAACTGTAGAAACAAAGACACTTGAACTAACCTGAGTCCGGGGGAGTGAAGTGTTCACGGACCGAGGCTGCTCTCCATCTGAACATACAGTGCACCGACACTGCTGCAGTTAAACCACGATATGATGCATTCACTGGCTGTCGGAATCTTAAGATTAAACAAAGGATGTGACAAAAAAACAAAACAATCCAGTTTACCACTGAGTAACAAAATAAAAACATGAATCCTCTCCACTGAGATAGAGATAATAAAAGTGTGAAAAATAAGTCGATGAGTTTTTATTTCTTCTCATTAGGCTACGTGTTTCTAACGTTTTAAATACAGCTTTGGGAAATCCGAGCGGTCCATGAATGTAGCACCGCGCTAACCTAAGCACATGCAAAGCGAAACTTGTTTTTGCGACGAAGAAGAAACTCAAAGCGAAAAAAAAAGAAACTCAAAGCGAACACATTTCAAACTGAAAGCGCCACCGATTTCTGTATTAATGAAGCTGTTCTTTTTTCCTGTTTCCTTTTTGCAGCTCTCTGAAGGCAGCAGAGAGAGATTTTGTAACACTGATTTTTTAAAGTCATAATTTATCATAGAAAAATAGTTATTCACTTAAAAGCACGAGTTTGTATTGATAATAACATACTATTATGTGAATTTTGTAATATAGGCTAGCTGTAAGAAAATCATTGATTACACAATTAATGACATTTATTATCAGTTAAATACCAATACATGGAAATTATGGTTTGCTATCGCTATTATTGCTATTCTGACACATGACAGTAAGATTTGAAAGCCTGGTGAAGTAGGACATTCTGGTTAATGGAGACCAGCTACAAATAATAAATAAATAAAAACTAATGCTCTTCCCATGTGAAAGAGCTTAAACCTGATCAGTTCTGCTTTTGGTCTCGACAATGATGAGCGGAAAGTCGACACAGTCACTGCTGAATCACACAGAATGATCTTACTCGTTAAAAATTGGGAACTGATGTTTTCACACTGTATCTTCCCAAAATAATAATGAAAAAAAAAACCTCAATGAACAAAACACACAATGAAACATAAGAAACAGCTCAGTCAGCAGTAACAGTGATTGTCTGAGCCTCAGCAAAACTTAATTTATAACTGTTGACTAAAATAAAACTAAACTGTTACAAAAATAACGGAGTTTACATGATTTCAGCAACATATTCTGCTGCAATCATGTAGCCTAAATTATGTTATTTTAGGTGCTGATTAATGACAATACTTAGAACATACAACACAAATTTCTCATAAAACAAGTAGAAATATCAGGTTCACTGTGAGGATTTTTCCAGAAACTAGTCTTAGTGTCTCCAAATCAGCAAAAATATGAAGAAAATAGCATTAATATTTAAAATAATGTGTCAAAATAACAAAATGGAGATTTTTCTCTGCTTAGAAGTGACAATATGGGATTATTTAACTGTCCAGAGGACGTTAATTTGTGTTTAAGCAGCCAGACATATGAAAGTGAATCATATAAAACACAATGGGAGGATTTTATAAAAAAGAAACAGGACAATTTTAAGAAGATAATTTGATTTGATAAAACAGAGAGGAGTCGGAGAGGACAGTTTGTGTTTTCTCCACCAGGAGGCGCCAGTGGTCCTGTAATGTGCTGCCTACGGGTTGAAAGCAGGACAGCAACTTAGAGGAGGAGGATGATGATGATGAAGATGTAGAAAAATCAATGAGGACAAGTTAATGACACCTGAAGGGAAATAAGGGACTTTACCTGATAATAGAAGGAGACAACAGCTAGTTTTCTCATCCATCCATCCATCCATCCACATCCAGGAAGAGCTGCCCGCCTCAGCAGCCAATCACAGAGCAGCAGATCAGCAGACACATTCCTCTTTTTTAAATGACATTGATTTCTGTCTCTCTCTCACACACACACGCACACAACCACACACTGACAGACAAAAGAAAACACACAATTACTAATTAGCGCTCACACAGAGACGAATGATGACGAACTCGGTGTGAATTAGTGAGAAACAGAGAGTCAGTCCTGCTAATAGAGCTCAACTTCACTCTTTTTTTTCTTCTTTTTTCTTTTTCTTTTCTTTTTTCTTCTTTTTGCAAAATCAAACCATCGCCTCAAAACAGTTTTAACTTTGTCAAAACCGAACAATGCTGTCAGATTTTTTTTTAAATTGTCGTTACTGTTGTCCACTGTCCTCTTCTGTCCTCTACTGTCATCTACTGTCCTCCACTGTTGTCCACTGTCCTCTACTGTCCTCTATTGTCATCTACTGTCCTCTACTGTTGTCCACTGTCCTCTACTGTCCTCTTCTGTCCTCTTCTGTCATCTACTGTTGTCCACTGTCATCTTCTGTCCTCTATTGTCATCTACTGTCCTCTACTGTCATCTACTGTTGTCCACTGTCATCTACTGTCCTCTATTGTCATCTACTGTCCTCTACCGTCCTCTACTGTTGTCCACTGTCCTCTTCTGTCCTCTACTGTCATCTACTGTTGTCCACTGTCATCTACTGTCCTCTACCGTCCTCTACTGTTGTCCACTGTCCTCTTCTGTCCTCTACTGTCATCTACTGTCCTCTACTGTTGTCCACTGTCCTCTTCTGTCCTCTACTGTCATCTACTGTCCTCTACCGTCCTCTACTGTTGTCCACTGTCATCTACTGTCCTCTACCGTCCTCTACTGTTGTCCACTGTCCTCTTCTGTCCTCTACTGTCATCTACTGTCCTCTACTGTCATCTACTGTTGTCCACTGTCCTCCACTGTCCTCTACTGTCATCTACTGTCCTCTACTGTTGTCCACTGTCATCTACTGTCCTCTACCGTCCTCTACTGTTGACCACTGTCCTCTTCTGTCCTCTACTATCCTCTACTGTCATGTCCTCTACTGTTGTCCACTGTCATCTTCTGTCCTCTATTGTCATCTTCTGTCCTCTACTGTCATCTACTGTCCTCTACTGTCATCTACTGTCCTCTACTGTCATCTACTGTCTTCTACAATTGTTAACTGTCCTCTACTGTCCCCTACTGTTGTTAATTGTCATTACTGTTGTCTACTGACCTCTACTGTCCTATACTGTCATCTACTGTCCTCTGCTGTCATTTACTGTCTTCTACAATTGTTAACTGACCTCTACTGCCATCTACTATTGTTAAATGTCATTACTGTCCTATACTGTCATCTGCTACCATCCACTGTCCTCCACTGTCCTTTACTGTCTTCTACTTACTGTCTTACTGTCCTCTACTATTATGTGTTACTTCTACTTTACAGTACAATAAAGTTGTTGTGTCTTGTCCTTTACTGTCTTCTACTGTCTTCTACTGTCCCTTTCATGTCCATTATAATGTCTTGTCCTACAGTCACTCGCTCCTCTCTCCTCTTCTGTAACTGAACTAAACTATATTTCTCTCTGTGCAGAACAGAAGTTCCTTCAACAGCTGAATATTATTCTTGGTTTGTCGCCCGAAACAGATTTGAATTTCTGAACTGAGGGACTTTTCAGACTAAAATAATATTAAATAATGTTGTTTTATTTGTGGTTTAAACCATATGTAGATGTTACATCTAAATAACGTTGACGTGAATGTACTGTACAGAGTGAGGTCTCAGTGTAAAGAAACAGACCAGTCTTTGTGCTATAGCTGCATCAGATTTCCTGCCAACTATTTATTGCAGATGTAAAATAGTTACGGACATGGCTGACATTTAAATGGAAGATGGTTTTTCCCGAACATGAAGTGAACAACTTCCCTAAAATAATTTAAGCCGTCTCTTGCATGTCTCTGGTGTTGTTTTTCTCAAAATTCAGAGCTCATTTCTCAGTAACCATTTGGTTTCCTCTTGTCCTCGCTTGTCATTTTGATCAACACAGACCAGCTGTTAAGACAGATGTTTGTGTTAAAGCTCCATACAGTATAAAGGTAGATGTTTGTGTTAAAGCTCCATACAGTATAAAGGTAGATGTCCATGTGTAGTGTGATTATAAAGCAGCTCTAGGTTCTATATTAATACTGTGAAAGTATCAAAGCCTCAGTCCACAGAGAAATGCACACAGCCTATATTCAGAAACTGAGCCTTAAAACCAGCCGTCAGGACTTCCTGTCACTTTGTGATGTCACAACAAAGCAGTCACACTAAGCCCCGCCCCCGTCACCACCACCTGGACACAAACATCCATCCAACACTTGAAGGATTTGGTTTCTCTGAGTGTTTTATTCTGAAATCATCTCTGTTATTATTGGATCAGCTCCGAGAACAGCCAGCCAATCAGAAGAGAGGCTCAGAGCACTCCTCTCTTCTGATTGGCTGACACCAACCTGTTGTTACAAGAGCTCACACAAGAGATTTTTGGCGCTTTAAAAACCACAGATAATTCTTTTTATGAAATAAACACTTTATAAATTAAAAACACTAGATAAATTTAAAATATGGGATGCTTTTCTTTTGACCTTTTGTTTAAACATTCTCTTTAAATACCAAAGATACTAGTAAACCCCAGATTTAATTCAGCTTCTTTTTCTTCCTATTTCTTGACATTTACTGTAGTATCTTTGTAAAAGTTGAGTTCTCATTAACAGTTTCAACACAACTTCAACTGTATTTTTATTTTATTTTATTTTTAGTTTGCATGGAGCAGCAGTTCAGTTACCACAAACCAAGTCTGTGATTTCCATCGACCTGCTCTGATAACCTGATAACTCCAGCTGCAGGTTTGACGGTGACTCTGTGTCATTTCCACCGAGAGTTGATGCTGTAGGTGTGAGCTCACAAAAATAGTTTAGGTCTTTGTGTGTGTGTGTGTGTGTGTGTGTGTATATGTGTGCAGAACCACACGACTCCTTTCGGTGGGTTTCCTTGTGCATTTTGCACTAAATTAATCCTCCTGCATGAAGCTGAATGTGAGCAGCAGGAAAATCCAGCAAAGGCTTTTCCCCCTCCTCCTCCTCCTCCTCCTCCTCCTCCTCCTCCTCTGATCAGCTCCTCTCTCTGTAAAGAATATGAATTTGCATGAAGAGATCAGGTGCACAAAAACAAAACAAAAAATCGTATTCGCATATAGTGGTTTATGAGTGTTTCTACATGTGTCTGTTTCATAAAATTCATATTTTTAATTAGTTTTGTTTTTTGTTTTTTTCCTTCTTCTTTCTTCCCCAAAAGCCTCAGTTTGAGTGAGACACACAGACGGAGCGCAGGGCACGTAATTGTAAAACGTTATTCTTTTGTACCGAGCATCGATACGGGACTGAGGGACGGAGCCTGTACTCTTTTTACACACGTTGCCATGGAAACCAGCCCAGCAGCCAACCAGCTGCTGCAACAATCCAACCCCCGCCCCCCCCCCTCCCACCAGCACCTTCTCCTTCCTCCTCCTCCTCCTCCTCATCCTCCTCCCAGCCATTTTTTTTTTACACTCACACATTCACATTACATGCCAGCACACAGCTTTTTTTTTTTTTTTTTTTTTTTACATGTATAAAAGCCGAGGTTTTTACAATGGAAAAAAAAAATACAAATTAAACTAGAAAGGAACTAAAAAAAACACACTCTCACCTTTTACCTGAAATAACACACACACACATGCACAAAAGCAAGCGCACACACCTAGGCAGGCAGACTTGCAGTGCAGCGAGCTGATGCATAACTAAAGTGTGACATGGCTGCAGCAGTTGATGAGACTGAATGGAGGAAGGAAATGAGTCAGCTGTTCGAGAGCGAGAGAGAAATAACCACAACATTTTTTATTTTTTTTTACATTTCTTTTTTTCAAAGGGTAGGTAAAGTAAAATTAATGCAGGTGCAAAGATGAGAGACGCAAAATTGGTCCCGTCTTACAACCACAAAAAAAGACAAGAAGAAGAAACGAATATGTGTGTGTGTATGTGTGTGTGTGTGTGTGTGTGTGTGTGTGTGTGTGTGTGTGTGTGTGCACCAGCAGAGCATGATTAGTGAACTGCCTTTTTTTTTTCTTACATTAAACATCTGGGCATCCGAGTGCTCACTTTGTGCAGCTGCAGGAGTCTGTGTGCAACACAAAGAACAAGAAAATGCACAAATATGACACAGAATTAAGTGTTTGAGGCGTAAATTGTTTATTATAAGGAACATACTATAGTGTTCAATATTATACTAAAGTCTTATCATGAAGTATCAAATGCAAAGCGTAGAATACATCATATATACTGTATCTTATAGTCAAAGTGTGAATAAAGTATGGCTGTTGGTATTTTTTCAGGTTGAGGCCTCAATATTGTAATAACTTCCCTGTTTTCCACTGTTTTTAGATAAAGTTGTCATAAAATCGTATATTATCATATTGATTATTAGTAATATTGGTGCATCAACACCTAAACAGTGGAGCGGCCAAACCAGAGCACAATCACCCAGTGAAACCAGCGTCAAACTAAATCAGACTTCGTGGAAATAAATCACGTCTTAAGTTTTTAAAAAAAACAGAAGTTTGGATCGACACTGAGTTTGATCCAAATTGGTTCAGAACAAACAAACAAAAGACATTGAGGAAAACTAAACACAGTAAATGGAGTAGCATTAGAGAGAAAATGCCTATTGATTACAGCTCCACTTCTCTGAGAAACACTATGACAATAAGTCAGTAAGTTGAGATTTATTCTAGAATAATTTAAATTCTAGAACTATGTCATTCCCCCTCTCTCTGCCTCCCCGTTTCCTGTCTGTCTCAACTGTACTATCCATAAAGGCAAAAATGCCCAAAAAATGTAATTAAAAAAAAAAATCATTAACATGAACTATCAGCAGATACACTGCAAACTTCTACTTCTAGTTTCATAAAACTCCATTCATGGTGTTTCTGCTTAAATCTAATATTTGAACTAATGCACCATAGAGACAGAGACTCTGTTTTTATTGTCTTTTATTATCAGAGAACAGTGAGAAAGACTCATTTCTTTGGTTATTAGAGGAACAAGTCATTTAAACAGGCTCTTTAAATGTTTTAAAGACTAAATGGTGAATTGATTTCTTTCTTTTTTTAAGATGACTTTGTATTTCTGTTCCCTTTTTTGCTGCTGTGACACTTTTATTTCCCTGTGTGGGATCAGTAAACTTCTGTCTTATGGTTTCAGCTTTTTTTATTGAACCTGCAGGAGAGTCTGTGAGAAAAAAAACGTTGTCAGTGTGAAACTAGAGGAGGAAAACAACTTGTTCGTCTCTGTAGGTTTTTACAGAATGAGAAACTTTGTTGATGACACCGGCGCTCAGAAATCTGATATTGGATTAAAGAAAAAAGAAAAAAAAAGTCCAGGATCAGCCCCGATACGAGGCTTTGCTCTTATTTGTTATTCATGCTAATGTGGCGTCTGTGACTCGGCCATGAGCAGGTTTTAAATTTCACTGACACAGCAAAGACGAAGAAGAAGAGGAGGAGGAGGAGGAGGAGGAGGAGAGCTGCGTTCAATAGATAGACTCCTCCACTCAGCATCAACACAGGTCTGGTCTCACATTACTGACAGACAACTAACACACCCATTAAAGCAGCGTTAAACCCCTCTATGGTGTCGTCTTCTGTCACAGAGCAACATGAGATTGAGGAGAGAAGTGGCTGATGGGTAATCTAGACTATAACCAACCTGTAGGGGAGACCGGGGACGGTTGTAACCCATAACTTGCAGAGTGTTCATGGTAGGCCTCTCAAATTTTGACACAGAGTGGCCTCGTTTGTCCACTACAAATAGCAGTGCCTTAAAGGGATAGTTCACCCAAAATTGACATTTCGTCACTCTTTATCTACTCACCCTCATGTCCACTATAAGGGCTGGGAGAAGTTTCAGAGTCCTCCGGGGCGTAGCAGTGCATGTCCATGTAACAGTTGCAAATGGACACCAACTGTCTTCTTAACAAAAAGACACACCAAAAAACATCCAAATACCTCCATGTATGTAATGTCCGTCTTGTATTGAAGCCCCGAAATGCGAAATTGTGCCGAAAAAATTAAATAAGTCTATATTTCAAGCTTGTTTTGTAGCAGAAGCTTCTCGAAGTTCCTCTTCCCAGTTCATCAAATTTGGACGAACCAGGGTCCGCCCTCTTCCCAGTTTGTCCAGATTTGACCTATTTGGATGTTCTTTGGTGTGTCTTTTTGTGACGAAGACAGTTGGTATCCATTTGCAACTGTTATATGGACATTTTGGGTGAACTATCCCTTTAAACTTCTCAAAGTATATCAAAAAATTATACACTTTGATGTCAAATGCAAGGAGTGCCAGTGTTACAACCTACCCCACCACCACCTGGGGTCAATTGTAACAGTGAGACTAAAAACTAAGACCAAACCAAAAATGCATGCATCAATAGTTTATTATGCATGTTCCAACACTAAAGCATATTTCTATGGTTCAGTATGAACAAAAATAATTCATCACTGATGGTTTAATGAAGAACAGTGACAGTGGTGTGGATCCTAACATTAGAAAGCTATCTTTAAGAACACCTGCTGATAATACAGATGAAAGGTGAACATGTATGAATGGAAACCTTCAGCAAGAGTTCAGAAGCAGCTAATAATTCTTGTATAATTCCAGGAAAGATGGTTGACAGTTAATGACATATTGTTTCACCTGTACCAGCATGGTGGTTTGAAATAAACATGAACATGACTCATATTTTACCTAAGAACCTGCTCGAATAGAAACTCCTCGTTGGCCCTTTAATGACATATTGTTTCACCTGTACCAGCATGGTGGTTTGAAATAAACATGAACATGACTCATATTTTACCTAAGAACCTGCTCTTTCATCTTATACGAGTTGCCTCTCCCTTGGTGCTGTTACAACCATCCCCAGTCTCCCCTATACTTCTGGTTTTATTCCACTTTATTTTACCTGATGCATTCAGGTGCAAACGTCAAAATAAGAGATTTTTCTCTTCCTTCCTCGACTCTCCACTCTCCTTCAGTGTCTTGGATCAATGTGGCCTCTGATTAAAAACCTGCTGTCAGTCAGTCTGTTGGTCAGTGTCACCGCCAACGTCTGATATGATGATGGATACGACGAGGCGGTTTGATTGATCACATACTGTATGTGTCATACTGATCAATCACACCCCGGAAGATGAATAGGAAACCTTCAGCTGCTGTAAATGTCAAAGTGTGAATTAACTCTCAGATCCCTTTCCTTTTTTTCCCCGTTTGAGGCCTCAATATTTTAATAACGTCTCAGTTTTCAATAAACTTTTTGCAGCTCATATGTTGACAGAGTTTTCTTAATTTAGCATGCTTGTGTCTTTTCTTAAGCTGAAGTACACTGAGCCCTCAGGGCCACCGTGGAAAACAGTCTGTTAATGTACAACTAATCTTCCATTTTTGTTTCAACATTGTGACTTAAAAGCACTTGAACGCGCCACATTTAAGAGACCACCAGCTTCCAAACAAGCAGAAACATTGAAGTGCTGAAAGCTGCAGTACCCGCAACGGCCACTAGAGTGAGTCTGCAACACTCTGTCATAGACTTCAATGTTAAAATGTTCATTTTTACAGCAGAAATAAACATGTTTATATATTATTAAGGCTTGAAATCATACATAATTTAGAGCGTCCACCTTTATATTTATGCATGGAAACGTTCAAGGTGCAAGTGAATGCATAATTTTTTTCTGTTTTGAGCAGATGTTACAGAGTTGATCCGCCACAACCCTGGAAACAACCTAAGTCATATAATCCTTATTTATTAAAAAACCTCTCAGAGTTCCTGTGGAGTTCACTGGTCTGAAATAACATTTAATAGTAAAAAAAAAAAAAAGAAGCAACGTTTCTGCTCTTTTTATATCTGAAATACACCACCCTGAGCGCTGAGGAAGCTGTCAGGTTGTCATGTGGCTTTTTTTAACTTTCATTTCATTTGACAAAGGAGGGGGATTCACCTTCTTCTTCTTTGTCTTCTTACACATTAAAGACAATTTAATTCACTTTCTATCACAGATCAGATCAAACACGAGTCGACTCTGCAGGAAACACTGAAACTCACTCGCTGGATTTCTGTTTTCTTCTGCTTGAACATATTATTAACCCTTTCACGGCCACTGGGTCCTGGGCAGGCTGCAGTGGGCGTTAAAGGGTTAATTCATATGTTCTCAAGCAAAAGTCAGTTTATTGCTTTCAGATTTAGGTTTTTTTGTTTGTTTATTTATTTATTATAACTGAGATAGAGGTGTTACTGATAAAGAGTCTGAATCTCTCTTCTTTTTTTTGCCATTTCCTGTGTGAAATTATTCACCGTGAATTCCCATGTAGGCCGTCTGCTCGGCCAACTCCTAATTATACATTTCTCTTTCTTTCTCTATTTTCTTCTTCTTCTTTTTTTTAAAATATTCCCTCCCTCCCTCGCTGCTCGCTCGCTCACTGACTCGCCCACCCACAGCACTCAAACACACTCTCCCTCTTTTCAAAGCAGCCATTTATTTCCATTTTTATCATTTCATCTATTCCCCCAATGATAACATCAATGAATGCATTACCTTTTGAAAGAGAGATGAAGGGAGCAAAAAAAAAAGAAAAAAAAAGAAGGAGATGGATTTATACTCCTTCTCTCTATCTCTTTCTCTCCACATATCAGATGTACTGTAAGCCTCGGCTGGTCGAGCGAGGCATATGGAAATGGAGCCGTAGCAGATGGGAGTGAATCCCACAGGCCAGTCCAGATGACTAATGAATAATGAACAATGGAGAGGAAACCGCACTGTCGTGTATAAGCAGAGGTGTGATGTGTTCAGGGGCCGGGGGGGGCCACCGTTCGCCCCCCACGATCCTCCCCATGCTACCACCACCCCTGCTCTAAACATTAATCAATAGTGAGTCGTGTCCCGGTGTCTGAATCTCACGAGCGCAGCATCAATTTGCCTCCACTCAGACGTCTATTAGCTTATCAAAAGCTCAGGGAGCCGCATAATTTATGAGACATGCCTTGCTGGATTCAGATTGCGATCTGTTGATGTTGGAGGAGGGAGAGGGGCAAGGGGGAGGGGGGGGGTGTACATCCATGTCTCAGTGCAATTCATTAGAAATAAAGACAGATTATTCCCAGAGGGCAGGAATGTGGAGAAGTTTGCTCCGGATGAGGATGCTTTGAATTTTTTTTAAAAAACTGTGTTGTTTTTATTTTTCGAACTGCAGCTGCTGAAATTTTTAGAGTCTGTGCAGGATTCGATGTGAAACTGAAGATTTTCTGTCCCTCATTCATATAGATTGTTACAAAACAAACATCAATTGACCTTCACTGGCGGGAAAGTCAGGACAAAGCTTAAAATACCAGAGTGTTACTGAACACAACATCACACTGCCGCGCCTATCTTCATCTTATTTAAACATATTTAACTTCATTTTCACTAAGAAATGTTTGTTCAATCTGATGAGTGATCATATTTCAGTGACACTATATAATAGCAACACACTATTAGGCTCCAGTTAAGCGTCATTAAATACTTCATTTTTCATTCATAAAGCATTCATCACCCAATTTGAGTCAGTATGGATTAATATACTCATTTCTGCCTGTGACAGTGAAGGTAGCATAACATCAACTGTCTTTAAAATATAACTTATAGCACCTTTAATTACGTTTCCTTTTTATATAATTTAACATTTTTCCACTGTAAAGTAGCCTAAAATGTTAAATTTGTACAGTTTTTTCCTTAAAGGTACACATTTGTGATTGAAAATTGAACATTTTTCAAATATTTTCCGCAGAAATTCAGAGGAATCTTCCTGATCTGGAAGGAAAAGTTATCACATTTTCCATATTATTTAATCTAATTTCTATCTGAGCATCTAAAAACTGCAGTTTCTCTACCGACCACTAGAGGGTGACTGCATTATCGAGTTCGTCCCCATTGACTCCCATGTTAAAAAATACCAGAAATTAACATGTTTGCAGACAGTTTCAGTCTTTTTCTGCTAATTTGCATGACTCTCTTATTAAACTTAATGTTCTGCTTAATTTAGGGGCGTGGCCACTTTGAATGCCCCTCCTTATTGCCCATATTTGGATTAACCTCCCCATTGCCCATATTTGGATTAGCTGGGAGTTTGTTAGTGACTATTTTTGGTTATGGCGACATAGGAAATTAAAAACTGGTTCTGATTTGTTCTCAGTAATAATAACAACAGCATATTTGACCAAACAATTGTCTTTTTCTCTGCCGGGGACAAAAACAACAACCCTCTCTTTCTCTTCTCTTTCTCTTCCCATCATCTATTCTCACATTTCTGAAGCCGCAGCTTTCTGCAACTAGTTCACACGTTTTCTTTTCTGGTGTCGGAGCGCAGACGAGGCAGGTCGAGAGAGAGAAAGCTGGCTACAACAGAGACAGAGAGAGAGAAAAATGCAACACCTCATCAAAAGAAAAAAAGAAAAGAGAACGGAAGAAAAGAAAAAGAAGTGAAACTGTGATAAAAATCTAACAGTGTTTGTAGAGATGGAGGATTTTAGTGAAGAGTCGGTGGTGAGCACAGATCCAGCCTCGTCTCCATCACATCTGATTGTTCTCTCTCTGTCGAGTCTTTAAACACTGTGTGTGCGTGTATGTGTGTGTGTGTGCGTGCGTGCGTGTGTGTTACCATGACCTAGATTTCATGTCTGCAGTGCAATGCAAGTGATGGTTTGTGTGTGTGAGAGAGAGAGACAGCTCAGTCTATCTATGGTTAACCATACACCTCTCCTTCCCCCCACATCCACACAGACTGAAATTACCTTCACACACCTGTGTCCTTTCACGCTCTCTTTTTGTGTTTCCTCTTGTTTTGTCCTTGATATATTTGCGTGACTTCTCTCTCCTCTGATTGGATCAATTGATTAATTAATGAGTTAATGTGATTGAAAACACGTTAAAGGGATAGTTCAACATTCTTGGCAAATTGGCCCAATGCCATAATCCCTATAGTTTTAGGAGTAGGTTCGTGCAAAAACCGCTGATGCGCATTCCTGTCTAGGGCAGTTTTTCATCAAGCAGTCTCTGCATTTAACTCTGAAACAACTCTGTGTGGTAACGTTGTGTTATTATCTCATTGTGTGGTGAATGTGCAGGTCACAACTTGTCCACCAGAGTGTTTTGGAGTTGTTGGATTGTGTATTTGATGAGTTTGATGAGGGAAACCAAGAAATCCCATGAGCCTCCGTAGCGTAGCTCTGAGCAGCTCACCACTCTGCTCCGCCGGTCTTAAAAACAGCTTGCACCAACAATTAAAGGTAACGAACCTACTGCTATGACTATAGGGATTATGGCAATGGGACAATTTACCAAAATGTTGAATTAACTCTTTAACATAAATTTCTTGCTGGTAATGCCAGTGTCTTTTAAAACATGCGACTAATGCATGTTCTGTTACATCAAGCTTTGACCCGACCCACACTTTGAAACAGCTTCACATGAGGCCTTTGATGGTTGTAACAGCATCACTTTCACCAATAAAGGACAAATGTGATCAATATCATGTACCCACTCACTCCCTGACATATTGCATGTGAATTTGCATGGCTGTGTCAAAAAGTGTTGTTTTTTTTAGGTCAGAAACTAATATTATGGACCAAGATATTAGATAGGTATTGATACCGTTGAAGTTTGAATTAGGTAACTTGTAAAAGATGAAAGAGTCATTTCATTAATGTTTATTTCAAACCACCATGCTGGTACAGGTGAAACAATGTTGTCGTTTTTTTAAGTGTCATTAAGTGTCAACCTTCTTTAATGCAAGTTATGGGAGCTGAGACAAAAAGCGTTAGAATCCATCCCCGGTCTCCCTTATTTGTCCCTTTTATTTACAGTATGGGACCCACAGCAAATCAAACCATTCAGAAGCTGCAGCAGCGGTGTGGAAATCTCTGTCTTTTTTAGCTTCCTGCAGGAATCTGAATCATAGTTCAGGTCAAAACGTGCAACTAATAAGTGTTGTTCAGTGATTAACCTCCTGATCACTTCGGTGAAAATTCTGAATTCTGAAGTGCAATAAAAAAAAAAAGCTGTGACATCTGAGGTGACATCTCAAATGTTTCTTGGTTTCGATTGAAACCCAGAGACAAAGTTTCTGATGATGTGAAACAGAGAAAAGAGTAATAAACATGTGATAATGATCTATAGGTTTGTGATCAGTTTGAACATCTGGGGCAGCTGGCGGAGGCGTTTGAAGTTTTCCTCAGAATCGATCGTCTAAATAAAACCTCCGTCGACGCTGCACTTCCTCATCTCGACAAGCTCAAAGTCTGTCGGACTCCGATTTTTTTCTTTCTTTGAGAGTCGACCAGGATTTTTCAAGCAGGCCGTCTGGAGGAAGTGGCTCCGTCCTTCTGCACTCACTCACTTTAAAGTTTGGAAGCTCAGGAGGAAAATGGAAGTTGTTTTATTTTTTCGGCGACTCTGAGTCTCCACCGACTGTAATCCAGATTTCCCCTCTGGTCTGTGTGTGTGTCTGTGTGTCTGTGTGTCTGTGTGTCTGTGTGTGTGTGTGTGTGGTCTGATAACAGCATTAAGACACTGGAAGTCGTTGTAGAAAATGGTTCAATCTTTGAGTTTTGATCAATTAAAAGATATGACACAAAATCCTGGACACACAATTTCTGTTGGTGTCTGTCAGTTACACAATCACAGCAGCCGTATGTGATTGTGTATGTGATGTCACTACTACATCACATGGCCATTAACAGAGAAGATACAGGTGGAAATAATTGGAAATAAAGAGTCAACCTGTCGAACTGATTCACCACTGATGGAGTGATGAAACCAGATCCATCAAAGTTTAAAAATATGTTTGTTCATTTATTTCAATCCTTCATATTATAGGATGCAATAAGGTTTTATATGATCTTTATGCTTGAGCATGAATAGCTCTGTTTATAAAGTGTGCACAGATTATTTTTTACTACATTTTTCTTTATTTCATACATACTAATGAGTAATTATGTGTTACAAATTAAGAATTCAGTATTTATTCATGCTTAACTAAGTGTATTGATTATAAAGTGTTATCAAATCTTTCATTCTTTGCACAAATAGCAGTAGAAGTGATTCTGGTTATGAAATATTCAAATCAATCAAAACCAGAATCACGATAAGGAATGTAGAGTAAAAAAAAAAAACTTATTGAAGTGGAGGACAAAATATGAACAAAGATAGAGAAGAAACCATGAATAAACAACAATTGTAAAGAAAATATTCTATACATGATGGTCTCAGTTCTTGTTAATGAGGTCGACGACGACACAGCGTCAGAGTTTGTGCTTTTATTTCCTCCATGTTTTGACTCTAACTCTGACGACCTGATTGTTTGCAAACAATAAGAACCGGGCCCTGTGTTGTGTTGTGTTGTGGGTTCAGATTATTGTGAGTCCATTGTGTGTTTACACATTCCTGTTTTGCATCGTTGTCATGAAACTAAAAACCTGTTTGAAATAAAAATAAAACGAGTTTTACCTGCTGCTCCGATGAGTTCCTCCAGCAGCTCTTTAAGACGAAACAGAGACTGCTCTCCTGGTGAAAGGTTAAAGCTTCATTTGACGAGTATTTTCTTATTGATTAATCCAGAAAAGAGAAAAGAAAGTGACGCCTCAAAGGCCACGAATCACAAACCATCGCCTGTTTTTAAAGAGTGTGTGAGCTCAGGTCAGTTTAACACACACTCCTTAAGGTGATAATGTTCGTTAATGAGCCGTGATTTACTGTAGATTTAGAGCCGAGGTTAAAACGTTTCTGTTTCCACAGTGAAATAACGTTAAACAGGCTTTCAACACATTTCAGCAGCTTTAACGGACAAAGTCAGAGTCAGAGGAGAGCTGATAAAAACACCTCGCTAATTGCCGTTAATGTGTTTGAACGTTTCATCTCTCACTAATTAAATAAATGCAAAAAATATGCCCGGAGCTTTATTTTGGCGGGTTGCATGTTTTTCCACCCTCTGATCTTGGCCTCTTTCAGTGTATTGATTATTGCATAAAGCAGGTGATAAAGGATGATGACATCGTGCACTAAGAGACGACGAAGAAACATCAAAGAACGTCACATGCATCATCATAACTCACTAAACTGAAGAAGACAAGAAGAAGAAACAGACTTTATTCTCTTCCTGTTGCTGCAGAAACGTTGATGACGATGTCCGACCTTGTAACTACCATCGCCATGGCGACTTTAACATGAAAGCCACTCAGGTCCTTTTCACCAGACTGGTGGTATTGTTGAGTTGCTGTTAAAACAATATAAAGAGAAGCTGGAAATGAAACACATCATATCAGTAAAGAAAGACCTGAGCTCAGCGTCGGTCAGACCGCTGTCACAACAACATGTTTCCGTTTCATTTCACATCTTATGATGAAGCAGTTTTTACTTCTGTGACTAATGTAATAATGTAACAGACATGCAGGACTAAAATAGCTAAAAATGGATTAAAATGGACTAAAATGCAATTAATTCATCAATAAAAGCACTGTTAAATGATGGGACCCAAAACTAAAGTGCTAAAAATTATAGGTTGGACTCAAATCAGCACTAAGGGAAAATGACTGTAGATGTTTTGACGGTAAATGAGACGTGGAAGTAAAATTGTATTAAACGACATGAGAAATAAAATTGTCAAATGATACTAAAATGGTGCAAAAAAAAAAAAGACACATGGGACTAAAAACATGTGTTAAATTACATCTGGGACTAAGTGGTGCCAAATGATATACAGGATAAAAATGGTGTTAATTGACATGTAGGACTAAAATGTGTTAAAATAGATTAAAATGGACTAAAATGGTGTCAAATGAAGCTAAACCCCCTTAACACCCACTGGCCTGTTGATAAGGGACTCAATGAGAAACCAAAAGCTTTAAATGCACAAACATGCAACAGGAAGTGATGAACTATTAAACATATTTAAGTTTATTTGTCACATGACCTCAGGCTTTGTTTTTAATGAATGAAGTGACTCATGTGTGGACACTTGAGGAGACGTTCAGCATCAACAGAGCTGCTGCGGTCCGGTGGATTATTATTGTTATTCTTAACTTGTGTCTCCTCACATTTTCCAGAACAAGATCCAGTTCCTCACAAACACTGAACATCGACCTCCTGCTCTGACGCTCCACTCGAAAAACATTTACTGTGTCCTTCTTCTTCTTCTTCTTCTTTTCCAACCACCAGACCTCCGCTCTCTCGCTCTCTACCTCCCCCTCACTCCTCCCCCACACTCCTCCCCCTCCCACCTCCTTCCTCTCCTCTCTCACCCACAGCCGAGTGCTTGAAGCTCTTCAGCGAGCTGCAGCTGCAGGTCAACGACCCGCTGATGGAGCGAAGGGTCAGAAACGAAGAATATACTCACAACATGGAGGGAGGTGGGGAAAAAAACTCACTGTACTGTAAAGTCTTGGTGTTTAAATAAAGTTTTATCATTCTGTGGTGAGCTGCAGTTTCACCAGTGGAATCAGTGGTGTGAGATCAGCCCACAGAGAGGAGGAGGCGCAGGCCTGTAACGCTCAGTGTGGAGGAGGCAGCAGCACTGATACTCATCGTTTTCCAGCCAAGAAGAGAAATAAATACTTCGTCATGACGACCACAAGATGTAAAAGAAAAAAGGTCAACACATCCTCCGACTGCAGCTGGTTCTGGTGCAGCCATGTGGTTTCACAGCGGGGGGGCTGCAACAATATCATGTTAGATCAACAGATACCACATGAACAGGACTGATTGATAATTGTTCGATCGACGTTGTTCAAACAGGACATTTAAAGATTTGGAGTTGAAAGATCAATCGATTTTATTTAATTTTAGCCAAACTAGACTTTTACATCCACATTTTACTGTATAATGTTCTTCAACTTGAACTGTTGATCATTGAAATATTATATAATGACGCTGATGAGAAAGTGTTGAACAAGAGGATCTTGAGTTAAAGGAGAATTCCGGTCATTTTCTAAGTAACACTCCACAGCTTTAGGAGGAAAAAAATGATTTTGGATGCTAAAAACGCAGCAATATGAATACAACTGCTTTTTTCCCGATACATTAATAATTTCATGTAAATCCATGTTTTCCCCGTGTTTTTGTAGAGCGTTATTTAGAAAAAGACGGGAATTCTCCTTTAAGAGGTTTTTCTTTACAGAAGCTGTTTGAACTAGTTTGTCTTCATCTTTATTTCAGAGTGACTTTTTTTGTATTGATTCTCTGTTCATTTACAGGTCATTAGGGGGCGACAGGTGGTTCAACTTCTTAGATAGATAGATAGATAGATAGATAGATAGATAGATAGATAGATAGATAGATAGATAGATAGATAGATAGATAGATAGATAGATAGATAGATAGATAGATAGATAGACAGATAGATAGATAAGTCACTGACCTGATAATCGATCAGTATTATTGAACACGCTGACTCTCTGCTCTGGTTCAGGACTTCCCTCTTCATCAGTTGGGTTTGTGTTCAACCTACAACAGGAGGAGAGAGTCGGGCAATTGATATGAGGTTGCCAGGCAACAGTGTAAGGTAGCAGCATCTGAGTGACTCACTACAAAGTGTCAGAATTGGGGAAAAGCTGCTGTCACGCGACAATGGGAGTTGAGTTGCTCCTTTTCTAAATTTTAAAACACACAAATGAAGAATCGGTTTTGTGGTAAGTATCCACCCTGCAAACTTCACTTCAGCATTAGCATTAGGTGTGTGTCTAACTGACAGGACCTGTTACTATAGCTATGTATATCTTTAGCAGTGTTGCTTCCTATTTCTGTGTGAATCATCTATATTTATCTCATATTAATCTCTTGTTTCGACCTTTAAAATTTTTTTTTTACTTGACTTCAGCTGAACTTTATTCTTAATGCAGATAAAACCAAAGTTGTGTCAGTGACTCAGACTAAGAAATATCCCTGCAATGCTGGAGGGAAGTGAAACGGAGGTGGCTCATTTTATAAATATCTGGCTATTTTCATTGATGAGTCACACTGACTTTTTCAGCCGCGTGTTCACACTGTTAACACAAGTTGTGTTCCTCTTTACTGCGACTTGTTGCCGCCACAGTTTTCCATCCCTTGTTCATGTGTTGTTATATATAGGCTACCTACAATGAATTATGTGAGCTCAGTGTCCTCAGATGCTCCACACAATAATGACTGCCATGCTCTGACTCACCACTACTGTGACCTACACTATTCATGGGGCAGGAATGACCCACTGTGGCACCCGTAGGCTCCGTCACCGGTTCACCTTTACGCCTCTTGACCTGGACGATGATGAAGCACGGAAACGCTGCAGCAGCTTCATGAATGAATCTCAGATCCGGCGTCACTTTCAGCTTCTGGCTAATAGACATTTTGAAAGATAATTTATGGCTTTTATTGCTTTTAAATCTTACCTCCTGTTGTAATTTCCTTCATTTCTAATCTCAATGGGACTTTCCCGGTTAAATAAAGCTAAACAAAATAAAGCTTTTAAATGACCACATTATGATGTGATAATACAGGATTTACAATCGACCTTTATCCAAGTTAATGTGGTTGGCTGACTGGTTTAGTCAAGACTGACCTGCCACTTTCAAATGATCATTTATTATTCTCCACACCTGTGCAGCTGCTTCACCTTTATTGTTTCTATTATTTCTACCAGTTAGTGCTCAGTCTTGTTCCATTATTGTGTTGATTTAACAGGGCGTCTGCTCTGTGTAAATACACTAGAATAGATTAATTCCAGATAATTGCTGGTATCAGGTTTTTGTGGAATATATTAGTGTTTGCCAAGGTTTTTTCTTCTTTTTTAGTTAAACTATGGCTATGTAAAACAGCAAAAAGATAAGAGTGGTATAATAAAGTTCATTTTTATTGTTTTGCACCTGTTTACACTCAGAGTAAATCCTTAGTTTTTCATCCTTATATTTGTACTTATTGAAGTTTGGTTGGTGTGTTTGTCATTTCATTATCTCCTGTGTATGCGTCTGTTGAATATGTTTCAATTTAGTCTCCATACCTTCGTAGGTCTACTGTTTAAATATTGATGAATTTACATTCTGGCATAATTCAAACTGTATTAGAACTGATCTTGTTCATTTTATTCATCATCTTTTTGTTGTTGATGTTTTGTTTAAAATATACTTTATAAAACTTTTTTTTTCTTCTCTCTGACAGTGGAGATTTTGTTTTTGTTTGAAGTTTTGTTTCATGCATGTTCAAAATAAAGATTTCGATTCAATTCAATCTTTGGCTTTATTTAAACCCCCACTATGTAGGATTCATGGTACAGGGAGTCTGGTTGAGAAGAGCAACTGTCAGGAAGGTTACATGCAGGCTGCAGCAGCAACACCATTCATCCTGTTAACCTTTTTTTTTTTTTTTTTTACCAGACATTGTTTTAAGGTGAGAAAACTACATAGTGACGCTTTAATGTTTATAAGTGGTTTATATTTTACAAATGATGTGACCATGGAAGAAATAAAGAAATAAAATAAGAATAGAAAGTCTGTCCATGTGGAGATGGAGTGATGAAGAGATTAGACCAGTTTGGTCAGTGTTACTGTGCGTTCACACCAAAAGCTTCCAAAGCGTCAAAATCGCTCGAGGGTGGTATCTGCAGGACAATAAACTATTAGATTCACTGTCAACGGAGCAGTTCAAAAGATCAGAGCCGGCCCTGTTGTTCTCATGATGCTGGAAAAGGTTGAGGGGTCTATCTGTCCCTAGTCTCGCTCGCCAGACCCTCCTCCAAAGAAGGAGTCTGTCCCTGAAGGATCCTCCCACGATCAACACACCCATTTTTTTTTTTTTTTTTCCATCTGCCACTCGTGGTCAAATGGAGTTGTTCTTTGCCTGTCAACGCCGTGTTCGCGGGTTCACGACCACGTACAGTTTTCATCTTCATCTTCATCATCATCCAAACATGTCAATGAAGGAGACTGCCATCATTATTCACTTATATTCATGAGAAAACTCCATCTCTTCAGCTCAAAATTTAATCACTCTGCAGTACACTCTCCTTAAGTCTGTTTGTTTGCGCCGCTCTGATGATGTGATACACACTCTGAGCATTGCTTTATTACTCTTGTAAATGGTACAGTGGTTTACACTTGCGGTTGGAGTGTAAGAGGTCCTGGGTTCGATCCCCAGTGAGGACAGTGAGAGAATCTCTTTAAGTTATTCTGTAGCTGCTCTGATGATGTGATACACACTCTGAGCTTTGCTTTATTACTCTTGTAAATGGTACAGTGGTTTACACTTGCGGTTGGAGTGTAAGAGGTCCTGGGTTCGATCCCCAGTGAGGACAGTGAGAGAATCTCTTTAAGTTATTCTGTAGCTGCTCTGATGATGTGATACACACTCTGAGCTTTGCTTTATTACTCTTGTAAATGGTACAGTGGTTTACACTTGCGGTTAGAGTGTAAGAGGTTCTGGGTTCGATGCCCAGTGAGGACAGTGAGAGAATCTCTTTAAGTTATTCTGTAGCTGCTCTGATGATGTGATACACACTCTGAGCTTTGCTTTGTTACTCTTGTAAATGGTACAGTGGTTTACACTTGCGGTTGGAGTGTAAGAGGTCCTGGGTTCGATCCCCAGTGAGGACAGTGAGAGAATCTCTTTAAGTTATTCTGTAGCTGCTCTGATGATGTGATACACACTCTGAGCTTTGCTTTATTACTCTTGTAAATGGTACAGTGGTTTACACTTGCGGTTGGAGTGTAAGAGGTCCTGGGTTCGATCCCCAGTGAGGACAGTGAGAGAATCTCTTTAAGTTATTCTGTAGCTGCTCTGATGATGTGATACACACTCTGAGCTTTGCTTTATTACTCTTGTAAATGGTACAGTGGTTTACACTTGCGGTTGGAGTGTAAGAGGTCCTGTTATTCTGTAGCTTCGATCCCCAGCATTGCTTTATTACTCTTGTAAATGGACAGTGGTTTCTCGGTTGGAGTGTAAGAGGTCCTGGGTTCGATCCCCAGTGAGGACAGTGAGAGAATCTCTTTAAGTTATTCTGTAGCTGCTCTGACGATGTCAAATACAATGTTTCTTCTGACCATGGTTTCTTTCACACTGGTTAATGGTACAGTGGATAGTGCTCCTGCTTTGAAAGCAAGAGACCGGCTGTTCAATCCCCAGGGGTGACAGTGGGATATTTATCTTAAATTTCTTAGTAGCTGCTCTGGTGATGTCAAATGCACTACGACCAGTAAATTGTCTCGGGCTCGGTGGTCGAGTGTGTTGCGCCACCGGTTACGGTGTCGTAGGCCATGGGTTCGAGTCCAACGTGGAGCAGTCCCCTCCACACCACCACGATGGGTACCAAGCCCCAGGTGGAACAGAAGAAGGCCGGACAAGGGCGTTACCGACTGACCGACCAGACTCGACCCGACCGGGCCGACTGGCCCTGACCCCACCGGACCCGACTGGTCCCAACTTATGTGTCGTCTCTCTGAGGCGTGTCCTGTCCTGTCTGAATGAATGCGTGAATGAATGGGTTTAATAAATAGGTCCTAAAAGTAGGCTAAGGAATAAAAATAGAAATAAAATAGAAAAATAAATAAAAGTAGCGTAGAATAGAGTAAAAAAAAAACTAAAGTAGGAACTATTATTAAAAATTACTGTATTTTTCAGTAATAAAGTGCATAAAATCCCTTGTATTTACTCACTTCTCATGCATCGCTCTGACCGGACTTCTTCCTCTCTCTCTGTCTGTCACCCCTGGGATTCGATCCCATCGCCTGCTGCACCCAAACCTGCAGCTCTAACCACTGTACCATTAATCGGTGTGACAAAGACTGTGGTTATAGTGTATTTGACATCTTCAAAGCAGCACGGACAAAGAAAGGAGAGGACAAAACCAAGAAGTCATCACCTGGACTCGAACAGGCGCCATCTGCGTGCCAAGCCAGGAAGTTATCCACTACACCACCAGTGGATCTGAGATTCACTGTGTTGGAACTTGTACTGCCTCTTACTCTGACACAGGTTGAATGTGGAGCTGAAGAGATGACGTCCCCCAGGAAGGCGGAGCTGCTTCTCCATTGGCCGAGCACAGGTGTCTGCACTCTCGTCCTGACGATCACCTGCAGTTACCAGAGGAGCAGTCCTATAAATAGCCATTCTGAGCTGGAGCGCCAGGTAATGCGACTTTGCTCAAAGACCAGGCCACATCTTTTACTTAAGGGTTTGATTCATTTGAAAGTTTGTGTGACTCTATCTTTGTCTGTTTTTCAGGTTTTCAACCCTGAGCTGACTGGCTACCATGTGCTTCTACTGCGACCTCTTCTTGGTAAGAAATACTCAAAGCATACTGTTGAATACACACAGCAATCTTTATTTACTTCCACAAGACACAGGGAATCACGGAATGCGACTTTGCTCAAACACCAGGCATCTTTTGCTTCAGGTTTTTGGTCATCTGATAGTGTTATCTATCTTTGTCTCTTTTGCAGGTTTTCAACCCTGAGCTGACTGGCTACCATGTGCTTCTATTGGCACCTACTTGGTAAGGAGCCTTGAGTATTCCACACATACACACAGCAATCTTTTACTTACTTTCACAAGACAGATACCTCAATCTTGTTCAGTCTGAAAATCAAAGGACACATTCAGCATGAGCTGTCTAACACTGCTTGTCCATGTTCTCTCTTTCAGGAGCTGCTGTCCACCATCGAGTCCAGAAGAACTTCACCACCTGGTTCAAAGACGACATTGAAGACTCAATGTTAATCGTGTGGAAATGCGTGTCGCCAAGATCCGTCCCTGGTTTGTGCCATGTGCGTCACTGGGTAAGTCGGCCATCTTGGAGACCCGGCCATGTGGCTGCAGGTGTTTGTTCCAACCAAGCAGCAGTACACCAGACTTGACTCATAGTGTTATCTTTGTCTCTTTTGCAGGTTTTAAACCCTGAGCTGACTGGCTACCATGTGCTTCTATTGCCACCTACTTGGTAAGGAGCCTTGAGTGTTCCACATACAGGTAATACTCAGAAAATTAGAATATCTTGAAAAAGTTCATTCATTTAAGTAATTCAACTTAAAAGGTGAAATGAATATATTAGACTCATAACATGCATTGCAAGATATTTCAAGCTTTTATTTGTTAGAATTTTGATTATTATGGCTTACAGCTTATGAAAATCCCAAAATCAGAGTCTCAAAAAATTAGAATATCACATGAAATGAACAGAACAATGAGTTTAAATAAATGAAATGTCAGCCATCAGAAAAGTATAATCATTTTGTGTACTCGATCTCATGTTTCTCATCTTTCATAACACCTGAGCAGTGCCACAGGCTGATCATCCATGCCGCATTGAAGCAGTAATTCAGGCAAATGGGGGCCCAACCAAGTACTGAGTACACAAAATGATTATACTTTTCTGATGGCTGACATTTCATTTATTTAAACTCATTTTTCTGTTTATTTCATGTGATATTCTAATTTTTAATTTTCTGAGACTCTGATTTTGGGGTTTTCATAAGCTGTAAGCCATAATAATTAAAATTCTAACAAATAAAAGCTTGAAATATCTTGCAATGCATGTTATGAGTCTAAATAATATATTCATTTCACCTTTTAAGTTGAATTACTTAAATGAATGAACTTTTTCACGATATTCTAATTTTCTGAGTATTACCTGTATACACACAGCAATCTTTTACTTACTTCCACAAGACATCCCTTTTTCAGTCTGAAAACAGATTCAGCATGAGTTGCAGGTAGTCCTGTCTAACACTGCTTGTCCATGTTCTCTTTCAGGAGCTGCTGTCCACCATCAAGTCCAGAAGAACTTCACCACCTGGTTCAAAGAAGATATTGAAGACTCAACAATGTTAATTGTGTGGAAATGCTTGTCAGCCAAGATCCATCCCTGGTTTGTGCCATGTGCGTCACTGGGTAAGTCGGCCATCTTGTAGACCGGCCATGTGGCTGCAGGTGTTTGTTCCAACCAAGCAGCAGTACACCAGACTTGACTCAGTCAAAAGTGTTCTTGGTTGAAACAAACACCTGCAGACACATGGCCTGGTCTACAAGATGGCCGACTTACCCAATGACACACATGGCACAAACTAGGGATGGGATCAAGGTAAACAATGTGAAGTTTTTGTAAATAAAAATACAAAATAAAAACAAACCTGAAGTAAAGATGTAAGATCTGTGCTCCATGGCAATAAATTGTGTATATATATATATATATAAAAGATACAAAACATTAAATTTAAAACGTGTATTGTTGACCATAGCTTCAGTATGTACAGTTATCAGGTCATATACAAACCTATATACCAGGGTTCCCCCAATAGGGTAGGTGCACAATCTGTAGTACTTCCTGGCAGGAAGACAGCATCTTTATTTCCTGTCCCATACTATTGGGTTAAGTGATTATCAGGTGTTGACTGGGTGTGCCCAAGAGGTGCCGCACACCTGATCACTTAACCCAATAGTATGGGACAGGAAATAAAGATGCTGTCTTCCTGTCAGGAAGTACTACAGATTGTGGACCTACCCTATTCCAGTCCTCGAGGGCCAGTTTCCTGCTACAACACACCTGATTCAAATGAGTGGCTCGTTATCAGGCCACTGCAGAGCTTGATGACGAGCTGATCATTTGAATCAGGTGTGTTGTAGCAGGAAACTTCTAAAACATGCAAGGCAGTGGCCCTTGAGGACCGGAATTGGGGACGCCTGCTATATGAGGTGAACCCCAAACTAACATTAATGACAAATAAAGAAATGCTCTTACTACTGTGCAGTCAGTCAGCTCCTCCTGCTTCATCTTCAGTGTGATGTTCACAAACACCTCTGACTCTCCACCTGGGACAACACATACACAAAAAACATTTAGTCACACTCATCCTGACATTTAGAAATGTTTGGCCTGCAACAGTTAAAGCACAAGTCAGCGATCCGGTCGTTTTGGCTAATGCTACGTTCCAGGCAGGCTTTTGAAACCGTATATTACAGCTTCAAGTCACGACTTAAGACTTTGTAGCATTCCAGGTAACCCGTAACTCGTGGTTTTCCGACCTATTGCCTGTGAAAGTGCACTGTAACGGCCACTTGTAACTTCTGACCCGTGAACTTGCACCAGATCGAACTGGTATGACTTCACAGGTAGGAAAAACACGAGTTACAGGTTGCCTTGAACGCACCTTGAGTTAGCAGCCCCCGCCCTCATCATGGATGTATTGGTCCTCATCCCTACGTCACCACATTCACGCGCATCCCTTGGCTACACACAGCCTTTCTGTGTATAACGTGCGCACAAAATGTAGAATAAAGGTTTCACAGATCAGAAACTGTGTTATAATGAATGTTTAGCCTCTGTAGATTAATCCAGGCCAGATTTGAGAAGTCTAGGCGTAGTGGTTTTTGACCAGGACCAGGTCTAATGCGGTCTATATGATGAGAAAACAGCTAAATCTGCCTTTATTGCATTTTCACAAATAGAATAAAGGTTTCACAAATCAGAAACTGTGTAATAATGAATGCTTAGCCTCTGTAGGATAATCCAGACCAGATTTGAGAAGTCTAGAGATAGTGGTTTTTGATCAAAATGCAAAATGCATCTTGAATAAATCTCCGCTGTTTTTCACATTTAAAATTGTTGTCTTTGTACAGAGTCAATATGAGATTTGCTTGTAGCCACAGCACCTAAAAAAACTGTAACTGTGACCTATTTCCATATGCACACCAGCCTCGCCTCCAATTAAGCACACACTCACGTTATAATTGATCAGTGAAATATGTAACAATATAAAACACAATTTAAAATGACAGTTATGTTGCTCTAGTTTATTTCAAATAATAAATAAAGCTTAGTGTTTAAAAGTAGCGCAAGAGCTGTCAGAAATTAAAAGCAGCATCCTCTCTTGTTGTATTTGCAGCAACACTGTTGCTTCAGGCTGCGATCGTGCTTTTTTATATCGCTCATCAGCCCGTTGTGGATCAATTTCGTGCGAAGTAGAATCATATGACGCCAAACGCCCCCTTTGATGTGAACGTGCACAGACTATAAAGCCGAGAGCCGGACTTAACAAACCAAGTGGATAACCAGCTTCGTAGTCTACTTCCGCACGAAATTGATCCACAACGGTCTGATTTCAGCCAAGAGGAGTGCAAGTGTTTTATTGGAGAGAGTATGAGTGATATTTTTTAAAAAAAAGCACGATCGCAGCCTGAAGCAACAGTGTTGCTGCAAATACGGTAGACTAGACTACGACAAGAGAGGAGATGCTTTTAATTTTTCTGACAGCTCTTGCGCTACTTAAAATTATATGTATAAATTGCTAAATATGAATATAACTAAATATGAAGCTTGTCCATTTCAACTAAATAAACTAGAGCAACATCAACTGTCATTTAAAATTGTGTTTTATATATAGGCCTATTTCAATGATCGCAATTATAACGGGAGTGGGTTTTTATTGGAAGCGAGTCCCGAGCGAGTCTCAATAGGTTACAGTGGGTTTTTTAGGTGCTGCAGCAAATTTCATATCGTCTCTGTACAAAGACAACAAAGAGCTTTTTAAATGTGAAAACAGCGGAGACTTATTTAAGATTTGCGTTTGGGCAACTATAACAGGCGGTCACATTGAATTAATTTATTCATGGCCACATTAAGTAAAATTATTAACTTTACCGATTATTATCTGTTTGTCTGTCCTGCTGCCAGCGGACAACTTATTTCAGTGACTGACTGTACAGCCTACAATAAAGTAGTCTAGGCTACGGTTGAGGAGAACATCTGTAGGCGGAGACAGCTCAGCAGAGACGCTCCGGGAGAAGTAAACAGCCGCTGATCAGCTGATCTCTCCTCCGTAAAATGAGTTAAATAGTGAAACAGCGGCGCTTTTATCGCCGGTTTTATGATTAAACTCTGAACATAACCTGGTCGGGACCAGGTTATGAGCTGTAATATATGAAGTGGACGAAGCCATGTCGCTGTATTTATTCTGTGGTCTCAACATCAACACAGTTAACATCACAACAAAGCTACAGTGCCACCTAGGGAGCAAACTGAGAAATGCACTTCTGACTCTTCAATACACTACATGAGCTAAGCATAAGTTACCACGGAGATCTAGCCGGCTTAAAAGAGTGCCACCTTTGCAGTACAGCCGAGCCTGGCTGTAGACTCAACATAGCTCGCTAACGCACTAAACTGGCTTCGCAGAATACCCCTCAGGAGCCCTACAAAACCTAGCGAAAACATCGTCGGACCGCCATTGATTTTTATGAGTGAAGCGGAGCTACACTGTTTACATCACGATTTCTACATCCAAAACTTCATTTATACATTCAACGGGTTTTTAACAGTTCTTATACCTGAGTTGTGGTCGTTTAACACACTTTACTAACCTGATTCACAGGAAAAGAAGAGACACAAGTCATTCCATGCGTTCTCCATGGCAGGCTGGTAGCTGTCTGAGGAAGTCAGTCTGACGCAGGTACCACAAGCGCTCACACATGGGGATACTCCCTCTTGTGGTGGAATTAGCGACCTACACTCTGACACTCTTCTTAGAAAACACATCAAACTGGCTCATCTTTTCATACAAACAACACAAAATATAATAACTCAAAATTTGTGACCATACTCATAGGCGTCACATTTTCAGTCAGTTTTTACAGTATAAACAATAGATCAATACAATGTAACATATTTGAACACATTTGGATAAAGTGTTTAAAACCTAAACACATTTTCCTGAACAAACATGTAAAAAAAAGTGTTTAAAAATGTAAACTACTATGAAAAAGGAATAGTGGACAGTGATATTTTACTTTAAGACATCTCAAGAGAGAAATATTTCTAACATCTTCGTATTTCCAAGACATCTAAGACATCTTAAGACCCATGTCTATAGACGCGTCTTACAGACGTCTCAAGAAATATCCACTAGACCACCATTCAACCTGAGAGGCTCACCTGGGAATTTCTACTGTTTGTCACCTTTGCTGTGTTTGCTTTCTGCTGCTGTGCTGAGCGCCGTCAGTACATGTCCCACATCCTCAACTCCCAGCTCTAGTGGTGGCCTGCAGGATAAATGCCTGACTATGGAGTGAAAGGTTGTTGGTTCAAGACCCGGTGGGTTAGGGTTAGGGTTGGCACTTTGCTTTTCTCTGGTGGCTTTTCTTTCAATGTGGAACTCAAATACACCAGGAGCCAGTGACTCAGACAGCTCGGCTGGGTGGTCGAGAGGTTTACACCACTGGTGTTGGACTTAGAGGTTGTGAGTTCAAGACCGTACCATGTGGTAATAATACATAGGAGATGGAGGGGTCAGGACACCAGGGTTAGTGCGGGAGTTTCTCCCCCACACATGATAACTATTAGGTAATAGATGGATGATAGTGATATCTTCCAACTATTATTATCATCTAAAGCTATTGTGCGGGGGAGAAACTCCCGCACTGACCCTGGCATCCCGACCCCTCCATCTCCTATGTATTATTACCACATGGTACGGTCTTGAACTCACAACCTCCAAGTCCGACACCAGTGGTGTAAACCTCTCGACCACCCAGCCGAGCTGTCTGAGTCACTGGCTCCTGGTGTATTTGAGTTCCACATTGAAAGGAAAGCCACCAGAGAAAAGCAAAGTGGCAACACCGGGTCTTGAACCAACAACCTTTAACTCCAGAGTCAAGCATTTATCCTCTGGGCCACCACTAGAGCTGAGAGTTGAGGATGTGGGACTTGGACCGACTGGTACGGCGCTCAGCACAGCAGCAGAAAGCAAACACAGCAAAGGTGACAAACAGTAGAAATTCCCAGGTGAGCCTCTCAGGTTGAATGGTGGTCTAGTGGATAAGTTCCTGTCTTTGTGACTTTCTTTTAACTTTACAACATTAACACTCTGCTCTGAACCTGATAATAATTCAGTGTGTGAGGTCTGAAACGAAGGAGCTGGTGTTTGATTGTTTCACCAGAGCAGCAGGAAAAGTGTGTGTTGGTGCGAGTGTGTGACTGTGCTTCGCTCTGCATTTGTTCTGTTAACCACAGACAGGCCTGACTTCCTATAACTCACCAGGCAGCACTGTTAACCCTTCACCCTCCTCCTTTCATTAAAGTTGTTCAGTATGTAGTAACATTGTGATACTATCTTCAATCTTTTGCTGTTTATTTTTGTACAAATGTTTTTTTCTAATGGTGTAATTAACACAAACTCATCATCAATATTGTGAGACTCATGCAGGTACAAACATGAATTAGTAAATAATTCATTCTGAGTGAGAAGAAAAAAGACGCTAAAGGTTAAAAATCAATAGAAATTTATTTTTCTTACTTATCAAAAATATCTGCGACACCTTTGCATAGATGGACACAAAATAGCTTCCATGATTGTTTGTTTTCATGTGATTGTAACAGTGAGGAGAAGAAGAAGAAGAAGAAGAAGGGTGACAGAGTATTTTGGACGGCGTTGTTTTTCTTCAAACTCCACGACGTGAGAAAAAAAACTTTCCTCCTCTAACGACCTGAAGCTGAAGTGTGAATCCAAACAAACACACTGTGGTTTGTGTTTGTGAAAAAAAAACAAAAAACATGAACGTTGATTCTTTTCTCTGAATCCGAATCCTTAGAAATAAGGAGGACAATAAATATTCCAAATATATTACTTCTTGGGTTTGTTAAATACTTTTCAAATATAATTTTTCTTTTTTCTTAGAACCAATTGTGTCACACACACACAAAAAAAGGGGGGGAAAGTCTTCATTATAATTCATAATAATTTTTCTTAACTTAGATGCTATAACGCTCCTCTATTACAAATAAAATGGGAATGAAAAGTAAGAAATAAATGTAAAAAGTCTTCTGCAGCTTCTTAAAAACGACGTCTTCTTTCACAGATCAGGAAATTCAATCACACGGAGCTGCTCCCTCGTGTTTGTCTCGAAGTTCATCCTCACGTTTTCTCCCCCCAGAAAAATAATCCTTCAGCTCCTTTTGGGGGTGAAAATCCTCCAGATGAATTCATGTTCCCCCACAAAAACAAACAAAAAAACAAAACATATTCCTCCTTTTTGCAAAGTTGGAAAAAAACGTAGGAACTCCACAACAGTTTTTTTTTTCCAATCCCATCAATAAGTTTTGTTTTCCACGTCGTCCACGAACGCATCTTCCTCTCAGTTGGCGTACTGTCTGTAGAAGGCGACTTTGACCCGTTCGATCTGGTGACACAGTTTGATGGCCGGGCCGAGCTTCAGGTCCATACACTCCTGGACCGTGGGCAGAGTGAGCAGCAGCAGCGCTTGGCCGTCGATGTCCTACGGGGAGAGAGGGACCGTGAACGCAACTTAAAACTGGGTTATCATGTGTTTTATACTTCAGGACATATTAAGTTTTACTGTGGTTGTGGTTTTCACTCTCTCATAGCAGCAGTTAAAAACATACAAATCAACAAGAAAAATGGATCGAATGGATAAAACATCAACTAAACTTAAGGTTTAAAACCAAAACTCACACATGTTGAAGAGAAAAATGTGCTTTTTAATGCACATACACAACTTCTATTGTGGTTAAAACAACACTAGGTGATAGAAAGTGACGAGAAAAATCAGCCTCTGAATAAGTGTAGACAACAAGAAAACAAATATGTTGGACTAGGAAATGTACCTTAAAGAGGTTATGGAAAAAACACAGGATATATAATCAAGGCTCTTCTGGTAATAGCCCATAATATGATTATAAGCCCCTCCCCCCTTTCCCTGGACTAATGTAAACAAAGGACTGTGTGGAAAATAACTGTAATAAACAAGACTGTAACTGTACAAAACTGGACAAATGCAAAATTGTTGTGAACTTAAAATAGGAAAGTTTATTATTATTATTATTACACATTACTTCTCTACCTAGTGTCATTTTAAATAATAAAGGGAATAGAGCAGGAAATAATGATTTAATAAATCAAATAAAGAAGAGTTTAATCCTCGTGTTGCAGCAGCATTATCAGGTCACGAGGTGAATAAATATCTGATCAAACACATCTGAGCTGTAACACAAGACAAATATTGATTCAGTACAGTAGGCCAGTGTGTGTGTGTGTGTGTGTGTGTTTGTGTGTGTGTGTGTGTGTGTGTGTGTGTGTGTGTGTGTGTGTGTGTGTGTGTGTGTGTGTGTACCTGCTCCTGGAAGATGTTGGCCAGCGATGCACAGTCAGTGGAGTTGATGAACTGAACGACTTCGTCCACCGTCCACTCCAGAGGGTTTCTGTCTAGAACCAGCTGCCCCTCCTCCTCCTCCACCTGATAATAATAATATTAATAATAATACATTTTATTTGTAAGCGCTTTTACAAAGTCAGAGTGAAATACAATTAAAAACAGCAATAAAACAACGTAAAACACACAAAATGATACATTAAAAGCTAATTTAGGATGAACAGGTTCGATCCCCGCCGTCTCACCTGTACGTCCTGTCCTTTCGGCGGCTGGTACTTGCTGTTGCTCTGGTTGTAGGCCGACAGCGAGCGGGTCGACCTCCGCCGGCCCTCGGGGGCCTCCTGGCTGCCGGGCCCCGTGGCGTTGCCCCCCATGCTGACGGCCCTGCGCAGCGTGGCGGCGCGGCGGGGCCGGTGGTGGCGGCTGCTGCTGGTCACCTCCACCGAGGAGGCGTCGGTGTGGTCGTCACGAGGCTCCGAGCTGTTGCACTCGCTGCCCGACTGCCCGTCGTCGTCGTCGTCCTCGGCCTCGTCGCTGTCCTGAGAGACGACAGGGGGCGAGATCAGAGACACAACTCACTCCCTAAAGGGATAGTTCAACATTTTGGAAAATTGGCTAAATTGTGCAAGCTATATTTAGAACAGCGGAGCAGAGCCGTGAGCTGCTCAGAGCTACACTACAGAGGGAAAACAAGAAATCCCATGAGCCTCCGTAGCGTAGCTCTGAGCAGCTCATGGCTCTGCTCCGCCGTTCTAAAAATAGCTTGCACCGACAAATAAAGGTAACGAACCTACTGCTAAAACTATAGGGATTATGGCAATGGGACAATTTGCCAAAATGTTGAACTATCCCTTTAACTATTTATTCAACAGCACATTTAGTGACATTCAAACTCTTTGTGTCTTGTGTCTGTTTCTCTTTTATGACCCAGATAATAATGTGACGTGACATCACCACTGTGTTGCACGATGATGATGTCATGTGGCATCATTCCTGTCGCTGCACCGTTATGCAACACTTTCAGAATAAGAGCGGCACATATTTCAGGATTATGGTAATAACATGTCACTAATCCCCCTCAGTCACATCACAGCTGCTCTGCTCATTCACAAACAGGAAGTGAGAAGTCCGAGTCTTTTCTATCAGATGTTTAACAGCGACGTCTGAGCTGGACAAAGACACAGAGGTGAGATGAAGTCTCAAGTTTCTCGTCTCCAGATTTTAGAGTTTAAAACACCAGAGGAGTTTCTCTACAGAAAGTCAAATAAAGGAGCTCATCTGCAAATAAACAAAACACTGATATAGCAAATAAATACACAGAGAAGTATGACATTAAGATTAATAACGCTTGTTATCAGAAACTGAATAAATTCATATTTTATCAACCTCAATCTGAGCTGAAAAGATGAATTGATTAGTTTTGCCTCCTAAATGTGGAGTTTTCATTGGTCAGACTGATTTTTAGGATCATTCAAATGTTGTAAAATGTTTTAAAATGTGTTTTATGGAGGAGATGTTTGCCAGAAGTTTCTGTTTCGTCATAATAAACTGAATCTTTGGGGTTTAAATTAAACAAAACAGTTCAAAGAATCTGTAGTCGTCACTTCAGGTTGTGGAAAACTGTGGAACCATGACCTTTTCTGACATTTCTGAAGACAGACATCAACAGATCGATCGTTAGAATAACCCTCGGTCCAAAATGAACATGAATTCAACTTTTTCTTTGTACAACATGTCATAAAAGTGTTTAAACTATGAGATGGAACTGAAACAGTGTTTGAATGATATAATAGAAGAAGAAGAAGAAGAAGAAGAGCACAGCGACTCTCTGACCTGCGGTGAACCGGCAGGAGTGAAGTCCACGGCCGACGAGCGTCTCTTCTTCTGCACAAAGATGGCTTTCCTCTTCTTCCTGCGGCGCGTCGGCTTGGCCAGCTCGCCCTCCGCCGCCTCCTCCCCGCCCATCGGCTTGGACAGCTTCCTCTTCTTCCCATAGTAATACGCTGCACACGCACACGCACACACGCCAGATGTTACAAACAGCAGCTCTGATTTATGCTGCAGTAAAAGGAGGAGGAGGAGGAGAGGCAGTGATTACAGACACTCACTGTATTTGGTTTTGGTCTGGACGGAGCAGTTCTCCGGGCACTTGTCGGTGACGAGGACGGGGCTGAACAGGTTCGGGCAGCACTGAAGCTTCACACACACTTTACGGCAGAAGTCCGGGATCTGGTCGGCGAGCCGGACGATCCTGATGGTGGAGCGATAGGTTTTCCCTTTGTATCTGAGAGAGGAAGAGGAAGAGGTGGGAGGGATTAGACGTTAATCTACTCTAATTAAGAGGACAGTGGGTAATTTAAGTCTGATGATGAGTCGGAATCAAACCCACGCCGCCACTGTGGTAAGTGTTAACGGTACAAGCTGTATGAGCTGGCGCCCTAAGGCATTCCCAGTTTAAAGAAGGAGCAGGAATATGAGCGAGGAGCTGCTGTGGACACGGCCGTCAAAATAAAAATAAAAAGCTCATTTTAGAGGAAGTGTTTGCTTTATTTTGAAAACATTCACCACTTTTTCCTTCGGGGAGCTGAAATTTTTCAAAATAAAATAACAAATCAGCTAATTTTAGAAGAGGTGTTCGCTTTATTTTGAAAATATTCACCACTTTTTCCTTCGGGGAGCTGAAATTTTTCAAAATAAAATAACAAGTCAGCTAATTTTAGAGGAGGTGTTCGCATTATTTTGAAAATATTCACCACTTTTTCCTTACTGACTCTTTAACAGATGATCTGTGGAGGGATACAGCCATTCCACGGTTCACAAACTAGATCCAAAAAGAGCTGAAACTTTTCAAAATAAAATGCAAACTTAAACTGATAACAGCGTTTTTTTTTCTTTTCCATTTGCATCTTTTTTTTTCAAATGTGGCAAAAAAAACAGGTTTTTGCAGATGAACCTGTTCACTGCAGATAAAACATCTCACCTCAAACAACCTGAACTGTCACTCTAACCACCAGATCTGCAGCTTTACATCACCAACGGATGAGATGTGTGGAAAAAAAACAACAAAAAACAAAACAAAACCCCGGATCTGATTAGTTCTGAGCAGGATCCAGCTCCAGTCTCACATGAACACAAACAGCTGAAACCAAACTGTAATCAGAACAAACCAGGACAAACAAACTAATTATCTCATCACAGCGACACTGACAGTCTTATTTTCCTCCTCCTCCATCTCACACACACACAAACACACAAACACACAGTCACAGATAGAAAATTGTCTCTTCGGGCCATAAATGCCCCAGAAAATTAAAAAGCAAGTCCCAGTTTCTTTTTTTCTTTTTTGCTGCGAAATCAAAACGTTCATGCATGAGCTCCGCGGGCCAGCAGGTGACTCACTGCAACTTGTTAGCAGCCGATTCTCACACAAAAAAAATAAAAAATACGTTTTTTGATTAGAAAACGTGTGCAGCCTGAAGCTGCTGTGGAATAATTTGGCTCCGTGCAACAACAACAACAACAACAACGACACGCAACAATAAGGATTTTCAAAGGGACGGAGAGGATGAAGAGAAGGAAACAGCAGGTTTTGTTTTGCGGATGATGATTTGAACAGAGATGGTTTGTTTCCTCTGATTTATTATGATTTAGAAAACACTGAGCATGAAAACCAACAGCGGGTGAAAGTTTTAGGGCTTCGTCGTCGCCCCCAGATCCATAAAAAATCTCCAAAAGAATCCGTTCTGGCTTCGCTTATGGTGAACTGTGTGTGTTTGTGTGTGTGTGTGTTGTATTTTTGGGCTTCCTCACTTGGCTTTCAGGGTCTCCTCCTGGCAGTCCCAGCTCTGATCCTCCAGCTCCTGCAGCTCCTTCAGGACTCGTCCGGGCTTGTAGGCGGCGTTGATCAGCATGCTCAGCAGCTGGAGGCCAAAACACACACATATACACACACAAACACACACACACACACACACATGCACGCAACTGAGATTAGAAGAAACGCAACAACTTTCAAGAAGAATCAAGGAGCGAGCGAACAGACATGAAAAAGGAAACAAAACAGAGAAAAACACACTTGTCTTTTTTTATGAAAGTGTGGACTCGGTTTGTAAAACTGCAAACGCACAGACACACACACATGCAGGGAGAGTGCACGCACAAACACAGTCTCAGGAGAAATTAAGAGGTTGTTTTGCTGAGGTGATGGTGTGTACGTGTAAACACACTTGACTGACAGCTCCTCACATTAACATGAAGGCGCCGCTGAGAGACGGCAGGTGGTTAACAAGACGTCGCTGTCTCACCCTCCTCCTTTCACCTCCTCCCTCCCTTCCTCTCTCTCTCTCTTCCTCTCACTCTTTGATTAGACCGTCTCCTCCCCCGTCTCTCCCTCCTCCTCCTCCTCCTCCTCCTCCTCACCTCTTTGAGGACCAACGTGCATTTCCCGGGGCCGACGGCCTGCGGCAGCTCGGCGATGCGGCCCTTGTTGAGGTAGGGTCCTGAGAAACACCGGTGGTTCACAAAGATCTTGGAGCAGCAGTAGCGTCCGTTAGCCGAGCCTGAGACGAGAGACACAGGACGATCAATAACATCAATACCACTTTTAATTAAAGGGATAGTTCAACATTTAGTAGGTTCGTTACCTTTAATTGTCGGTGCAAGCTATTTTTAGAACGGTGGAGCAGAGCCGTGAGCTGCTCAGGGCTATGCTATGGAGGCTCATGGAATTTCTTGGTTTCCCTCATCAAACTCATCAAATACAAAATCCCAAAACTCCAAGTTGAGACCTGCACATCCACCACGCTATGAGATGATAACGGAATGATACAAAACGGAGCTGTTTTTATCTCAGGGTAAATGGAGACTGCTTGCGTGGTGGTTTTGCATGAATTTACCTCTAAAACAGCTCCATCTCGTAACGTTTCGTTATTATCAACGTGTCCACGACATGCGACAGCGTTTTTGAGTTGTTTGGTTGTGTATTTGATGAGGGAAACCAAGAAATTCCATTAGCATAGTCCTGAGCAGCTCGCGACTCTGCTCCGCCGTACTAAAAATAGCTTGCACCGACAATTAAAAGTAACGAACCTACTGCTATGACTACAGGGATTATGGCAATGGGCCAATTTGCCAAAATGTTGAACTATCCCTTTAACCTCCACATCAATCACCACCACATCATCATATCGACTTTATGGCTACTAAAGGAACTTCATCCTCACAACACAAAGACTTTACGTTTAATATTTAAAGTTTACAGCCTCTGATGCAGTTTATTACTTGTAAATGCTATTCTTTACATACTGTACCAATGCTGTTTTTCTATATGACACTTCTGCTTTGCATTGGATTTTGATTTATTCTAACTTATTTCTGAAAACAATTGTACATAATGCTCTTTTTCTTTTTATTCCATTATATCATTTTTTATTATTTGAGTGAAATTCATTCATTTATTTATTCTATTGTATTGTATTATAGTTCAAATATTCAGAGTTTCCTTGTTTAGATGTAATAGGATTAAAAACACTTTCTGTACTAACACTGCTAGTTTTTGCACATGTAAATAGACGTTTTTCAGCGTTTTTACCAGTGTTGTGTGTTTAATTGTATCGCGTACTTGTGTTGTCATGACGACAGTCAGAGCAGCAGCCACCTTGTTTTCAAGCACGTCCCTTTATTGTGAACTCAGTATCTCAAAAATGTCCTCAAAATTGGTAAAAGAAAAAAAAAAGCTTAAAGATGAAGTTATTTTGTTTACTTTTTTTTTTTTATGCAACGTCGCCAGAACTCGTTTGAGATAATGCCTTCACATTCTGCACCTGGACTCAAAATGAAGCTGATTACATCTTTTTTTAGTTGAAGGTCAAAGATAAAAAAAACTTTCTAAAGACTTCATGCAGCAAGTGTTTAATATTTCCTATGACAGGTGTGTATGAAATATGAAACCAGTCGGAGTGCGATGCAGCCACGAGGAGCTGATTCTTCTTTCAATCAAGTTTCCTGCTCTATAATAATACTAAAAAAAAATGTCTGAATGTGTGAACGTCTGCAGGAAAAAACCTAATTTCAGCCAAACACACGCTGACCTCGCGCTCTCTCTCTCATCTGGGAGAAAAATGACACAAACTGGAGACGACACCCACTCTCCGTCTATTCTAATATGTCTGAGGCTCAGTGGCCTTGCTGCAGAATCTGAGTTTAAATGCTCAGAAATAATTAAATAGGATCTTTAGACTTCTTTTTCTTCCTCTCTCCGGATTGAGTGAGTGAGTTTAATAATAATGTAATCTGCTTTTTTAGAAGAGAAATATTTCACCTGAATGTGAATGAACCCTTGGCTGCAGAGCGTCTTCTCCCTCACATGCACTTTTGGTTTAAAAATGCATGTTATAAATAGGTAATTTGTGTATTTTTTTTGCAGTTTTTATTGTACATACATGTATTTTATGTTTATAGCTCTTAATATCATCAGTATGTGACCTGTTTCTGCGCTTTTAAGGGTCGACGAAACAACCACCACCACCACCACCACCAGCAAAAGCGGCACCATCAGGTGAATAGTAATCAGGTGAGGTGATGAATATTCATGAGGAAGTGGGTGGTTTTCACAAACAGGGAACTTGGAAAAAGAGGGCAGGGGTCCCATGGAAACAACGCACCAGACCCCCTCTGCTCTATTTGTGCTTTAACGTACAGACAGTATGTTGTTTACATACGATGCAGACGATCCCTGAACGCAACACAGTGTTATAGTACTGTACGTGTCGTGCATCCAGAGATAAACACAACTAACTGTCCAAATCTCCAGACTTATAGGACAATGAAACGTGTTTAATCTCATTGATTTTTGCAGGAATATGTTAATAATACACATGTTTAAACAATGTTAAGAGGTTAACACTGAACATACATGTTAATTTTCTGCAGACTGAATAGTTTTTTTAGTGCACGGTTGCAACAACTCCAGTAGTAAAAGAAAAAGTTCTTTCTTTTAATGAAAATGGTCTTTTGCTTTTTAAAACCTACAAATGTATCCTCTTGTGGATCAAACCTTTGAAATAAAACAGCAGAGGACTATAAAATATGAGACCTTTAAACCCTTTAATTCACTTTGGATATAAAAAAAAAAGCTGCTGCATCTGTGCCTCTATTTTTTTTTGTCTAGTTTTATTCAGTGGGAGTGTTTTTCCTTGTTCCAGCTGATAAAAAGCCAAATACGCACAGACATAGTAGCTCCAGTGCAGCTACAATAACATTTGTTGGCAGAGAGACGTCTCAGTTCTCTAATGTATTGGAGACGAGCGAACGAACGAGGATTTTCAATAAGCAAACGGGGAGATAATCTTCAGCTGTGCCAAGTATTTGGACAGTTCCACATTTGTTGTTGGTTAGTCGCTGTGCTTCTTCAACGCAGTTCGATTTCAAAATAAAACAATAATGGAAACTCTGTGGAGCTGCCAAGTCTCCGCTTTAATTTGAGGAGGTTTAAATCAGCAGGAGAGACAGAACAGGAGATACAGGGCTTTTTTCTTTTTCTTTTTTTTTAAAGCTTTCTTTATGGCCTTAATGTAGTGTTTAGTTATTTTACATGAGGCTGAATGTGCTGAAGCTGCAGAGCCCTGAAGAACAACAGAGGTAAAACTGTCCCAAATACTCACTGTTTATTTGTGTAGTTAACTTTTAGTTTTTTTTTTGTTTTTATATGAGAAAGAAAAAAAAATAAAGGAGGAAATGAGACTCAGTGGGTCAGAGAATAAAAAAAAAATACAGACACAAGTCGCATCTTGTTGCAGCTTCTTGAATAATCGTTTGCATCAAATCAGGAATGCACAGCAGCTCAGTGTTGAATGAGATGAATTACGGCTCTGTCACTGACTTGGACCTTCATGGAGACAAACTCTATGTGTGTGTGTGTGTGTGTGTGTTTTTCTTCTTGTGGTCACAATGAATAAAGGCAAAAGTTTTGGAAGCGGACACAGATGAATGTGAACGACTGACACACAAACAGCACGGGTCTGTAATGACTTAATTAGCCCGATTATCATCGTCTGAGCACAAAGACGCTACAAGGAGGAGAAACTGAACTGCGGCCGTTTTTTATACTGTAGTAGTTGGATGATGAGGATTAATCTCTGATTTAATATACTGCAAAAACTCAAAATCTTAGAATCTAAGAATATTTGTCTTATTTCTAGTCAAAATGTCTCATTTCTGGTCAAAACTAATCTCATCACCTAAAAATTAACTTGTTTTCAGATAAATTTCACTTGTTTCAAACCAATTTTCACTTGAAATAAGTAGAAAAATCTGCCAATGGGGCAAGTTTTTCTTTCTTATCACAAGCTTGTAATAAGAAAGAAAAACTTTCTCCATTCTAGTCAATAAAAATCTCATTATACTTAATATAAGACTCATCACATTAAAAGTAACTTGTTTTTAGACACTTTTTACTTTTTTTCAAGCATATTTTTTACTTGAAATAAGTAGAAAAATCTTTCTTTTCTTTCTTATTACAAGCACCAAAACTTTTTCTACTTATTTCAAGTAAAAATGTGTTTGAAACAAGTGAAATGATCTAAAAACAAGTTAATTTTTTAGGTGATGAGTCTTATTTTAAGTGGAAAGAGTTAAGTTTTGACTGGAAATGAGACATTTTGACAAGAAATACGGCAAATATTCTTGGAAAGATTTTGAGTTTATGTTACTAATTCATGTAAGTGTTTATGGGGGACAAAATAAATTGACGCACCAGGCTGAGGCGCTTCAGTTCAAAAGGTTTGTTTGGTTTATTAAAACAAAATAAATATCCACATGACTCAGATGTTATTGCAAATAGCTTAGAAGCACGTCTGTTGTGTTGTTTTGTGTGCGTTTTCTGAATTTAGTTTAGTGTTTTCTGAAGTTGAAGTGTTTTGAGCCCTCAGGGCCACCGTAGGTTTTTATTGTGTGGTGATTTATTGATCAGTTTATCTTTTATTTTATTTATTTTTATTATACTTTAATCGCAAGCCAAGTTTCTTCTCACCGCTCCCTGTTCATGACTCACATGTTGAAAAACAAGACTGATCAGGTATTGATCCTCAAAATGAGACGGGCAGAACCAATAGTTAAGGTATTGATCCTCGTACTAATCCAAATAATCAGTGTACTGTAACTCTGATCAACCAGGAAGTGATAATTAAAAAATAATAAATATGATTTGATTACCTGGATCCATGGCGACGGGCTGGTAGTGGTTGACAGGCGTCATCTCCAGCGGCTGCGATGGAGCCGACCTGCAGTGGGGAAAAAAATAAAAAATGAAGAAAAAATAATAATACAAAAACAAACAGGCGATCAATCCGGTCGAAAGTAATCAATTAAATTATCCCACTGATCTAATCAGAGAGGAAACAACAGAGTTCGGCCGATCAATCGACTCATCGGTCGTTACAGTTAGAAGATGGAGGGACGGACAGATGGAGGGAGTATTGATGGAAAGATTCCCCTGAAGGTGAGAAATGGAATTAGAGGTTAGATGAGCGCCGCCGCTGAACACCACCACATATTTCTTTCACTCTCGGGGGCGGCGGCCATTTCCTGCGGCCGTCCGCCCGGCACTCTAACGTGTCATTTGTCAACGAAATCAATCAGCGCCGCGGGAAAAAGCAATTTCTGCTCTAAAAAAGCCACTGTTTCAATTAATGGCGCCACGGCGACAGAGGAGGAAGGGAGGAGGGAGGTCAGGAGGAGGGAGGAGAGGGAGGAGAGAGAGGCCTTGAGGGGTTTTCTCAACAGAAACCTTCACTCAGAGGAGAAGAGACAAGAAGACAAGGAGGCGGGAATCGAACAGGCGGCGGTCGGTTTTCACGCTGATGTACTAGTTCTTAAACAAACGAGGTCAATATTCACGTTTCATTTTCAATTTAAGTCTCGTTTAAGAATAAAAGAAAAAAGAGCAGGAAGTACGGTGGCCCAAGTAATTTGGGTGGAGTTGCCCTTTAAATATTATATTATTACCACTACTACTACAGTACCATGACTAGTGCAACTACCATTACTGATATCACTGCTATAAGTAACACAACTGCTACTACTCGCTTCTACTACAACTACGACTATAACTAATACCAATACTGTTACGACTACTCTATTACTACTATTATTTACACCACTGCCATTATTACAACTTCTACCATTATTATTATTATTTTGATCACCATTAGTATAAGTAGTAGTAGTACTGGTATTATTATTTCGATCACCATTAGTATAAGTAGTAGTAGTACTGGTATTTTTTTCAGCTGTTGAATTCATGGTTAGGGTTTAGTATCTCACTTCTAAGCCTCATAGTATTATTTCTTAAAGTGATTAGATAACACACCTGCAGTATAACGTACCTGCAGTACTACACTATGACTATAAATTCAAATATTATTGTATTTAAATCAGTAAAGAAACCATGAATCTAGAAAAGAATACTGTGATTTAATGATTCTGGGACTTTTCCTGACATTAATATGTTTTTGTACCTCGAAGTAAAGAAACTAAATGTTTAAATGGGAAGATTATAGATGATTATCCTGAAGTTTAGTGAATAAACTCCATTGGAACTTAATAAGTATCTCCACTGTGTTTATTCATAATAAAGCTTGAACAGTAAATAAAAGCTCTGAATTGTGTTGTGCACCAGTTTTCAGGTGAATAAATAAATGTTTGTTTTTCTTACTGTTTCTCCGGCTGCACCACAGCAATCTTCTTCTGCTTCTGGCCTGTGTGGACGAGACAATTGCAGTTTGTATCAGGCTGTCACTGTGTGTGTGTGTGTGTGCAGGTGTGCAGGTGTGCATGTGCATGTGCATGAGCGTGCACGTACAGACAGGTTTGAGTGGAGGGGTCAGAGGGTAAGCGTTGGCCTCGCACCAGCCGACAGGGAAGACGTCCATGGACTCGACGTCCACGATGCACTCTGACAGGGGCTTCGCCACACCTGGAGACAGGTGGACAGAGGACGAGTGAGGTTGCTGTCACACACACGCACACACACACACACGCACACACATGCACGCACACTTACGCACACACAAACAGTTACACAGACACCCACACACTAACGCACACTGCTTTTTACCTTCACTCTGAGACACAGCAGGAATCCTCCGACACCTAATCCTTCTTACACACTCAGACACACGCACAAGCACACACATACACACACGCGCGCACACACACACACACACACGTCTGTACCTTCCAGTCGGAGCCACAGCAGGCGTCCTCTGACCTGTGTGATCTGAGCCACACACACCTCCACCGGCCGCTGAGGGTTCACCGCCTCCAGCCACATGTCCTTGGCAAAGCCTCTGCTCTGCCATGTCTGAACACACACACACACACACACACACACACACACACACACACACACACGCGCGCGCGCACACACAAATAGAAAGAGAGAGAGAGAGAGGTAGAGTTTACTTCACATCCAGGACAGTCATCTTAGCAGGTGAAACCTAAAACTGGCTTCAGATTACGAGGAGGAGACACTCAAACTGATTTAACCCAGATTTTCGTCTTACAGGCTGTGTAACGCAACGTGCCGGTTCACTCGCTGGTTGTTACACAGCAGGAGCAGCTCAATATAAAAAACGTTTCGACTTCTCTGTACAGCGTCGATGTCGAGGAAGAGATTAAAGGGTTGTGCGTGACGAGAAGACAGTGACTCATGGAGCTGTTTGCTTTGGGTTATTGACAATGAATCAGATGTTATCAGGGCTTAAGTGATAAAGCTCTGACTTATTTCTTGAATCAGTGCTGTTGGTGTTTTCACGTGAACTAACCCTTTGTCATGACGGAGACAGTATGTGACAGATGTTTGTATTAAAGCTCAATACAATATAAAGGTAGATGTTTGTGTTAAAGCTCCTTCAAAATAAAGGTAGATGTTTGTGTAAAAGCTCCTTCAAAATAAAGGTAGATGTTTGTGTTAAAGCTCCTTCAAAATAAAGGTAGATGTTTGTGTAAAAGCTCTTTCAAAATAAAGGTTGATGTTTGTGTTAAAGCTCCTTCAAAATAAAGGTAGATGTTTGTGTTAAAGCTCCATACGGTATAAAGGTAGATGTCCATGTGTAGTGTGATTATAAAGCAGCTCTAGGTTCTATATTAATACTGTGAAAGTATCAAAGCCTCAGTCCACAGAGAAATGCACACAGCCTGTATTCAGAAACTGAGCCTTAAAACCAGCCGTCAGGACTTCCTGTCGATTTGTGATGTCACAACTAAGCAGTAATCAAAAGCCCCGCCCACATGGACACAAACATCCATCCAACAACTTGCAGGATTTGATTTCTCTGAGTGTTTTATTCTGAAATGCTCTATTTTTATCGGATCAGCTCAGAAAACAGTCAGCCAATCAGAGGAGAGACTCAGAGCCTCCTCCTCTTCTGATTGGCTGACACCGACCTCCAGAGAGAAGCTGAGAGAAGAGATGGAAAACTGCACTCACTAAGATGTTTTTCAGCTCTTAAAACCACAGATAAATCTTCTTATGCATCTTCCAGTGATGGTCAGTGCAGAACACCTGGTTATCAGATTGAATCCACTTCCTGACAACACTTTTCCAAAACTCTAAATCTAAACAAGGACGAAGAAGCTCGACCCCTGTGACCGTGACAGATCAAAAATGGCGTCTTACGTCAGGGAAACAGGCGTCGGGAGCTGCCTCGGTCCCGCTCTGCTTCAGGTAGTCGGCCCAGTCGAAGTCCTGGCCCTCGTATCTTGGCGGCTTCTCCAGGCTCACGCCGTTCTTCAGGCACCACTGGACGGGCAGGATGCCAGCAGAGTTGGCGTGACACACCACAGACCGCGGCTTAGTGTCAACAGAGAGGTCGTCCAACGTGACCTGGAAGTAGACGTCGCTGTAGACCTGAGGAGGGAAAAGACAGCAAAGCGTCTAACACCAACCTCCAATAACATTACTACTTTTTTTTATACAATTAAAAAGGCATCTGCTTGAGCTGAGAAGCTACAAAAGTAAAGATGCAGTGCAGGTGCATCATGGGAGATGTAGTTCTTTGACTTTTAAACTTTACATAAAGTGAGAATATCTCACACTTTAAGTGACATCACAAAGAAATCACTGTAAATCCTTTATGGAAGACAAGAAAAGCCTTAATATTACATATTATATCAATTAATAACATGAGTACATATTTCAACTTCACACCTTAAAGATGTGTAAAAAACAAACAAACAAACAAAAAACTATTCTTCTTTAGTAAGAACTATTGAAATGTCACTAAATAAATCCCCAAATAGCATATTTGAGTTTTACTATGTATTCAAATTAACTATGGCAAAGTCTACTTGTTATCATAAACAACTTTTATCATTCCAGTACATGTACAAGTCTATTTATTATAAATAAAATGAAAACATTGGTAGATTTATTAATCAATAGATGACTGCTCAACCGTAACTGATAAGATGAGATAAAGCTTTATTGATCCCACGCTGGGGAAATGTATTTATTACTGTATCGGGAAAGGAGGTAGAAAAAGAACAGTATAAAGCAGAAAAAATATAAAATAGAGGGTTTGCACTTTACTTAAGTATTTACAAATATATTTACATACTGTAACACGTTGAAAAAGCCAAAGTGAAGCAGCAGAGAGAGCCCGAGGAGCGAGGCCTCTGTCTCTGCTGCAGCATTAACGGAGGCAGCTGAGGAATGCTGGAGGGAGGAGTCGCCTGGAAGTCGTTCCTCCGCCAAGAAGATTATGTTTTTTACCCATGTTTGTTTGTTTGTTTGTTTTTTCCAGCAAGATTATGCAAAAATAAAACAAAAACAAACTAAGGGTGTGGGCCAGAGGAGAAGTCATTAGATTTCAATGCGGACCTGATTTTGTTTTGTTTATATTTCCTGCCTTATCATTGGAAGAGCATTTTTCACCCTGGGAGGAGGAATGTGCTCAGTGCTTGTCCGATTTGCCTTTCTGGTTTTAGATATTGTTTTTGTTTTTTTTGTTTTTTTTTGTGCACAGACTCACCTTGGTGACAGAAACGGGGCAGATCTGGAGCTGCTCCCATGGAGAAACCATCTCCAGCTTCATCCCCATCTTGAAGGAGTGCTTGGGCAGGTCGACGTGGTCCTGACACAGTAATGTCACAGCTTTTATTTTTTTATTTTCAGATGACAAATGAGCTACACTTGTGATTTAAAAAAAAAGAAAAACACACTCACACTCACACACATGCAACACACAATGTAGGTCATGCATTACCCTGCTGCTGGGTGGGCACAGTAATGAATGAAGCGCTCACTGAGGCCACATTTAATGTTAATATTTGCTTTTTTTTAATACATTCATTGTTAATCTGTATGTCTGATACTGATAATGATCCGTGTGGTTACTTTTCCTCATTCTTCTATTCATTTTAAACCAAATGGAAACATGAACACGACACTTCCTGTACGTTATTGTTACAGGAAAGGCCTCCAGTCCCAGACAGCGAGCGTGCAAGATTTTCTTCCTTAGTATAAACTAAAGGTCATAATTCCTGGTTAAGATGAAAAAAAAAACAACTTTTCTTGTGGTAGGAGCAAGTTTTATCGTTTGTTTTTGTTCTTTTGAGGCTTTTTCTTCCAACACGTTACTCATTCATCTCTGTTGCACAAGCTTGTGCACAGCTCAAAGTTCACGAGTGTTTGCTTTAACGCAGCACGTCTCCCTGCTGCGAACACATCAAGACTGAGAACATGTGACTGTTTTCATCTTGAACTCCCACAGACCTGACACCACTGATGTGAAATTAGCATGTTTTTATGACTGAAGATCTTCTTCTTATGTAATTTAAATCGATGTCATTTTAATTTATATACATATCTTTGTTTTATGAGTCTGTACTCTCCATTTACTTTGAAGTTTCCATATAGGATGTAATAATAATAAAGTTTTATATCATGAAATACGACATACAATTCTTGTTTAAGCTTCTTATAATGAATTAATGTGACAAAATGATGTACTTTGGTTCAAATGGAGCAGTGATTTCAGTTCAACAGGGCGTTTTCCTCCGTATTTCAGAGAAACCTCTAATTACAGGCGTAAAATGAAGCCTCGCTGTTTATTATCATCCACTTTTCACATCGTAAATCGACCACAGACAACGGAGGTAACAGTGGTCACAACAGGGCTTCTCACCCACACACACTCCTGCAGGCTGGCTGTGTACCAACCAACATCACACACTTACACAAACGTGTGAACAAATCGCTCACCTTGAAAACCTCGAGCGGCAGCGGACTCTTCTGTCCGTCGAGCCGAGCGTCCTCCAGCGCCTGCTGCCAGACGGGGGCGCTCTGCAGAGACCGGAGCTCTGAGGGTCGAAGAGATGAAGAGGAGTTAGAAGAAATGAAGAAAACTCTATTTAAATATTAGAAAACATGTTTTGCACATTGTTTGACATTTGATTTATTGTTTTAAAGATAACTGAAGATGCTGTATTGTTAATGGCTGCACCCTAAGATGCTCTACTTCCTGTTTCGTGCAACTTTTCTGAGTGAATTTCTCCAAAATTCACAACTCTGTAAAGCACAAATTATTGTTGAACATTTGAAATAACAGTTGGTTTTATCGGTTGGGTCAGATTCTGCAAATTAATTCATCATGTAAGTTCATTAATTAAGCAAAAATACACAGTTTTCAATTTCTCAAATGTAAATATATGGTAATTTTCTTCATCTATAGTAGAAGTTCAATATATTTGATATGAGGATGCCATCTTCAGGTCTTGGAAATTGAGGTGATCCCAATTTTCTGACCTTATACAGAGCAAACTTTAGATGAAACAATCATATTTAATATTCTAATATAATTTATTGGTTTATTCCAAATATTATCATCAATAAATGATAGATACTAGATAATATAAATAATAGATAAGATAATAGATAGTTGCCCTCTAATCAACATTTTCACGAGGCTGATCACATGATCGATCACCTGTGGGCGGTTCTAAGGCGAGGCGGTTCTCCAGGGCCCAGCCGAGGGGGCGGAGCCTGACGTCCAGGTAGAACAGCCAGGTGTCGTGGGCCTGGTGTTCTTCGGAGAGGCCGGCGTAGCGCAGACGAAGCCTCCCGCCCACGTTCTGGACGACTCTGACGGGCCAGTAGAGGAACGGGTCGGCGACGTCCCGCAGCTCCAGGACCGAGCCCTCGACGACCAGGTCCACTGTGTTTTTACCCCTCAGAGGCTGAAGAAGAGAAAGACAGAGATAGAGAATGAGCATATACTATGGACTGGAGTGATATATTGCTTTTATAAAACAGTTACCAATAACGACAATATGAAAAAGGTATATGCAATCATGTAATCTTATTCAACCATTATCTAACACACACTACTCACCCCCTCCAGCAGGTTGGCCGGCGCCGTCCTGGAGCCGGTCAGGTCCTGAACTAGGAACTCTGTCCAGTCGCTGTATTTCTCCTTGATGGCTGCAAAGAGACAAAATACACACACAATACACACACAGAGCAGGGAGAGAGGCTGAGAAACAGGCAGACAAATCACAGCGTGAACACGTCTTTGTGTCACGGTAAATTATTAAATGTAGAAATCACCACAGAGAACCGTGTTAAGTGTGGTCACCAGAGAACAGCAGGCGTGAGCTCAGTGCATGCATGTAACTTGAAAACACAAACACACACACAGAGCGTTTCTACTAATGCATTTTTAAATTATAATGGAAGAATTTGTGCAACATTTTACCACACAAAGTTTTATGTGCTCAATCATATCTTATGCAAATATGAAACAAAATTACCATCTAAAGCATCAAATGGACTCATTCACACTGCAAACATTAAAGCTCCTTCAAAATAAAGGTAGATGTTTGTATTAAAGCTCCTTCAAAATAAAGGTTGATGAGCTCCTTCAAAATAAAGGTAGATGTTTGTATTAAAGCTCCTTCAAAATAAAGGTAGATGTTTGTATTAAAGCTCCTTCAAAATAAAGGTTGATGAGCTCCTTCAAAATAAAGGTAGATGTTTGTATTAAAGCTCCTTCAAAATAAAGGTAGATGTTTGTATTAAAGCTCCATACAGTATAAAGGTAGTTGTTTGTGTTAAAGCTCCTTCAGAATAAAGGGGGACGTTTTTGTTAAACTTCAAAATAAAGGTAGATGTTTATATTAAAGCTCCATACATTATAAAGGTAGAAAGGATTGGCTCTCTTTTGATTGGCTGACAGTGACCTGCTGTTTCTAAAGAAACTATACACTTACATTTGGATGTTGAAAACAAAAAATACATCTTCTACAAGTGCTGTTTTTCTCAGTATCACCCAATAATATTAAAAAAAAAATAAATAAATTAAAAGGCAACTGACTCAATTTTTGACTCATGTCGTCTTGTTTTCTATTTCGAATATCATTTTATTTCTCTGTAATTCAGTTAACAAGGTGTGATGAGGGGGGAAAACTTCCACTACTTTAATGTGTTGAAAACAATGTGAAGGTTTAATATTCAAAAAAAGATTTCATTTTGACACATCAAAACCAAAACTGATGAGCCCCATTAATAAAGCATTAAGGGTTTTTCTGGGGGGAAACCCTCAGGATGAACTAATGTTGAGTTCAGCTGATGATGCTTTTGTACGTTAGTCATCGTATTTGTCCCCCACCTTCATGCAAATGTCATATCTGTGGAAATATTCAATATCATACATGATTCACGTGACATTTTACATTACATGTAAAAAAAAATATATATAAAACCTATTCATCAAGTTGAGTTAAGTTGAGTTACTGTAAACTGAGTTGAGTTAAGTTAAGTTGGCGCTTAATAAACAAGTAAAAGTTACTTTAAAGTCTATTGTCAATGACTCTTTGTGCTGAATTTTAAACAATTTGCAGTCGATTTAATGCTTTGTTTTGGTAAATCAGAATAAAATGTGATAAAATCATATGAGAAAATAGAGGAGGGTCTTATTTTTTTCAGTGTTTCTGTTTTATTAAATAATAAAAAGTCTTAATTAGTTGCTGTTGTTGTGTTGCTTTTTTGACAACCAGGTTTTTGAAGAGGTTTTACACCAGTGGTTCATCCTCTGTGGTGAAACCCCTAAATGTGACTAACAACACTGCACAAACTGACATGCTATACATGCCAGGTGGACCAGTGCCAGCCTCTGAAGGCCAGTGCCAGCAACATTTGCATGTGGGACACGTGGGTTTTCTTTTTCTTTTTCTTTTTTTTTTTTCCGCTTCCTGTTTCCCATGGTGCAGCAGAGTTATTATATAATTCCTGCTTTGCTTTTCATTTGACTCCTGTTTCTCCCTCTCGCCTCCTTTCAAAGAAATACAAGGAAGATGCTGATGCTAACCTTCAGCGTCCTGCACGTTTTGTTCTGTTTTTTTTTCTTACTGTGAAGTTTTAATAAATCTAAAAGTAATTAAAAAAAAAGAAACAAACATCCAGGAGCCGAGACACTTGCAGGGGCCACTGAAACGCTGCCAAATGAGTCAGAGTAACTGAATGACTCCAACATGCTGTGAGAACCGGCGTTCCCTGCAGCATTGATTAGCATCAAGCTGAAGTGAAAGTGAAAAGTGTATGTGTGTGTGTAGTTCTGAAAAAACACGACTGAAAAGAAGTTTGTGGATCGAGTGTCGTTGGAGCCCCAAAGTGATTTTGTTGCAACATTTTTGTTTTGTTTAGTTTAGTTTTGCTCATTCAAAATCCTTGACTGGGCATGAAGGGGTTAATAAGATCTAGACTCAAGAGTTGTTTTATTGTTCTTTTGTTCCTCTTCTACTTAGATTTTTTTTCTATAACTATATTTTATAAAACATGCTTTTGATTTACTGTAGAGCCAACTTGAGCTGATTACAGTTACAGATTTCCAGACTTTTATTTTGGCGGGGACGATTTAGAGATGACAAGTCTCTCTAGGGAACGCCTCAGGATTCCCCTCAGGATGAGTCACAGGTTGTTCAGAGAGCAGGAGGAGGAGGAGGATGAGGAGGAGGTGTGTATGTGTGTTAATGTGTGTGTGATAAGATAAGCTGTGGAGAACGACAGGACGGTGATGATGGACTTTCACTCAGTATCTGAACCGAGGGTCACAAATCTTCACCTGAGCGACGACGGGAAGACGACGAATACGTTTTATGGACATTCAAATGAAACCCATCGTCTCTCACTACAAAGTACAAACGTTTATAACAACCATAAAAAAACCAAAGAAGAAGAAACTGAACTAAACAAGGTGATGAAAATGATTTAGTTCACTGCTTTTTATTACTCTGATTTATTTAATGATAAGACTCTATCTATCTATCTATCTATCTATCTATCTATCTATCTATCTATCTATCTATCTATCTATCTATCTATCTATCTATCTATCTATCACCAGCCATATCTATCCATCAGTATCCTTTCTTTCTTTCTTTCTTTCTTTCTTTCTTTCTTTCTCAATATGCATCTCTATCTTTGCATATCCCAGTAAATATGTATTAATATCTGACCTATCCATATCTATTGATCAATATCTTTCTTTCTTTCTTTCTTTCTTTCTTTCATTCCTTCCTTCTCTTTTCTGTATCAATAGCTATCCATCTTTATCTATGTCTATATTTATCAGTATCTGCGAACGTCTATCCATCTTTGCATGTTCTATCCATCCATCCATCCATCCATCCATCATAAGCGGCTAAACCTTTCATAGAAACTCCTCCTCCTCTCACACTGTCATTCTGTAGTTACCATGTTATTATAACAATTATCATAATAATAATAATTATCATCATCATCCTCTTTGATTGACACTCAGCTCCTCTGAGGTTAAACATATAATTGACTCGTGAGACCCGATCAATAACATTTCTCTCTCGGCTTCGTCCTGAACAATTCAAACTCAAACACAACACTTGTGTCCAGCATCGATGGAGGAGAAGCCGTTTTTCCTGACGCTATAACGTGAGCAGCAAACGCCTCACTGTACTGTATGCCTGTTTAATAATAGTGTTTTTTCCTGTGAGACTATTTTCTTTCCTCGCTGCTACTGCAATACACACACACACACAAACTGCGCGCACACACACACACACACACACGCTCCTGTGTTGATCTTGCATGTGCAGAAATAGATAAACTATTTTTACAGATCCTCAGATTAGTCATGAAGCCAGTTCGAGCTCCGACCGACGGCTACAGCAGCAGCAGCAGCAGCAGAAGCTAAAACATGCAAACTTCAACAACCTCCCTTCACCCTCTCTCCCCCTCCCTCCCTCCCCCCTTCCCTCCCCGGCTTGTGGCTTCATTATGCTGTAGTTGCTGTGTATATAAATAATTATCTATTATTCTTCATTTCCATCCCGAAGGCGGCAGACACACAGAGGTGAAAGCCTGACTTTCACATAACAATAAGTGCATAATTAACCTTGAGGGAGGAGAGATCTTTAATGCCCCCTCCCCCTCCTCCTACTCTGTCCCGATGCCAACCTCACCCCTCCTCCCCCTCCCCCTCCTCCTCCTCTCGTTCCCATGCTGCACCAAAGCTGGCTCAAGTCTCCGTGCAAAAATATGTAGCATTAAAAAACAAACAAATCAGAAATATACGAAAGCTGAATTTCCTCCCACTCCTCCTCTTCCTCCTCCTCCTCTCTCTTGGCTCATTTAAAATCTTTACTTTAGACAATCAATGTTATAATTAAAAGGAGAAGGGATCACCTCGCAGCCGTGCAACAGATTCCAATCAGAGTTAATGGGAGTAAATTGCGCCTGATTCCCGCTCCGGCGTGGAGAGATCATGAGCTGGAAAAGCTTGCTATAATTCAACTCAACTGGCAGGTTTTTACAAAAAGACCAAGACCACGTGTTTGTGTGTAAATGTGTGCGTTTACCGAGAGATGTGCGCGCCGGTTTCATGTGTAATATTGTTAATGTGCAGTGAATTAGTGTAAATATGAATTACTGTAGCAACGTGTTAGCGCTGAGTGCTAAAGAGCCCCACGGTGCTGCTGCTGCTGCTGCCGCTGCCATTGACTTTGATTCTTTTCTCCATTCATGAGAAAAAAGCCTCTTTTAAAAAAGGCACACACACACACACAGACACACACACACTCTCTCGTGTGTAGCCTACATAAGACAAACACAGCCATAGTGAGGTTATGCAAATCTGGAGGTTACAGCAGGGAGGAACCGGAGCCGAGTGTTGTGTTACCGAACCAGACTGTGGTGCTTTCAGAATAAAGTTAAAACAGATGTAGAAACAAGAATAATACTAATATCAATGTAGAATATATGTGTTATAAGTTAACATACATCACATGGAAAAGCTCATGTCAGAAAAAAACTGTCATGCAACAACTTTCTCATTGAAAAACACCAAAATTAAACAAAATAAAACCAATAATAACAAAATAATAAACAAATAACATGATAAAAATATTAAAAATGTGCATGAATCATAATGGGTATTTTACTGCAGCTTCCTCACAACACCCTAAGTGTTTCCAGGGGACAATGTTGCACATTAGACATTATTACACATTTATTTTAATAAAAGTAAAGTAAGAAGTAGTAGAAGTGGTCCGTCTATCTTTAGTTTCCTCCTGATTTGAAGTTTTATTTCTCTCTAAGTTTTTTTTTAATCTATTGCTTTCACTGTTTCTATGTTATTTTTATCATCATAATGCCTCAACAGTGTATTTGTTGTGAGTCTGAGTACATTTTTGTGTTTTGTTTATTTACATGTGTTTTTTTTCTCCATCATCTGCAGTGTTTTGAGCCCTCTGGGCCACCGTATACCTCCAAACCATCTAAAATACTCTGCCCACTCATTCATTACAAGAGCAGTGTGTGTTTGTGTGTGTGTGTGTGTGTGTGTCTGTGAGGTAGTTGCAGAAGAAGAAGCTTCCACAGAAACCAGATTCTGGCTCAACACATGCTGCAACATCATGAGGCAAGAAACGACTGTGTGTTTGTATGTACTGGTGTATTTTCACCACTTACTCACTGTTACTGTTGTTGTTCTTTTAAATCTTACATCTTTTAAACTTTTTTTTTACATCAGAAAAGGTTAAAATTTCAATGCAAAGTCATCGTAAATAGCAAAAATCCCCAAAATTGAATCCAATCAACACCAGACCTGCGGGTTTGCGACATCACCAAAGATCTGAGGAGCCGCGTTTAAGTCTTGGTGCCTGCAGCAGCTATACTGGATCAAAAACAATCAAATCAAACCTGTTTGTCGACTCTCAGTATCAAAAAGTGAATCAAAGAATGTAAACAAGGGAGAACTGACACCGATCATCTTTTGTTCAATCAACTGGCAAACTATTCTGATGAGTGGTTAAATGTCATTTCTTTGAGAGCTGTAAAAGCGCTGTATAAATAAAATGTATTAAGTTTTTTTCTGTGGTTTCTTGCTCAGGTGGCAGCAGAGTTACGTCTTCAGTGACTCGGTATCGGAAAATGCTAACAGCGCTCGGTAGGGATGCACCGATATGAAAATGTTGGCTGATACCGATATCCGATATGAATTTTTCTGTTATGGTTGATAATCGATATTTACCGATATCGATATGTGTTGTTTTTTTTTTAAGTTTCTGAGATGATACATTTTTGTACAGACTGAAAATCATGCTGAATGTATTTTACTTCCAAATAAGGTTACAGGCGACACATGGCCAAATCCCCCTCCCCCTCCTTCTCCTGAAACAGCAACTAGACGGATATACATCGGTTGTGCATATCAGCCCAAATATCGGCCGATACCGATATTAATGCGGATATATCGTGCATCCCTAGCGCTCGGGGCAAACAGGTTGCAGTAGCATGCTAACTTCAAAAGAAGAAAAGACTGTGAGAGTGGTAGGCTATCGCTCTCAGAGGACTCATAACTTTTCCTTTAGGTAAGCTGGGGTCAGAGGTATAAATCCACCTGATAACAGCACAATGTGACAGGGTTCAGAGGGTCACAAGGAAACTAATGATAATATAAAGCAACGTCAGTCTAAACACACAAACACAAAAACACGCGCACACACAGAGGAGTAGAAAAAGAAGACGGTCTGTCTCAGTGCTGTGAATTCATTATGCAAATTAAATGTGTTCTGTGAGCAGCTACCTTACCCACATGACTGAACTTGTGCTGTAGCCTCAAAGAAGACGAAGAAAAAAAAAGCTCTTTACATGAAAGTTTGAATGTACTCTATCACACACACACACACACACACACACACACACACACACACACACACACACTAGAGGCTGAGGGAGTCTGCAGCAGCTTTGACTCCTCGCTGCAACGAACCAGCTGCTGCTTCATAAAAACAAAAAAAAACACCATAAATATGTAAAGCAGTTTGAATTACACGTCGTCACTGTCTGTGGATCTGTAACCACCGTTAATTTAACTTTTTGACTTTTACCTGCCAGCGGATTAAAGAGAGAGAGAGAGAGAAGAGAGTAATTTACATTCCTCATGCGACTTCCTGCTTAAAATCTTTGTAATAAAGACACAAAAAGACGAGTTACCTCATTTATATTACGAGTTATTTCCAGCTAATAATCCCAGTACAGGAGGGAGGAGGAAGAGGATGAGGGTGGTGGTGGTGGTTACTGTATGAATTCATTAGAGCTGAGGTGGAAAAATCAACACTTCAACACCCTGTTAGAAACCTCTTTTCCTTCAGATCAACTTTTTAACATCTGAAGGAAAAAAAAGCGAATTAGCCAACAGAAGAGCTCGCAGCTCGGAGACACTGATTAATTTGGGCTGATTTGATGAGCACAAAAGCTTTCGCTGAACGCATCACTTAGCGGGGGAGCAACTGAAGTGGAGGGTGTGTGTATGTGTGTGTGTGTGTGTGTGTGTGTGTGTTTCACAAGTGAGTAAGCAAAGTCAGGGAAGGGATTTGTGTTTATGTGTGTGTTTGTTATATCTGGTTCATCCCATTCAAAATACTTTAAAATCAGAGCGTGTTCTAGTTTTGTGCTGCGTTCAGGGTCATCGGGGAAATCTTAGACTTGGCTTAAAAGCTCAGTCTGTTGTGAAAGGTTGTCCCTCATTAATAATTATTTATTATAATTATTTATTTCTGTTAATGTTTTGGTTTTTTTTATTCTAATGTGTTTTCATCTGCAATATAAACATATTTTCTCTTCTGTTTCACATCCTGACTTTATATTATGTAGAAACAAGCTGAGTAAGTTGAACGTGCTGATGATACATGATCAAACAATAGTCTGAATTCTTAATACTGTTTATGATTTACATACTTTACTAGATTATTTAGTGAAAAATCTGTCTTTTTTTCCTTCTTTGACCATCTCGATAGTATATTTTGAGTGACTATGACTAAAGATAATGAATATTTTCACATGTGTTTGTGTTTTGTTGAATATATTTTGGTTTATGATTTGTCAGATTTATTACAGAATGAAAACAAAAAGGATGAGGGAGGGAGGTACAGTTTATAACAAGCTATATATCATATATGTTATCATATTCAATATGGCGGCGTTCACAGCCATAAACAAGTCACATCGTGAACATGGCCGACACAGCCCTGACTTGTTGCTCTCCTCCATGTTTGTTTGTTTTTACGAGGCCGTGGGGCGTTTAAGGCTCCGGCATCTGATATGAAAAAGAAAATATCTGATTCGGTTCGTTTACATTTCAGTTCAAGGATCAGATTAGATCAAAATAAAGAAATTTGGATTTGGGCCATTTCAGTGTGTGTTGTGTTGTGTTGTGACAAGGCCTGTGTGTGTTCCACATTTTGGCAGTCATAGCAGTAGGTTTGTCACCTTTAATTAGGGCACCGGCCATCGCCAGGGCACTCGACCCAACAGCTATGAAATAGCTGTAGGGACGAGTGCCCGGCGAAGCCGGGCACTATTGTTATTCTGTGGATTTTTTCTTAGTTATTTTTCCACTTCCGGACGTTTTTCGATTCGCTACTAGTCCTGCAACTCGAAGAGTTGCAGGACATATTATATATCAAAACGTGCGTCCTGATCGGGATCGGTGTGCTATTACTTTTCTTAATAGTATACGAATTTTTCGCGACGTAAGTCGCGAAAAACTGCGAAAAATTTCCCATAGAGAATGAATGGGAGAAGGTCAAAAAATGAACAAATCATCGGATTTTTCAGACTGCCAACTGTCGTCTACTGCTCAGGCATACTTTCACCTAGAGACTCCATTTAAACTTTAAATAGTAGACACAAGTCTTGTGTATTGGTGTATTACTCCACGTTTTGATAGGTTGAATAGTTTTTGATCAATCCCTGATCAATGACCATGATCATTTTTGGAGAAATTATGAGATTATAATGGGTGTGTATTGCACGGAATGTTCGTGCTAGAGTGCGTGATGTCATCAGCTAGAGTGGGGAGAGAGCCCAGAAAAACTCCTGATTCTTTCTCTTTCCACACTCCTCTTGGACACAATTTACACTGTACACACATAATTTTTTCACAGTTTTGTAGACAAACTTGTTGTGTCTCCCACAATGTGTTCAAAATATCAGAGAGACTTACAGAATTTGAATTAGCAGCCTCCGAGCGCGACCATGTCTGTCTCTCCTCCTCATTGACTCCAATACAAAAATTTTCTGAGAGGAGCAGAATGGACTGATGTTTTAAAACTGCCCGTGTCGCCAAAATATTTACTGTAGAAACACCAAATCGTACCAAAATTTTCAGGAAGGCCTTAGGGCACCGTTGATCCGTGTTTTGTTCTGATAGGAGCTACCGTTTTGTCAGAATAAGCCTAAATGCGAGACCAGTGCAGAGGCAGAAAATCTGTCTTTTTCTCTACGTTTCTGTCTGCCTCAGCCTGGGGGCCCCTATCGTCATGGGCAACCAGCTCAAGTTGTCATGGTAACCTCTGATCCTCAGGCCAGGGTCGTTAACTCCATAAACAATCCACCTGGAGCTCGTTAAGATGTTTGTAAACACAGACACACAGCTAAATCAGACTGATACAGGATGCAGCTCAGTCACACACACAGACTCTAGAACCAGCTTCATGTCATTACAGTTATAGACACACACACACACACATTAAAAACACACAGGTAACATATGCGCGCGTCAGCGCGCACTCCTCTCCCACACTCTAACACACACAGGTAACTTCCTGTGATTACAGTTAAAGACACACAAACACATCAAATGCGCGCGTAAGCGCGCACTCATCTCTCTCACTCTAACACAGTTAACCTAATGTGATTACAGCTCCTCCATATCAGTGCTTATAGAAAGATGATCATGTGTCTGATCAGCTCTGTCTTGACCTTAAGATCGTGGGTTTGATTCCCATGTTGACAGAGATGGTAGGAACGGCAGTAGCTCCGGTGCCCTTTCAAAATTTCCCAAGAGGAAATTTTCTAGTTGTCAGTGCAAGCTGTTTTTAGAACGGTGGAGCAGAGCCGTGAGCTGCTCAGAGCTACGCTACGGAGGCTCATGGGATTTCTTGGTTTCCCTGAACAAACTCATCAAATACACAATCCAACAACTCCACAACGCTCTGGTGGACAAGTTGTGACCTGCACATTCACCACGCTATGAGATAATAACACAACAATACCAGACATTACCAGAGTTGTTTTAGGGGTAAATGCTTGATGAAAAACTGTCCCTGAAGGCAACGTGCATCAGCGGTTTTGCATGAATTTACCTCTAAAACAACTCTGTCTGGTAGTTGTTGGATTGTGTATCTGATGAGTTTGATGAGGGAAACCAAGAAATCCCATGAGCCTCCGTAGCGTAGCTCTGAGCAGCTCACGGCTCTGCTCTGCCGTTCTAAAAATAGCTTGCACCGACAATTAAATGTAACAAACCTACTGCTATGACTGTAGGGATTACGGCCAATTTGCCAAAATGTTGAACCATCCCTTTAAAGTAAAGTGGGCGAACTATCCCTTTAAGAGAAACACCGAGCGCTCTCTACATAACTCTGCTTCTAAATAAGGATGTAAATGTTCACGGCGCCTCTTTAGCTTTACATCTCCACAACTTTAAATATCCTCAAACTGCCGTTGCCAAGGTCACGGATGAACTTTAAATCACCGCTCTACAGTAAGTGGGGGGGGGGGGAATGTGAACATCCATAATTCAGCCTCTGTGTGCAGCAGCAGCAGCAGCAGAAGAAGAAGAGGAGGATTGTGGGTAAAACGGCTCAGAGCTGCTGCTGCTACTAATGGAGCCTGTTGTGTTTCTAAAACACAAACACCACAACGGAGGAGACGGTCCTGAGGTGTCATCTGAGGAGCTGACGCCGCTCACGTTGGTGTTTTTTTAAGCTTTTAATATGATTTCCAGTCATATGACAAACCCACACACTCACATCCATACATGAAAGAGGACAAACAGCAACACAGAGACACGCAAAAACACAAACTCAAGCTACTACGATGCATCTGTTTTGCTTTTTTTTTTTTTTTTAACACAACGACTCGTGACCTTTCTCAGGAAACACACGACTATAAAACAAACACACAGTTTATGACAGTTGAGCCAATAAAGAAGTGATATCACATCAGCAGCAAAGCAACTTCTCACACATTGATCTTATCTGCTCACACACACACACACACGCACGCACACAGACACACACATTTCACACACGACTGCTCTTAAAACCCTCCAGACCAGTGACCTTCTCCGACACACGCCTTTTGTTTTTATCAAAGCGTCACATTTGTTGTGACCGAGCCGCTGCGTTGTTTTTTTTTTTTGCGCTGGTTATCACACGAGCACAGCAGGCAGAACAGGCAGCAGTGTGTGTGCGTGTGTGTGTGCGCGTGTGCATGTGCATGTGTGTGTTATCGCTCTGCTAAGACACTCACTCAGCACTCGGCTAAAGAGAGGAGTCACATGCAAGAAAGATGCAAGCCATGACAACTGAGCTGTGAGGTCACTTCCTGTAGAGAGATGAAAAGAGGAAGAGGAGGAGGAGGAGGAGGAGGAGGAAGAGGAAGAGGAAGAGGAGGAAGCACACTGTACTGTACATGCGGCCTAACGCTGTGCGACACAGTGTTGATTCGGTGTTAGCCACTAGTGAGCCAGGCAGGCAAGGCGTTAGTCAAGAGGCGCCGGTGAGCGCTGCTGCTTACCTTTTCTTAGGTAAACGTTATCTGAGAAACAAAACACAAAACAAAATGGAAACGAATAAAACAGGTAACTATAACAACAGGTGTGAGCACTCAAACACACACACACACACACACACACTGATAATCCTGCTGACTAAGAAACACACACGCACAGATAAATGATGCAAAGCCTTGAAATGATGTTTTTTCATTCATAAAATGACGAGACGATACGTTGCATTATTAAACTGGGAGCACTGTCTACTATTATTATTATTATAAGGAAAAGAGGGAGTGGTAGAGGGAGGGGCTTCCTGATTTTTCTGCAGGATTTTGTCCGATACAACTTTTCTAATCTGATATTATGAAAATCAATACAGTAAATAGGAGATTGTAGAATATAAACGTGTTCCTGCGATGATGTAAGTCTCGTCTAACCTCCAATCTGCCGAGAAAGGCTTCGACTTGTTTTTCACACCTGTAGAATTTCTGAGCGTCATGTGGTCGTCCAGTCGACTCTGTCACTCGCAGGGTGTGAACAGTAAAACTACAGTAAACGGTCGACTTCCTGCGCCAGAGGCTCAGTGTTAAAAGTTGCTCTGGTGTCTGTCTGAGAAGTCTGTCTTCACAGTTTTGGGATGTTTTCAAATTAAAGAGGCAGAGTTGCACCTTAAAAGGCAACGATTTGATGATTTACTGAGTAAAAACTAAGAGGATGGAGAGTTAAAAGAAGTTTTTTTTCATGTTTTTAAGCTCAACATCTAAAGAAAAATCTAACAAAATGGAAGAAAACTGACAACTAAAACAAAAAAGCCTCAAATTCACAGTAACTTTTTTAAATGTGACGTTTTTAATCAAATATAAATGAAGCTTTCTGTGGTTTTTGGACTTCCAATCAGTGAAAATATGATAATTTCTCTTCTTTAAATCATAACAGACTGATTGATGGTGGAAAAAAATCCCTCCGTGCTGTCATGTCCTGCCCGGCGACTTGAATTATTAAAAATAAAGAAGCTACTTCTCCGCTGAATTAATGCGCTGCCTCCCTGTCTGATAGATACCCTGAACACAGACGTTCATGAATCACCTGCTGCTGCTGCAGAAAGGAAAAAAAAAAAAAGAATAAGTTGAGAGTGAGAAGGACGCACGGAGCCGGCGTGAGGATGAGCGGTATGTATCCAGGTCGTCTCCATGACAACAGAGACGCTGGGCCATCGATCAGAAGCGGGGAGAGGAAGGTGAGAGGGGGGGGAGGAAAGGTAAAATAAATGGTCTGAAGGTGGAGTCATCTATCTGAAGTGTCACCGCGAGTGAGAAGCTTCAGCTAAAAAAAAAAGTTGTGAGGAAGAAAAAGCAGCTGGAGATGTAAAAGGAGAAGGCGCTTTTATTTTGAAAAGGTTGTTGTTTGGGGTGGGGGGGGAGAAGGAGGACCCGGCGGCGGCGGCGGCGACCGTCCGGGCTGCAGGTCTGTCTGCGTGACGCTGAGTGAGTGTGATGGCGAGGGTGTGATGTGTCGGTTAGAAAACTGGCAGTGACAGTCGAAGCACTTGAAGGAAAACCTGTCTTTCCACTCAGTTTATTTAAAACATTCCTTCTTTGCAGGTGGATGGGAGGTGTTCACATGTTTGCATACGTGTGTGTGCGTGTGTGTAAGTGCAAGTGTGCGTGCAGTATGCTCCGCTGACCTTTGGTGCTACTACCTAATATCCTGAGTGACTCACTTTCATGCTGCATGTTCAAGTTTTCCTCCGTTCAGTGCGGAAAAGTTTTAAACAACTTATATTTGACTTTTCGTTAATTCTGGTCACGTCATGTTTTACGAGGAACGAGTGCATCACCATCATCGGTGCAAGAAAAAATAAAGTTAAGGCTCATTATTTAGATTTTTCCTATGTTTTTTCATTTAGAAAAAGGTTAAATTTACAATATTTGATGCCTGATAAACAGCAAAGAGCCACAAAACATCTAATTAAAAGGCAGAAAATATCAGGTGGGAAAAAAATGTTTGCACAGATCATTCGGCTTTTCACCCCTGTTTACAGTAAACGAGTTAATGATTCAATAGCGAGCGCTGGAAACTGTGTTTTGCTTTTGTTTCTGTTGCCACCAAATTCAAATTGAGCAGTAAATTATACGACAGAGTCTCTCACACTCAGAGCCTCTTTGTTAAAACTGTATTTTTTAAAAAAGGTCACTTGTTGTATAAAGAAAACAGAACGTGCAGTTTCAGTTTCTCTACAGTTCATTTCTTGTAGTTTGATCCTATACGCAAAGTTGTAAAGATGTTTTTAAAACTATAAAGTAAGTTGAGAAAAAAGTGTTTTCTCTTTCATGATAAAGTCAGGACTTCCTGTAACTTTGTGATGTCACAACAAAGCAGCCACCAAGCCCCGCCCCCCCCAACCTCGACCCACCATCCAACACTTACAGGATTTAATTTCTCCAAGTGTTTTATTCTGAAATCTGCTCTTTTTTCTTTTTTTTGGATTGCTCAGAAAACACTCAGCCAATCAGAGGAGAGGCTCAGAGACTCCTCTCTTCTGATTGGCTGACACAGACTCCAGAGAGGAGATGGAAAACTACACGGAGATGGTTTTTCGACTTTCTTTTGTATCAAAGCTTTGAAATAAAATACAGGAAAAATAAGGAAATATGGAGCTTTAAGATCCAGATTTTATCTTGAATTTAGTTTTGTTTTTTTTTACAGAAAAATATTAAACCTGATAAATCCCCAGGAAATAATGAGCCTTTAATTTAAGTATACTAAAAACATCTGGAAAGCCCTATTTCGTAACAGCCTGATGTGATTTTGCCGATACAGATGTGCAGGTTCAGGTTCATGTGTTTGCTTCCTACCTTCGGGGGGCATCAGGGTCTTGTTGTTCTGGGCGCACCAGCCCACCGGATGCAGCTCGGCCGTCATGACATCACACCAGAAGTCGGCCTTGCGGTCGTCGCCGTAGCCGCTGAAGCGCAGCAGCAGCAGCTGGCCACATGTGGTGATGATGGTGGCCACCCAGTACGTGTCCGGGCTGCTCTTATTGGCCACTTCCAGCTTCATGCCGGGCTGGAAGCTGCTCTGCAGGCTGATCTCCACCTGCGGAGGGACGCAGACACGCACATGTATTGATGACTATTGGTGCTTTTTGATCAGATTCAAATTATAGGAAACAGATTTTTTTTTTTAATATAAAAAACAAAATAAAGGGAAACTTTATTTAATGTCCCAAAGGGCAATTTGTGTTGCAGCTGATAGGCTCACATAAAAGTAAAAACATAAAACACAAGAAACACTGTCAAAATGTCTAATTTCTAGTCAAAACTAATCTATTTCCACTTAAAATAAGACTCATCACCTAAAAATTAACTTGTTTTCAGATCATTTTCACTTGTTTCAAACAAATTTTCAATTGAGAAAAGTAGAAAAAAGTTTTTTTGTGCTTGTAATAAGAAAGAAAAACTTGCTCCACTACTTAGAAGTAAAAAGTGTCGAAAAATAAACTACTTTTTAATGTGATGAGTCTTATTTTAAGTAGAATTATATTCGTTTTGACTAGAAATAAGACAAATATTCTTGGTAAGATTTTGAGTTTTTTGCAGTGAACAAAGTGAACAAAGTGACAGTTTGTGGGAAGTTTTGCGCAGCCTGTGGAAACAAACTGATTATATCATTGCGGTCAATAAGTTTTATACAAACGAGGCAGAGGCCGCGTCACTGACCCTGGTCACTTCTCAGTTTCATCATCTGTAACCGGATCATGTGGTTTTAGAGCTTGAGTCACACTTAAGACTAAAAGGTCAGAGTGTTTTAACTTTTTCCATTAAAAAAAAAGAAAGAAATCCTTTCTCTCTCTCTCTCTCTCTCTCTCTCTCACTCTCTTTCTAGAATATTCAGACAATCTAGGAACTAGAATTACGGCCTTGTGGTCGTATCCCTCCGCCGACCAGCAGGAAATGTGGCCACAATCTTACCCTTCCTGAGTTACAGCAATGAAATAATGGACAGATCAATGTTACGTTATGTTATGATGTCACAATGAAGCTGACCTCAGACCATTTGGATATAAAATATAATCACATCATTTTATCTTGGTAAAATTAGTGATTGAAGTTGCGAGGTGTGTTCACAGTGACCTTGAGCTTTGACCTTTGACAACAAAAGTCTTATTAAAGTTAATTTATGAGTTGAATTGTTTTGTTTTTTTGACAAATTTGAAGAATTTCCTCAAGACGTTGCACAACAACTGTCTCAAAAATGTGAAAACCTGCTGCTCTCTACCATTATATGTGACTGGAAACTGTTTTTTATGACTAAAAAAAGCATTTCAGGTCGATTCTGGGAGGTACGATGTGTATTTTATGGACTAAACAATCCATTAATGGATGAAGAAAGTAATTTTCAGGCACAAGATTGCACGTTTTTGTTTTTTCTTTAACAGGTGAGGTGAGCACACAGAATAAATGATAAAATAACCACAGAGCAGAATTAATGAATAGTTTTTCCAGAGCCGCCTCGGCCTCTGTAACAACGGCCTTTTCAAGTTTCTCCCCGGCACGGCACAGATTTATCGCCTTCTCCGGCCCGAGACACTGAATGCAGCCGCAGCAGCAGCAGCAGCAACATAATGCTGCGTTTCCACCGTAGCCACAGGCTGCCATACAAAAACTCTCGAGAACCCTACAAGCCCGACAGGATGTTCGCATTCAACACTCACACAGACGCACACACTCTCGAGTGAATGGAAAAAGCCAACATCTTAGAAATAAACACAATACAAATGGCCCCGTGACTTCCTGCTACAACAATGCAAACGTGCTGTATCACTCTGGTTGGCTTATGTAAGAGAGGGAGAGCTACGGGCAGCAAACACTGACTGTGTGCGTGTGTGGTGTGTAGTGTGTAATGTGTGTGGTTGTGCGCGTGTGTGTGTGTGTGTGTGTGTGTGTGTGTGCAGGCCCAAGAGAAATCACTGTTTCAATTTGTCCAGGCAGAGAGGAAGAGAGAAAGAGAAAGAGAGAGAGAGAAGGGAAGGCTGCACTTTACTGAATCACATTTTTCTGGGGAATTCATGGTCTGTTTCCCAGTGACTCAATCCACTTACCAACAAGGCAATTTAGCTTCCCGAGAGACCCGAGCCGCTCAAATCGCCACGGTTTGTCCAACACCGAAGCCTCACTCACACAAAAACGAAACAAAAACAAAAACAAAACAAGCCCTACATATTCTAATCTCGTCCTTATTTACACTCAGTAAGTGATGTAAGAAACTGGACGTAACGCGTGACGTTTCTCGCTCCGCCCCTTCAGCAGTAAAAGCCGAGACGGGACGGGACGGGACGGGACAGGATGGGACGGACAGCTGTTCTGTCGGACAGTCAGCTGAGGTGGATAAAGACCTCGCGTCCAGGATCAACCAGCATTCATTCGCCCATCTGGTCCCTATGATGCTGATGCTGATGCTGCTGCCGCGGTGATGATGATGATGATAATGATGTAACACAGTGACGGAGGCAAAAGCAAAACCGGTAATCATCCGGTAACAGGAGCAGGAAGAGGAGGATGCAAAAAAAAACCACACACACACACAAAAAAACTACAAAACTGGATTAAACTGATTAATTATCATGAAAAAAAATCAAGTTGTCACAACAGAAGAAAAAAGAGATTGCTGAATAAGCAAAATGACTAAAGATAAAGTTAATAAAAAATTCTAAAATATGATATCTAACATGAATATCTATTCTTTTTGAATGATTTTCAATCTGTTATGTGAATTAAAATTATAACTTGATTTATAAACAGGGTAGGTAAAATAAGATAAGCTTCATCCTACACCTTTTCAGTCTAAATGCCCGCTTTGTTTCTTCTTCTTTTGTTTGTTTTTTTCCTTTTTGTTGTCTTTAAAGCCCTTGTCTAGCTGCTGTATTTATGTGTGATCTAATTGCTAATGTAAAATGAGGTGACATGTCAAGACTGGAATAAACTAAACTAAACTAAACTTCAAACTACATTAAGCTTTACACCAATCAATCAGACTGTATCAGCAGCAGCAGCGCAGCAGCTTCCATGCAGCCGAGTGCACTTCAAAGACCTGAACAGGCGTCTGACACGCTGCTGATGTGTGTTTAAAACACTGAAAGTAAAATAATTACTTCAATAATCACTTAAGGGACAGGAGGGTAACAGTGGGTCGCCTGCTAATCAGAAGCTTTGTAGTTCGATTCCCAGCTCTCCCCCATCATTTGGCACGGACACTGAACCCTGAGTTGTGTGATGTCCGAACGTGTGTGAACGCAGCGCGGTGCACTTTAAAGAGCTTTGACTGGTGTCTAAGACGAAAGCAGCGTTACATAAGCTCAGTCCGTTTTACCGTTTACAAATCCCAAGCAGGGAAAAAAAACAAAAAAACTCACTGAAGCTGCAGCAGAGAAACAAAAAACAAAAAGAAAAAACCTTCAGTGTCGTCACCAAACCTGAGCTCAGACACCAAAACAATAATCAACCTGATCGTTGGCAACAAAGGAAAGTGAAAACTCTCGATTTAATTCTCAGTGTCTGATGCTTTGCAAAGCTTCATCTGAGCCACTGAGTTAAAGTCTCATGCTTCAGTCTTGAATCTTGAATAGAAGCTGAAGCTGAAGTGGATTAAATGGTGAGTTTGGCTGCAGGTCAATGAGATTCAAGAGGCTTGAAAAGAGAGTTGGTAAAAAAAAAAAAAAGAAAGAAAAAGAGAAGAAGAAGAAGAAGAAGAAGAAGAAGAAATAAATATGACGCTCTTTAATTAAACGTTCCCTGACTCGGCTTGTTTGTCCAGGGATGTTACCCGAGTCATTTTCTCAGACGTGACAACTGTTTTCACAACTTAAGTGAAGTCATCAAGTGATGTCAGCTTTGTTGTGACGTCTCTAAACGCACACAAAGACACAAACATGCTAAAAAGTAAAAAAACATACACAATAAAAGTGTTTCCAGGGATGAAAAGAAGTGACGGACCAGGCTAAAGACTGAAGCTAAGCTAACTATCTGAATCATGCTGCTTTCCAAGCGCCGATGCTGACTTATGGTAAGGAAATTACCCACAGTTCATAGTGTTGTGAAGTAAAACGGGTAAATAAAAAGAAAAAAGAAAAACGAGATAATAAGTTTTCTGTCAATATTAACGTTGCTCATCACAACTGTGTTTAGTTTGTGATTACTGATGATGATTTGATCAGATCTGTCCCTCATGCATCTTGTGCATAAAGGGTAAATTATCTTTTTTCATTTTGCTGTTTTGCCCTTTTACAGCTTTTATTGTGTTTCTATATGCTGATCATTATCTTTGTTTATAGGCTATTGATGCATAGTTTGCCCTCCCTCCATTATTAATCTCTGTCCTGTTGTGGATTTCTATTGTTTCTTTCATTGTCTTATTTGTAAAAGCACTATTCAAAAAAAAGAAAGAAAAAAAGATGCTATACAAATCAAAGTTATTATTAAAAAATCAATCAAAGCCTAAACAAACAAGCCTGAATCTGAACCTGTGTTTGTTTAAATCGACACAGACTCACAGTCAAAACAACATCTGGCCACTTTGAGAACATTTAAATAACTTGCGAAGTAAATTCATCATGAGTCTGGCACCGCGGCCGTTCTGCTGAGCTCAGCATTTGGACAAAGAACAACAACGTTAGGCGGGAAAAAAGAAAAAAGAAAAAAAGAAACAATTAGCTGATTCAGTGTTATTTTTGGAAAATCCCCTTAATTCAGTTACTCAGTCAGGACCCGCGTGTCTTGATGATTTACAGCAGCAGCTTGTCAGATCTGACACTGGACAGAAAAAAAACCACGTCGAGGAAAAAAGCCAAGAGTTTGAACCTGGACCTGGATCATCGGATCGGATCGGATCGGATCGGATCGGATCGATCTGAACTGAACTGAACTGGGATCAGCATCACTTCACTTTGGTATCAGATACAAGTTGAAACCTGGTGAGTCGGAGCAGAGCAGAGCACAGACGTCCTGCTGAGCCGCTGCCAAGGAAAACCAAAGGAAACCAAAGGAAAGTACCTCTTCCACTTCATCCCACAACTCTTCCTCCTCCTCCTCCTCTTCCTCCTCTTCCATGCAGGTCTGTCGTACTCTGATACACTCATCGATCGATTCCTAACAAGTCCTGCGTTCTTTCGCTTTAAATCTGATGATTCACTTTTCTTAAGAATTTTTCTTGACTCAGATTTCGGAGATAAAGTTCAAACAGCTGCACAAAAAAAAAAGCTTTTCTTTTCCTTTCTCTTTTGTTTTCGTCATCAGGTGAAATTTTTTTTTACAAATCAAATCTGCTGAGTGTTTGTGCCAACATGCGAAGAGATTGCGTCAGATATCGTGTCCAAATCTGAAGATCTGATTTGATTCTGGCTCTAAAATCTTACAAACAATCAGCTGTTTCCAAGTATTTCTGACACTTTTACTTGCTGAACCGATATTTCAACATGCAAACTGTTATTTTATTCTGTCTCAGTCCAAAACACACACACACACACACACACGATCCTGCTGCCACCCAAAACACTCACTATAACACCAAACATGGATTAATCCGCCACTGAAAATAGTCCCTAACAAATGCACCAGAGAGTTGAGCAGCGTTTCCCCTAAAAACTTAAATAACAACAATCACTGACTGCATTAAAGGAATACTTCACAAAAATTCACTCATTTCTTTCTTATTACAAGCACAAAAACAAGTTAATTTTTAGGTGATGAGTCTAGTTTTGACTAGAAATGAGACATTTTGACAAGAAATAAAACAAATATTCCTTGGAAAGATTTTGAGTTTTTGCAGTGTAGTGACTTACCCTCATGCTGATGAATACTCCAAAGTACTTTTTTATTACTCAAAGTGCATCTGGAAACCCGGGAAGCCGGTTCGTAGTCCAACGAAAACTTTATATGAGATTAATAATATGGCCCGACACTAAAACGTCCATAAAACTACACAAAAACCATTTAATATTCCTCCATATAGTCCAGGGTTTACTCGAACCGACATCATTTAGGACATTTTTACAGCCTAATAAGAAACAAAAAACTACTCTGGAGTATTAATCAACATGAGGGTGAGTCAATAATGACTGACTTTCATTTTTTGGTGAACTATTCCTTTAAATTCTCTTTGTATCTGCAGCAGCACCTGTCAGACAGGTACAACCATAACCTTACATTACAATTAAAGACAGGCGTTTCACCACAAAGGGCTTCATGGAAACGTCACCAAGGCTCAGGGATTAAACAGAACAACGTGACGCATCTCTCATAGAAGAAGGATTAAAGGCTCAAAGGAAGTCAGAGTCTTCACTGATATTACTATTATCTGTCTGTTCACATTTAAAGAATCACACAGGCATAAACTTACACCTTTTTTTCTCATCTTATTATTTCAAAAAGAATAAATGAATAAACAATGCCATTCCTCCGAGTGAGGAGGAGGATAATTAAAAATATGAACTATTTCATCCAGCTCTGGAATTTCTGCCACCAAACGACTTCCCTGTGCGTTGTTTGCTTTTGTACGCATCAGTAATTACACACAACTGTGTTTACAGAAGCCGCGGAGGTTGTCAAACGACTCGTGCGTCACGGAGGGAGCGTGAACGAAGCGTCAGTAACCTCGGCCCGCCCCGACCTCGGCCCCGGCTGTGTCATTAAAGGATCTCTGCAGATGGTATTTCACCTGCAAAGAGGCTGTGTTTAACGGATCACCGCGGCGATGGGAGCTGTGTGATGATGATGATGATGATGATGATGATGGTGATGTGCGACGGTCAGACACTCACATGTTTGAAGGTGGTGTGGGGGGCGGCGTCGGCCCCCGTCTCCTCCATGTACTCCTCCCAGTTAAACTCTGCCTCCTCCTCCATGGACTCTGCGTCTGAGTGGACAGAAGCTCCCGTCAATCAAAGCTAAACATAACATCGTGCACAGGAAGCAATTAAACACAGAAATTGTGTGTAACGAGAGGAAGCTGCTGTTTTGATGGAGTTTGTTTCTTTTCACTCATGCATTTGCACAACAGAGCTACAGTAACTAACTGCACTCATTGCGCATTTTCTTCTCAATTAATTGTCAAACAAACACATACATGCGCTTCTGCACAGTCGGGACAAACTACAAACTTTTCTTCCTGTGATCTTCATAGAAAGAAGTTTTCCTTCAGTATTAAAAGTTACTATTTGTTTGTTACTGCACAAATAAAGTCTCTACACTGCAAAAACTCAAAATCTAACCAAGAATATTTCTAGTCAAAATGTCATTTCTGGTCAAAACAAACCTCATTGTACTTAAAAAGAGAAACATCACATAAAAAGTAGCTTGTTTTTAGACACTTTTTACTTCTTTCGAGCATATTTTCACTTGAAATAAGTAGAAAAATCTGATAGTGGAGCAAGTTTTTCTTCCTTATTACAAGCACAAAAACTTATTTCAAGTGAATATTTGTTTGAAACAAGTGAAAATTAGTTAATTTTTAGGTGATGAGTCTTATTTTAAGTGGAAAGAGTTTCGTTTTGACTAGAAATGAGACATTATGACAAGAAGAAGTAAAAGAAAAAAATATTTTGAGTTTTTGCAGTGTAATAAACACGATTTCTTATGTTGCACGTTCACTAAAATGTAAACAAATAAGCGTCGTCTACGTCTGACCTACTTGTGCTATACACTGACTAGATGTGGTGCAGTCAGTGCCTAAAATAAACCATCACAGTCGACTCTATTCTAACAGGAAGTGATGTCATCAAATATTTTCAGGTTATCTATTGAGGTTTCTTTGCTCTTCTCATTAGCAGGTGGACAGGAAACACGAGCAAACATGTTTACATGTTTTACCACTATCCCAGAATTTGTTTTCAGCTCTTTTTTCCTCCCAGCAGTGAGCATTTCCTGCATTTCCTCTGTGCAATGCATTGTGGGACATTCAGTGCATTAACAGCAAAAGAATCTGTTCTTTTTTTCTTTTTTTTTACCAAAGTTTAACCACATTGTAAGTGCGAAATCTTGACACCCTCAAACCTACGTAACAACTGTGGAGCTGGGACACGGCTAACGGCTCCTCCTGCTTCGTATAAATCCAAAATAACAAATTATTATCACTAACATCTTCACCCTTACTAGGAAAAAACAAAACAAAAAAGCACACACTGGCGGTATCTCATAGTGTTGCATCATCTCACACATTCTGATCAGAGCCTGTAACACACACTAACTAAATGTAATAGATGAGTTTCACGCTTTTCTAAAGACTTGAAACGACAAAAAAGATGAGAAATGAGACGCTAACAAATCCTAAGGTGCCAGAAGAGACAATCTGGTTCTTTTAGACATTTTAAACCCCTGGATGAGGACAAAAAATTACAACTTTACCCCTAAAATATGCTCTATTAATATTTATAACACCATAAATACAGCACGTGCATTAACCTGCAAATAAACAGAACACTGAAGATAAAATCTAAAACTTTGATATAGAGAAGCTGATTTACAGACGGATATTAAATACCGACGCATCTAAAGGTCGTCTTCCCAGAACAGAGAGATTCCTCCCTTCCTCATCGTTCACCTGATCTCACCTGAGGTAGGGGGGGGTGGGGCGGGGCAAATATGAAGCTACTATAGGCACAGGCAGGCCTCACCTGTGTTCACCTCCTCTTCTTTCCCATTGGTGGAGCTGTACGCCTTGACCGTGGTGAGGGCCAACGGCTGCTCCTGAGCACGAGACTGCTGCATCCTGGCGAGTGTCGACTTCAGACCTGAGGTGTCTCACTTCCTCCTCACTGCATCTCTCTCTCTGTCTTTCCTTTGCAGCCCTGAAGGAGGAAGAAGAGGGAAAAAAAAAAAAAGTTGAATTAATGCTCTAATTTCTGCAGGATTCTTGCAGAAGCGCCAGCCTTTTTTCTTAAAGTAGCGTGACAGTTCATAAAAGATTTAAAGTTCACCCAAGACACACACGCACACACCCACTGTTAAGTAAGAATTTCCCTGGAAAAGTCATCCTGCAGACAGGAAATGATGCACTTTGCATCTCCAGTTTCTTCAGAATAAACAAAAGAAGAAGTGGGTGGTTTTGCATGAGCGTCGGCGGCGGTCACTGTGGCTGAGACGGGCAGGAAGAAATACATGCCACCTCCAGAAGCTTCAACTTTAACGCTGTTTGCACAAGAAACAGCTGATCAGATTCTGCTGCTGCTTCGTGTGTGCACTGATCAAACAAGACATTAAGCACACACACACACACACAGGACCAAGCTTCAGCATCATTAAAACCCCAGTGGAAATCCTGTTACTCTGTCTTCTGTCGGTTTTATGCATATCGTCTCCCGGCTGCATGTATTTGCATACCACAGGATTTAAAAAAGAAAAAAAAGAAAGAAAAGAAAGAAAGGAAGAAACGCGGCTGCATGTGTGATAAACCAATCAGAGCGCGACATACTGTAGTAGAAAAACTGGAAAGGCGCGAGCAGGAGAAGGAGGATGGTGAAATTGAGTGACCTGACAGTAAAAAGCGAGGGAGAGCAGAGAGCTGCAGAGCTGCAGGCGGAATATGGAAGGTGGAAAGAGGAAGTGTGACGATAAATATGTATCATGACATGTAGCGAGAGGGACACGCTGCCCCTGAGATCACCACGACGACACGCTTGCACACAAGAGGCCAAAAGTGAAATGTGTTCGACACTTTAACGTGACGCAAAAAACCCCAAACACCTGATTGTGATTGTTTCATTTGTCGACACTTTCTTCACCAGCAAAGTGTTTTGTTGTTTTTTTTTTCCCTCCCTCCTCGACACTTTGATGAAACCGCTCTGATTAATCACCGTGCCGCAAACGGATGACGTGATCAATCCATCAATCAATCAATCAATCAATCAGCCAGTCAATCACTGATCCTGACGTGTCTCTCATCCTCTAATTAGCGCCGTCCTGAGCCGACAGTTGCATCAGCGGATAAATATGAGCTGCTCATTTCATCTGAAGGTTCAAAAGCTTCAGAGATGATGATTTTATTTTTATCAGATCATGACTTTTAAGCTATTTTGCAAACTTTTTAGTCGTCACATCTGCAGCTTTTATTCCTTTAAAACCCTCCTGTTGTCATCCTTCCTTCTTTCCTTCCTTTCTCCCTTCCGTCTTATCACAATCCTTGCTTCCTTCCTTCCTTCCCTTCGTCCTTCCTTCTTCTTCTGTCCTCTTTTGATCCAGTTGACCTGGTCTGTTCCCTCCCTCCATCTTTCTTTCTTTTCCCTTTCCCTTCCTTCTTTCCACAATCTGTTTTGTCTCCCTCCCTCCCTTCCCTTCGTCCTTACTTCTTCCTTCTTTTTTGACCCAATCTGTTCCCTCCCTCCATCTATCTTTCCTTCCTTTTTCCCTTCCTTTCCTCTCATCGTTCCCTTTGTCCCTCCTTCCTTCTATCCCTTTATCCTTCCTTCTTCCCCTTTGTCCTTCCTTCCTTGACCCTGGAGGACAACATTTTCACCTACAGAACCATCTCATCTTCTAGATTCATTTATGAACTATTTGGAAAACAGCTAAAAGACTCCCCGTTCTTGTCTTCAAACGCCTTATTTCACAAACCAATCGCCTCAAATCTGAGAAAATTCTGTTTAAAACAAAACTAAAGGAAGAGAAAAGCAACAGATCATCACAAACAGAAGAAGAAGTTCTCAATCTTTAACAATCAACCTCCTGATCAATCATCACATCAGCTCTCATTTCAATCACAGTAGATGTTACAGGTCTGAACCAGAACAGACTGAAGAACCAGTTTGTTTCTGAAAGTGTCTGAACTGAAGGATCAACAACAACAACATGTGAGAATAACACAACTACAACAACAACAACAACAACAACAACAACAGAGGCTGTTTATCACTTGCCTGGTGTTTGTCTCCTCCGTCACATCACCACCAGTGACTCACTCAGCAACTTCCACCCACTTTCATCAACCTGGCAATTAAAGCCGAGGCTCGCTGCCATCACAATCACACACAGCCATGCTCACACTTCTACACACACACACACAAACACACAAACACAAACACACAGAAAAAGGAAGTAAAGCCAAAAAAAACAGATCCAGATCAAGGTCGTCACTTTGTAAAACTCCAACTTTGAAAATCAATCTCCAAAAAGAGCAGGAAGTATCCTCGTTCCGTTAAAATCTGATGACTTGTTCCCAGGCAGAATTTGTAAAAAAAATAAAATAAAAAAGAATTACAAAATAAAAAACACAAAAAAAGAGTGAGAATCCAACAATCCTCTGATGACAACGACGACAATGACGACAAACACAGAATGAAACACCCTGGAGATCCTGAGGAAATTAAAGCTCTGAGAGAAACGGCTCCGGCTGCCGTGTGAGCCGAGTGTATTTACAGAACTGTGTGAGGCTGCGACAGTGTATGTGTGAGCGTGTATGTGTGAGCGTGTGTGTCTGCGTGTGAGCGTGTGTGTCTGTGTGTTAGCCACCCTCCTCCTCCTCCTCCTCCTCCTCCTCCTCCTTTACTACCACGACACACACACAGTAGCTCCAGCATACACATCCATTGCGTAAACAACAAGCTGAGCTAATTTGGCTCACATGACACCGAGCGCTGCCCCCTCTACCCCCCCCCATCCCACCCTCCCCTCCCCTACCCCTCCCCTCCCCACCGCCCCCTTCACAGCCTATCACTGTTCTTTGCCTTACAATCTCCAGCTGCATCATTGACACATCACCGTTGTTGTTACAGCTCATCAAACTGCAGCAGCTCTGCAACTCGGTTTTTCCCTTAAAATTCCCCTCTAGCGACTGTTTTGTTGTTTTTCTCTTTTCTCTCCCCCCCTTAACGCTGCATTAACATACAGTAACAGAAGCTTTGGTGCAACAGTGACTGTGCAGAAGATGCGTTATGATCTCATCAAGCAGATGTAGGAAATGAATTGACATTAAGCTTCTCAAAAGTGACATTCTGCTGCTTTTTTTCTGTGCAAAGACACAATTTGAAGGCGTTTCTTTGGATTTTTTAAACTTTTTTTCCCAACTTTCTAACAAGATTTATTAAAAATATGACAAAAAGATGACTAAAGTTGAAATAAAATGGCTAAAAACAACTCACAGAAGCGATCTGGATGCAGCCCCGTGTGGGAGTGCACAATGTTTTTTGCCTCAGTCTGGCTCCACACTGCAGCACATTGGATCTGAACTTCAACAATGAGCGCCTGGTTCAAGAGCCGAGACTCTGAGCTTTAATTTGAGGGTTGGAACGACCACATGAGATGAAGAGTGTAGGAGCTGCAGCCCTGTCATTGTCCTGATCCTGATCCTGCTGCTGCTGCAGGAACTCAACTCTACTCAGATACAGATGTTATGAACACCATGAAAAAAATCCAAAAACGGACCTCAGAGCCAAAAAAACAGGAAATGTGTCACCGTCCAAATACTTATGGACTGCGTTTTGGTCATTTCCCCCTTTTTTTTTTTTTTTTTAAAGAAATTCACCCTGACACATTTATTACATTTTGCAAACTTTTTGGACGCCCTTTGGAATTTCAAAGGTCACATATTTCAGTCTCTTTTATCAACTTCCCAGAGGGTCTTCCTTTCTTTCTTTCTTTGAGAACGTTTCTCATTTCATAAACAACAAAAGAGCCGAACCACATCTCTGTGCACACACATCATGCAACTACAACAACCCCCCCTCTCCCCCTCAAAAAAACCCCTTTATTATCATAATCCTGTGGGTGTAAACTGTTGGGATATGTCAATCATCCAGCAGAATCCCACATCCTACTTCGAAAACGTTGATTATTATTTATAATAATTAATAAAAAGGGGAGAAAAGTCAGATTAAAGTCAACTTTAATCGACTTGTGTGCGCTGTCGTCTTCCTGTAAGAGCATGTCGGGTTTCTCTCCGTTTGGTTAAACAAGTTTTATAACGCTCGGGGGCAGAAAAGCATCCACCAGGTTGTTGTCGTGTCAGTGTGTTTTGTCTCTGGTTCAATTTTATCTCTGAAACAAACTGACATTTTGGAGGATTTCTGTTTTTTTTTTCCTTCTATTTCCTCATTGGGAGTCCAGCGTCCCGGAGGAACCAGCCCACAGATTGGGCACCGGGGGGGATTAAACTGGTCTGGGAGAGTTAATCTCAGACGCGGGACATTTGTGGTCTCAGATTGAGAGGAGGGATTTCCTTCCTTCTTTTTTTCTTTTTTTTGTGTGTGTTATTGATTAGCCCCTGATGGGGGAGCTGGGCATCCACGTGTTGTCCTCCTGCCTTTCCCTAAACCCATCCATGCCAAAGATTTAATGGGGGATTTAGGAGATTAACTACCACTGCATGGGCTTGGGTTTTATTGCATTACTCCCTATTAGGTTCTCCTCTTTTAGACCCATCCAAGAGTTGTTTCCTCTTGGCAACATCGAAAGCCTTGATGTAACAATTTGTCCTCTGTTTCCTACAGTTTTTAACATAGATGCACGCACAATGCAGCCCTGTGTCCCCCCTCCTGCCCTGTGCCCAATTATACGACAATCTGATGCTCACTGAAATCAGCTAAGTACAAAATGATGGAGGCGAACAGCAACAGAAAAACAGAGGAGGAAAACAGTGCAAGGGAGGAGGAGGAGGAGGAGGAGGAAGAAGAGAAGGAGGAGGAAGAAAAGAGGGGGGACTCCCTCAGCCGGGGGCGTTTTCTTATTTCAACATCAATGACTGGAAACACCGTCCGTCCTGCAAAACATCACGCACAGCAACAACTAGAGTGGAAAAGCAGCAGCAGCAAGGAAGCAGGAAGGAAAGAAGGACAGAACAAAAGAAAGAAAGAAACAAAGTAAAAAAGAAAGGAATAATAAATAAAAAAGAATACATAAACTGAATTGTGCCTCTTTCCTCCTACAGGAAACTTCTTGCCAAAACCAGCAGCTCAAACCATCAATAACTTGCAGCAGCAGCAGCAGCAGCAGGAACCATATTGATATTAATGCATCATATATATTTTTTTACTTTTATGGGCCACGTTTTCATCTCTCCCTTTGAAACGTGCTCTTTCTTTCTTTCTTTCTTTTTTTTGGAAAGGATGAGAGGATGGAGGTGGGGGCTGCGCTCACCCATCATCTCCCCTCTGTACTCCTCCACTACTCTACACTCGCAGCAGCAGCAGCAGGCAGCAGCTCCTCCAAAGGGAAGAAAAGAAAGAAATATCTATGGAGCAACAAGGGAAAATCTTAGAAAAACGCGATGATTTATTCATATTTGCACATGAGGAAATAACGTGTTAGGCTCAGCCGCCGCCGCTGCTGCTGCTCCGTAACGTGCAAGTCTTTTATTGTTTCTCTTCGTTATGGTGACGAATTTAATCTGGAGGAGGAAGAAGAGGAGGAGGAGGAGGAGGAGGAGGAGGAAATATCCTGAAGGGGAAATAATGCAAAGCTGCGGATTTGCACAGACCGCCCGCAACAACACTAACAACAACATTCACACTAACAACAACACCAACAACAACAACAACAAAAAGGAAATAATTAAACAGATCCGCGCGGGTTAAGGTTTAACCCAATTATCTGCTTAATCGCTGCAATTTTCCCCCTCCATAGAGAAACAACAACTGACCAATCAACTGCATATTAATCTCAGCTTGGGAGCTTTTATATAAAGGGAGAGGGAACAAACAAAAAAACACAATATCAACCCGATCAACTATAGGATCTTGAAGCGAATCTATCGAATGCGCTGCAGTCTTTTTTTAATTCTTTTTTTCTCTTTAGATAAAAGTGAAAGAGGAAACGTTAAGTGCACATGAGGAAGATGAGTGAGTGAGTGTTGAGTGAGTGCGTGAGGCGGTGAAGGGGTGTAGCCGAGCAGCCAGGCAGCAGGCAGGCAGGCAGCAGTGAGTCAGTCAGTCAGCCAGTCAGGCAGCCAGGCAGCTCAGAGCAGAGCAGAGCTGGATCTCCGGTCATGTACTTTGCACACTCAAAACTGCAGCGGAAAAAAACTCCCCCGGAGTTGCCAAATGCACACTTTGAATTTAATTGATTAACCCTCGTGTTTGTCCATCAAAAGAAACCGAACCGGGCGCGTTATCTGCCGTCGTTTTATTTTTTCCTCGTTCAAAGATTTTAAGGCGCAGTTTTTCCCCCTCAACACACGAGCACCACCATAACCCGCCATGTTGAAAGTGCTTTGACATTTTGGCAGTGTCCGGTATTTTCCGACGGCGTGTGTGTATGTGTGTCAATGTGTGTGTGTGTGTGTGGATTTTTTTTAAAAAAACGCACCTTAAGGTGTCGAAAAAAAAATCCCACATGACTCATCTGTCCGACGGTGACAAGTCATTTCTGACGTTAATGTAGGAAAAAACAACTTCGCATCAGACAAACAAAATATATAAAAACAATATACATTTCACATTCACACGCGACAATTAAAAACACGTCATTAGCTCTTATCTCGTGCACGTTATTTTCCCGAAACACTTCGGCTATTATTAATAACGCGATAGGTTTTTGACGTGAAGAGAAAGGGAAAGAAAACAACGCAATAAACGGTATTAGTACCGAGAGTGCCACGAGACAGACAGCGTCCTCTCTCCGGTTGGAAAGCTGTTAATTACAGCGCACGAGACACACTTTGAACAACTTGGGGGGGCTCGCGGACGAATTCACGCTCGCGACTATTTGCTCGTTTCTAGGCTACAGGAACCGCCGCCGCCTCGGGAGCACTTCACTTCACTTCACGGCTTGCTGTTTTTTTTTCCTACTAAAGCGGAGGAGGAGGAGGAGGAGGAGGAAAAATAACTCTCCCCGTGTGTGAATGTGTTTTTTTTTTTATTCCGTCGACATAACGAAAATAACAAAACGCAGCAGCCCCGTGCAAAGCCTCCCCACCAGCCGTCACCTGTCTTACCTGTCCAAGTTTTTTGTCGCCTCTCCGTCAAGACCCCCTCTCCTTTTTTTCTCCCCTCGCTCTCTCTCCACCTCTCTCTCTTTCTCTCTCTCCCTCTCTCTCCACCTCTCCCTCGCTCTCTCTCCTTCCTCCTCTCCTCGTTCGAGCGAGCGAGCGACGTCTTTCAGCTGCTGCTGCTGCTGCCCCCGTTTCCAATATGGCATCTCCCATCTGCGCATGTCCAAAAAACATCTACAGATATTTTCAAGCCAACTCCTTCATTGACCTTTTAGTGCAGCAGCAGCATAATAATACTTTATTTTTATTTTTAAATCCTCAGCCTGATATAAATAGGAAACCTACTCCCTTCACTCGACACCAAAACTGCTAAGAAACATTCAGTTTTATTCAGACTAAAGCAAATTCTTATATAACATCCACTTTATATCAATTCAACATCACTACTGGATAAATATTATTTCAATGAGGCTTTTAACTTTGGAGGATTTACAGGCTTTTATAAGAAGCCAACACCCATTCCTTTTGTTTCTATAACAGGAAGAAAAACCTCCACAATCACCAAAACAATGATAAAATATGTCATTTGTTAAAGTTTATATAACAATATCATCATTATAACTGTGTTTGTGCTTAAATAAGCACGAAAAACAATAATGTATCCCCTTTTCCAAAATCATATTCATTTGCTCTTTTGATCGTTTCCATCTGATCTCTTTATTTATTTTATTTTTTTGCAATGACTTTTTTCCATCCAAACATGTCGTGATGAAATAGGATACATTTTTTTTGTTTGTTTTTATTTAATTATTTGTTATTTTAGATCATCTAGGACCATCTCTTATCAAAGTCAACACTATCCTCTAGTGGTGGGTGCGCACTGCGCCACGGCGGGCAGGCAGCCATTAGTTCAAAGGTTATATCAGATATCAGTTGATATCTGCATGAACACCTGTAAACGGACTGGAGATAACCACAGCACCACGGTGCAGGTGGGGTACGGTTAAGTTTTTATTGGCTATAAACTTAAACTAAAGCTAAAAAACTGTCCGGGTGGAGATACAGAAAGTGAAACTGACTCTGTGATAGTTACAACACGAGGATTGTTGTTGGGGGCCATTACAGAATTAATCTTCATGCAGTGAAATGAAAGCAGCGCAGGTTCCTCTTTAAAGCTGGAAGTTCTCAGATGACCTTTTGGAAAGAATATGAGTAATCAAATAATCATTCAAAAGGTCAATAAAGACACGGTTTGTTACTCAGCATTGTTTTTTTTCTTGGGAATCCCCTGAAAAATCCCAAAATTTACAGAAGTCCCCAAAACTTTTACTTAAGCCTATAAACAATAAAAGTTTTTATAGGTAGCCAACTGTCATTTAGGCTATCTAATCTCCTGGCTCATTATACTATGCATTGTAACTGTGAATTTAAAAAAAAAAAAAAAAAAAAAAAACACACAAGATGATGACAGGGGGGCTTAAAATGAAAAGCGTGAAATGACTTGATGAGTAAGTGGGCTGTAGCCTATGTAAAGATCTGAAACAAACTGTGGTTTTAAGATCTTGGTTTTCAACCGGAGAGGCAAGCAATGAAGACTGAAGAACAGTCATTAGGTATAAACTAAATTATTTCCGTTTTTTCTTAAAGTTTCTCTTTTATTGTGAAATAGCCTACTGAACACCTTTAACCGCTTCAGTAATTTATAACCCTTCAAATCCTTCATCAAGGATCATACTTAATTCCAAAGGAGCCGCAAGCTGGATAGGCTATATTTCACAGAAGTCCCAAAGAAGGATTTCAAAATAAGTATAATAAGTACTCTCTTATTTATAAGATGTAAGAAATGGGTTTTATTTTGAAACTTGTAACGGGAAGTTCGTTGTTGTAGTTATATGGGCAGCTATGTTCACGGCGGAATCTGATTCATTAAGACACAAAGGAATCGTAAAGACCGGGGAGGAGGAGGAGCGCCGGTGCCGGTGTGATGCCACTGGAGGAACAGATGGTTGAAGCGTGCGCCGCGCTCCATTAATCTGCCAGGGAAGAGGCTTTTCCATGCGCGCGGGAGAAAGGATTATGCCTCCCTTTTGAACCCACACACACACATGCATACAACACACACACACTTGTTCATGAGCCTGCAGCATGTCTTTAGCCGCACTGTTAAATATGTATGTAAAGCAGGTTCATAATGATCCACACGGGGAGCGCGTAAAAATCTCCAAACCACCTGCATCACTGTGTTGGAATAAATATGAAAATGTAGCCAATTCTGTTTAAAAAACAAAACAAACGACACATAAAGTCGTTTTTTAAAGAGATGCGTTGAAATGATGGTCAAATGTTTATGTTGCAACTTTTTTTTCTCATTGTTCCTTATGTGATGCAGCCTGAAGGTGAATCAGCTCAGTCTAATGTTAATAAATCACATGTTTGTGTTGATAGTCACATTCTTTAATGAGATTTAACACTAATTTGATATTTCAGAGCCAAAGGCATCAGCAGAAGTTAATGCATGACTAGATTGCAGCATGTTGTTTATGTCCCTGCAGCCTAACAATGTGTAAATGCTATTATTTATATGAATACTTCACAATAAAATATGGTTATTTAATCCATTTCTTATTCTAATAAATCAGAGCGTGATTGAGATGTTATCATTAATCAATACATTGAGTGGTTAATTGGCATAAATTAGTAGGCTAATTTTTCTCATTAGGAATCAATAATTATACAATTTCTCTTTAACATTTGTTCCTGTTTGTGAATCTAAAAATCGCCTGTGTTGCATCTTCACGTGAGACAGAGATTTGCCTCGTGCGCGCTTGTCACCGACGCGAACACAAAAGAGTATGGAGCGGTGTCGCGCACATTCAAGGAATTCTGCTGGGCGAGTCGCGAGGAACCCGCGTCAAAGGAGCCGAAAAACAACCGGAAGTGCCGGGGAGTGCCACTTCAAAATAAAACAAAAGTTGTAAAGTCGAGAAGTGCAGGAAAAAAATAGTCTGGCATATTGGCTGCCAACGTGTAAGTGTGTGAGCTGTTATATGGAAAATAATTCATAAAATGAAGAGTGGTATTATGTAAAGAAACTGAGATTTGCAGGGTTAAAATCCTGAAAATGAATGACTACGGTATTTGAAGTTGGATAAAGTTAATCCAGTTTAAGTGGATTATATAATACATTTATGTAACCTCTTCACATTAAAATGTATGCCATTTAAGGAACCAATTGTAATTTTTGACCTCTGAAGAGTTATGTGGCATGATGATATGATTTTGGAGTGGGCTAATAACAAAGGGAATCTAAATAAAGATTGTCAGTGAAGGTGTCCAAGTTAAAATGTTTCCTTCATGCGTGGATTTATTCTGTTTTTTATGTTATTTCATTTGTACTTGTATTTTGTCATCTTTTAAAATACAATATATTCTCTTTTTTTCAATACTTGCAGCCTCAATGCCACTGTAGTGAATAATGGGAATTTCAGAAATAATGTGAGAAATTATAAGTTTGATATTAGGCTACATTTGAATATATTCTAGTTCATAAATAGGCTAATGATGCATCTTCTTCAACTCTTCTGTCCTGTGCAGTCTTACATACAATGAAATAGGAAAATATATAAACTAGATCAATAAGAAAGTGATGATTTGAAGATAAAAATAAAATTGACCATGGGCTCTATTATGTAGTAACTTATAACGGTTTGTAAAAGTTAATCTTTCTTTTTATTTCTTCCAAGCTGTTGTGACAGCCCCGTGCTTTTATTTTGAAGTTAGTCTACCGGAAGCTGGACTCAGTGTGTGGGCTACTTGATCGGCTGTGTTTTCGTTGACATAAACATGGATGTGAGTCTGATAATCGATCGCCTTGTTTGCTTTTCCATCATGACACGAATCATCAGCCGGTGGAAACTGTGAGAGTGAAACTTTAACTCGGATCCTTCGCTGGAAATGAACGTTTTTTGTTGTTTTTTCCACGACTAAAAAGCGGCTAAGCTAAGGGGGGAAAAAAGCTAAGTTACCGTTACTCCTCCTTTTGTTGTCTCCAACGGTCGTGTTGTTTTCGTTCTTCTTCTTTTTCCTCTGCAAACGTGTCAACATGGACATGTACGGATACAGCGGGGTTTTCCTGGTGAAACGGTTCCTGGATAATTCTCCTCTTGAAGTCACCAACATGTCCGACATCAACAAGGCGAACCCGCACGGCTGCGATAACGGAGCTCTGACCGACAGGTTCGGCGTCTTGATCCAGGGACTCCTGGCCATCGTCGCCTTCAGCACCCTGATGTGTGAGTAGTAGTAGTAGTTATTGCCACTGAATAAATAAAAAAGTCATCTTCACTGTCATCACTTTTTATGTGTGATTATCCTGCCGGAAACACAACGTGCATTTATTATTAACGTGGGCTTTTAAAAAGGATGCGAGTCCACGTGGCGTTTTGTTGACGTTTGTCCTCATTAGCATACGTACCGCCAAACTCCATTGTAAAAACATGCTCATTTGATTTACCCATGTGCTTTTGCAACAATACACACTAAAGAAAACACTTATTTTAACATTTTCTGACCGAGGAAGTCCTGATAGTTATTTCGGGATATAATAGAAGCCTATGTTGTTAAGTATTAAACGTGAAATTCAGCATTTTTTTGTGACTGCGTCCTATGTCATCCACATTATTCAGTTAAGTTTGGGTTTCAAAATGTGAACAGTTAAAGCAAGTGAAAGATGAAATGATCTCCACAAGGCATACAGTCATGACACATTACATTTTAAACAGTATATAGGTCACAGTGTCAAGGTTTGGTCACAGTTTGGTCACAGTGTGTAGGATAGTAACTATCTTGTCTCATATCTTGGTCAAAGTTATCTGAGAGTCCATTCATTTGCAGGCTACTGCTTTGTTCCGCTTTTTCAGTCTAAAACTGTAGAAGACAAAAATAAAACTATGATATTGCTTAAAAGATTGCAAAAAAGGTATTTCATGTTTAACTTTATGCCTTTATGCCAGATCATTTCATCTTCCACTTCCTGAAATGTTAACAGGAATATTTTGACCAGGAGTGCCCAACTTTTGCATGATGACACTGTATTTTAGGAAAATTAAGCAGTTTGTAGGAGATATAATTAAGCTGAATTTGCCAAATCAATCAAATATCATTACGATTTTCCAGACAATTTCTATTTATGTGTAGAAAAACAACATAACTTCACACTGTCGCACCTCATAGGAGGATGACAGGTGACAGGATGTTTCTCTATAATAAACCCAAAGGTGTGCTAATTCCTACATGTTTATTCAGAGAAAATGAACACTCAAACACAACACTGGCTGCTGCTGATTTAGGAACATGTCACATACGACTGCTTTAAGGCAACCCGAGCTTCAGAGGTGATGTGTGTGTGTGTGTCTTCTTTTTAATTACACTACAGCTTTGTTAGAGTCAGTAAAGCATAATGTCATCTTCTGGTGGATGCAGCATCTGCTCTAAGTGCAATACAAACTTGTCCTTGTGAACCACAGTGAGGGTTTATTCCCCCCTGAACAATGGCCATTGACTTGCTTTAAAAAAAAAAACTTGTGACTCGGTGGCAGCTGACTCGGAGAATGCCGGGCATCACACCAGCTTTGGCACCGCAGGCAACACTTAATGTTCATGGCAGCAGCAGCAGCAGCAGTCGCAGCTGAAAGGTGTAATTAGTCACATAAAAGCACCGTATTCATATTTTAGACATAGTCTGCACTCTGCAGCAGCTCTCCCTCCATCACTTTTCCTTGAATATTACATGACAGCGCTGACATTATGCAGCTGCCAGGTGTGTTGGCTGCAGGTAGATGTGAAAATAGGCCAGTTACTGCACATGTAAGATAAGAAGAAACATTCCCTCTCTCAAGACTGGAATATATTTGCTTTATTTTTATCTTTTTGTCTGAGTTCTCAACCTTTAAATGTGTTTTTATAGTGAATTCCCCCATTTGTCTATGGCCAAAGTGCCTGGAAATGAACTACAGACGCATGTGCTTCCATGAAGTATGTTTGCAATATAATCTGATAATCAGTGTGCGTGTAGTTTGGAAAAAGAAAAAGGTCAATGCAGCTGAGTAAAGAGCAGCTAAATCCTGAAGTGTTGCAGAATTAGACGAAGGCCTGGAGGGCCAGCCAGATCAATGAGCTGTAACCTCACTACAGTTACTTATTAGCAGAGAAATCGATACCCGCCCCACTTTTTTCTCCCTCCACCACAACTTCTTTCTGTTCCTCAGCATGCAAAAGTGTCGTTTTGAAAAAAAAAAAGCGTGCATCTGGTAATACGCCGCGTTATTTATGTGCAGTGGAGCGTTAAGAGCCCTTCAGCTGTAATCACAGTGGCGCTGAGCCAAGTCACAGCCGGGCTGCACCGTGCATCCCTCTGCTGATCTCTGGTAGGAATGCTCTTCCTCAGAGCTATTTTAGGGAGTTTCCTTCCATTGGCTTGACATTATTCCTGCACGCACATAATCCAGATAATGGCTGGATGTCTAGTGGAACTCATTACTGCAACGTTGACACTTTTAAATCTGTGAAATTTTTTACCGTTTTTGCAAAGAGCGAACGCGTTTATCTGAAAAGTAAAGTGAAAGTTTGAGAAAAAGTGCAAGAAAATTGAACAATTGCACTAAATAAACAGGAATTTCAGCTCCATCCGTCCAGAGTGGAGTGAAGTGCACAGATGTGGGAAGCCTCCGTCCTGTTTTCACATGCCCAGTCACATTCTCTGACCTTGTGAGATGGTGAGATAGAGGAACAGTGGGCGTCTGTTCGCCCTGAGCCCGGTGGGGAGGAGTGAAGTGTTGTGGATGATGATGCGTGATGGTCGCGTGCGTCCTCCGTGCTCGCCCGCCTCAGCCCTGCAGCCCTGCACGCAGAGAAACTGTGTTAGACGTTAATGTTTTGCAGCATGAACACAAATCTGATTTAAACATTATTGATGAATTAATTATTCTTCTGTTTTCTCTACAGTGAAGAGGTTCCGTGAACCCGTTGGGATCAGACGACCGTGGAGGATCTGGTCAGAAATAGTTCTTATCTTCTTTTTTTTGTCGTGTCCTACAACCTAGAAGGGTCAGTGAACTGGCTTACCTGGCACAGTCCCAGGGCCTCAAGGTGTCATAGGGCCTGGGGGGCCAGAGCCCGTATGTGACTGTTGACCTTTCTGGTTGGAAAGTCAAGCAAACAACCACATGAAACAACCACGAAGAGACATAAACGGACAGTAAAGAGACACAAACTGATTAGAAAAGGACATAAAGTGACCCTAAATGACACAACATGACAGCAAAGAGACACTGTTACACTATAAAAAGACAGAAAGGACAATTACAAGACATAAATGGACAATAATGAGACATAAAGTGACCCCAAATGACACAAACAGAATGATACTCAAAATAACCATGGAGTGTAATTTCTTAAATTTAACAGATAAATAAAGTTTAATCAAACAACGAAAATGTCAGTGAAACCCTATTTTCTGCCATGAAACAAATTCAAATGGATGTAAATGTACCACAGAACAGAAAATGAAAGTTAAACTCGTTCCCTCCGTCTCCTCCAGGTTTTTCGACACGTCCAAACAGGCCATCGGCGCTCTGTTCATCCACTTCGCCAACGTCTTCCTGTCCACGCTGACCAAAGAAGACCCGTGCTCCCTGTGCGTCAACCATTCACCTCACACACATAGAGCACAATAACATGATCACATCCTCACATCCTGACCTGTGACCCGGGTTCGTTGCAGGTATCTGATGAACTTCCTGCTGGACGCCACGCTGGGGATGCTGGTCATCTGGCTGGCCGTCAAACTGGTGGCCAAGCTGGTGGAGTACAAACAGTGGACGCTGCTCATGTTTGGAGAATATGGTGAGTGGGGACGTCACTAATCATTAATCCTGCAGGGGAAGTGTTTTAAATATTCAAGTCATTAATTGTCATCTATAACAAATGTTTAAGTTTATCAATGTTTGTTTTTTAGCACAAATGACTCACTAACATTTAAATTCCTACCACATTACATTAGGTAACTGGACAGAAGTCCATTTGAAATGACGGTATATGGAAATCTTTACGATTAATTAATTGTGGCCTTTAATACTGCAATTAATTGTGAAAACAAGTAATCATGACATCCCTAATGGTGAGTGCGTATATAAAAAAAAAGCTGCTGCAGCGCTCGGCTCCGGCCACCAGAGGGGGCTGTGGACCAGCCGGAGGCCGACAGGGAGCCGAGCCAGAGTCTCCAGCTGCAGCCGAGTGAGGAAAACATTCCCAGAGAGAGAGAAAGAGAGAGAGAGGAGCTCCGAGCCAATTATTACACTCACTCATCAGTCATGGAAATTTACACTAGAACCACTAGAAGCAGAGCTGTGGTCACTCAGGGTCCGGGTTTCTGGCGCCGTGGCCTCTAGGAACTGTATCACTCATTAAATTAGAGCAGATGAGCATCATTTAGATCATTCAGAGCAGGAGCTGTCAACATTAAACCACTGATCACTGTGATCTGTGTCTCTGCTTCACTCACTCTCTCTCTGTCTCTGTCTGCGTCTTTACTTCCTCCTCTTCCTGCTCTAATGACAGACCTGTCCTCTCTGTGTCTGCTGCGGTGAGACACCTGCACAACAGACCACAAATATGGCCTCATGTCTTACAAAGTGGCTCCGATGTGGTAGTTAACGCTGCAGAAATTACATCTTCACAAGCTGCCAATCAAATAGATTAAATAGAGTTTGATTCAAAGAGACATTTCATACAATTATATCAAACAGTTTACAATTAGAAACAAGCTGGATGTTAAGAATTTTAAGATAAAATGGGGGAAAAACAAAGGAAATTCATATTCTAGCACAAGAGAATAACATTTTCCATCCCTGCTTTTATAATAAACACTTAACGCCTCGTTCCTCTCTCCGTCAGGCGACCCCCCACAGGCGGCGGCCTGGCTGGGCCAGTGTGGCGTCTACCTGCTCATCATGGTGCTGGAGAAAGGCGTGATCAGCCTGGTGCTGCTCGTCCCCGGATGGTCCAAAGTAAGGACACAATACAGCTGTCTGTGCTGCTTTCAGGGCCTGTGGGAAAGATGGGCCTCCTGTGGCATCAGCAGACCACTGGCATGGGGAGAAATCTCAGGAAAAAACAAACAGATGTTGCGTTATTTTTAAACTTCCAGATCTAATTTAAATCTGTCCATATTTCCATTGTTGGCTTCCTTTGGTTTGTCGTTTTTATTTAGATTTCTGGCATCCAGAGATGAAAGTCACAGAGAGTAAATAAGCTAAAGATAAAAAAAACACTTTTTTGATATTAATGGAAACACTGAGGCAGCACTGATGTACTTAAAGGAGGGTTTGTTTACATGACAGCGGGGATCATATTTGTTTATTTAAATTAGCGACTGATCCCAGCGCGAGGAATAAAGACGATGTTTTACTGTCTTGTTTACTTCCAGTTTTGTTGTTAGTGAAATGTCTCCACAGGACGGTTCAGTCAACTCTGAACTCGATTTTAAATGGATTGAAATGTTGTTACAGTGCAGAAGTTAGACTTTTATACATGTTTTTGTATGATGAAAAAGCTGTTTTCTACACAGTTCATCTGAAATATCCTGAAAAAGTGGAATTTTCTGAGGTAAATGTTGTGAAAATAAGTCACAGACAAATTTTCACAACATTTTAAAGTTCATACATTAACATTAACTATGGATTTGATTGACACTCAGTTATTTCCTTCACTTTCATCCTTTAATTGAAAACATGTGTACAGATACTTTAAAGTTAAAATAGAAATTCCAAATCTCTACAGATCATCGCTGATTTTCTACCTCTTCTTCTTCTTCTGTCTCCAGTTGCAGGAAGTGTTGCTAAGCTACATCGCTAACCCTCAGCTGGAGCTGGTGCTGGTCATGCTCATCGTTCCCTTCATTGTCAACGTGAGTGTCGCTCTTTGCATCTCATTTAAAAACACAGTGTGAAGAGTTTATTAGTTACCAGCCCTCACCATCCCTCTCTGGCTCCCCCTGCAGTCCATCATGTTCTGGGTGGTCGACAGCCTGATGATGAGGAAGTACAAGACGATGAAGAGCCTGGACGACTCGTGCGACAGCTCGGTGAAGAAGGCCGACTCGCTGCTCTGGGGGAACAACGAGGAGTCGAGGGTGAGAACAGAACAAAACAAAAGAAAAAAAAAGAGAACAAAGTTCAACAGCTTCAAACAGCTGCTGGTTGTTTTCAATCAGTGGTGTATTTAAAGCAGCTGCTTCGTTCCACTGATGATTCCTGATCGTTAAAGCTGGAACTGGAGATGAAAACAGACGAATCAGGACGCGACAAACTGTGAAAGTCTCACAGAGAAATAAGAAAGTCAAAATAAATGGATCGTACGTTGCATCATTGATTGTAATGGAATCAAAATGTGCAATATCCAAAATCACAGGAGCTGCATGTTTTGTTTTTTTGATAAAACTTTGTAGTTCCTTGTCAACATCATAGTTTTCCTTTTGTTACTCATGAGAAAAAAAAAGAATCAGTTTCAAGTGAAAGAGTCTCGTTCTGGTCTGTGAGTCTTGACCTTGTGACACAAACACGAACGTGACAGTTTGACGACTGTGTGAGAGAGGAAACACTGATGTGTGTGTGGCGGCGGCGGCTGACGCTGGGTGTCGACCACACCTGTTGTTTTGGGGGATGAACACAGTGTAGACGCACACACACACACACACACACTGTGCAGCTTCTCTCTCGGTTCTAATGAGGGGCAAACCCAGATGAGTTCAGTCCAAGAAACACTGAGTCAGACCGCTCTTCCTCTTCCTCCTCCTCCTCCGTTACCATGGCGCCGGGAGGATCACGTTTTCCTTAGAGGTTTAATTTCCTCTTATTAAAGTGATATTTTGTTATTCTTCTTGTTCACAGTTCATCTGAGTTCAGCGTTGTTGTTGTTATTTATATCTCAGCTTTTCTTACAGTGTTTTTACCAAAAGCGCTTTCTCACGATTTTCCTCGTCAGATTCCGGTTCTGTTGATGTTTTAACGTTGAAAACCTTTTAGCACGTCATATATCATCAGGATCACAAAGTTGGGGGGGGCAGTAGTGGGAAATATTTTCCTCATTAGTCTGTGAGTGAACCGACCCTTTTAAATGCGTTTGATTTATAATCGTAGTGACATTTAAAGGGCTTTAACACAGATTAAAACTTCTTAAATATCAAACAAAAACAGGAATTTAAGAGTGAATAAGACTGGGCTTAGTTTGTGTAATAAAAATACTAATGATAATTTGCTTACAATTGTCTCTGATCCCATGTAAATCACCTTTTAATCCCTTCAAATTATGGATAATCCATGTCTTTTAAACTTCTCAAAATAAAAAATAAAATAATAATAAGATTCTTATTATGTGTTTATGAACAATTTAAAGGCTCAATTCAGCCACTTTACAAACAAGAATATTCATATTTCAGATCTAAGGCTCCACATTGTTTTTTACCGGAACTACTTTCCTCTGAAAAACTAGTCCCTGTTTATATATTCCTTAATAACAGAGTCCTAATTGAAGAGTGAAGTCAGACTTTAGATTCCCAAAACATGGGCAGAGAAACTCATAACTATCTGCCCTCGGCGATGTGGGTGCTTGACCTCCCGTGCCCAGTGGGATGAGAGTGTTTATCCCTCCCCCTCCCCCCCTGGTCGTCTGCCAGGCGGCCATAAATCAGTCCTTCATCCTGGGAATAAAAGTGACATTTAGGAGTTTGTTTCCACGCGCTGATGATGTTATGGAAAAGCAGAGTGGAGTGGAGGAGGAGGACGGACAGAGGAGGGCATTGACTCGGACCAAACCGCGGGCCACAATGACGCCGTTGTTACGTGGAGATAATGGAGGAGATGATCTGATTCTTTCCTCCGGAGCTGCAGAGGTCTGATATTGAAGTTCCCAAAACACTGTGATGGAGATTGATGGATGATGTCTGAATCTGTGCCGCTCGTTAAATCGGCTTTTCCCCCACATGTCGTACGCGTATCATGAAGCTGTAAATTTCTGATAACGGCGGATTAGTGCTCCTGAAGTATTTGGATCCCTGCTGCTGTGAATGTACACAAGGATATTTTCCACTTTTAGGCCGGGAATGCAGAACCACGGCTCGAAATCCAAACACAAAACAGCTGAGAGCGACTCGCCTCATGGTTTGTTCTTCTCTCTCGTTCTCTCATTTAGGTTCTTCTGACGGTGGAGTCCGACACCGAAGAGGCGTCCGAGGGCGAAGAGGATCCGGTCCCCAATGTGCACTACTCCGGTGGTCCACTGAGACCCAGCTGGGTGGCGGTGTGAAACCCAGGTGATGTGACCTCCTGTGACGACACTAAAGCACACACACATACATACACACAGAAAAGAAAAAAAAAACTACACAAGCCTGAATATGGTCAAAAATAAACACAAACACTATCTCCTCAGATTTTTAAAGGTCTAACTATCAGCTTCTGTGCAAGCACAAGTTCAAGGTCATAAAACCTGTGAATGTGAACACTACAGCCTGAGCTGCCTTCCTCTGCACTGAAGGTGTGAGTATGCATGTAAAAAAAAAACATCAAATCAAATAGCTTTTTTTTTTTTTTAGAAGCTCTTTATCCTCGCACCTTGTTGCCTCTGACATCACAGTAACCACAGGTGGAGGTGAGATTACAGATTACAGAGGAGCAGGAGCCGCAGGGACCGAAAGTGTAAAATAAATCAGTTGTCTTTGACATCTGGGAACGATGTAGCTCTATAGAGACTCATTTATCATGTATCATATTCCAAAGATATTCTATATATATAGAAAATGCTCTGAAATGTAACTCTGCCACATGTAATCACCTCAAATCCACCTTTTTTTTAAAATTAAGGTGTAATTATAGTCATTCCTGTGTGTTAGATGGACCATCAGTGGTGTTGTTTTGTTGTTGTTGTGTTTTTTTTTAACCACTCGCATGTTGATTCTGTGGACGAACCAAACATGTTGATGATGTGGTTGATGAATGGAAAAAGTTTTATTCCTTTGCTGCAGGCTGCTTTGAAAAAGGTCCAAGTTACACAGTGAGTTTTATATCTGGATATCAAGGCTGCTGTGAAATGACAATAAAGTTGTAATTTTATGAGGATGTTATTATAATATTCCAAAAATTATGGCAATTATTTATAGGAAAAGCCAAGTATATTATACGATTTTAAACATTTAGTCAAACTTTTTATCAGCTTATTTTTTGCTTCTTTACTGAGAGATGAAAAAAAAAAAAGACGTGTAGCTGAAACCAGGCGGCTATCTTAGCTTAGCATCAAGGCTTTAAAGCTGAGGCTCACTAATTAATACATTTTCATCATGTTTCTTTGATTAAAAAAAGCCACATTGTTAAGGGGAGGTTGGTATATTTGGGGCCAGGCTAGCTGTTCCCATCTGTTTTCAGTCTTTATGCTAAGCTATGCTAAGCTAAACTAACCGTCACCTGCCTGTAGCTACATAGGCCCTATATAAATATAAATCTCTTCATTTAACTCTCAGCAAAAGAGGACTGAACAAATTTTCCAAAATTTGAAACTGTCCCTTTAAAATTATTTTAATTTAATCAATTAATATTAGAAATCGACATTAATTCTCATAACATTATGACGTTTTTGTCAACATATTACAATTCAACTTTTTAAATTTACGGTCCTGATGATACTGACTACGTGTAATTCTCTCTGTGGGATGATGCAGCAGCTGTTTGCAAGTTATGGCACATTTCTTTATTTATTCTGTTTATATATTTTATATGTATATGACTTGATATATTGTGGTCTGATCTGTGGTAACAACAGTGGAAAATTTGTTTTTTTTTAAAAGTGTCAAATGTAAACGGGAGAATTTTCCAGAGCCGTCGCCAAAACTATACTTTTGAACTGAGAACGAATTAAAGTAGGTGACTGATGTATGTTTCCTTTTTTTTATATATATATATTCAGCAATTTATCATGGAAACATTTGCATTTATTTGTTTACATTCATGATTTGGGAGATTCCCGTCTGTAAATGTTTTTATTTTGTACTCCAGTGTAGCTAGCTCGTGTATTTTTCTTTTTACGATATAAAATCGAATGACAGACGTCCATCGTGTCATCTGTGTCTTCGACAGGCTGTAAACTGCCACGGTGCTTCTTTAACCGAATGTATCTCTCTTCAATCTGTGCTATACGAATAAAGATGATTGACACATGAACCCGTTTGTTTGGCGTTTGAATTCCTGCAGCGAGGCAGCGCGATGACAGACGACCCTGAGCGGGACCTGGACGGAGCACACCTGTGTGGGCGGGGCCAGCAGCCCTGTGACCTCCAGCTGATGACAGGGAGGGGTGGGGGTGGGGGTGGAGGGGGGTAAGGACTGTGGAGCTGTGTGTTATGCGTGTGAGGTGCACATGTTACAAGGGGTTAGTTGCTGGGGCTGGTGTCTGCGGCAACCAGGTGTGATGTTCACGTTTTAGGACACGTTGACACTTATATTAGACGTGTGACAGAAAACACACACATGCTCCTGAATGGACGCAAAATGCAAATATAATGTGACTTTTCTTTTTTTTTCTTCCATTTCTTAAAATGCAGTGAGGAGGAATGGAGCGTTACACTGATGCTACATTCAGGTGCAGTCGGACAGACGGCTGTCGGTAACAAACCAGACGTCATTTTAGTCACAGAGGTCCAGAGAAAGCCGGTAAAACGTGGGTCAGGTAAACAATACGACATTGCCATTATAACATATCGTCACGTGTATTGTTTTGCCTCGTGCTGACGGACCGCTTGTTTACATAGAGGCTTGTTTATGCCGTTATGTGCAGCGACTGTTGTCTGTCTGCCCAATTTCACGTGAATGCAGCATGGAAAATACGATTGAGTTGCTTGCGATATACAACCGCAACGGTGGATGGGAGTAATTCCTACACAATGTACCTTTAAAAATATGGGTTTAAGTATTTTATTTATTTATTTACAATTAAAAAATTATTTAAAAAAATAATACATATGCAATAAAAAACATTACATTTCTATTAGAAATAGTAAAAAAATATATTCAGGCTGTCAAGAGCTGAAATGTGATGTTTGAACCCGTTTGGATCTGTTGTGATGTGATAATGGTGGATACAGGATAAAAAGGGAGTTTAGTCAAATAATTAAATGCAGCGCGACAGTTCGTGGCGTCACCTCACGCCTTGTTAGTGCCGTGCGGCCACGCCCCCGTGTCGAACATGTGCGACATCAGATAGTCCTCGTACTGTCCGTCGATCAGCTTGGCGGCGTTGTTCCTGGCGAACCAACAGTCCACGCTCTGCGTCCCGCTGTAGATCCGCCGGGTCTTCTGGACCACCGGCACCGAGCGGTCCTTCACCTTCAGGACCGGAGAGGGCTTCACGCCGCCGTCTGCAGGAAGCTTTGCCAGTCCCACCTCCTCGTACAGGAACTGACCTGGAAGCAGATCGGATCAAAGGGGGTTGAGTTTCCACAGATGTTTATTCAACCGTTGTGATCGCTTCTGCTCAGAAAGATGGATTCAGTTTCCACTCAGGGAATCAAAGCAAATTCACCTTCCTGATGGTCTACTGGCTAAAATCTTGGCTTTACTGGGCTGAAGACCTTCTTTTCCCCTGATTTAATTTTCTATCCATCTTGAAAATTAAGCAACAGGTGCAGGAGTTTCCTCAGAACTGATCTCTGACCTGTAGGAGATGCATCTGAAATCCTAAAACGGACTCTTATAAACTGTTGAGAAGAATCTTTCCAGTCAAAATGAAATGTTTTCTTGGCTTTTTACTCAACCGTGTGAGATCAACGCCAATGAAAACAGCTTCACGGCCGCCCTGGACCCGGAGAGGAGAGGAGAGGACATCACTACTGACCCCGCTGGTTACAGGCCTCGGGATGGTGCTTATCTGTCAGTCAGGACTAACAACCTTTACGTCTGGATTTCTATGAAATTCCAGTGTATTTTGATGTCCTGCTGAATATTATCATGTTAAATCCTCAGCTGATAAAGTGTCTTGAAAACAAACAGCTGGATTCCCATTCACTCTGCTGTAAATATTGATCTCCACCCTTTCTCAAGAAGTTTCAAAACTGCCCTTGGAGCTCTAGTTTGGCATTATATCTCATTACTTCTTTTCTGGATCTAGATATGGTGTCACTCTTTGGTTAAAGGGATAGTTCAACATTTTGGCAAATTGGCCCATTGCCATAATCCCTATAGTCATAGCAGTAGGTTCATTACCATTAATTGTCGGTGCAAGCATTTTGGAGTTGTTGGATTGTGTATTTGGCTTGTGTAGTTTTTACCGACAATTAAAGGTAATGAACCTACTGCTTTGACTATAGCAGGGTTCCCCAATTCCGGTCCTCAAGGGCCACACTGCCTTACATATTTTAGAAGTTTCCTGCTACAACACACCTGATTCAAATGAGTGGCTCGTTATCAGGCCACTGCAGAGCTTGATGACGAGCTGATCATTTGAATCAGGTGTGTTGTAGCAGGAAACGTCTAAAACATGCAAGGCAGTGACCCTCGAGGACCGGGGTTGGGGAACCCTGGACTATAGGGATTATGGCAATGGGCCAATTTGCCAAAATGTTGAACTATCCCTTTAAACTCCTCTTTTTTACACTTGCACCATGATTTTTAATATCAGCTTCTTGCTAAATGACAGATAATGAGGGAATTAATCTCACCCAGCAGACCGTGACAGCTGTGCGACAGCCCCTTGCTGTTGCCGATGTAGAAGCCCAGGTGGTCTCTCTGGTACGGAGCCGGGTTCTTGTACTGATGCAGCAGGATCACGAAGCTGATGTTCCCTCCGACCGTCACCGTCACATTTAACTTCCCCACGATCGACACAGACAACGCGCCGCTTTCCACGGCGGCGGTGGAGTGGCAGGGCAGCACGATGCGGTCCCGTCCGTCCAGGATGACCTTCTTCGGTGTCACCTCGATGTAGGCGCGCCTGGGGTGGTCCACCACGATGGTGATGGTGCTGAAGTAGGTGCGCTGCTGCTTGTGGCTGCCCGGTGGAGGCGGGGCGCCGATCAGCTTACCGTTCACAGTCACACCTGGAAAACGGAGGTGGAGCAAGAATTATTTAATAAAACAAGACTTTTTTTTTTTTTTATCATTTATGGTTGTTGATGATCTGCAGTGAGACTCTCACCTGAGTGCTTGTGGTCAGATACGAGGCGCAGGATGTGTCCGGGCTCACCGTTGATGTTAAAACACACGGTCAGTTTACTGAGGGGGAACTCCACCACAAAGTGAGGGTCGCCATCAGCTGGAGAAGAGACGGTGTATTTTGAAAGCAAGCATTGCATTTACTGAATTTGACTTATTTCTGATTGAAAAAGGCCTAAAACTGTTTTTTACTAATTTTATAAGGACTCGTACTGTTGTGTATGGGTGAGCTCAGTTCATAATATGTGCAGTGGTTTAGTTAACGTCTCCTCAGGCCTGTGAGAACCAGCTCAGATGAACAGAGGAGAGATGAGATGAGAGGAGATGATAGAGCCACAGTAATGACAGGGTCATTAGCCCTCGCTAACTGCCTCTGATGGGATCCCTCTCTTAACTGTAACACATGCACAAACATCCACTTTTGAACTCTTTCCTCTGTCCTCTTCGCCCACAGTGCATGTCTGTGTGTGTGCGTGCTTTGTGAACACGCACTTGCATGTTGAAACTGCCACGTAGGGCCTGTGTTGGTATTTCAATTAGACCCCTGTGTGTTTTTTCCCTCGTTTTCCAGGTCATGTTCAGAGGCGTCCCTGAACCCCTCGCTGTCTGTGTGATCGCTGCCGACCGCCTCAACAACATCTAAATTACAGGTCGCCCACACAGAGGGTGTAGAGAGAGAGTCTACTGTACATTCCCCTCTTCGCTTTTAAAGTCTTACTGAGTGTAACCAACACTATATAAATATATATGTTTATAGTATATAGGGTTAAGAAGCATGCAGAGAGAGAACATGGAGTTACCTGATGTTTTGGAGACGGTGATGGATTTCTTGGCTGGTCTTCTTTCAACTTTACCTAAAAGGAAGACAATATTTATCTTCTGCAAGGAGTCAAAGGGCTGCCATTGTTTAGGGCTTCCTCTTTTAAATTCCCATATGGGTAACCCAAACCCCAACCAAGTTTACAAAAGGCTCTTAAGAGTTTGTAGTTTAACAACAGCTGCAATTAGCTTGGAGTCATGACTTTTACTATGACTTCCAAAGGTGAACCAGTCACATGATGATTGACTGGATAGATGCTAACTTGTTTGCATAAAGAAACAAACAAGTTGTAAACAGTTAGGGTATGGCTGTGCCAAGGTGTTGCCTATACTTTCACTCAAATGAAGACAAATATAATTCTGCAAGCAAAAAAAAAGCGGAAGCTGTTTATAGCCATACATTGGCATTCAAACTAGCTTAATCAGCAGCTGTTTCTTGCTGTTTGAAATTAGCGTCCCCAATGTTAGCAAGCTCAGTCATTAGCGACAGAGGTGACCATGTTAGCAACAAACAGACGCCGTTTGTAAACAGCTGTGTTATTTAGGCAAATGAGCATATTCTTCAAACTATTCTAATGACAGTCTGGCTCTTGCTAGTGAAATTAGGTGTTTGAAATAAGATGACTCAATGTTTGCAGGCTTTGTCATTAGCGTCAACTTCCGGCCAGTAACAGAAAAGGACCAACGTTGAAGAACCGGATTTATCTTTGGTTTTCCATTGGGACTTTTTCAGACACAACCTCACCTAATGTGTTGCTTGGAGGTGAAGTTTGTCTTCCTGGCTGTCTGTTGGATTTCTCTGGTTTTCCGTCCTCCATGTCATCCGGCAGCTCATTGGCTGCAGAGACACCCTCACCAGCTGCCGGGGCAATGGTGGGCGTTGGCGCCATGGTGCCGTCGGCCAGGACCTCGGGCCTCTCCACCACCATGTTGGTGAGTGGGGTGAGAAAATGGTATGTCAGTGAGAGGTTAGTGGCCTTATCGATGTGGCCTTCCCTCTCCTTGCTGGTTTGGCTGCGTAGCCTGGACCGTAGCCCTTCCTTGACACTCAGGAAACCCCACACTCGTTCCACGAAGTCTTCCGCGACTGCTCCCAGAGCGACCCCTAGTCCATGAGCACCCATTGACCCTGGAGGCCTCGGACCGGACGCCATCGCGGTCGTAGCTGCCTTGACATGCTTCTCGGTCTCGATCTGCCGGTGCCTTAGGGGGACGTCCGTCTCCAGGATGATGCTCTTGTCGTTGTTGCTGGCCGTCACCTGGACGTGGAGAGACTCTGCACTTTGGTTGGTGAGCTTTCCGGCGATGACAATCTCAGAACCGTTGAAGTAGTTGGTGAACATGTGCTGCGTGACGTACTGGACGGAGTCCTCGGTGTAGTTGATCCTTATGTCGGAGAGCAGAGGAGTTCCTATCTCGTCATAGAACCTGAAAAGAGACGAGAAGAAATCAAGGATTGCAGTAGACGACTACAGAAAGGCGACAATCGCATAACGTATCACATGAAGTATCCAAGGGTGTGTAGGAGTCTCCAAGTCATCAGACAAATATTTGATCCTGGTGGGACCTTCAGCTGCTTAACAAAAAAAAACACATAATTTGGAGGCTCAAAGTCTGGCAGACTTTGTGTTTAGCACCAATAATATCTGCATTTTCCTCCTGAGATCTTCAAGCCATCCTGCAGAGAACCTCTTGGCTACGTTCCTTTGCTCAAGGGCATACAGAGCAAGGAAGGTTGTTATTCTAGATTTCATCAGATGTTGTGTTTATCCAAACATGGCACCTTCCGGGACATTAAACCTGCTTGTCTAACCCCCTTTCAGCCACTGCAACCCCACTTCAGGGTGTGTGCACACATTCATAAAGCAGAAACCGTGCATGTGTGTGTGTGTGCGGCCCATCCTTGTTGTCACGCTGCAGTAAACTTCCTCACCTCTTAACCAGCGTGTTTGTTCAAGCAGGACCAGGGCTATTATCTGTGGAGTCTATCTGTTAACCCCACGTACATACTCAGACGCAGGTTTCACAACACACACGCATTCCTGCTCCACTGAACAAACACGGAGTGTGTCCGAGTGCGGAAGAGAGGGAAGAGGGTGGCGTGTTAAAGACAGGGAGAGAAGAAGAGGGGGAAAAAAAGGTCCAGGAGAGAAAGAGGGTGGCTGTTGTGGTCTGTGTCAGTCACATGGTGAAGTTGATTAAAGAGGTCTGTTGTCAGCACCGTCACATTTGCCGTCTTCGTTCCTTCGTAGCTCGATGAGAGATGGAGGTGCGTGTCGGACGTGGGAGAGGGGAGGGATTAGGAGAGCTAATTGCTTAATAAGAGTTGGATTAAACCTTTATGAGAGGGAATTAATTGTTTCTTTTAAGTAATATTCACTTACATTATTGTAAAAAAAAAAGAAGAAGCCGTATTGACATTTTCATTTTTAATTTCCATCTCTAAATGCCTTGTGGGTAATGCGTGTTTTGAGAGATAATCCTGTTTGATTAACGAGCGATTTCTGGGAAATGCAGCGCAGAGACAGAACAGAGTGAAGCAAAGATGGAGACAAACAAGAAAATGAGGACCATGCATGAAATTTTTGGAAAGTTCATAAAATCAAGGAGCAGATGCAACAATCTCTTATTACAGAACCGTGGGCAGGCCTTGTGTTTATAAAGAAATGTCTACTTCAAAATAAGGCTTTTGTAGATGGTTCACAGTCAGGTTAGGGGTTATTTCTTCATGACGACAAATCCAGACCATGCAAACTGAACTGAACTGAACTGAACTAGTTTTAAACCAGTTAGATGTTTGTTTCTCATTATCCCTCCTGACCCTATTGTAGCGTCAAACTTGGACCAGCCTCAGGCCAAAGAAATGAACTCATGTTAATTTTTCATGACTTCATTAGCTCTGTGGGATCAATTGGACCTTTAATGGCAGGAGTCGCCAGAGGAATTTCGAGTTTAGGTCATTTAGAAGCTGAGATAATCAACAAATTCCAAAATGGCCATTTTGACATCTGGGAAAATTAGATTTGGACACTAGTGAGTCTTTGCAGGGCTGAGTCAGACCACCAGGTAAAGTCTGGGTTCACGGAGACTGAAGGAAACACTCTCTCACCCTTTGAGCATGGCGCTGGCGTCGGCCTCCTCGTGGATCCGTCTCATCATCCCACAGTTCTCCAGGGCCATGCGCTCCAGCAGCCGATAATCCACATCGTTTCCAATGCCGATGGTGAAGATGCAGAACTTCTCCTCCACGGCCCCGCGAGTGTTCCCCAGGATCGCCGTGGACTGGATCTCCCCAACGGTCGGCCGCCCGTCGGTCAGGAAAATAATGAGGGACACGCTGTTTGGGCTGGCGTCACGGCCCGAGAGGTAACGACGGAGCAGAGAGGAGCCGGTCTGGATGGCGTCGTCGATGTTCGTGCCTGGAGTGGAGGGACGCCATTGGAGATTAGTACTCGTGAAAATGTCAAGGAGATGGAAATACATTTTATTGCCCTGGGGCTAAATGAAAAACCAAAGCTCATTAAACAAGATTTTTTCCACTTTCAGCGAACAGAGTGAGTGTTAAGGGTTATACAGAGTAGATCTTCACACTCAAGTAACACATTCAAGCATCTATCAAAAGGCATATTGACCGATGAAGACTCACCTCCTGTGGGCATCAGGGTGAAGATGAACTTCTTGGCGTCTCTGATGGTGAGAGGCGTGACGGGAACGAGGCGGTCGGGCTGCCACACCTTGATCTTGCTGGAGAAGCTGATGAAGTTGAAGTGATCGTCAGGACGGAGATCCCTCAGGATGGTGAACAGAGCGTCTTTAGTCTGAGGGAGGGCGACAAATTATCAGTCTCAACATCATGAAACCTGTATAAATATGAAAACGAGTGTCTGTTCTGCTGGGAAAAAAAAGTGCTCTTCAGATGATTTGCATATTTCTGCTGGAAGATAGGCTAACTGCATGCAACTTCAATAGAAAATATAGATAGAATCAAAGGGATAAGGTTGGCCTAAAACGTGACGTGAACAGATGCTAATGCCAACAATGGCTACACAAAACTTAGCAAAACTTAGATATAGGATACTGATGAAGAGGTTTGAATAAAATGAAAATATGAAAGAAAAGCATTGGGGATCGGCATCACACCCTAAATCCAGAACAACCCCCTTTTTTTTGCTTTTTTTCTTGTCTACTTGAACATTGATAACATTGAATTAAATTAAATTACATTGAATAAAGTCAAAAATCAAAGTCAAGGTGCTGTTTCTTTCATGAAATCCAATAGGCTCTTTCCTGGATAATTTTATGCATATTCCTCCATCTACATCATAAACTGGGATGCATTTAAGCTCCGTGGGTCCATGAGTATTGACAGAAATGTGTAACATATACAGTTTACATCTGTTTCATATCACGTATGTTGTATATATGTTCTGTTCTTGATGCACAGCCTGGTCATGGTCTCTGTAGCGTAGCCGTCCATTATTGTCAAAAAACTATTAAAAAAAAGCTGCAGTTGTTGGAAACAAACCATCAGTCAAACTCGCAAGCCTTTTGATGAGCTGTGGTGTTTTTCCTCACACGTGTTAACAATGTTGAAAAACCAGTGTCAAGAATAATTATAAAGAGAGTTTTGTGTATGTTTTACCTGTCATGCAAAAAAGATGAACCTCTGTTTTTGTGGGTTTTGAATGGCTTCCATATGTCACACAATGAGTGTTGCGACTGTGCATTGATGCTGACACTCGTATTCATCCACAAGTGAAACATTTTCTGGATGAAACTTGATGCCAGATCATTAAATTCAAGTTTCCAGGTTTTGAAAAATAAGCCACTTGTTCATAGACTCAGAGTTTTGAATTCCTTGGCGTCATGTCACTGGAGATCCACAGCCCTGCAGCTCTGCAGCCCTGCAGCCCAAAGCGTGGGTGTGATATATAATTTTGTGTATGGGCTGTATACAGCCAGGGTCAGAGCCTCAGACTGACCTACTCTGAAGCCCTCTATTGTGAAGCCACATCAAAACGCACTTGTTCTGGTCCTGGACTCCGTTGGGGGCTGACGATGGGCAGAGGGGGGGGACAAGGAGGTCGAGGGATCTGTTGTCTAGAAAGTTCCATTACCCCATAGGCACTGACCTTCCTCCCTCACAGCTCGGCCTTGTGCTGCCGCCTGTGTTTCCACTTTTCTTTCTCCACTGAAAATCTGTTTTTCACTTCTCCTACTCTCTACTCCTTCTCTGCGCTCACGGCAGCTGCAGGGATCAGCTCCGATCTGGCTAAAGAGGGGGTTGGAGGGATTACGGTGCATTTACAGATGGAGGAAAATAAAGGGGTCTGATATTGATATTCCAGTGTGGGAGTGAGTAAAGAGGAGGAGGAGGAGGAGGAGGAGGAGAAGAAGGAGGTCGGGTTTCCAATACACGCATTGAAATCGCTGTAAACGGTTTAGTATGGGAAGCGAGGGCTGCTGTCTGAAAACTCATCAGATTTCCAGCGACACACTCCAGGAAAATAAAAATGATTTCACATGCAGAGCTTCAGCTCCAAGGTGGAACTGTGACATCGTTGTATTAGACTTTAATTTAAAAAAAATACACCAGACTTATCAGTGTTAAACCCAAATCATCTCCAAACAGTCTCTCTCTGTGTGTGTATCCAATCTACGCTAATTAGGGGTCTCTCTCAGGTTTACCTCTGGAGTCAAAAAGTGGAAACAAATCCAAATTTCACGGTCCAAGACAATATTTTTCCACATCCAGAATCCAAACAGACCTTTGTTAGAGATACAACTCAAAGTCTAGATATTAATGTTTTCCAGAGCTTCATCAACAGGTGGAGACTTCTTCATAAGCCCATCTACTGCTGAAGTGATGAAGACCATGGTGTGACAGTGAAAAGCTAATGAACTTGGCTTTGAAGCACATGGCTTCACAATTATTAACACTCTGCATGTTAATGTGGTTAAAAAGCACATTTTATTTTGAAACTCAAGATGCCAAAATGAAAGAACTTTTGCGAATTCGTCTCCTGGGACTGCGTCTGTCTGAGCCCTTAAATCTCGGATGTCGGAGCTTCCCATAAACAAGCAAACGCACCATCGTGTTCAAATCAGGTTCAGCTGTAATTATGATGCAGTGGTGATAAATTCATCAGTGAAATAAAAGCCTGTAGGATCTTAAATACGTTTCAGATGTGGGTTAATTAAAGAGTTGGTGGTACGTTCGCTGCAGCAGTTAGTTAGCAGCGAGTGCGCTTCCTTTACCTGTTTGATCTTGGTGCCCAACATGGAGGCGCTGGTGTCGATCACAAACACCACGTTCTTGGGCACGACGGGCAGATCTTTGGGAGCAAAGTAGTGGACGAAATGTCCGTTTAAAACCTGGGAAGAGAGACGGAGAGAGAGAAAGAGAGGAGGCTGAGGTCAGGCAGCAGGAGGAGAGGTCGACTTCAGTAGTTCATGTGAAGACGAAGATCTGCTCTGAAGACAGACAGACAGAAGAGTTTGGCAGCCGACTGAGGCCGGTGGCAGGAAGCCAGAGAGATGAATGAGTAACAGGTGGGTGGATGAGTGTGTGTGTATGTGTGTGTAACTGGATGGGAAATCTGTGTGCACGCATGCAAAATATGGGAACTATTTTTTATGCTTTTTTTTTTCCAGAGTCTGGTTTTTCTTTATGAAAACTGTCTGTGTTTATTATTTTGTGTCGCAGTTTATAAAGAACGGTTGTTAACAACACGTGACGTCGGTTCACCTGAATGTCTCCAATCCCCATGTCTCTCTGGACGTCGTAGCGGATGACGAAATCTCCCAGAATGCCGTTGGTGGTGATCTTGGCCTGCTGGACGATGTTGGGGCTGAAGGTGATCTTGCAGACGTTCTTCTCGTTCTTGATCGTCGTGGTGATGGGAGGCTCGGGCTTTGCTGTTGAGCAACAAAGACAGGAAGTGTGTTTGTGTTTTAACTGGATCGAGAACAAAATGCTGAACCGTGAGGAAACTGGTCGTGACCTCGGGAGGGAACGGATATAAACTGGTGCCAGGCTGGAAAAAAAATATATTTAGTCTGTTTATTAAGGATATGTAGCATTATTGAGATCCTTTAATCTCATTTTTGAAAAAATTGATTGCATTTGGTCATTATTATCAGCGAAAGGATCATATATAGAGCAAAATGAGAGGCTAAAAGTGCATGAATATTACATTTATAACATAATTCATTCATATATATTAAAATTTAATCTGTAAACCTGGAGTCCTTGGTGCATTAGCGGCTCCCGTGCTCTTGCCGTTGCGGAGCGGCAGCACCTCGAGGTCCGTGATCAGCGAGTGGTCGACGATGGTGACGTCAAGACTGAGGCGGCTGACCAGCTGCAGCGGCCGGAGGCTGGTGACGTGTTCGTAGCGTCCCAGGCGGCGCTGCAGGAGCTCCTCGTAGGTCAACAGGAAGACCGCCCGGTTCCTACCCGGTATTTTCGCCGCCATCCTGAACACCTCCACCTCCGGCTCAGGGCTGGAGGACAAAGAGGGAAAACAGTGGCAGAAATGGTAACAGTAGTGATAAAAGTTTATTCCCTTCGTTTCTGAGCATTGGATGAGGAGACACCACTGGGAATTTAAAGGTATGAGCTGCAGTCTGGTTCTGTTAGGAGAACCCAGAGAGCTGTAGCTGCTGGATGAACCCAACCAGGATGAGCCAAGCTACGGAAAAGTGAAGAATGTCAAACTATTCCTTTAAACATGTAAATAAAATGCCTACAGTTTGATTTGGGAACTGTTTATTAGACAGAAAAGTGTGGGTTTGCTTCAGTTGAACCTAAATTCACCTTAAAGTTTCTGTTTTTAAGCTACAACAGCCTCAATGACTATTTAATCACCTGTCTGGACAGGAGTTTCGGTCGTTACTGTTTTTACTCGGTATCGGAAAAGTGATCAGATGCTCCGAGGCTAGCTGGTTAGCATGCATTCGTACTATGATGGGTGCTATATAAATAAAAATGTACTTATACTTACTTACTTACATGCTAACTTCAGGATTAAAGCATTCAAGTTTGATTCTGAACTCATAACATGAACAGCTGCTAATGCTAACGATGACTACGTAGCATTAGCCAAACGTACACAACGGTTATAGTTTGAAATGCTGTGTTAAATTAGGATAAGATAGCTCTTATTAAAGGTGATTACAATGTATTTATTCAGATTATCTGTTTTTATTTGTGGTAGGAGTTTTGATCTCAATAGGCCTACACAATACATTTAAAGTTGCACACACTTTGCTGCGTTGGTTTGAGATGTGAGCTGATTGGTTTCTTTCAGAGGATTTAATATTTTGCGTAAACTTCATCTTTTTGCAACAAGTTTGGCTGTAAAAAGTAAAAATATGGTGAATTAGACAGAAGAGACAGACTCAGAGAAGGTGTGGATCTGTAGAAGAGGTGGAGCAGTGAAATGACGAGTCCAAGCGATGATATCATGAAAACAGAAGACGTGTTTGTGTCTAATCTCACATCTTCCACTCCGTCCTCCTCCTCCTCCTCTGCTCGGCCCCTTCGCACAAAATCTCATTTAATGAAATGTCACTTCTCACATGACAGCTGGAAACGTGATGTCACTCCTTCCATAGATCGACTCTGACTGAGCTCACACATTTATATGGCTCTTTATACAGAGGACACGCACGCACGCTCTGTAGCCAGCTGGTAAAAGAGGTTTTTGTTGAGATATTATCAATGTGTGTTTACAAAATGGGAACATTAGAGGGAGTGAGTGCTGCTGTGTAATTAGGAGGAGACACCAGACCAGACCGTAGGTGTGTCCACACTCTCAGGTTACTCTTACCTTGCGTCACCTGACTCTTTGTTCCTGGCTTTGCCCTTCTCCTGTTTGACCCTCTTCTCCTTCGGCGCGACCTCGCTCTGGTAGACGCGCCCTCCGATGATCCTGGTTCACGGGGTCAAAGGTCGAGGATTAGCGCGGCGGCGTTCATATTCAGGACCACCTACTGTCACAGTTCAACATGGGCTCCCTCTTTACAAAAGACTGAATCTGTTGCTCCTTATTTTTTTTACAGGCACCGGTCCTGCCCCTGAATGTTTGTGTGTGTGCCTCAATGTCCGAATAAAAGTCGTCACCCTTTCTTGTCTCCTTGCTTTACGTCTCCATAGCAACGGACACCTCATAAATCCTCCCGGCCACTAAATCCTGTTGTAAGGTTGTTTCATAAAACACCTTCTAAATCAGCTTAGACTGACCAACGTGTCGACTGGCAGAGGAGAAGTTATTGTTCGTTTGGTGTTTTTTACTTCTTAAAAAGGTGCAAATTCCTTCTCCTACAAAAATGTCTGACATTCATCCCTTCATCTCCACTTTAATACTTAATGATAAGCTGCAAAATAAGTGGCAAACCTTACTGAGAACAGTACAACATCCACATGAATGGGACAAGGAGCTCATTTAATGGAACTTGTAGGTGTTTTCTGAGGAGTCACTTGATGATTAATAAAGTGATGAGAAATAAACACAAATATTTAGACTTTACACTATCCTCTGAAATAATCTTTGTTTTCACCTCCTCAGGATTCATGTGTGTGAACCTGCTCACAGTTGATGTCTATGCCAATGCCTTCATATGCAGTGATCCTGCTGTAAATCACATTTCCTTATTTCAAAGGGTAAAAACAAAACAAAAGAAAATGTGATAAATCTTTCAGATTTCACTGGATTGTGTTTTTTATGAGTTGTAAATCTTTTGGATATAGGTTTTCCAGGTCACACTGATAATAAAAACATAAATTATATCGTGATTTTAGCTGCAGGTCCTTTGCATATGACCCGTGCGGCTCTTACATGGTGAAGTTGGAGACGTAAGCGTTCGCCGGGATCTGGAACTGGAAGACGCCCTCGGTGGCGGCGGAGTGCCGGTTGAGCATGGCGCAGTACACGGCGGTGAAGGCATAGCGGGAGATGATGGTGGTCTTGATGGAGAGTTCCTGGATGTGCGGTTTAGTTTCCTGCAGAGGAGACGTGAATACTTGAACACTAAAAAAAAAATTAAACCCAGACCGTGCACTGGATCTGCGCCACCGCTGCAATCAATCAATCAATCAATCTGGCGCACGCACAGGAGACTTTAACGCATCACTGTTGTGCTGCACGTTATTTCGTATAGGCCTCAGATAGATAACTGATCCCATGCAGGGAAACTGGACTTCCTCGTTGCTGCAATTACCGATCAGGCCGAGGAGGAATTTGGTTCCCATGAGCCGTGACCCAGCGCATTACGCGGCTCCTCTGGCACATCTGCGCGCTTGGCTCATCTGTGCGCGTCACGCCCAAAGAGCGCACAAGTTTGGGATGACAAAACTCACTTCTAAATAATTCAAACTAGGTCATGCATTCTGGGCTTCTATTCACAATATAAATATCTGTTTAATAAAATATTTTCCTGCAGCAAGGAAGTTTTTCCACAATCTGTAAACTCACGATCTTAAAATTGACACAGTTTGTTGATTTGTTGAAATGAAATTCTAAAAGTAAGGGAAAAAAGGCTTTTATCTCTAAATCCAACCGATAAAAACAGAATTAAGTCACATCTGTGGAAAGAAACTGACTTTACCTTTGTCAGTATGGTTTTCACCTGTCTGGGGACTCTTCTTGGTGCCTGTGGGTACAAACGAAAAAACCGATCAGATGTAGAAATCCAAACACCAAAAGGAGCCGCACCTTCCACTTTTTAAACCTCTTACAATGTCTAAATCAAAGTCCGTCAGGTCCAGGTCGATATCATCCTCAAAGTGTGAGTCCTCCGGTTCTCCCAGTGCCCTCGGGCTGCCACACAACAGCAGAGTGAGCGACAGCAGCAGCAGCAACATCCCCTCCATCGGTCCTGCTCGGCGAGAAGACACAAACATCAGTGGGACATTTGTCTCCGGCGTCGGTCCGGAGTGACCGGACGGAGGAGTGTCACGGTGCGTGGAGGAGGAAAACACGCCCACCCACCGGAGGAGAGGGATGCAGTGTGTTTAAGCCTCCCACCACCCAGTTCTTGGATAAGTGGCAATTTGTGCTGACGCCTTTACGGAACGTCGGAATTTTGGGAATTAGGAGGGAAAAGACCTAGAAAAGGAGGAGGTTCAAACACTGCTGTGTGTCTAAGGAGCAGATAGAAGAAGATGATGTGACTGCACTTTGCATTCAAGTGCATCACGTTGAAGTGCAAAGTCAACATCTGTTTAAACTATTGTAACTTTATCTAAAAATAAATAAATAAAAACTAATCAAGGAGAGAAGGAAGCTGGGTAAGTTTTGTTTTTAGATCTTGCGTTGACACGTTATTTTTGACCCCCAGTGAGAAATAATGAAAGTGCTCTTCCTACATCATCAGTAGGGGGCAGAAAATGATAATGAATACATTTTGGATTGATTAAACTGAAGAACTGGAGTGTGATTGTTTTTACAGCACACAGTTATAATAGGCTAGTATACAACCATTAATTCTTTTTTAGGGGGAAACATCAGAGGTCATGTAGGGTAGAGAACAAAGTGAGCTGGGAATTATACGAAGCCCCTGAAAGCAGCATGACAATGAATTAAGCATTGAGCTTCCATGCTGAAGGAGGGGGGGGGGGCAGTCTGGGAAAAAGCCAAAGAGGAGTCTCGTGGACTGAAGAGGCTGCCGCCCCGGGAAAAGTGAAAGCAGATATCAGCGGAACGTTTTTGTTAAAAGTCCTAAATAGTCCTATTTTCCGTCAGCAATCACTTACATGGAGTGTTTCAGCCGAAACACGAGTCTCTCCGTCACTCTGCTCTGCTATAAACCTAGCAGAAAATTTTCCTTGTGGGATACAAGCGTTATCCAATGAGGAGAGAGAACGGCATGAAGGGCTGCGTGTGCAGCCAAGGGGTGCGCGTGAATGTGGTGACGTAGGGACGAGGACCAATAGATGCATGACGAGGGCGGGGGCTGCTAACTCATGGTGCGTTCAAGGAAACTCTTGTTGTTTTCCGACCTGTGAGTCATACCAGTTCGATCTGGTATGAGTTCGGTCGAAAGTTACGAGAGGCCGTTATAGTGAACTTTCACAGGCAACAGGACGGTAAAAACACGACGGGTTGCCTGGAACGCTACGCTAGTCGTAGTCGTGACTTGAAGCCGGAACTTACGGTTTAGCCAGCATTAGCCAAAACGACCGGATCGCTGATATCTGCTTGAAGTGAGTGACGATACGAAGGACCACTCCACCTAAAGAGTGATTTATCATTGTAGTTATGGACTGACAAAGCCGCAGGACGTCGGAGCAGGTGGCCGTTCCCGGCGCCACTGGGGCAGGACGCCGGCCTGCCAGGAAGAGCTCGCGGGCTCAGCTACAGGTGATGATCGGGAACAGCAACCGGTAAGTCGAACATTGGGAAATATGGCAGCGAATCCCACCAACCGCCAGGTGCAGCCGTAGAAACATGTGCATCTGTGTCATCCCTGAAGCATAGATTCGTTAGAGCCCTAAACGTGAAACTTAATCAGCCAGGGTGGCGTGCAGCTGCGACACAAGTGTGAAAATAGAATATTGTTTGCTTGCAAATTTAAAATTGGCACTTTCACACTTAAATATTCGGCTAGGCTACATATTTAGTCGGTGTGAGAGCATAGTTTTGCTTTTATTTACACTTTGTATTGATTTTCTATTACAATGAAAACATGCCTAGTAGTTTCAACCATATCAATGTGTGAAAATCTAACCTCTCACAAAAAAAGCAATCACAATCACATTTAACTTTGGCGGCATCTACTGGGCATAGTGCAGAATTACACGTTTCTTATCTGCATATGAAAAAGTTAATTTTGTATCTTTATATTCTACACAAACTAATAAAAAAGAACAATTTTGTATCAGAGAATCATCAGAGCGATGTCTGGCTGAGTTTGCACAGTATTGTGACAAAGCCTTTAGATATCAGGGCAGCAGATCTTCAATCAATCTGAGTGATGTGAAACCTCCTGTTTAATCTCTGAATGGGCCAAATGTGTCCTATTTACCCTGCCCACACTGCAGGTCAAGTTTCAAAGTTTCCTTCTCCTCTCTGGGTTCCATGAAACACAACAAATATTGACTGGGGCCTGGGGGAGTCGATCAGTTCAGTGGATTTTAACCTTCAGGTTCGAGCTGGGCTGTGTTTCCACAAGGCTCTCTGCAGAAGGAGCGACCGTCCCGTCTCCACGAGCTCGCCTTTTGTTTTCTATGTGTATGTGTGCGTGTGAGGATATGTGTGTTTGAGACCACAGGCCTGGAAAAATGAGGCGTCTGCTGCTGCCGCTGCTCGGGCTCCTGCTCCTCCACCAGGGCCGCTGCTTTGAGTTTGTGATAGATGGAGAATGGGAGGACGAGGTGGTGAGTTGGAGGGTGTTCATTGTCTGAAGTCTCTAAAAGACTCTGTTTGTGCCACTTTTTATTCACAGAATAGAGATTAAATTCAATCAAATTCTGGTGAAGATGGTTGGTTTGGCCTCCGTCAGTGGTGGTTACTGTTTTTTCAATCATTGACTCAAGAAGTTTCCACTTTATTTGTTTGTTTTTGGTGTTAATAATTTCCACATTAATAAGTATGGAAGTTACATTCAGACCAAAGTAAACTGAAAGATTTTAATCACAATTGCAAAAACATTTCATTTTAAATCATTTAAAGGTTTGTTTCTATATATAGATTGTTCTTTTACCTGAATGCTTTCTAATTCAAATGTGTTTGGTGGTTAAATTATGATATTCATCATTAGCATACCAATCTGTTTTTCTCATCTCGGCTCTATACTGGTTCCTGAATTTAAATCTAATAATATTTTTTCACATTTGACCCTCGACACTCACTTGAAAATTCTTCTTCAGTTGTCTAAAGCCTCATGTTTCACCATTTGGTCAATATTTTCTAGATCTATAAAGTTTGTGCAATGTTTTCACACAAGATTCTCATGCAATGAGTCTATAAAGTCTTATTTACTTCACTATTTCAGAGAAGTGTTGAATATGTTTGAAATTGGACTTGTTTATAAATGATATTTTAGTGAAATCATCCTTTAAAATGAACCCAATCATTTGATTTTGTAAGCCGAAGACATGTTAACTCCCTAAAGCCTGTGATGTTCAAGAGCCATAACAGCAACTTACATAAAACTACAGAAGTCTTATTTGTCTAACGAGGTTAAATCAGTTCAGTAGATCAATCTCCTCTTTCTTTTTTTTCCTCCAGTCACATCTACGGGATCATCGAGAGAGACACAAGGTGAGATCTTGGTCCAAACAACCTCACTTCACTTTGCCTTTACACTTTTATACATGAACACAGAGCACAAACCGTCTGTTTGCTTTTCTCACTCATGTTGCAATAGCTGCAGCACACATCCATCCAGGGAATGCATCATACCAATTGCACAAAAATAAACAAGACACCCCCACACAAGCTGCCTCTGATCCTGCACCATCTCCAGAAAAAATAATTCATAGCAACACTTTGTGATTTATAATCAGATGAAGAGAGCGTGAAGCTGACGACCTTTGTGTGTCTGTGTGTGTTTCAGAGAGCGATATTGACCAGCGAGGAGCAGGAAGACTTTGAAGTACGGCTCTGGGCTTGTTGTTGGAGGCCTCTCCACTGTGACAGAGTTTAACTTTATCTCGCAATCAATATGCTGCTGTTTGAAGAGATTCCCATGACTGACGGGTTATTGACTTTGGTTGCAGCTAATCCTGCTCTGCTTCCCTTTTCTGTCTTTTTCTCTACCAAAGGAGTCAAAATAATAGGACAGTCGCGTAGAGTCGGCTGCATTATTTTGTGGTTTTATCAAGTTTATAGTTTTTTTTCTTTAATTCAACTCTTGCAAACTTGCAGAGACCTTCAGTGGAGCATTTCTAAACAAAGCAACCACACTTGATCCATGTTTAAAATCTTGGTTTTGAATCACAAGACCAGGTCCAAGAGGAGAAAGATCGACTCAAGACTTTGATTATAACCTAAGGCACAACAAAGACTATACTAAAAAACAAACAAATGAATGTTTAAGCAATTTTCTGTGGACAAAAATCAAACCTAGTTGCACAATACTCCCTAAATGCAGTGTTGAATTAATCAGTGTATTGGAGGTTTTTAAAGCTCTAAAGAAGTTCCCCTGTACTGGATGAAAATGTATGCACAGTCGTACGGTTCAAATTGAAGCCTATAAATGATGCTTAGACCGTTGCGATCTGTGGTTACCAAATGCTGTCAGACCATAATCTTGAAAAATCTGCTCCAACAGTACCTCCTCCCCTCATGAATCTAACACCTTAACATGCCTAACTAGCACTTATGCACCTTTTGAACGGATGTAATACTACAGTATGTGCTTGCACTAAGGTAAGGCCTTGTGGCTTTTGTAATGTTGCTCACCTGTAGGTTGCTTTGTATAGAAGTTTTTGCCAAATAAGTAAACGAGATGTCAATGTTGATGTTTTCTATGCTAAACATACCCTAGCTTGAATGAAGACCACCATAGTCAGATTTGAATCAAGATCAGGTCCCAACAGGGTCAAAGTCCCTCAAATTCATCACATTCAACCAATTCAATCAGTTCCAAACTGTACAAATACCTGGATTGCCATTGTTCCTTGTTTACCACCTGCACAGGCCATCCGTGGAGATGACATCACCGTCAGGAGCTACAAGGTGGAGAGTCGGATCACGTCCCGCTTCGCCCACACCACCGTCAGGAGCTCGGTGGTCAACTCAGGCTCTAAAGCTCAGAGCATCGGCTTCAACGTCCAGATCCCCAAACGAGCTTTCATCACCAACTTCACCATGTGAGTCCAGGTCCTTCTCGGCCGCTGTGAACTCAACACAATGAGTACAATTGTCACTTTTCACTCTTTTCTTGTTGCAGGAATGTGAATGGGATTGTATTCATGGGCTCAGTGAAGGAGAAGACAGTAGCCAGGAACCTTTATGCTCAGGCTAGAGCTAGAGGCAAAGCAGCAGGCATCGTCAGGTACTGAACCAACATCCTGGACATAAAGCTTTTAAAGTTCTCAACAGCTTGATCAAGACTGATCTATGTATTCTTTACAGGGCTAATTCCCAGGACATGGAGACCTTTAAGACAGAGGTCCATGTTCCTCCTGGCAGTAACATTGAGTTTGAGCTCCACTACCAGGAGATGATGAGCAGGAAGCTGGGTTTCTATGAGCACACGCTGTACCTGCAGCCTGGCAGGCTGGTTCCACAGTTCCAGGTAAAGTTTACAACAACGTAGGCGAGTTTCATATTTGCCAGTATGTGTGATCTCGCAATTGTTCCTCAACCAACCTCTCCATAGGTGGACGTGTACATCTTTGAGCCAAAGGGAATTGCCTCAGTACAAACACCGAACACCCTCGGGGCGCAATTTTCAAGTCTCATCAAAACTACGACAACCAAAGATAAGGTAATGATGGACAACACACAAAGCACCGCAGCCTACAATCAATTTGTTGCTTTAGTTCTAGAAAATATTTAGGTATTTCAAAGGAAAAACATTCACATTCAGGCTACCTATAGGTGAAATACAGTTGCGCAAGACCAGTTGACGTTGACTTTATTTGGTGGTGGGGATCTAAATAACCTGCCCACACAGGCCCTGGTACAGTGGCTGAAAACATTTGGTGGATAAATCATGGTACACTGCAATTACACAATGTAAAAAAACAACTTTGAACTTGTTAAGAAAAAAAAAGGATTTGTTTGGATGGACAAATAGGAAGATATTGTAACAAAAGTATAAAAAACCTAATCTGTCTTGATTCAATTTTCCCACTAAAATCTGCTTCATCCTCTGTTCCTGTGTTTCCCAGTCTCATATCGTCTTCAAGCCCAACCTACAGCAGCAGAGAAAGTGTGAGAACTGCACCGGCAGTGCCATCGATGGCGTCTTTACTGTCAAATACGATGTGAACCGGGACAGCAACCTCGGCGAACTGCAGGTATCAAATGTTTAAAACATCCAAGTCTGAGTTTATCGCCTCATTTTTTAAAATCTTGAATACAGCTGGAGAGGGTTTGGAGATGACTCACTCAGCCTCTCTTTCTCCTTTCCAGGTCTCAGACGGCCACTTTGTCCACTTCTTCGCTCCATCCAACCTCTCCCCTCTTCCTAAAAACATTGTGTTCGTCATTGATGTCAGTGGGTCGATGTGGGGGGTCAAGATGAAGCAAGTAAGAGATTTGTTGTTTACAGCTCACAGCTTTGTGCACTTTGGCCCCTCCAACTGTTCCAACTCCTTCTCCCTGCTCAATCTTCATAATCTTCTTTGTGAAACACTGCCACCTTGTGGTCGTTCTGCAGAATACACTCTAACTCCAAACTTCTCTACAGACGGTGGAGGCCATGCAGGCTATTTTGGACGACTTGACTTTTGACGATCACTTCAGCATTATCGACTTCAACCACAATGTGCGCTGCTGGAGCGAGGAGCTCGTCCCCGGCTCGTCCATTCAGATTGCAGATGCAAAGAGATACGTCCAGAACATCAAACCCAATGGAGGTGAAGGGTCACGAGGAAAATATTCTTGCAAATATGTATAGCTACACTAATTGCTAACGTTTTACTGACCTTTGACCCCAGGCACAAACATCAATGAGGCGCTGATGAGAGCCGTTCAGATGCTGGTGAAGGCATCGAATCAAGGGTTAACTGACCCGCGCTCTGTCTCCATGATCATTCTGGTGTCGGATGGAGATCCCACTGTGGGTAAGACAAACTCATAGAAATAAGAGTTGGAGGAGGCAAGAATGGTTTGGTTGGTCTCATTTTCTACAAGATACTACTTTACCTAACTCTTATTTTTGCAAAAAAATATCTTTTAAGCTCTTGAGCCTTTAAGATGCTGTTTTAGAAGTTTTGTTTTTAATGCAAACATCTGATCCAACGTGGTTTCCTCACTGCAGGAGAGATCAAGCTCAGCACCATCCAGAAGAACGTGAAGCGAGTGATGAGAGAGGAGTTCTCCCTCTTCTCATTGGGCATCGGTTTTGACGTGGATTACGACTTCCTGGAACGTATCGCCATGGAGAACAGGGGCATGGCTCAGAGGATCTACGCCAACCACGATGCCGCAGACCAGCTACGGGTACGAGGACATGAAAGGACTTAACGTCAGATCTGTCAGACGTGAGATCTGAAGCATCACCTTGGTTGTTGCTCCTCTTCCCCTGCAGACGTTCTACAGCCAGGTTTCCTCCCCGCTGCTGAGAAGAATCGCCATTCAGTTCCCAGAGGAAACCGTGTCAGACGTCACCCAGAACCGCTTCGATAAATACTTCAGTGGCTCAGAGCTGGTGGTGGCCGGGAAGGTGCTGCCATCCGAGGCCAACACACTGACCAGCTTCACCACTGCATCTGCTGTGAGTCCAACAACACAAGCACAAACTTAGAGCCGTGTTTGCACCATTTGAATCTAAGGCGAGAGTTATGAATTGGGAGGTTAAAGGTCACAGGTCCCATCATCTCGTCCTGCAGGCCCGTCTGGACATCACCCTGGAGACAGAGGCCGACACCACAGAGCTGGACGCAGAGCTGGCCAATCAGCAGCACTCGTTCACGGGCTTTGCCAGACAGATGTGGGCTTACATCACCGTCAAGCAGCTGATAGCTGAAAGGTGAGAGCAGGATGATACAAGAGACGTATAAAGGTCCAGTCCCTAAGTTTTCTTGTCTTTTTAACAGTCGTGTGGTTCTCCTGCAGGTCTCTGGCGCCAACGGCCGCCAAGAAGAGGAAGATCACCCAGCGGATCATGGCGCTGGCTGTGGAGCATCAGTTCGTCACTCCACTCACCGCTCTGCTGGTGGAGAGCGAGGACGCCACGGAGAGGCTGCTGGCCGACTCCCCGAAGGACCCCAAGCACGGCTGCTGCTCAGGTGCTTCCCAAAACGTTTAACTAATCAAAACAGACACTTTATGGTAAAGGATAAAACACAAACAAACATGATGTGATGCTGTGTGTGTAGGAATAGGATTAGGCGGCGGCTCAGGAGGTAGCGTATCTCCGGTACCAGTCGTCTACCAGCCTCCGCCCTGGGTCCAGATGACCACCACAGCCCCCCCGAGTCAGGCTGCGAAGGGCCCAGAGGAGTGGGTTTTGAGCCCGACAGTCAATTTAGGTGACACCACACAGATATACGCAAACATACACACACACACACATTTCTGGAGTTTATCAAGTGTTGAACAAGTGTGTAACAAGCTCAGTGTTTCTCATCCAGTGGACAACGACCCCCACTTCGTCGTCCACCTGCCCAGAAAGGACATGGACGTCTGCTTCAACATCGACTCCAAACCGGGTCACATCCTCAACCTGGTGTCCGACAATGGAACAGGTACTAAATATTATTTTTATAAGTCCTTAAAGCTGCAATTTGTGTTTTTACCAGTCATAGGTTATTAATAACGGCATTCATTGGTTTATTGTGTCAATACTGTAACAAATGGACACTACATAGCTTTTGCAGGCCTCAGTGCAGGAAACCGCATGGTTTACCTGACAGCACAATAAAAAGCTAGCAACATTAGCATTCCTTAGCTCCATTGCACATCTTTTTGTACCTGTTCCTTGCACTTCCTGTCCTGAAGGCGTGGTGGTGAACGGTCAGCTGATCGGCTCAAAGCAGAAGCAGAAAGGCAGCTTCAAAACCTACTTCGGCGTCATCTCGGTCTACTACCAGCCCGACGGAGTCAGCGTGACCGTCGGCACCGACAGCATCACCATGACCGACGGCAGGAACAACCACTCCTTCACCTGGGCGGCCACAGCTGAAATCACACAGGATGGGTAACGACGACACCTTTTTTAATTAAAGAAGTCTCATTAACTTACCTTGTTTCCACATTTGGGTTCACCTCCGCGATGTTTCTGTGCTCCAGGGTGAAGATTTCCGTCATGAAGGACTCTCATGTTACCGTCACAGTAAATAATAACATCCGGGTGATGGTGCTGCTTCACCGTGTGTGGAAGAAACATCCGGTCAATGTGGACTTCCTTGGTATCTACATCCCCAATAACAACCAGTACTCCCCGCTGGTGCACGGGCTCATAGGTGAGAAATTCACCACCACCACCATCATTCACAGGTTTTAGTGAATCAAACTGCACAGTGTCCAGTATTGTTCACCTTTTAACTGTAAATCAGTTAGTCAGTAAAAGAGCAAATGTGGATCAGACAGACACCTGTCAATCAAACATGCTTCTATTTAAGCCTTAAAACCAGCTTAATAGAACAATGACTTTCAGATCTGCAATCAAAACATACCAAAATGATCCACTTTGACCATATCTAATGGTAGAAAGGGGCAAAAATAAAGAAAATGTCAGTTTTTATATATATATTCTGCTAAAATATTAACTAACTAAAAATATAATAGATTTTACTACTTTAATCGTTATTTCTCCAATAAATTACACTCCTCCAGTTCATAATATAAAAATAAAGATGGATACCATGTTTTTTGTTGTTGTGGTAGATATATATTTATGAAAATTGTATATATTTTGTACATAATATATTCTGAAAATGTGTGCGTTTCACGTTAAAAATGTGTGTGATCTCACAGGTCAGTTTTCACGGGAGCCTGAGGTGAGTGTGTACGACGTCCACGAAGGACCGGACCCCCTGAAGAACGAGGCAACAATGGAGGTGAAGGGCAACAAGCTGCTCGTCACCAGGTTTGTCTCACAATCAACCGACTTCTGAACAACTTTAGAGTTTGAATTGTGTCTATAAATACTTTGTGTGTGTGTGTTCAGGGGCTGGCAGAAGGACTACAGGCGTGATAAGAAGCGAGGCTCTAACATCTACTGCTGGTTCATTCACAACAGTGGGAAGGGTTTCATCGACGGACACTACACCGACTACATCGTCCCCGATCGCAACAGCTTCCTCCAGACGCTCTGAACACGCACACACACACACACACACACACTGATAATAAATAGATAAATAAATATATTGATCCACATACTGAGGTCACTTTCGTTGAATTTATTTGGACAAAATTTACATCTGCAATGTTTAAGATCAACTTGAATATTGAGACAAAATAAAAAAAAAAGACAAAAACAAGTCAGACTATTGATCTGTGTGTTTTTTTTTTCCTGTAACGCTCCGCTAGAGATGCATTGTGGGATATGTGGTATGTACAAAAGAAGTAACTCTGACACGGTAGAGTCCCTCTGAGGTTAAAGCTTGGACTGGAGGGGCTGCTGGTTCAGGCCAGTTTAGAGAAATCCTCATAAGCCACGTCCACCCTCTTCCCTCTCTGTTGACCCTGGGGACAAGAGGACAGATATAGACATAACACGTTTCCCGATAAATATGTCTGTTTCTGCAGCTGTCTCTATATGACCTGTTTTTATCAGAAACTAGATGCAATTAATGAAAAAATGCAACGTGGTTTATACAATTTCTATATACGGCTCTGGAATAAATTAAGAGATCACTCCAATTATTTTCCATTTTATTAAGAACAGTATAAAGCCATTGCTGTGATTAAAAATTGAGGTTGATTTCTGAATTCTTCCTTTAAAAAAAAGCATGGTGTGTTGTTGAAAAATTAATGTGAACTTGTTTTCTTTGCATAATTCAAGGTCTGAAAACATCTTGAGCAATTGTGATTTTTGCAAATAAAAGCTCTAAATGACAATATTTATTTTTATTTCAAATTTGGGAGAATTGTTGTCAGTTTATATAATAAAACAAAAGAGTTTATTTCACTCACAAATAGCAAAACTAGAGAAACTGATATTTTGAAGTGGTCTCTCAAAGCTGTAAATCTATTCCTAGAAATACTCACAGATTCCAGGGTGAGTGTGGCGCAGAAGTTTTTCTCATCGATCCCCTCCAGCACGGCCTCTGTGTCTCTGTACGGGCCGTTCAGGACCAAAACTCTTTTACCTGCAGTAAAGTTTGACAGTGAGATGCTGAGGAGGGAAGAGAAGAAAAACAACCTGCTGATTTTAATTCATATGAATCTATACAGGAAGTCTCACCTGGTGCAGGTATGACCGTCTCCACGTGGTTCTGGTCCAGCTTCAGTTTGTCTCCAGAGTCGATCATCTTCACCACTGCTGTGTAATGGTCTTTCACCTCCTGCAGCGAAGCCAAAAATCACGATTCAGCTCCTTGCACATGCACATGAACACATGTGGAAAAATCACACACACACTTACCATGACGACAGCCTTCTTCTTGTGGTATTTCTCTCCCAGCCTCTTGGTGACGACCTTCACCACGATGTTGGGCTGCATCCAGTAATCTGTCTTGACCGACTGCTTCTTCTTCTTCCTCTCCTCCATCTGAGCGGGAAACATCATCATTATAGGACGGAGATAAACAAAATGTAAACACATTCAGAAGACAAAACAAAACCATCCACTCTACCTCTATGATCTCCTCCAGCGCAGATTTCTTCTTCTTCTCGGATCTGGAGTCTGAACCGGAGGACGTGTCTTTCCTCTTGGTCGAGGACGATGCTGCTGTTTTGAGAGCGCTGGCACTGAGGGCAGAGCTACAGACGCACAAACACACATGCACACGTTTCAGACAAATAATTCACTTATATCCACTAGATAATTGTGCAAAATGAACGTCCTGCAGAGAAATCTGTGTACCTTGATTTGGAGGGACCGGCTACACATGAAGAAGCTCCCAGATTGAAAGCAACTGCAAGGGAAAAACAATTATTGTATAAACTTCATAATTTTGATGAAGATTGAATAAATGCAACATTTAGGAATAAACAATAAATAAATCCAACCTTTCTCTTCTTCATTCTCACGTTTCAGCTCTGTATAAACTGGAGTTTCCTACAAAATAAAATAAAAACACACCACAAACTTTTATTTTAAACTCTAGCTCATCATCTCTGTTGATCTGAGCTGACGTCAGGTCTGTGTCGCTGCTGTACTCACCTCCGCCTCTTTGCTGTCTCGGCCTTTGCGGACCTGCTCCTCGATGAACCTGGCACTCCTCTCCTCGTCGTCCATCTCGTGCTTCTTCTTCCTCGCCTGCTCCTCTTGGCGGCGAATTGTCTCCGGGTCACGGTCGATGTACTGGACATACCAGCCTTTAGGGGTCTCGTCAACTTTACACAGGCCTGTAGGAAAAAGATGAGACAGATCAGTAAATATACTGCATATAATCTCAACCTCAAGAAACTAAGACATGCTATTATCTCTTGCATGTTACTATAATGCACTTCTTAAACGTCAAATTGCTTTCATGAACTACACATCAACACTGTGGAAAAACCTGCAAAGGAGTTAAGGTTGGAAAAAAAAGGCCACAACCTGTGAGGGATGTGGAAACCTTTCATATTCAAGGCAATATAAGACAGTGATATTCTCAGCTATCAGGATAAGTTATTATTCCTCCCCTATACATGTTTGGCCTGACTTTTCCTCAGTAGTTTCCACCTGTGTGTTTCTAACCACCAGCTCACCTTCTCTGCCCAGCCACTTTGTGAAGTCAGTGAGAGTTTCCCACTGTGTGGAGTTCATGTGGACGTGTTCTCGGTCACTGATGTACTCGTTGTAGACAATGTTGTTGTGCACTCGCTTGGTTCCTGCAGAACAAGAATTAAGAGTCAATACAAACATTATCTTTGTATCTTCTTATAGAAACAAATATCTGTAATGAACCTGAACTCACCAAAGCGTCTTCTGAGCAGCTCAACGAAGTCGCTCTTGAACTCACTGGTACAATAAGGAGACAATTATTAACTCTATCATCTTTAATACGACGTTAACATGTTTGTTATATCATGAAAATGAAGCTAAAGTTCAAACTCACTCTGAGAAATAGTCCATGAACTTATTGGGGTCCTCTGAGGCCAGCAGCAGCTGCCTCTGGTGGGACTCGGACATGCAGTGGCATTTAAACCCGTTCTGTGAAGTTAATACTCTATTTTAATACATAAACAGCGACAATACAATCAGAAAAATGAGCCATTATGACGAATATCTCACCTCATCTCGGCATTGTTTCTGACACATTTGACAATACCAACGTAACTTCTGGAGACCTTTGGATTTGATCCGGTTGCTTATCGCCTTCGGAGAGAGAAAATCTGCTTTCCCCATGGCGACGAATCACAACAAACATAAAACACTCGAGAAAATCTTAAAAATTCAACATAAATTGGTAGAAATGTTGCTCGAAACGCCGCTAAACCACGCTCAACTGTTACCGATGTATGTTACCGACATAACAGTTTCCGTGTACAAACATGCAATCTCGCGATAACGCCTGCTGCGTTCAATGGCTTACGTAGGCTTTGTATTTTACCAAACTCCCCACGTCATTGCGCCCACAAACAGTTTTCAAACCTGAAAAAGAAAACTGTATTAAAAATATGATTTTTATTTATTTATTTATTTTTTACCGTTACTTTAACTTTAACATTACGTAATTCATTGCTTTTAAAAAAACGGAGACAATTTATAGGTTTAAAAAAACATAAATTGGTGAAATAAAGAGTAGCTACCTCTGCTAAAACTGAATTAAACATTTTGAGTAAAACAAAAACTATCTACAAAGAAAGACCAATGCAAAATTGGAAATGTGATGAACAGCGTAGGCATATGTATTACACGCAAGTGAATGTCGACATTAGATTTAACGACGCTTCTGCTGGTACATGAAGGCAGCATTCGTCCATTTTGCCCTTAACCTGCGCCTGCGCAGTCCTGCGTGTCTGACCTTCATAGGAGTAACCATGTTCGCCAGGAGCAGCGCGTTGGTCTTCGCCCCACAATGGTAAACTCATAAATATCGAAATATTCATCAACAGTCTTTAACCTTATCGTCTTTGTTTTTCTGTTCCTGGACATAATGGTCGGAATGAAAGGCTTACGTCTTGTCTGTAGTGCACGCAAGTTCTTGACAGCAAGGACGTGCTAGCGTGGAGGCCGCAGCTAATGAATGGACAAGTTCAACTTACTAGAGGCTAATGCTAACCAAGCTGACATTGTGCCGGTGTCAACAGAGGACAGTTAACATTTAATCATAAAGTTATTGTAACAAAATACACATTAACGCGCCTATAAGTCATTGCACTGTCCTCAGCTAGTGCAAACTGTCAAAGTTGCTCCTGTGCACGGCTAACGGGATGCTAACTCACTTGCAGCGCTAATCTGTATTCCTCATGCTAGATAGCCTATGACAGATTACATTAGCAAATGAAAACATGGCAGTAATCGCAAGATGCCGTTTAATATTCGGCTAATAACGTGTTAATAATACTGTTTTGTATTATTAATGCCTGCAGCTGAAGCTCACATATACTGTTTTGTGTTCACAGTGGGCAGGTCAGGAACATGGCTACCCTGAAGGACAGTAAGTACTTTTGTACACTGCATACTGTACTATGTTATTAAAGACAACAGCATGACAACATATTGCACACTTTGCACTGATGCAAACTTTAATCAGCCAAAGTGTCAATGTATAACACGACCTGAAGACATTTCAATAAGAACAAATGTCTGCATTGTGGTGCCACCTGTCTGCATACAGGCAGTGTGAATATATTACATGCACCTGGGAAACAAGACTGTTTACATTATTGCTAATAACAAAAACAAAATCAGATATATGAATGGAGCTCTGCGACATAGCAGTCCCTTTTATTGATTTGCATCATCATCATTTATTAGTGCAAATATTAGAGACACTGTTTGTGTCATTCATATCTAATATTGTAAGTGATGTCTTCTATTTTTACTTTTTAGTCACCATTCGGTTGAAGTCCATCAAGAACATCCAGAAAATCACAAAGTCCATGAAGATGGTGGCCGCTGCCAAGTACGCTCGTGCTGAGAGGCAGCTGAAGCCGGCCCGTGTCTACGGCACCGGCGCCACTGGTACGTAAAACGCCTCTCCACCTCTCACTTTCACTAAATCAGATTTTTACTTCTTGATAATTTATTGAGCTGTTTCCTCTCTGCCCTCCAGCTCTGTACGAGAAGGCTGAAATCAAAGCTCCTGAGGACAAGGCCTCCAAGCATCTTATTGTCGGTGTGACCTCTGACCGTGGCCTCTGTGGCGCCATCCACTCCGGCGTGGCTAAGGCCATTAAGAGCGATATCGCCACCCTGACCAGCTCTGGCAAGGAGGTGATGGTGATCAATGTGGGAGACAAGCTGAGAGGCCTGCTGCACAGGTGCTAATCCCTTCTGACATAACACTGTTGTCCACCAGGGGCAGAAGTTTGTGATGTTTACGTTATTTAAATTTTTTTTTTTTTAGAAAAATAATTGCTTTCAGTTTTTTAAAATGCTGCAGTTAAAGTTTGCATCTCTGTGGTGATTTGATTACTGTAATTGCTTTGTTGGCTCTGGTAGCATGAAGCCTGACAACAGGGAGGCTGCGTCTGTGATGCTAATGGATTAATGCACAGCAGTGAAATCAGTTTATTGCCAAAATTGAGCTTGACATTAAAGGTTTTAAACTTTATTTCCTGCAGGAGGAGTCGGTGTTCAGTTTTCAGTTTTAGTGCATGTTTGTTAATGACTTATAATGTGACTTATATGGGGCAATAAATGAAAGTGCACAGACTGACGACGTCCACTTTCCTCCATCCGTCAGAACCCATGGAAGTCACATCCTGATCAACTGTAAGGAGGTGGGCCGTAAGCCCCCCAGCTTCGGCGACGCCTCCATCATCGCCACCGAGGTGCTCAACTCTGGATACGAGTTCGACCAGGGCTCCATCATCTACAACAGATTCAGGTGCGACACCGAGAGAGCCACTTGTCTTTTTAAAAAAATGTTAAAACACTGTATTGACTGGCCGTTCTCTCTCCGATGCAGGTCTGTTATCTCCTACAAGACGGACCGTAAGCCTGTGTTCTCCACAGACATTGTTGCTAACTCAGGTAGGACACGTTGCTTTGTGAAGACTCAACGGCCTTGTTTGTCCCAGTGAGAACAACACTAAACATCTGTTCCTCCTCCTCCTCCTCCTCCTCCACAGAGTCCATGGGTATCTATGATGACATCGACGCTGATGTGCTGAGGAACTACCAGGAGTTCACTCTGGTCAACACCATCTACTTGGCCCTGAGGGAGTCGTCCACCAGCGAGCAGAGCGCCAGGATGACGGCCATGGACAGCGCCAGCAAGAATGCCTGTAAGACTTCACTGCTCTTTACACACAACTACTGTATATGATGATGCATCAGGAGAGGAGGAGTTTTATACGACGGCTTTAGTGATGCAACAGCGAGGTCGGAGCATCTTTGAAACTGTATTTAGTTTCCTGCATGTCACAACTCAAGACTCTGACAAGTTTTATTCAGTTCTCATAAGATAAAACAATAATTTAGCTGCAAAAACACTGGAAAATAATTACTCTCTCTTGTGTTTTTTAAAATAGTTGGACTTGGATGGAGTCGTCACGTTAGGATCTTTGAGTTCAGACGAACATTTTTAAATAACGATCAGCCAATAAAGCAATAATGAGGATAATCTTTGTGGAGATTTAGAGCCATTTTAGTTATTGTTTTTTTTTTATTCTTCTCTAGTAAAATGCTTATCTGAGAGCAAGATTATTTTTACAGACTTGATGAAAAATATTATCAAATTACAAAGATATAAAACAAATAAACCACAGATTTGACGAAATAACAAGTCACTAATCTCCCTGATTAAATAATTTTAATCACTTAACTAAGTTCATACGGTGGAAACAGAGGAGTTGGACTTACTTTCATTTGACTTTCACGTCTTTTGACGCTCGTTTTCATCTATTTAAAGTTTGAAGCGTGAGCTCGTTGCTCCGACATCGCTGCTCCAACCTCTGCTGTAAAGTTGTGTGTGACAGTGATTGACAGGTCTCCTCTCCACTTCCCCTTTCAGCCGAGATGATTGACAAGCTGACCCTCACCTTCAACCGTACCAGACAGGCCGTCATCACCAAGGAGCTCATTGAGATCATCTCCGGAGCTGCTGCTCTGTAAGTCTTTCATTTTTACCACCTTTACAGTATTTTCTCTCCTTCTTCTTCATCTCTTTCTTCTCTTTCTACTCCACCACTTTTCTATCTCCTTCTATTCACTTGCAGATTTTCTTCTGACTCACCTTTTCATTACGTTCGTCTGTCACTCTTAGTCTTTGACCTCGGAGACCTCTCTTTTTCCTCTTTCTCTCAACCATGCATGTCTTTTTTTTCTTTTACATTTTTTCATGTCTAATTCTTCCTCTCTGACCTAATCTTCTCCTCCTCCTCGGCTGAACTCAGGAACTGAGGCTTGTCTTAACAGAGGAGGTAACGCAGTAGAGCAGACTGTAGTGTCAGGATCCCTGTGTAGAAGTGAGACGAGTGTGCGTCACGCAGCGTCTTGATACAATAGAGTACTAGACGCCCTTTAGGCTGCAGCTTGTTATTCATCAAGTCTGGGTTCTCACCTTTTTTTTCTGTTCCTCTTTTCTCTGCAGATAAATGGGTGACCTCATCGTTTCCATCACCTATAGCTCTTCAAAGTAAAGTACTTCGGACGAGTGTCGTCGTCGTCAAGAGTTTAAATGAACATTTGTGCTTCTATTTGTAAAATATATGGAGAAAATAAACCTCTTACACAGAAACTTCATCCTTTTCCGCTCAGTCCCTGTATCTCATTCCTCACAATAAAACCTGACGACTGAGAAACAACGGTTTGTGTTTAAAGTCTCTTCAGATGTTTAATTGTGGTAGTTTTGTAACTTAACTGAGTCATCAGGTGTGTAAAAGTATACAGATAATGGAAGAAACAGCAGAAACATATTCAATTTTAATCAAAACAATCCTGACTCTTCATTGGTTTTACATTGGATTGCATGATTTTAAACCGATGATCATGGACACACTCAGTATAAAGCAATTTGACATATAAACATATAAATTACACTCTTTACTGCTGAGTGTTTTTTTGGGTTTTTTTTAAACACGTAGATACAGTTGATATTCTGACCCTGGCCTGCACAGTATGGAGCAGGTGATTACTGACCCTTTATATTTGAACCATAAATGTATTTCTGCATGATCTAAATATATCTAATCAGCCATTAATAAATGGGTGATTCCTTTATCCCCTCACAGGCAAACAGGACATGTAGCACAAGCACCTGCACCACGACATTTTAAGTGCCTCATTAAAAAAGACAACACTGAAGTTAGCCTCCGATTCGGGACTTAAGGGGAAAGTAGGAAATGAATGTAATGTGCAGTGTGACTGTACAATGATTGTCTGGTTTTTGTGATGTAAAAACATTTTAGACATTTAGGTAAGACCTTAATTTTGCCTGACACCCACTATTGTATTTGTGAAATGTTTATTTTATTTGTGAAAATGTTAAAGGGGAGATTTCAAAGTTTTTATAGGCTACCTGCAGACCTCATTAGACCTGGTCCAGATCAAAAACCACTATGCCTAGACTTCTCAAATCTGGCCTATCTACAGGCTCTGAAAATTCATTCAGACACAGTTTCTCATCTGTGAAACGTTTATTTTATTTGTGAAAATGCAATCAAGGCAGATTCCACCGTTTTCTCATAGACCAGACACCTTTGCCTGGCCAATGGAGAAGCAGCTCCTGGGGGACGTCATCACTTCAGCTCAACATCCAATCTGTGTCACAGTACGAGTTCCATCACATCTGATCTCAGATTTGGAGTCGTTTTGACGAAATTATCCCGAGTGGAGCGGCGCGTATGGTATTGTCCATATAATGCGAGATCACGGGGCACGCAATTAGCCTCTAAATAACACATTATCCGCCGCAAAACTCGTTCATTTCGCAAATATTTTTGTTATGATACACTAGTGTTATTCCCCTCCGAGCCTGTGGTGGCACGTTATCAACAACCTGCTCCCGTAGGTTGACCGCTGATCTGGATGACGTCATCTCCGAGCGCTGAATACATCCATGATGGCGCTGCCCGGCTCATCCTGATAATAATCATTCCGCTTCGGCATTTGGGTCAATTTTTTAGCTCAACTAGCCGGAGATTTAGTGAGTCCAGGTTGAGGAGAGGAAGTCTGTGGAAGATGAACTTCATCCAGCTGCTCATTTTGTCCTGATAAGTCAGAAACATGCAGAAACGGACCATAGCATTAGCTCTAGCAAGTTAGCCGCGCCGCACCGAGGTCGGAGATGACATCATCCAGATCAGAGGTCAGTACTAATCAACCTACAGGTGCGATTAACGATTTGACAGGTGCAGGATGTTGATACCACCAGTACGGGCTCGGATGGGAATAACACTAGTGTGTCATCACAAAATGAACGAGTTTTACGGAGGATAATGTGTTATTTAGAAGTTGCATTGCATGCCCCGTGTTCTCGCATTATACACGCCGCTCCACTGGGGCTAATTTCGTCAAAACGACTCCAAATGCCCCCAACGTTGTCTGGGTGAGTAAATGATCGTAACCAGCTACAGTAGGCTGCATTGCAAACATTCCTGCTGTTTATCATTTGTTTATTAACAAGCGAGTTATTATCTCGGACTCCACCGTAGATCTTTACTAGGTCAGCTACCGCCGTCAGCAGGCTACGTTACGTGTATTATTTACCTTGTGGCAATCTTTCCTTTTGTATTTGTTACAGTTTCACAATTTCTGGCATTAAATCAAATCCAATCACAACACCTGCCTGTTCCTTGGATTACGTGCTAGGAAGAGTTTAGCTGGCTGTGAATCTCAGGCCTAGTCCACACGAGCCCGGGTATTTTTGAAACCGTGAACGTATGATCCCGGTTGTATGCTCTGTCCACACGCAACCGCGCTTTTGGAATCCTGAACCCGTGGTTTTACTATCGCCGCAGTTTCTCATTCCCCACCTTGTTTGATTGAGAGTGCTTCGGGATGAATTTCATGAATGAACAGGCAGTAGCCTATGTCACCGGGTCCGATAGGAGACTGCAGGTGAAACAGGAAGTGTGTGTGTGATACTAAAAGGCTCAGTTTTCATGTGAAGAATATGCTTTTATTTATAAACTTTTTAGATCAGTGTCCAATGAGAAATGGTTGACTTTATTAGAAAGATGTCATGTATGGAAACAAAACACAGGTCTGGATATTCATTCATGTACAGTATGCATACATGTAAATGAACGTATAGATACAGGTATGTGTGATGATGTTATGAAGCTTAAGTCGCGTTTGTCCCTAAGAAACCCACAATAGTCCACCACAGATTCCAGGTCACTGACAAAAATTTGCAAAGGTTTATTTGACAAAAATGTAGAAAAGAAGCAGGAGAGTAAATGAAGACAGACAGAGACGCAGCAGCAGCAGCCTCCATGTTCATCATCTCTGTCTCTTCTGACACAGACAGTCCCTGTGAGGACAAGAGGATCCGATGGAGTCTTCAGGACCTGGACGGAGCTGCAGGGGAAAGAGAGGTGAGGACCGGACCAGACTTTATGCTCTAACAGTATGTGGACATGTATGTTATAGCTAGGGGGCTTAGCAGAATTACCATTACGCAGCGGATAAAAGTGTCAAAATTTGTATGATGTTTCTTTATGGTCTAACAAATAATTTTAGCCTAGGAGCCCTGAAAAATTAACTGTAAAATATCATATTACAAAATCATCATTATCAATGAAATATTTCCAAAATATCTGCTATTTTGAAGCCTCTAAGCATCATAAAATGATTTTTAAAAAATACAAGAATGCTCACACAAAATGTGGGTACAGTACATACAGTACGTGTGTGTGTGCGCTGCATATGTGTGTATATTACATAATGTACATATTGCATAGTTTTAGCTTTATATTAAAAGTGAGAAGGAATAAAAAAATCTTTTTTTCCCCTCATCAATCTACACCCAGCGCCCCTTAATGACAGCACAAACCCAGAATTTTAGAAATGTTTGCAATTAATAAAAATAGAAAAAATGAGGCTACATATTTAAACATTCATGTTTATTTGTGATAAATACTGGAAACAAGCAGGACGGTAATGAAAGACAGGCAGTGATGCATGTTAATGATGTCTCTGTCTCCTCTGACACAGGCAGTCGCGGTGAGGACGAGTGGATCTGATGGAGTCTTCAGGACCTGGATGGAGCTCCTGGGAAAAGAGGAGGTGAGGACCAAACTCTACTAGAAACATCATCATGTTCATCATAAGTGACTGTTATTTACATGAGCTTGCAGCAGTACGATAGAGAACAAACACTAAATCATGGCTCACTTCCATGCTCCGCTGCCCCCCACATCTGGAACTCTGTCCCTGACAGCCCCAGGCTGTGGTCACCTTTAAAAAAGGGCTTAGCTCTTTTTTGTTCAGACAGGATTTCCTAGGTCGCTGCGCTGTTTGTTATGGTGCGGTCATTGCTAACGTTGCTACAACTAGAGAAGCTAGCGGTTAGTCTCTGTACTGTATAACAGTGGAGCTATTGATTTTTTTTTCCGGAGCGCCTTGCTCTTGTAAGTTAAGTCAACAACGTATTTGAGGCAACATATTGTGAGAGATGTTTGGATGTTAGCCAGAATCACAACGAAGCATACAGTCTGACCTATGGCTAAGCCACGCCCCCAAACACGATGAGCCAATCACAGTGCGCATAGCTAGCCCATACACTCGGACATTCTCTGCTTCCACGTCCATTGAAATGCATTGCAGTTAGTCAATTTTCATTCGTTTTTATGTGTTTTTTCTTGACATTTTAAGTTTAAAATGGTCAGATGGTGTGTATGGGTTACATGCAACTCTGACACTAGGTATCCTGTGAGGTTGGGATCGCCCAGCCTCTCTGGTGTATTTTTTACCTACCTTTTCCTAAGCCACATCTCAACCTAGAGAAGTGTCTGCTCTGGATAAAGTTATGCAGTAGCCCACAACACCAACTAAACATGGATAAACTTAACAAGGATGTCTACATCTGTTGTAAGTTAAGTCAACAACGTATTTGAGGCAACATATTGTGAGAGATGTTTGGATGTTAGCCAGAATCACAACTAAGCATAAAGTCTGCTAGCTTAATGCTAACGTATAATGCAAGACTCCATAGACAGGCTAACAGAAGTTAGCTCGTCCCTGCTGCGCAAAGAGATCAATGTTTTCCGTCCAGCTCGGAGAACGGCTCGTTTTCGTTAAAAAATCGGGGTTTGATTCTTGTAGGTAGTAGTCTGTGCTATTATGATGTTGAAAGAGACATCATTTGCGTTTGAACAACGTTTCGTCTCAGAGTTATTGATCCCGGAAGTCCGAATCTGTGAATATCTTTCCAACTTTACTTAAACTTTTAGAGTTGACATTAATTTTGCCTGACGCTATTGTATTTGTGAAATGTTTATTTTATTTGTGAAAATGCTAAAGGGGAGATTTCAAAGTTTTTGTTACCTGCAGACCTCATTAGACCAGGTCCAGATCAAAAACCATTATGCTTAGACTTCTCAAATCTGAACTAGAATATCCTACAGAGGCTAAATATTCATTATAACACACTTTCCGATCTGTGAAGCCTTTATTCTATTTGTGAAAATGCAATAAAGGCAGATTTCACCGTTTTCTCAGCATATAGACCACATTAGACCTGGTCCAGGTCAAACGGCTAAACTTCATTGTAACACAGTTTATGATCTGTGAAACCTTTATTCTATTCTATTTATTTAATTTTATTCTATTTGTGAAAATGTTATACTTATACTGGTCACATGTTCCGTTTTCTAGATACAGGGGGTGTCTCACGTTGCCCCACTCTCCCCTAGGTTTCTGTGATTTAAAACTAACCTGGTGTCATTCTATGATTTGACCAGCAGATGGTGCCAAACCACCAGCTGGAGCCAGGAGTGAGCCACATCAATGTTTCTGGAGAAAACACAATGTAAGTGTGATTTGTAGCTTAACTGTTGCAGGCCAAACATTTCTAAATGTCAGGATGAGTGTGACTAAATATTTTTGTGTATGTGTTGTCCCAGGTGGAGAGGCAGAGGTGTTTGTGAACATCACACTGAAGATGAAGCAGGAGGAGCTGACTGACTGCACAGCAGTAAGAGCATTTCTTCATTTTCTGGGGTTCACCTCATATACAGGTAAAAGTCAGAAAATCAGAATATCGTGAAAAAGTTCATTAATTTAAGTAATTCAACTTAAAAGGTGAAATGAATATATTATTTAGACTCATAACATGCATTGCAAGATATTTCAAGCTTTTATTTGTTAGAATTTTGATTATTATGGCTTACAGCTTAAGAAAACCCCAAAATCAGAGTCTCAGAAAATTAGAATATCACATGAAATAAACAGAATAATGAGTTTAAATAAATGAAATGTCAGCCATCAGAAAAGTATAATCATTTTGTGTACTCAGTTGTTGGTTTGGCCCCCATTTGCCTGAATTACTGCTTCAATGCGGCGTGGCATGGATGACATCAGCCGGTGTTATGGAAGACCAGGATGGTTCAATAGCGGCCTTCAGCTCTTTTGCATTGCTCGGTCTCATCTTCCATAACACCTGAGCAGTGCTACAGGCTGATATCATCCATGCCACGTCACATTGAAGCAGTAATTCAGGCAAATGGGGGCCCAACCAACTACTGAGTACACAAAATGATTATCCTTTTCTGATGGCTGACATTTCATTTATTTAAACTCATTGTTCTGTTTATTTCATGTGATATTCTAATTTTTAATTTTCTGAGACTCTGATTTTGGGGTTTTCTTAAGCTGTAAGCCATAACAATCAAAATTCTAACAAATAAAAGCTTGAAATATCTTGCAATGCATGTTATGAGTCTAAATAATATATTCATTTCACCTTTTAAGTTGAATTACTTAAATGAACTTTTTCACGATATTCTAATTTTCTGAATTTAACCTGTAGCAGAGTTGCCCAATTCCGGTCCTCGAGGGCCACTGCCTTGCATGTTTTAGAAGTTTCCTGCTACAACGCACCTGATTCAAATGATCAGCTCGTCATCAAGCTCGTCAGTGGCCTGATAACGAGCCACTCATTTGAATCAGGTGTGTTGCAACAGGAAACTTCTAAAACATGCAAGGCAGTGGCCCTTGAGGACCGGACTTGGTGAACCCTGGTATATAGGTTTGTATATGACATACTGAAGATATGTGTTTTAATAAATTTATTGCATCTTGCCTTATGTATTTGACTGTCACAGACTCATTTACTCAAGATGTCTCCAAGAGGCCATGGACCACAGATCTACATTTTACTTCAGGTTTTGGTTTTTATTTACATTTACAACAACTTTACATTGTTTAACCTTGATCCCATCCCTGGTTTGTGCCATGAGCTTCACTGGGTAAGTCGGCCATCTTGTAGACCAGGCCATGTGGCTGCAGGTGTTTGTTTCAACCAAGAGCACTTTTGACTGAGTCCAGTCTGGTGTACTGCAGCTTGGTTGGAACAAACACTTGCAGCCACATGTCCTGGTCTACAAGATGGCCGACTTACCCAGTGAAGCTCATGGCACAAACCAGGAGACGGATCTTGGCTGACAAGCATTTCCACACGATGAACATTGTTGAGTCTTCAATGTCTTCTTTGAACCAGGTGGTGAAGTTCTTCTGGACTCAAGGTGGACAGCAGCTCCTGAAAGAGAGAACATGGACAAGCAGTGTTAGACAGGACTACCTGTAACTCATGCTGAATGTGTCTTGTCTTCCAGACAAAAGATGGAGGTATGTGTCTTGTGGAAGTACGTACAGGTAATACTCAGAAAATTAGAATATTGTGAAAAAGTTCATTCATTCAAGTAATTCAACTTAGGTGAAATGAATATATTATTTAGACTCATAACATGCATTGCAAGATATTTCAAGCTTTTATTTGATTTTGGGGTTTTCATAAGCTGTAAGCCATAATAATCAAAATTCTGAGTCTCAAAAAAAAAAAATTAAATTAAAAATTAGAATATCACATGAAATAAACAGAACAATGAGTTTAAATAAATGAAATGTCAGCCATCAGAAAAGTATAATCATTTTGTGTACTCAGTACTTGGTTGGGCCCCCATTTGCCTGAATTACTGCTTCAATGCGGCGTGGCATGGATGATATCAGCCTGTGGCACTGCTCAGGTGTTATGGAAGATGAGAAACATGAGACCGAGCAATGCAAACGAGCTGAAGGCCGCTATTGAACCATCCTGGTCTTCCATAACACCTGAGCAGTGCCACAGGCTGATATCATCCATGTCACGCCGCATTGGCAAATGGGGGCCCAACCAAGTACCGAGTACACAAAATGATTATACTTTTCTGATGGCTGACATTTCATTTATTTAAACTCATTGTTCTGTTTATTTCATGTGATATTCTAATTTTTTGAGACTCTGATTTTGGGGTTTTCATAAGCTGCAAGCCATAATAATCAAAATTCTAACAAATAAAAGCTTGAAATATCTTGCAATGCATGTTATGAGTCTAATACATTCATTTCACCTTTTAAGTTGAATTACTTAAATGAATGAACTTTTTCACGATATTCTAATTTTCTGAGTATTACCTGTAAAAGATTGCTGTGTGTATTCAACAGTATGCTTTGAGTGTTTCTTACCAATTAGAGGTTGCTGTAGAAGCACGTGGTAGCCAGTCAGCTCAGGGTTGAAAACCTGAAAAACAGACAAAGATAGAGTCAAACAAACTTTCAAATGAATCAAAACCTGAAGTGAAAGATGTAACATTCCTGGTCTTTGAGCAAAGTCGCATTACCTGACGCTCCAGTGCAGAATGGCTATTTATAGGACGCTGCATCTCTGGTTACTGCAGGTGATCGTCAGGACGGGAGTGCAGACACCTGTGCTCGGCCAATGGAGAAGCAGCTCCGCCTTCCTGGGGGACGTCATCTCTTCAGCTCCACATTCAACCTGTGTCAAGAGACAGTACAAGTTCGAACAAATGTGATCTCAGATCCACTAGTGGTGTACTGGATAACTGACATTAACGGTTCGAGTCCTGGTCTACAAGATGGCCGACTTACCCAGTGAAGCACATGGCACAAACCAGGAGACGGATCTTGGCTGACAAGCATTTCCACACGATGAACATTGTTGAGTCTTCAATGTCTTCTTTGAACCAGCTGGGGAAGTTCTTCTGGACTCAATGGTGGACAGCAGCTCCTGAAAGAGAGAACATGGACAAGCAGTGTTAGACAGGACGACCTGTAACTCATGCTGGTGTCTTGTGGAAGTAAGTAAAAGATTGCTGTGTGTATTCAACAGTATGCTTTGAGTGTTTCTTACCAAGTAGAGGTTGCTGTAGAAGCACATGGTAGCCAGTCAGCTCAGCGTTGAAAACCTGAAAAACACACAAAGATAGAGTCAAACAAACACTTTCAAATGAATCAAAACCTTAAGTAAAAGATGTAAGATGCAACTCATGTTGAATGTATCCGTTGTCTTTCAGACGGAAGGTAACTGTGAGACTATGTGTCTTGTGGAAGTAAATAAAGATTGCTGTGTGTATTCAACAGTATGCTTTGAGTGTTTCTTACCAAGTAGAGGCAGAAGTAGAAGCACATGGTAGCCAGTCAGCTCAGGGTTGAAAACCTGAAAAACAGACAAAGATAGAGTCAAACAAATACTTTGAAATGAATCAAAACCTAGTAAAGTAGAAGATGTATGCCTGGTCTTTGAGCAAAGTCGCATTACCTGGCGCTCCAGCGCAGAATGGCTATTTATAGGACACTGCAGGTGATCGTCAGGACGAGAGTGCAGACACCTGTGCTCGGCCAATGGAGAAGCAGCTCCGCCTTCCTGGGGGACGTCATCTCTTCAGCTCCACATTCAACCTGTGTCAGAGTAAGAGGCAGTACAAGTTCCAACACATTGAGTCTCAGATCCACTAGTGGTGTACTGGATAACTGACATTAACGGTTCAAGTCCTGGTCTACAAGATGGCCGACTTACCCAGTGAAGCACATGGCACAAACCAGGAGACGGATCTTGGCTGACAAGCATTTCCACACGATGAACATTGTTGAGTCTTCAATGTCTTCTTTGAACCAGCTGGGGAAGTTCTTCTGGACTCAATGGTGGACAGCAGCTCCTGAAAGAGAGAACATGGACAAGCAGTGTTAGACAGGACGACCTGTAACTCATGCTGGTGTCTTGTGGAAGTAAGTAAAAGATTGCTGTGTGTATTCAACAGTATGCTTTGAGTGTTTCTTACCAAGTAGAGGTTGCTGTAGAAGCACATGGTAGCCAGTCAGCTCAGCGTTGAAAACCTGAAAAACAGACAAAGATAGAGTCAAACAAACACTTTCAAATGAATCAAAACCTTAAGTAAAAGACGTAAGATGCAACTCATGTTGAATGTATCCGTTGTCTTTCAGACGGAAGGTAACTGTGAGACTATGTGTCTTGTGGAAGTAAATAAAGATTGCTGTGTGTATTCAACAGTATGCTTTGAGTGTTTCTTACCAAGTAGAGGCAGAAGTAGAAGCACATGGTAGCCAGTCAGCTCAGGGTTGAAAACCTGAAAAACAGACAAAGATAGAGTCAAACAAATACTTTGAAATGAATCAAAACCTAGTAAAGTAGAAGATGTATGCCTGGTCTTTGAGCAAAGTCGCATTACCTGGCGCTCCAGCGCAGAATGGCTATTTATAGGACACTGCAGGTGATCGTCAGGACGAGAGTGCAGACACCTGTGCTCGGCCAATGGAGAAGCAGCTCCGCCTTCCTGGGGGACGTCATCTCTTCAGCTCCACATTCAACCTGTGTCAGAGTAAGAGGCAGTACAAGTTCCAACACATTGAGTCTCAGATCCACTGGTGGTGTAGTGGATAACTTCCTGGCTTGGCATGCAGATGGTGCCTGTTCGAGTCCAGGTGATGACTTCTTGGTTTTGTCCTCTCCTTTCTTTGCCCGTGCTGCTTTGAAGATGTCAAATACACTATGACCACAGTCTTTGTCACACCGATTAATGGTACAGTGGTTAGAGCTGCAGGTTTGGGAGCAGCAGGCGATGGGATCGAATCCCAGGTGGGACAGACAGAGAGAGAGGAAGAAGGCCGGTCAGAGCGATGCATGAGAAGTGAGTAAATACAAGGGATTTTATGCACTTTATTACTGAAAAATACAGTAATTTTTAATAATAGTTCCTACTTTAGTTTTTTTTTTACTCTATTCTACGCTACTTTTATTTATTTTTCTATTTTATTTCTATTTTTATTCCTTAGCCTACTTTTAGTTCCTATTTTTAGGACCTATTTATTAAACCCATTCATTCAGACAGGACAGGACACGCCTCAGAGAGACGACACATAAGTTGGGACCAGTCGGGTCCGGTCGGGTCAGGGCCAGTCAGCCCGGTCGGGTCGAGTCTGGTCGGTCAGTCGGTAACGCCCTTGTCCGGCCTTCTTCTGTTCCACCTGGGGCTTGGTACCCATCGTGGTGGTGTGGAGGGGACTGCTCCACGTTGGACTCGAACCCATGGCCTACGACACCGTAACCGGTGGCGCAACACACTCGACCACCGAGCCCGAGACAATTTACTGGTCGTAGTGCATTTGACATCACCAGAGCAGCTACTAAGAAATTTAAGATAAATCTCCCACTGTCACCCCTGGGGATCGAACAGCCGGTCTCTTGCATTCAAAGCGGGAGCGCTCTATCCACTGCACCATTAACCAGTGTATGAGAAACCCTGGTCAGAAGAAACATTGTATTTGACATCGTCAGAGCAGCTACAGAATAACTTAAAGAAATTCTCTCATCGTCCTCACTGGGAATCGAACCCTGGACCTTTTACACTCCAACCGGAAGCTTAAACCACTGCACCATTAACAAGTGTGGAAGAAACCCTGGTCAGAAGAAACATTGTATTTGACATCATCAGAGCAGCTACTAAGAAATTTAAGATAAATCTCCCACTGTCACCCCTGGGGATCGAACAGCCAGGTCTCTTGCATTCAAAGCCGCAAGTGTAATCCACTGCACCATTAACCAGTGTATGAGAAACCCTGGTCAGAAGAAACATTGTATTTGACATCGTCAGAGCAGCTACAGAATAACTTAAAGAAATTCTCTCATCGTCCTCACTGGGAATCGAACCCTGGACCTTTTACACTCCAACCGGAAGCTTAAACCACTGCACCATTAACAAGTGTGGAAGAAACCCTGGTCAGAAGAAACATTGTATTTGACATCATCAGAGCAGCTACAGAATAACTTAAAGAAATTCTCTCATCGTCCTCACTGGGGTTCGAACCCAGGACCTCTTACACTTCAACCGGAAGCGTAAACCACTGTACCATTTACAAGAGTAATAAAGCAAAGCTCAGAGTGTGTATCACATCATCAAAGCAGCGCAAACAAACAGACTTAAGGAGAGTGTACTGCAGAGTGATTACATTTTGAGCTGAAGAGATGGAGTTTTCTCATGAATATAAGTGAATAATGATGGCAGTCTCCTTCATTGACATGTTTGGATGATGATGAAGATGAAGATGAAAACTGTGCGTGGTTGAATCACACCCTGCGTTGGCAGGCAAAGGAGAACTCCACTGCACCACGAGCGGCAGATGGGAAAAAAAAAAAAAAAAACTGGGGGTGCTGATCGTGGAGGATCCTGGTGTTCAGGGACAGACAGACCCTCAAGCCAAAAACAACTCCACTACACCAACATTACATTTGAGATGTATTAAGACATGTTGGATCTTCTACCGACTCGTACTGTGGCACAGCACCATATACACACACCATGCACAAAGCAAGGACGCCAAAACCTGGATTTGAACCGTCAATCTCTTGAGTCCAAAACCAAAACCTATTCCACTACACCAACGGCAGGTCAGATATATAGTGAGATATGTTGGAACTTTTACTGTGGCAAGAAGGCACAAAGCAAAGGGAGCACATGGACACAGCACCATACAAACAATGCAGAGGAGCAAAAGGAGCACATGGATTCGATCCTGCGACCTCTACGTTCAGTAACATGAGTAAATCCACTGCGCCACCAGACAACAGGAGCTCCAGGTGTGAACATGTGGACTTTGTACTGCAGTGATTGACTGTTGAGCTGAAGAGATGGAGTTTTCTCATGAATATAAGTAGCCTAAATAATTATGACAGTTTCCTTCATTGACATGTTTGGATGATGATGATGATGATGATGGTGATGATAAAGATGAAAACTGCGTGGTCGCGAACCAGCGAACCCTGCGTTGACAGGCAAGGAACAACACCACTAGACCACGAGCGGCTGATGGAAAAAAAAAAAAAAAACTGATAGTGTTGATCGTGGAGGATCCTGGTGTTCAGGGACAGACAGACCCACCTCCTTTTCCAGCGTCATGAGAACAAACTAGCTGTAGAGTCAAACAGCATAGATCAGCATCAAGCAAAAGGGGCACATGGACTCAATCCTGCGACCTCCATGTTCAATAACTTTACGTATGTGTGTGTCACGGTCATTGTTGCCAGTGGAGCTAGGGTTACACGTTGCCAGGCCAGAGACGGTTAGAGGTTAAAAACAAGCCTACTCTTGGCCTACTTATTCTGGTAAAACTGTGTTTTTAATCTTAAAGTCATAACTTTACTAGAATAAAGTCCAGATGAACTGTAATCTTACAAAAATAACTCTCAACGTGTATGCATAAAGTTATTGAACGTGGACAGTTGCAGGCTCCTTTTGCTTTGTGCATGGTTTGTAGTTTGTTCTCATGAGCTGGAAAAGGAGGTGGGTCTGTCTGTCCCTGAACACCAGGATCCTCATCGATCAACACTATCAGTTTTTTTTTTTTTCCATCAGCCCTGTGGTCTAGTGGTGTTGTTCCTTGCCTGTCAACGCAGGGTTCGCTGGTTGCGACCACGCAGTTTTCATCTTTATCATCACCATCATCATCATCATCATCATCCAAACATGTCAATGAAGGAAACTGTCATAATTATTTAGGCTACTTATATTCATGAGAAAACTCCATCTCTTCAGCTCAACAGTCAATCACTGCAGTACAAAGTCCACATGTTCACACCTGGAGCTCCTGTTGTCTGGTGGCGCAGTGGATTTACTCATGTTACTGAACGTAGAGGTGAGGATCGAATCCATGTGCTCCTTTTGCTCCTCTGCATTGTTTGTATGGTGCTGTGTCCATGTGCTCCCTTTGCTTTGTGCCTTCTTGCCACAGTAAAAGGTCAACATGTCTCATGTCATCTCTGACCACGTTGGTGTAGTGGAGTAGTTTTTTTTTAACTCAAGAGATTGACATATTCGAATCCAGGTTTTGCGTCCTTGCTTTGTGCATGGTGTGTGTATATATGGTGCTGTGCCACAGCATGGTTTGAAGATCCAACATGTCTTAATACATCTCAAATGTAATGTTGGTAGTGGAAAGCTTGAGGGGTCTGTCTGTCCCTGAACACCAGGATCCTCCACGATCAACACTACCAGTTTTTTTTTTTTTTCCATCAGCCGCTCGTGGTCCAGTGGAATTCTTCTTTGCCTGCCAACGCAGGGTTCGCTGGTTCGCGACCACGCACAGTTTTCATCTTCATCATCATCATCATCCAAACATGTCAACGAAGGAGACTACCATCATTATTCACTTATATTCATGAGAAAACTCCATCTCTTCAGCTCAAAATTTAATCACTCTGCAGTACACTCTCCTTAAGTCTGTTTGTTTGCGCCGCTTTGATGATGTGATACACACTCTGAGCTTTGCTTTATTACTCTTGTAAATGGTACAGTGGTTTACGCTTCCGGTTGAAGTGTAAGAGGTCCTGGGTTCGAACCCCAGTGAGGACGATGAGAGAATTTCTTTAAGTTATTCTGTAGCTGCTCTGATGATGTGATACACACTCTGAGCTTTCCTTTATTACTCTTGTAAATGGTACAGTGGTTTACGCTTCCGGTTGGAGTGTAAGAGGTCCTGGGTTCGATCCCCAGTGAAGACGATGAGAGAATTTCTTTAAGTTATTCTGTAGCTGCTCTGATGATGTGATACACACTCTGAGCTTTGCTTTATTACTCTTGTAAATGGTACAGTGGTTTACGCTTCCGGTTGAAGTGTAAGAGGTCCTGGGTTCGAACCCCAGTGAGGACGATGAGAGAATTTCTTTAAGTTATTCTGTAGCTGCTCTGATGATGTCAAATACAATGTTTCTTCTGACCAGGGTTTCTTCCACACTTGTTAATGGTGCAGTGGTTTAAGCTTCCGGTTGGAGTGTAAAAGGTCCAGGGTTCGATTCCCAGTGAGGACGATGAGAGAATTTCTTTAAGTTATTCTGTAGCTGCTCTGACGATGTCAAATACAATGTTTCTTCTGACCAGGGTTTCTCATACACTGGTTAATGGTGCAGTGGATAGAGCGGCGGCTTTGAATGCAAGAGACCGGCTGTTCGATCCCCAGGGGTGACAGTGGGAGATTTATCTTAAATTTCTTAGTAGCTGCTCTGATGATGTCAAATACAATGTTTCTTCTGACCAGGGTTTCTTCCACACTTGTTAATGGTGCAGTGGTTTAAGCTTCCGGTTGGAGTGTAAAAGGTCCAGGGTTCGATTCCCAGTGAGGACGATGAGAGAATTTCTTTAAGTTATTCTGTAGCTGCTCTGACGATGTCAAATACAATGTTTCTTCTGACCAGGGTTTCTCCTACACTGGTTAATGGTGCAGTGGATAGTGCAGCGGCTTTGAATGCAAGAGACCGGCTGTTCGATCCCCAGGGGTGACAGTGGGAGATTTATCTTAAATTTCTTAGTAGCTGCTCTGGTGATGTCAAATGCACTACGACCAGTAAATTGTCTCGGGCTCGGTGGTCGAGTGTGTTGCGCCACCGGTTACGGTGTCGTAGGCCATGGGTTCGAGTCCAACGTGGAGCAGTCCCCTCCACACCACCACGATGGGTACCAAGCCCCAGGTGGAACAGAAGAAGGCCGGACAAGGGCGTTACCGACTGACCGACCAGACTCGACCCGACCGGGCCGACTGGCCCTGACCCGACCGGACCCGACTGGTCCCAACTTATGTGTCGTCTCTCTGAGGCGTGTCCTGTCCTGTCTGAATGAATGGGTTTAATAAATAGGTCCTAAAAATAGGAACTAAAAGTAGGCTAAGGAATAAAAATAGAAATAAAATAGAAAAATAAATAAAAGTAGCGTAGAATAGAGTAAAAAAAAAACTAAAGTAGGAACTATTATTAAAAATTACTGTATTTTTCAGTAATAAAGTGCATAAAATCCCTTGTATTTACTCACTTCTCATGCATCGCTCTGACCGGCCTTCTTCCTCTCTCTCTGTCTGTCCCACCTGGGATTCGATCCCATCGCCTGCTGCTCCCAAACCTGCAGCTCTAACCACTGTACCATTAATCGGTGTGACAAAGACTGTGGTCATAGTGTATTTGACATCTTCAAAGCAGCACGGGCAAAGAAAGGAGAGGACAAAACCAAGAAGTCATCACCTGGACTCGAACAGGCGCCATTTGCGTGCCAAGCCAGGAAGTTATCCACTACACCACCAGTGGATCTGAGACTCAATGTGTTGGAACTTGTACTGCCTCTTACTCTGACACAGGTTGAATGTGGAGCTGAAGAGATGACGTCCCCCAGGAAGGCGGAGCTGCTTCTCCATTGGCCGAGCACAGGTGTCTGCACTCTCGTCCTGACGATCACCTGCAGTGTCCTATAAATAGCCATTCTGTGCTGGAGCGTCTGGTAATGCGACTTTGCTCAAAGACCAGCCATTTTACATATTTTACTCCAGGTTTTGATTCATTTCAAAGTGTTTGTTTGACTCTATCTTTGTCTGTTTTTCAGGTTTTCAACCCTGAGCTGACTGGCTACCATGTGCTTCTACTTCTGCCTCTACTTGGTAAGAAACACTCAAAGCATACTGTTGAATACACACAGCAATCTTTATTTACTTCCACAAGACACATAGTCACACAGTTACCTTCCGTCTGAAAGACAACGGATACATTCAACATGAGTTGCATCTTATCATCTTTTACTTAAGGTTTTGATTCATTTGAAAGTGTTTGTTTGACTCTATCTTTGTGTGTTTTTCAGGTTTTCAACGCTGAGCTGACTGGCTACCATGTGCTTCTACAGCAACCTCCACTTGGTAAGAAACACTCAAAGCATACTGTTGAATACACACAGCAATCTTTTTTACTTACTCCATCCACAAGACACCAGCATGAGTTACAGGTCGTCCTGTCTAACACTGCTTGTCCATGTTCTCTCTTTCAGGAGCTGCTGTCCACCATTGAGTCCAGAAGAACTTCCCCAGCTGGTTCAAAGAAGACATTGAAGACTCAACAATGTTCATCGTGTGGAAATGCTTGTCAGCCAAGATCCGTCTCCTGGTTTGTGCCATGTGCTTCACTGGGTAAGTCGGCCATCTTGTAGACCAGGACTTGAACCGTTAATGTCAGTTATCCAGTACACCACTAGTGGATCTGAGATCACATTTGTTCGAACTTGTACTGCCTCTTACTCTGACACAGGTTGAATGTGGAGCTGAAGAGATGACGTCCCCCAAGAACGCGGAGCTGCTTCTCCATTGGCCGAGCACAGGTGTCTGCACTCTCGTCCTGACGATCACCTGCAGTGTCCTATAAATGGCCATTCTGCACTGGAGCGTCAGGTAATGCGACTTTGCTCAAAGACCAGGAATCTTACATCTTTTACTTAAGGGTTTGATTCATTTGAAAGTTTGTTTGACTCTATCTTTGTCTGTTTTTCAGGTTTTCAACCCTGAGCTGACTGGCTACCATGTGCTTCTACTGCAACCTCTAATTGGTAAGAAACACTCAAAGCATACTGTTGAATACACACAGCAATCTTTTACAGGTAATACTCAGAAAATTAGAATATCGTGAAAAAGTTCATTCATTTAAGTAATTCAACTTAAAAGGTGAAATGAATATATTAGACTCATAACATGCATTGCAAGATATTTCAAGCTTTTATTTGTTAGAATTTTGATTATTATGGCTTACAGCTTATGAAAACCCCAAAATCAGAGTCTCAAAAAATTAGAATATCACATGAAATAAACAGAACAATGAGTTTAAATAAATTAAATGTCAGCATCAGAAAAGTATAATCATTTTGTGTACTCAGTACTTGGTTGGGCCCCCATTTGCCAATGCGGCGTGACATGGATGATATCATCCTGTGGGGGGTACCTGTGGCACTGCTCAGGTGTTATGGAAGACCAGGATGGTTCAATAGCGGCCTTCAGCTCTTTTGCATTGCTCGGTCTCATGTTTCTCATGTTTCTCATCTTCCATAACACCTGAGCAGGGCCACAGGCTGATATCATCCATGCCACGCCGCATTGAAGCAGTAATTCAGGCAAATGGGGGCCCAACCAAGTACTGAGTACACAAAATGATTATACTTTTCTGATGGCTGACATTTCATTTATTTAAACTCATTGTTCTGTTTATTTCATGTGATATTCTAATTTTTAATTAATTTAATTTTTTTTTTTTTTTGAGACTCTGTTAGAATTTTGATTATTATGGCTTACAGCTTATGAAAACCCCAAAATCAAATAAAAGCTTGAAATATCTTGCAATGCATGTTATGAGTCTAAATAATATATTCATTTCACCTTTTAAGTTGAATTACTTAAATGAATGAACTTTTTCACAATATTCTAATTTTCTGAGTATTACCTGTACGTACTTCCACAAGACACATACCTCCATCTTTTGTCTGGAAGACAAGACACATTCAGCCTGAGTTGCAGGTAGTCCTGTCTAACACTGGTTGTCCATGTTCTCTCTTTCAGGAGCTGCTGTCCACCTTGAGTCCAGAAGAACTTCACCACCTGGTTCAAAGAAGATATTGAAGACTCAACAATGTTCATCGTGTGGAAATGCTTGTCAGCCAAGATCCGTCTCCTGGTTTGTGCCATGAGCTTCACTGGGTAAGTCGGCCATCTTGTAGACCAGGCCATGTGGCTGCAGGTGTTTGTTCCAACCAAGCTGCAGTACACCAGACTGGACTCAGTCAAAAGTGCTCTTGGTTGAAACAAACACCTGCAGCCACATGGCCTGGTCTACAAGATGGCCGACTTACCCAGTGAAGCTCATGGCACAAACCAGGGATGGGATCAAGGTTAAACAATGTAAAGTTGTTGTAAATGTAAATAAAAACCAAAACCTGAAGTAAAATGTAGTTCTGTGGTCCATTGCCTCTTGGAGACATCTTGAGTAAATGAGTCTGTGACAGTCAAATACATAAGGCAAGATGCAACAAATTTATTGAAACACATAGCTTCAGTATGTAATCAGGTCATATACAAACCTATATACCAGGGTTCACCAGTCCGGTCCTCGAGGGCCACTGCCTTGCATGTTTTAGAAGTTTCCTGTTGCAACACACCTGATTCAAATGAGTGGCTCGTTATCAGGCCACTGACGAGCTTGATGACGAGCTGATCATTTGAATCAGGTGTGTTGTAGCAGGAAACTTCTAAAACATGCAAGGCAGTGGCCCTCGAGGACCGGAATTGGGCAACTCTGCTACAGGTAAAATTCAGAAAATTAGAATATTGTGAAAAAGTTCATTTAAGTAATTCAACTTAAAAGGTGAAATGAATATATTATTTATCATAACATGCATTGCAAGATATTTCAAGCTTTTATTTGTTAGAATTTTGATTGTTATGGCTTACAGCTTAAGAAAACCCCAAAATCAGAGTCTCAGAAAATTAAAAATTAGAATATCACATGAAATAAACAGAATAATGAGTTTAAATAAATGAAATGTCAGCCATCAGAAAAGGATAATCATTTTGTGTACTCAGTAGTTGGTTGGGCCCCCATTTGCCTGAATTACTGCTTCAATGTGACGTGGCATGGATGATATAAGCCTGTAGCACTGCTCAGATGTTATGGAAGATGAGACCGAGCAATGCAAAAGAGCTGAAGGCCGCTATTGAACCATCCTGGTCTTCCATAACACCGGCTGATGTCATCCATGCCACGCCGCATTGAAGCAGTAATTCAGGCAAATGGGGGCCAAACCAACAACTGAGTACACAAAATGATTATACTTTTCTGATGGCTGACATTTCATTTATTTAAACTCATTATTCTGTTTATTTCATGTGATATTCTAATTTTCTGAGACTCTGATTTTGGGGTTTTCTTAAGCTGTAAGCCATAATAATCAAAATTCTAACAAATAAAAGCTTGAAATATCTTGCAATGCATGTTATGAGTCTAAATAATATATTCATTTCACCTTTTAAGTTGAATTACTTAAATTAATGAACTTTTTCACGATATTCTAATTTTCTGACTTTTACCTGTATATGAGGTGAACCCCAGAAAATGAAGAAATGCTCTTACTGCTGTGCAGTCAGTCAGCTCCTCCTGCTTCATCTTCAGTGTGATGTTCACAAACACCTCTGACTCTCCACCTGGGACAACACATACACAAAAATATTTAGTCACACTCATCCTGACATTTAGAAATGTTTGGCCTGCAACAGTTAAGCTACAAATCACACTTACATTGTGTTTTCTCCAGAAACATTGATGTGGCTCACTCCTGGCTCCAGCTGGTGGTTTGGCACCATCTGCTGGTCAAATCATAGAATGACACCAGGTTAGTTTTAAATCACAGAAACCTAGGGGAGAGTGGGGCAATGTGAGACACCCCCTGTATCTAGAAAACGGAACATGTGACCAGTATAAGTATAACATTTTCACAAATAGAATAAAATAAATAGAATAGAATAGAATAAAGGTTTCACAGATCATAAACTGTGTTACAATGAAGTTTAGCCTTTTGACCTGGACCAGGTCTAATGTGGTCTATATGCTGAGAAAACGGTGAAATCTGCCTTTATTGCATTTTCACAAATAGAATAAAGGCTTCACAGATCGGAAAGTGTGTTATAATGAATATTTAGCCTCTGTAGGATATTCTAGTTCAGATTTGAGAAGTCTAAGCATAATGGTTTTTGATCTGGACCTGGTCTAATGAGGTCTGCAGGTAACAAAAACTTTGAAATCTCCCCTTTAGCATTTTCACAAATAAAATAAACATTTCACAAATACAATAGCGTCAGGCAAAATTAATGTCAACTCTAAAAGTTTAAGTAAAGTTGGAAAGATATTCACAGATTCGGACTTCCGGGATCAATAACTCTGAGACGAAACGTTGTTCAAACGCAAATGATGTCTCTTTCAACATCATAATAGCACAGACTACTACCTACAAGAATCAAACCCCGATTTTTTAACGAAAACGAGCCGTTCTCCGAGCTGGACGGAAAACATTGATCTCTTTGCGCAGCAGGGACGAGCTAACTTCTGTTAGCCTGTCTATGGAGTTTTGCATTATACGTTAGCATTAAGCTAGCAGACTTTATGCTTAGTTGTGATTCTGGCTAACATCCAAACATCTCTCACAATATGTTGCCTCAAATACGTTGTTGACTTAACTTACAACAGATGTAGACATCCTTGTTAAGTTTATCCATGTTTAGTTGGTGTTGTGGGCTACTGCATAACTTTATCCAGAGCAGACACTTCTCTAGGTTGAGATGTGGCTTAGGAAAAGGTAGGTAAAAAATACACCAGAGAGGCTGGGCGATCCCAACCTCACAGGATACCTAGTGTCAGAGTTGCATGTAACCCATACACACCATCTGACCATTTTAAACTTAAAATGTCAAGAAAAAACACATAAAAACGAATGAAAATTGACTAACTGCAATGCATTTCAATGGACGTGGAAGCAGAGAATGTCCGAGTGTATGGGCTAGCTATGCGCACTGTGATTGGCTCATCGTGTTTGGGGGCGTGGCTTAGCCATAGGTCAGACTTTATGCTTAGTTGTGATTCTGGCTAACATCCAAACATCTCTCACAATATGTTGCCTCAAATACGTTGTTGACTTAACTTACAAGAGCAAGGCGCTCCGGAAAAAAATCAATAGCTCCACTGTTATAAGTTACAGTACAGAGACTAACCGCTAGCTTCTCTAGTTGTAGCAACGTTAGCAATGACCGCACCATAACAAACAGCGCAGCGACCTAGGAAATCCTGTCTGAACAAAAAAGAGTTAAGCCCTTTTTTAAAGGTGACCACAGCCTGGGGCTGTCAGGGACAGAGTTCCAGATGTGGGGGGCAGCGGAGCATGGAAGTGAGCCATGATTTAGTGTTTGTTCTCTATCGTACTGCTGCAAGCTCATGTAAATAACAGTCACTTATGATGAACATGATGATGTTTCTAGTAGAGTTTGGTCCTCACCTCCTCTTTTCCCAGGAGCTCCATCCAGGTCCTGAAGACTCCATCAGATCCACTCGTCCTCACCGCGACTGCCTGTGTCAGAGGAGACAGAGACATCATTAACATGGATCTCTGCCTGTCTTTCATTACCGTCCTGCTTGTTTCCAGTATTTATCACAAATAAACATTTACAAACTTTACACTTGTCTTTTTTGAGTGGAAAGGTCACTGTGAATTTTTCTAGAGCAGTTTTATATCTATAATATTCATTTTAGGTGAAATAAATGACATTTTAATCTGTGTCCTGGATATAGAGAATTGACAATAAAAGGTGTTAGAGCCAGCCTCCATGTCCATCGTCTCTGTCTCTTTTGCAAAAAAAAAAGAAAAAAAAAAAGAATAAGTTGTGGCCACGAAATAGCAATATGTTCCCACGAAATACTCATTTCTGGCCACGAAAACATAGGCTATATTGTTGTACTGCTTCACTCAGTGTTGACTGGTGGACTGAGATTCACAGCCAGCTAAACCCTTCCTTGCACGTAATCCAAGGAACAGGCAGGTGTTGTGATTGGATTTGATTTAATGCCAGAAATTGTGAAACTGTAACAAATACAAAAGGCAAGATTACCATAAGGTAAATAATACATGTACATAACGTAGCCTGCTAACGGCGGTAGCTGACCTAGTAAAGATCTACGGCGGAGTCCGCGATAATAACTCGCTCGTTAATAAACAAATGATAAACAGCAGGAATGTTTGCAATGTACTAATAGTAGTAAATCATGTTTTACTCACTCATATTGCCACTACACAGGGAGACAAACATGAGGAAAGAAAAGATGCTACGGAGCATGGAAAAAACAACAACAACCCAGTTGGCCTACGTCACTTCCTGAAAAACCCAAGGATGCAAAAACACATAAATGAAAATACAGCGCCATCTAGCGGCCGCAAAATGTAACTGCAAGTAAAAATGAACACAGTTCCATGACAATTGTTGTTGGACAGCTAACCTTCCTGACAGTTGCTCTTCTCAACCAGACTCCCTGTACCATGAATCCTACATAGTAGGGGTTTAAATAAAGCCAAAGATTGAATTGAATTGAAATCTTTATTTTGAACATGCATGAAACAAAACTTCAAACAAAAACAAAATCTCCACTGTCAGAGAGAAAAAATAAATAAAACGTTTTATAAAGTATATTTTAAATAAAACATCAACAACAAAAAGATTATGAATAAAATTAACAAGATCAATTCTAATACAGTTTGAATTATGCCAGAATGTAAATTCATCAATATTTAAACAGTAGACCTATATGGAGACTATATTGAAACATATTCAACAGACACATAGCCTACACACGAGACAATGAAATGACAAACACACAAACCAAACTTCAATAAGTGCAAATAGCCTATTAAAATAAAGATGAAAAACTAAGGATTTACTCTGAGTGTAAACAGGTGCAAAACAAATAAAAATGAACTTTATTATACCACTCTTATCTTTTTGCTGTTTTACGTAGCCAAAGTTTAACTTAAAAACTAAATTTCTACCAGGATCTCCTCTAATTACATTTCTTTAAACATAAATCCACATTGTAAGCTATATGTCGTGTTGCTTCCAGGTTGCTTCACTAAACGGCATTGCAGGATCTCCGGGACATTGGAGGAATGCAGGAGGCAAAGGAGTAGTAGCCACGGCCATCCTCGTCGTCAATTTGTCGTGTTGCTTCACTAAACACTTCGGAATAAAACAATAAAACAGAGGAGTCTCAAGCTTCTTTTTACTGAACACGAACACTTCATCAACAACTTCTTCCTTACACAGCACATCATTTCCTGAAGTCAGGTAATTACCGCAACATAGTATCGCCACCTACTGGCCTGTAGCATAACATTTAGGTGTGGATTAGAACACATACAAAGCAGATTTTCTGTTGCATGTGCCCCTTTTTTTCCACCCTCTCCTCCTCCTGCAGTCCCCGAAGTGTCCACCAGGCGCCGCTGTCTGACAACAAATGAAGCATCGTGCAACAACCTGCAGGTGAGTGAGAGAAGCCCAGAGGAGAGGATGAATGAAGAGTTTGTAGAAACAGAGTGAGACATTTTCATGCTCGGTTTATCTCACCATGGACCAGACGATTTATTTCTGGTCAATTGATCCTCAACATCCAGATTCGATATCTGATCTGAGTTTAGCCGTTTCCTCTATAAAGTCCTAGAAACATTCAATGTAAACACACATACAGAAAATGACACAAGCAGTTTGTGGTTTTTATTATTATTATTATTATTATTATTATTTAATATAAGTTCTGAGCCTGAAACATTGTCCTTCCTGTTTGTGCATGCATGCATCTCTGTGTGTGTGTGCATACATGTCCTGCAGGCCTTGTTTGTCTATTGTATTTGTGCTTGTTATTGTTTACTCCTGAGGGGAGTGGGGGAGCGATTGCATCTGAACACTGAAATTACAGCGATGCCAGACTCTGATAAACGCAGTCAGGGAGCAGCAGCCTTCTCATCATCATCATCATCACCACTCCTCCTCCTCGATGAGGCCCGGCGACGCAACATCCCATGGATGAGGGCGAGGAAGGGGTGAGGGAGGAAGGAGGGAGGTTGGAAAATTTGGGACTTTGATGGATGGATAGTAGATTGTGGAGGTTTCAGTGCAGACTGTGTCTCTTTTGTTTGAAAGATTCACTTTGCAGAAAATGTCAGTGAACTGGAAACAGTTAGTGTAGTTAAAAAAAGAAGAAGATCTGAGTCTGGTTTAAATTCTGTTTAATTCACTTCACTGAGATTTACCTTGTTGATCCGAGTGCTCATTAAAGCACATCAGAGCTAAACATTAAAGTCCAGGTGAGGAGAGAGAAAGAGAGAGAGAGACGTCCGTACAGGTCTGAGTGTCTCCTGTTAGACATTGTGTTAATATCTGGACTTGGAGAGACTTAACTCTGGATCTTGATGAATACAAATCAAAGTGAATATATCAATAATAATATGTTCATTGATAATAACTTACCGTCATACATTCAACTGTGTTCAGGTCTTTTGTTGAGAATCTGACACCATGTCTTTTTAATGCTGTTGATTTAATGAATAAGGATGTGCAGGGGTTTCAAAATATTATTTCTAAAAAGGAGACTCTGCACGCTCTGATCAGATGCAAGTTTCAGTATTTTAATAGACAAAGTGAAAAGACCATCATCAGGGTTGCAAAAAAATTTAAACTAAAATGTATTTATTTTGTACAAAAATGAAACATTGATATTGTGTTATATTACCTTTGCACTGTTAACCAAGTCTCGACTCTTCTGTGGTCAGCGCCTCTCTCTCTTAATTCATTTGATAAAAAAAGAAACAAAACACAGATTATATCAACAATCATTATGAATTATAATAATCATACAAAGAAACCTGATGCCTGGTTTGTTTATATTTCACTGGCTCCTGCATGACCTGTGTAACTCCAGATGTTGATGTGGGAACTGAAACATCTGGAGGGTTAATTCTTTTCTTCAAGAAGAATCTTGTTTTTTTTAAATAGTTTCTTCCATCAGTTGTGAAGACACCGTCCTGCTGTTGCACAATAACTGTTTAAGTTCTCACACTGGGCATCTTATTTTGTTCATTATCAGTCACTTTTCTAATTTCACTTCTGATCCCTGAGTGACAGTAAAAAGCTGCCGCTGTGAGAGGTGTGTTGAGGTGGTGGTGTGTGTGTGTGTGTGTGTGTGTGTTGGGGGGGGGGGCTGATGTGCTGCCCCTGGTAATTTACTGAGATCTGAGACCTCGGTGACATTTCAGCTCAGTCCAGTGGAGCAAGAAACACGAGGCAGAAGGGTTTTAACTGCAGTTTAGCCACGACGTGGAGATAAAAGCTAAAAGCTAGGCCGGACAGTGGTCGATAGAAAAAAAAACACATTTTCACAGCGACTACGGCAAGCACAGTGGGTCAATGAAGGCGCTTTTCTTATCTGGTTTCTTTACCTGTTGCTCTTTTTGTTTCTGTGGCTTGATCAGTGCAATTAAACCACAACTACGGTGGCCCTCAGAGGTCAGATTTATAAAGATGTTGCAGCATGTTGGCGCATTTGCAGTGCAGTTGTTGATATATTTTGTACAGCATTTGCTACACCTTTGCATGCATTTGTCTTACGTTGAACCCTCACGGCGACCGTAGAAACCCAAAGGAATCATGGGTAAAAATTTTGAAAGTTAAAAAAACAATTTCAGACACGTTTTCTCTGGAACGTCTTCCACTGTGTTCCGTGCTCTGCAAAAAATAGAAGAATATTTGTCTTATTTCTAGTCAAAATGTCCTTTCCAGTCAAAACAAATCTAATTATATTAATAATAAGACTCATCACATAAAAAGTAGCTTGATTTAAAACACTTTTTTACTACTTTTGAGCATATTGTCAATTAAAATAATCTGAATAATCAAAACGTGCTTTCACTGTCAGGTTTTTCTATTTCAAGTGGAAATTAGTTTGAAACAAGTTCATTTTTAGGTGATGAGTCTTATTTTAAGTGGAAAGCATTTAGTTTTGTGAAGTGAGACATTTTGACAAGAAACAAGACAAATATTCTTGGAAAGATTTTGAGTTTTTGCAGTGTGGTCTTTGCTAGTCACCGTCTGTTGAAGGCCTATACGCTATTTTTCACAATGCATTGTGGGATACCATGAGTCCACTATGCAGTGTGTTGTATAATAACTCCCCCTATACCAGTGATTTGGGACAGCGTGTGTGACAGGACACACACCAGCAACCACGAGCCGGGTCTGAACAAAGCAGAGAGAGAAAAAGAAGAAGAAGAAAAAAAACAGGGGACACGTCCTCTTTTGTTGTTTTTATGTTTCATGATGAAAGTGTGAAAGTGCGTTAATGTGACGCCGTAATGAAAAGGCTCAAACATCTGCACATGACTGACTGAAGAAAAAAGACTAATTGTGCATGTGTGTGTGTGTGTGTATAAAGGTGTGTGTGTGTGAGTGAAGACATCTGAACATTGTGTTCAGGGGCCTCGTCGTCGCCACCACCACCACCACCACCACCACCACCACCACCGCCGCCGCCGCTGCTCTGTATTAGCTTCACCTCGTTATCGTTATCGCCCTCCTCCATTGTGGCATGACGGGCGGAAAATGATTAGAGGAGCAGGTGACAATGGAGGCAGAGATTTCTGCCTTTACCCGGGGCAGCGCCTCTGTCAGGTACAGCAGCATGACACTCAAAAGAAGAAGAGGAGGAAGAAGAAGAAGAAGAAGAAGAAGAAGGAGAGGAGCACAAAGGAGCTCCTTTCTTACTCTAAAACACTCACATCTTCTTCAGCAGAGCAGAATTGGGTGTTCACGGGAACCAATTGACTCCCTTCGTCCCCTCTCTCAGGCATCCACAAGTTTCCGAATGATCAAAACTGGAAGCTGGTTTTGCATTTCCGGTGGAATTTTACCTTTACGTTTCCATGGTTTTCAGTCGTTGTCATAAATGCATGGATCTAATAACGCTGGCTTTTAACACACAGGTGTCAATTTGTGTGATATCCACTGTTAAAACCCGGTGTCCATGCATTTACAGCGACTACGGAAACCATGGAAACATACAGTAAACATAAGATTCCGCCGGAAGAGGCGCGCGTTTTTTGACGTTCAGGAAAAAAAGGTGGATAATCACGATTCCTCTTCACTCTGTGTTCCTGTCTTTTCTTGATCAGAGGAAGAAGGAGAGATAGATAGAGATAGCGATGGAAAGAGGGGCGGACAGGAAGCGAGGGCCGAGGCTGTTTCCCACGACGACGACGACGACGACGTCCATGCGAGCGACACCGACTCTGATGTAGTAACGCCAGGGCATTATCTCATTCAACACCCTCCTCCTCCTCCTCCCTCCATCCTCACCCCCCCCCCTCCCCTCTTTTCTTACCCCTCCTCCCCCCCACCAGCCTTACACAAAGCTATCTGCTCCGTGGACTTTTCTGACTATTTATGTCGGACAAGGTCAGGATCGTTTAAACCGCTCTGCCTCTCTCAGCCCCTGCAGATGAGATAGCGCGAGGAGAGGAGGGAGAAACGATCGATTCCCGCCGCCACGCAGATTTATTCCCCTCCTCCTCCTCCTCCTCTACCTCTCTCTCTTATTTTCCCAGTGGGGCTTTTGCAGGGAGGGAGAGAGGGGAGGAAGGAGGCGGTGGGAGGGGGGGGTCACCATTTTGCTGCTGCAGCCTCCGGACTCATCAGTCTCTTTAACACTCCTCCACCCTCCGTTTAAAATACAGTAGCGGTCCTTAAACTGGCCACTTTTCTCCTGGTCCAAATGAGAACCGTCCTCCTCACATCAATCTGTCCGGCCCGGCTGCTGCTTCTTCTTCTTCTTTCTTCTTCTTCTTCTTCCCAAAGGAGGAGGAGGCAGAGGAGGCGTGACTGGTGGTGAGGCCTGTAGAGACACAGAGAGGGAGGGAGAGAGAGATTTAGACGGAGGAAGTGGCGGCCTGTATCATTCACAGGGGCGTTTTACAAATGAAGTGGGACACTCACTCAGCCTGAATTGTGGCTTGATTGTGACGATACGTCTGGAGACGGAGAAGAAGAAGGAGAAGAAGAAGACGCCGATGGTTTGAGAATCGAAGTTCAGTGTTCGGCGTTCAGCATTGCCTGTCAATCAAACAGGATGTTTAGTGTCATCGTTTTAATTCAATTCGGTTTCTACCTTTTTACTAAACTGAATTGATTCTCATTAGGTTTCAGGTGATGTTCAGTTGGATTATTTAGCCTCAGGGACTTTCCCAGGAAATATCTACATGAAAACCTCAAAAACCAGGGTCTAAATTTAAACTTTTGGGGGTCATTGATCTACACGCAAATACTAGTGTTAGTACTTTTCAAAGTTCTGATTGGTTGATTGGTTGATTTGCATTTTGCAGCATTTTGTTTGCTGCAACTGACTGTTTTGTTTTAATTCAAGACAGTTGGAGGAGTCCCGGAGGAAAGTCTTTATGATTGATGGACTGAAGATGAGGTGCAGGCCTCGCTCAGCATTTATGCAGAAGATGAAGGAATTAATAAGCTCAACATTATCTGCACTGCCCAACAGGTCCTGGAGAAGTGACTGTAGACAAAAAGAAACAAGAAAACTATCTTTAACCAAGAGTTGTAGGTTGAAATTCACCTTTACAATAAGTGCAATGAGGCCCAACAGTGTTTTTCCTACTTTTTCCAAATGAAAAGCGGAAATCTCATCACTTTGTTCAACAACAATGACAACATTACTCGAACCTATTGGTAGATTTCCAGATCCACTTGGACATTGAGGTTTAAAAATACATAAAGACGTCATTGCTGTAAATGTGCGTGCAGGATTTCCCACATTAGAAATAATACTAGATTTCTGGGAATTGATGATATCACACACAGTAATCCCACACTGAAATAAGAGCCACTGATTGGCTCGATTGGCACTTTGTTATTAATGTAGGCTAAATTAGCTTAAATGCACAAATGTAGTGCAAGTAAAGTGTTTTATTCTTCGCTGTTTCTTCCTGATTTGATCATAGTTTTTTTTTTCCCCACAGTGTAACTCGATGAGCTCATGAGGCCTCGCTGTGTTGGAAACTCTTATGCAACCTGGCTATCGACGCTAATGCTAACCACCGACCAACAACCTCTTCTGTTTATCCTGAACAAGTGGCAGATTCGCTTTCTGTAAATCAAATAAATCTATTGATTGACTATTTGTTTCAGCTGCGGCTTTAATCTTGACGTGTCTCAGAACAGTATTTACGCAAATGTTGAGAATGAAAAACACACACGGCTACAAGAAATTGTGTTTATCCAAGATTTTTTATCTCGTCAGAGCAGAAACTGTCGTAATCATCGAGACGGCGGGACGCTGAAACTCTCTTTTGAAAAGCCAAGATGACACTGATGCTAACAGTAGGAGCTATTCATGCATGCATATGTGTGTGTGTGTGTGTGTGTGTGTGGGATCTGATCAAAACATCTCATTAGATTCAGTTCATGTTGAGGGTTTTTCTCATAAACAGCCAGTGTAGCATGACGTAGCGTGTCGCCGGCTTTGTCTGAGCGAGTGCTCCGTTTGTGAGAAATACTTACATATGTCTTCTTCACTGTGCATGTGTGTGTGTGCATGTGTGTATGTGTGTGTGTGTTTTAATGTGTGTGTGATCCGCTGCCACTCATGTCTTGGGTTACTGTGTTTCTGGCTGTATGATAGATGGCTCAGCCCAACCTCCGAGCCCCCAGCCTGAGCCACCGGATAGCATGTCACTGCCAGTTTCCGCAAACTGAGCGCATGTGTGTGTGCATGTGTGTGCATGTGTGTGCGTGTGTGTGCGGTGTGCGTGTGTCTGGCCGGTTCCGACCCCCCACTGCAACAGGATAGGTGGGTAAGGATGGGCTGGCAGCGTGTCCGCATGAGTGTGTGTGTGGAGTGTGAACTGCGTCCCGCTGAGTGTGGCGGCCCCGGCCCTTTCCTGTCCAGACCACACGGCTAACCAAAACCCAATGTGTGTGTGTCTGTGTGTGTTTACGTGTCTCTGTACTGGATACTTTCACTGTTTATATATTTTTCCCATCGTTTCGCCCACAAATTATTTTTTCTCATGATGCGATTAATGATTTCATGTATAAAATGTCAAAAATGAGTGAAAATCGCCAACAATAACTCCCTCAGAGCCCAGAGCGACGTATTCAAGCTGTTTGTTTTCTCCACTTACCACTTTCTAAACTTTCTACAGTTACTTATTCATTATTTATATATATTTTCTGATAAATTGATTAGTAGTCTAGTCTATAAAATGCCACAAGATGCCTAGAAATTGGACAAAATGACCTTTGATCCATCTCAGAGCAGAAAACAACATAAAATGTATGAAAAGCCAAATATTCAACTTATTACTCAAAAGATAAACACAAATACACATCAATTTCTCATATTTCACTTTCTAGATCTTCCATTTTATTGTTTTAGGCGTTTTTTTAAGAAGCATTGACCTCCTAGAATGAGGTAATAAGAAGTTTGCAATCATTTCTGCTCCTTCTTAAATAATTAATTAATTAATTGATGTTGATTAATTTTTTGTTTATCATTTAATCTTACTTTCTGTTTATCTTTCTCCTCGTGGCTCCATGTCTCAGTTCAGTGTCCGCCAACCGTCACCATCTGATACCTGACACGCTACAACAAGCACATCAAATTATTAATCACATTATTTATCTAATTATTAACAGTATTATTATTATATTTATCCAAATAAAGTACTTTGAATACACTGAACTTCACTTGATGTGCTAGAAAGCTCCAGCTCAGCTGCTAAACAGACCTCGTCAGACAGTTTAACAGCTCCATTCATTGATTGACTAGTTTTTAAAACTTCCTTGTTTTCATTTACTTAATATTTATAGTTTTTCCACTATTTTTTAATGTCTTTTTTTTTTTTAATTACATTCAAAGATTTTGTGACTGATAAGAAACAATGCACAAGAAAATAGTAGTGATTGATTGCTAAGTTTTTTCTTTTTAAAACTTCCTTGTTTTTTTTTTCGTCCGCCATTTTTCAAGTTTTTCCGCAATTTTTCCTTTTTAAAACAAAAATAGTTTTTTTTTAATAGATTTCACGACTGATAACAAACGGACTTCACTGCACCTACAGTAAGAAAAAAGATGTAGTCAATCTCCACCGCTCCACAACCACCACCACCACTCTCCTCCTCCTCCTCCTCCCCCCTCTTGTTCTTCTTCTTCTTCTTCTTCCTCCCTCTCTCCGGAGCTGCCAGCAGACAGTGTGTTTCTCAGTGTAGTGGAGATTATAGCCGGGAATGACAAGCACGCCGTCTGATACCATATCCGCTCTGAATTACAGATCAGCCCTTTTTAAATGATATTTTAAATACTTGCTGCAGGCTGCGAGTTTTCACAGGGTCTTATTTCATTGTTATTATACTAGTACCATATTTTTGTTAGAAAATCAGTGTTGGCGCTTATTTAAATGAGGGAGAGTGGAAGCCGATATACACTCCAGTGTGTTATTTTACTGTGCCACTTTGGAAAATCCCTCAGTACACCACTCCCCCCCCCCCTTTTGCTCCTCACATACACCCACCAACCCCCTTTTTCTCTTTTTTTTAAAAACGTCTTCTTGGTGGGAATTAAAAGGGAGCACTGTGAAAAGGACAAAAGAGAAAGGACAAATTGTAATTAGTTTGATTTTGTGTGTGTGTGTGTGTGTGTGCTTGGCTGTGAGGTTGGTGCAGCCCATTAAGGGTTAGATTCCCACACAGAAAGACGACTGAGGCTTTGATTACCTCTCTCATGTGCTGGGGAGGGAGAGAGGGAGGAGGGATGATGATGATGATGAGGAGGAAGAGGAGGAAGAGGGGGGAGTTGGTTCGGTTCGGATTTGACTTGAATTGTTTCACCGTTGCTCATTTTGATCATTGAATGTGGGACGGCAACAACAAAAAAAAAGAGTCTTTGGTTTCCTTTTTTTTGTTAATGGAGAGACAGGCAGGTCAGGATGTTGAGGAAGGAGGAAGGGGAGGAGGAGGAGGAGGAGGTGTAGTATGTGTCATGGCGTGCTGGATGGCGCTGTTGCCCCAGCGATTGCTCCTCCTTTTTTTTGGTAAAAAAAAAAAAAAGAAAAAAAAAAAGGTCCCTCGGTTTCAGTCGAAGGCTCTGAGCTCTTTGTGCTTCGGCGTTTCATGATGGGATTCTCTGGAGAGCAGAGGATGGAGAACGACACTCCTTCCTCCTCTAACCCTCGCTCTCTCCCTCTCTCTTTCTTTCTCTCTCTCTCTCCCTCCCTCCTCTCCTTCCTTCCCTCGCTCTCTGCTGGAATACACCCCAACCTTGACATATTGAGAATGAAAACGACGGTTCCACATCCCATGCTCGCTTGTTGACAGCGTTAACACTCTTTTCATGTGTGTTTTGATAGCTGAAAATGAACCATATTAGAGTGTTATGAGAAATTATGTTTAGTGTGTACGTGTGTGTGAGTGTGTACTACATACCATTGCCTTATGTATATATGTGTGTGTGTATGTCCACATAACTCACTATTTTAGACAGAAAATCATTTTCCTCTGCTCCCACGCGCTACATCCATGTGCATGTAGACACACAAACACGCACACGCACACATGGATGTACACTCACAGCACTAATTGTACTTCATGTTTGTTTATGGGGTCTGAGAGAGAACTATGTAAAATAGACCCAGGGGAGGGGGAATATAGCCAGTGGGGCTAAACTAACAATTTTAACCCTGTCTCACCCTCTTAACTGCTGCCTCCCCCCCCCGATCTCCCCTCTTCCTCTCTTCCTCCAACTGGTGTCTCACCCCCATGCCCCTCCACCCTCGATAATATCCCCCTCATAAGTGGATAAACAATGTTATAAACCAAACTGCTGTCACTGCTCATTCCTTCTGCGTTACATCTAACTTTATGCGTCTATCGTCATCATTTTCTCTTATTTATTTATAAAAAATACATGTTATGCTTCATGCAAACATTAATGCAAAGTAGTTTAGTCTTGTTACAGGTACAAAGATTCATATACACCGGTGAAACCACTCTGATCAGTTTTTATGCACAATAGTATGTGTTTTGAGGGAAGTCGTTTTCGAGCCTCAGTTTTCACATCTACAGCCGAACAGGTGTCTAACACCAACATTTAAACTGATATGAATCTTAATATTGATCATTCATCTTCTAATAATGCCCAAACAAGCAGTAGCACCTTGTGTTATTCAGCATTTATAACAGAAGGTGAAGCATTTGATTAATTCAAACACTATAATGTAGGTCTATAGTGACACTGTTAATCATCGGTGTCACAAATACACAATAATAAACATTTAAATCTGTTTATAACTACATTATAAAGTGTGTAAACTGCTTATAAATTGAAAATAGGGGGCAGTTTTACTGAATATGATTTGAATGGTATTAAAATAACTGTTATTATGCTGATGTTCATAACAACAGTCTTAACAAGCATTTGTAATACTAATCATAATATGTGTTCTATACATTGACTGTGATTAATATGTAATGTACAGTGTGTTAAATCCTGTCATAGACAAACAGTGTGTACTATTATACATATTGTATTATAACATGAGCCCAGTCAGAGCTGAGTCGATGTGTAACTACACAGACACGTTCAGCTCCGACCTCCGGCTCCAGTGGAGTCCTGCTCTAAATGATGCTCACTTCCCGCTTATTTGTGCGTGTTTGTTTATATGTGTGTGTGTGTGTGTGCACCATAATTGAAGCTGTGGTCTCCTCTTAGCCTTATGAGAGCCATTAGACAGGACGTGCAAAGGCATTGGAACATATTTATTGTGTGTGTGTGTGTGTACGTGTGGACACAAAGCATTCATAGCCACTTATGCAGCATTAAGTCAACGCTTCATTTGTCGCCTGGTTTTGGTTCAAAGACGGAGGCATGTCTCATCATAATGAAATGAGTTTGTGCAATTCAGAGTGTGAGACAGAGGTGAGTGTGTTTTCCAAGGTAACACATTGTATAGTGTGTGTTAATGCGTGTGGGTGAGCACACGTGTTGCTGATTATTTTTACATTTCACCTTTCTTACACCTTAAACTGTTAAACATTAAGACGATTAGGTTTTAAAACCGGAGCGTCTGAACAGAATCTAAATCAGCGTTGACGTCACGTGACACCAAAACAAGCAGATTAACGTTATCGCCAACATCTGATATTTAATGCTCTGACACAAGTGTGTGTGTGTGTGTGCATGTGTGTGAGTCATCTATTGATCCATAATAGTGTCACTTGTGAACACCAGCATCTCTGTCTCCTCTCACTCTCATTACACCATTTCATTTTCTCCTCCTCCCTCCTCTAATCCACACAGAAACTCAGTTTTAGGTTGACATAGACAGTGTTTGACAGAGTATTTATCCAGGTTAGTATATGAAAATGATCTCTGTATGATGTTATTATTCAAAAAGAAGTACAAAAACCATAATAATGAGGTTGTAAAATATAAATTCAACCTTGAAGGACCATATTAGAGTGTCTGGCCATGCTAAGTGGCTAACTTTAGGCTACACTAGTTTGTCAAGGCTGTAAAAATGGAGCCAGTATTAAAATGTGCAGTTCCACAAACGGCCACTAGAGGGTGAGCTCCGAAAGTGAGTCAATCCCACGGTAAAATGTCGACATGTTTACAGCCTACTGCTACAAACACAAATAAAACAGCTTTGGCTTTCGTCCTCTCACCTCCAGCTCCCACGTTTCCATTTTCTCTCTTTCTATCCCTCTCTCCTTTTTCCGCCTTTCCTTTTCCCATATGCAGATAACCAATGACCCCCACCACCCCCACCACCTCTTCGTTCTCCAACATGCATGAGCTTTTTATACGCACACAGAAAAACATACACATGCGTGAAAACGATTAAAAGCACCAGATGCACATACAGTAAATACTGTACATGAACTCATACTGGGTTTGAACCAACACACGAACGCTGCATCGTCGAAGCTCTGGATTTCCCTCCAGGCCACAAGTGGAAAAAAAAGAAAAGAAAAAAGAAACCCATTAAATCGCATGTTTTTCACGTTCACTTGCACATGGTCACGGCTCAACCACGACCGCTGTGGATTTAAATAAATATCAACTTTTCTCTTAGAGAGATATGAAAGATGATGAACACTGAACATGGCGCAAAGTAGCTAGACGTGATTGTGAACAGTTTGTGTTTCCGTTGAGTCACGTTATGTAAATTCAACTGTGTTTATCGGAGTCGAGTGCAAATTAAGTGTTTTTTTGTTGAGATTTAGAGCGATATCACAGTGTGGGAATAAGACTTTAATAATAATATTATGTTGATTTTGAAATGAGAAGAGAGAAAAATGAGAATAAACTGAACCGAAAGCAGCTCATGCATGCGTTTACACTTCTTTTGCAACATTTCAGACGTACTTTTTTTTCTGAAACTCACATTTCAAATTGCACTTTTTGCCGTTTGGATGTGTCTTTGGTGTTTTGTTGAAGACAAACAGTTATGTTTGCTAAATCATTATAAAGACTGAATTTAGTCTAGTCTCTTTACTAGATTTAGTAATAAATCAACAAATGAAAGATGTCGGTCAATGATTAAGAACATTTCTGTCAAGTGATATTAACAAAATCTCAACATAACTTCATATTTCTTTCACACCAGAGCATGCAAGTCAGGAGACACGTTTCCTTTCATCTAACAATTAGCTACACGACCGATCTGAACGACTTGCCTCCGTCTCCCTGCAGGTAAACATTCAGAGTCTGTAGCTGTCGGTTCCCACACTCTCTCTTTTTTCCCACTGCCTCAAACTGTCCAAATGAAACAGAGAAATTCATGGCTCCTCTCCATGAGCATAAAGACCTGGACCTCCTGCCCTGGCCTTTCAATTAGCCACAGTGGCCAGTGTGTGTGTGTGTGTGTGTGAGTGAGAGTGTGAGTGCAAACTATTGCCCTGTCTGAGCAGCCAACCTCAACTAAGGGCCAGGCTCAAACACCGGCTTAAAGCTAACCAGGTCACAGCTGATGGTGTGAGAACTGGGGCTGTGGACAGTTTAGTGTGTGTGTGTGTGTATGTGTGTGAAACCCTCTATATGGAGCAGGTGTGTTGCCAAAAACAAAACCTGCTACCTGACAGTTTTCCCATGATGTCACTAACAACATGCAGTAAACTAATACAAGTGTAAATGTTGCTATAGTTTATTTTTATCCTGCCGTTGACCGGTGTGTGTGTGTACGTGCGGCCTCCTCCACGTCTTTCAGCAGCGTGTGTGTCTGTTTTCACAGGCAGTCAGGCTACACTGATTTTCTGCTGTAGCTGTTGAGCAATCAGCCCGATTCTGTTGAACCACTCCCTGCCGCCGACGCTGACACACAAGCAACAAGTCGTGACTCCTTAACCTCCAGTTACACGATGGGGTCAATAAGGCATCCACATGGAGCGGAGGTCCGGTTATTGATTTTTATTTTTGGAACTATCTGTGGAAACTAGGTCTGATATTTGTGGCATGTTTCTGATAGTAATTGAATCATCGAAATGTTGGTTTTTATGAAGTGAGGCCATGTAGTTGATGTATCTGGGGAAAAAATGATATGTGTTTTGGCCTCTAATCCACACTAAAGTGTAAAACTCAGTTTTAGGTTGATTATATCTGAAAACTACAGCGATTTGTGAAAACTCAGGGTTAGAATGGAGTTTTATGGAGTCCTGAATGACACCATATGCGTTTGACATAAAAAAGAAGGGGGGAAATATTTTTTTTGTGAAAAAAGTACAAAAACTGTAATAATGAGGCTGTAAAATATAAATTCAACCTTGAAGGACCATATTAGAGTGTCTGGCCATGCTAAGTGGCTAACGTTAGGCTACACTAGTTTGTCAAGGCTGTAAAAATGGAGCCAGTATTAAAAGGTACAGTTCCACAAACGGCCACTAGAGGATGAGCTCCGAAAGTGAGTCAATCCCACCGTAAAATGCCGACATGTTTACAGCCTACTGCTACAAACAGCTTTGGTCTCTATTATTTCCCTTTGATGACAAATTTCATGAAACTCATGTGTTTCAATTTGAGCGACAGGTGCATGAACATAAAGCAAGCCGGCCCTGGACCAAAGTTTGCATGTCGCCCCCTTGTGGTCGTTGTTTAACTTTAAATAACACACTTTGGAGTCACTGCTACTGCATGTAATGACTGTAACCGACTGTCCGGTGTTTACAATATCAGAGCTCGTGTGTCCATTATGATTTGCCATAAATGATGTGTTTAACAGTGAATACAAAACACGTTCGATTTTCAAATTTTCAAACACAACTCTTAAAACTATAACTAAACACAAGAGATCCTCATTTCCTGCACTGGCTGGAGTCTGGATTGTGATCGACCGCAGGTTTGCTGAGGTTTCACTGAAGGCACCGTTTGACGACAGACAGCTCTTTCATTCTTCACACAGCTACATTTTTGCCTTTAGACATGGTTGACAATTCTAGTTTCTCCATAAAATATACTGAGTCCTAATAATCTCTACTGCACAAATATTTTACCCCAGAAGAAGAAGAAGAAGAAGAAGAAGAAGAAGAAGAAGAAGAAGAAGAAGAAGAAGAAGAAGAAGAAGAAGAAGAAGAAGAAGAAGAAGAAGAAGAAGAACTTCAGAAAGTTTGAGAAGATTTAAATATACTGTATCAAAGTGAAATTGGAATATACACATAAAAAGATGTATTTAATGAAAAGTTGGAAGCACTTCATACAGAATACTATTGTAGCACTAAAGCTTGTAAATGCTCATTGTTTATAAAACTATAATTTCCATTGACAAGAAACCACAGTTTTTAAGCCGACATGGATGGGTTAGGGTTAGAGTCCCTGAAGGCCTAAGGTGAAAATGAAACACCTGGAGGAAGTCATTTGATTTGGACACCGATTAAGACGTCATTTAAACCCCTACGATGAGTCAAGAGGAAGTTTGTTTTCTATTTGATTTACAGTAGTTTCTCAGGTGCTGCTACAACAGAAATAGTGAGAAGGAAAAACATACTTTGTGCCAAACATGCGTCACCTTCGTCTTCTTGGGAATTCCCATCGGTGAAGTTTGACATTTTTTTCTTTGTCTTTATCTGTCTTTGCTCATTCCAGCTCATCCTGACGTTTCCCCTGTTTATTCCAAAGAATCCTGAAGAATCCTGTTGTGTGTGTTTTCCCTCTACAGCTTCCTCAACTCAGATAAAGTAAAGTATTTTGCAATTTGTTTAAAGGGATAGTTAAATATTTTGGAAAATTGTCCCATTGTCAATGGTGCATTGTCGGTGCAAGATATTTTTAGAACGGTGGAGCAGAGCCATGAGCTACTCAGAGCTATACTACGGAGGCTCATGGGATTTCTTGGTTTCCCTCATCAAACTCATCAAACACACAATCCAACAACTCCACAACGCTCTGGTGGACAAGTTGTGACCTGCACATTCACCACGCTATGAGATAATAACACAACGTTACCACACAGACTTTTGTTTTAGGTCAATTAATGCAAAACCGCTGATGCGTGTTGCCTTCAGGGACTGTTATTTCACGGCTCTGCTCCGCCGTTCTAAAAATAGCTTGCGCCGACAAATACAGGTAACAAACCTACTGCTAAGACTATAGGGATTTTGGCGATGGGTCAATCTGCCAAAATGTTGGACTATCCCTTTGAATGGATCGATTCCTAATGAAAACACCTCACACTTTCCTTTTCTCTCTTTTTTTTTTTGCTTTACCATCCTGATGGAAGTGGAGTGCGAGCCACCATCGTCCTCTTCCTCAGCGACAGGCATTTATTTCCCACCATCAGGGACCGTATATAGCGTGTGTTTCTATAGTCTGCCATTCCCAAAGTTGGCGGAGTGTGAAGACATATAATTGCTTCATGAAACCTAACTAGGTGATATGAATAATCTGTCAGTGGAGGAGGCGACCCGGCCTCCATGCCAATCACCGAGGTGTCCCGGAGTAACGGAGCGTGGCCAAAACCATACCTGTCCATCCGGAAAAAAACATATCTGTCCCTCAACTTCCCCCTCCGGTCCCCCCCCCAAAGTGCTGTTATCAGACCAGAGGGATGTGTGTGTGTGAGAGAGAAGTCACTGGAGACACTCTATATGCCACCATGATCAACTCCCATATCAGATAGAGAACTAGCCACTGATTGGTGTGTGTGTGTGTGTGTTTTCCTTCACTTTGATACAGGATTCGAAATTCTTCAGAAGACAGCAGCGAGAGTGGAGACAAAAAGGAAACTGAATGGAAACAGTTTTGATAAAAGCACAGATAAGACACAGTTTGAGGTCAGGCTGTGGCAGAAATTCACAGCGGTTTGTGTCGAAATAATGATTAAAAATGCGGAGAAAATATATATTCTAAAAAAAACCACCTCAAAATAAACATAAAAATACAAATATATATTATATGTAACATAATACATAATTTAATTTTGTTATAAATAAAGTTTCGTCATGTCGTGGCTCCCTGGACAAACCCAGGTAAGACTTAACAACAATCACAATAATGAGTGATAATAACCGCGGTTACGCAAAATTCCTTTCGATGACCCGATGTTCTCTTTGATGCAACAATAACCCCACGATGCACAGCTGACTCAGCGCGTTGTTTGGATCATTTACCAGAAGTGAATCAGCTGCAGTCACAAAGTGAAACGTCTCTGTAAACAGATTTCACACGGACGGCGCCGTGGAAGGATAATGACGAATGAGCTGCAAAGTCTCAGTCTGAGTGTTGTTATGAACTGAGTCATCACTGGAGTATGTAAATACTTTAAGGATAGATTTTTAACACTTAAAAAGTGTGTTACATTTTAAACCCTTAACACCCACTTAATTAGAAGCGACATGACCCGCAGTCCAGTGGCTGTTCACGTGAGTCTTTCAAAATCATGAATATCAATAGCAGATAGTTAAGGCGATTCTAGAAAGAGATTATTATTAAAATGAAAATTTGGATTTCTTGCAACTTTAATACTTTTACATCCAGCTGGACTTAAAAAAAAACCCTTAAGACACATATGCATGAGGACGTATCGTCGGATAAAATGTTTAATAACTGTGTAATAATAACAAAAATGTCCGCCAGTGTCAGAAACCCAGATTAATAGGAAATAATCCAGCTGTTTTTACATAATACAACAATTGTAGGTTGAAACTAAACTAAATTAAGTGGTTTATCTGCTGTTGAGGAGTGAATATATAAGAGGAGCTACATGTTAAAAGGCCTTTTCTGGATGATAATCATATGATAATATGATATAAAGACATACAGATCCATGTATTTACCCAAAGATGCAGCAGGATCTTTACAAGGTTGAAAACCAGATCAAAACAATCTATTTCCTGTGTTGAATCATGTGAACAGCTTCATGTCAAAACGATTATTTCTACACCGAAGCTCCCACTTTGTTGATTTTTTTTAAAGAAAACCCACTGCACACACCCTCGTTGTTTTTCCCTTGAAACGCTGCCGTTGTCAGACGGATAAAAGGCTCCAGAGCACTTTTTACTTTAAATCTTTGAAATTACACATAAAAACTGGAACTTTCATCCTCCTCCTCCTCCTCCTTCTCCTCTTCTTCTGCTGCTCGTTAACAAACCAACACAACAAGCTTCATCTGTTCGTCTCCCTGGTGACAAATTGGCCCAATCTGTTCCCTCCCTCCATCTATCTTTCCTTCCCTTTTCCTTTCCTTCTTTCCTCCCGTTGTTCCCTTTGTCCTTCCTTCCTTCCTTCCTTCCTTCCTTCCTTCCTTCTTTCCTTCCTTGACACCTCCAAACCCCCTGAATCCCCTCCACCCTACCATATAAACCCAAGTCTGTCGGCCCGTCTCACCGATCTTATCGAGTCTTTTTCATTTACTATGCTGAACTGGCCTCCATGTGTCATTATTGAACACACACACACATGCACATGCACGCGCACACACAGACACACACACATGAAACCCACCAATACGGGGGTAACATTTGCTTTTCTGTCGACGGTGAATGTGTGTAACATTTGCCTCATAGCTTGTGTGTATTTATCTGCTGAAATGTATGCATACCTTGTGTGTGTACATGTGTATTCACAAATGTGTGTGTGTGTGTGTGTGTGTGCGGATGGGGTTGTTGCATTGTGTAGCCTATGTGTGTGTGCGTAGATACAGTATATAGCGTGTTTGTTTTTATCAGAGATCTTTAAGCTGGGTCATGTGTTGTTGCTTCACATTTCATCATCCTGCTCTCTTATCTGCTGTTTTCATACACAACTGCTGTAATACTGTTATAACACACACACAGACACACACAAACACACACACGCACACACATAATATACTAGACTCCCACCATATAACGGTAAGCTGGTAAAGATAGTTTGTAGGAGGGAGAATGAGGGAGTAAAGAAGAGGCAAAGGGAGGGAAGCATTGAACGAGGGATAAGAAGGTAGAGGGAAGCAGCTTCTATCTGACGCCGCTGCTGCTGCCGCTGCCGTTGTTGTTGTTGTTGTTCGCGTTGTTGTTGACGTTGGCGGCGGCTGATGTGAGCAGACAGAGGCTGGAACCTGTCAGTGATGCGAGGAATGAAGTCTCTTCGATCTGTTTTCCAGATTATTTTGTCCTCAGACTCAAACACACACACACTTGAATATGTCGCCCTGCATGCTCCACATACTGTTGTTTTGTCTGTAGCATCTCTGAATGTGAGGCTTTGTGTACGTGTGAAGGGTGGAGGTGGAGGAGGAGGTGGAGGAGGTCACTGCTGGGTCACGCCATCTGATATTTACCCTTATAGACTTTTGTGGTAGGCTATATTGATGTCTTTTCTTGCATACAAAAAGGAGTTTTATTACAAGAAAAAGAACAGCGTCAAAAGAATGTCGAATCGTGGAGCATCTCTGGTGCCAATATATTAGGTACTACGGATGAAAATTAGCAGCTCGGCTATAATCCGTCATATTTACTGCAGTATTTTTTTTATACTGTCCCTATTCAAATAAAATATTATTATGAGATCTCCCTCTTGGCCCAAAGCCTTAACCTTATATATGTTTTTCTAATTCTAAAACTCCACCTTCTTCAACAGAAGGTTATACTAGTGTTGACCTAGTGTATACCTTCTGACATTTAACCTCTTGAAATAGGTTTTTAGGGCAAGATCTACTTCCTGTTTCAGTTTTTATGTGAGCGTCATGTGAATTTTATAGAATTTTATAGCTTTTATGTGAGGTTTTTATGTTGGTGTTTGTATGTCTGACTGTTTTGGAGCCCAAACTAATGACAATTGTAATAGACAATAAGGTTTTTTTTATTTATTTATTGAATTGACCAGCTTAAACTTAGATAAGGTATCAATCCCCAAAAACCATGATCCACAGAAAAAGGTGAATATCAATGAACACATTTCTAAATATGTGTGTGCCTTTCTTTCTTGTATGATCTGCATTTATTTATATCTATTCTATTTGAATATAAACTGTCTCTCATCACAAATGAAGTTCTTATCGTCCTTCAGATGTGAATTGACCTGAACTAACTTTACTTGAGGATAATATAGGCTACCACACTTTTATTCTGAAATTCCCGAGAACGTCCAGCGGTTTAGCTTAGCTTGCGCCGTCATTTCCTTCCTGCTCCGAAGCCACAATTGCTTCACTGTGCTGCAAATTATTTTTGCGGTAATTTCTGTTACCGTCGCTGGAATAAATTTAGTCATTATGGGGGAGAGGAAACAAACGGCGTGCAATCATTTAACAGACAGACATGGAAGCAGCCATATTGATGTTATCGTCTGGTGAACATGGCAGCTGGAGCCAGAGGCCGGTTAGCTTAGCCTATAGCATAAAGACTGCATGGCGGGGAAAATTAGCAACAGGAAGCGTGGCTGTATCCAACGGTAACAAAGTCAGCCTCCCTGAGGAATGTACCTCAAGTCCAGTAATTAACATATTACATCTTGTTTATTAAATCCATTAAAAAAAACAAAACAGGAATGGACTCTAGGGATTAAACAAATGGGATACAACATGCTAATTATTGAGCTTTCAAGGTGCTAATAGGTGGGTTTTTATTACCTTTGGACGGAGCTGTGCTTTATTCTGAGCTAAATAATAATTGGCTGCAGCTTCCTTCATATTGTACACAATACACTGATATGAGCTGGGAAGATTGAAAGGAAAACCAATCAGTGCATTTCCCTCCCAAAATGTCTAATTATTCTCTCAACTGCAAATTTGTTTGGTAATAATAATAATCACTGCAGAGCAACAGAAAAAAATAATAATTTTTGGACCATTTTAGATTTTGCACAGGTCCACACATGCACTAAAGCCCAGTAAACTTCACATTGCTCTAGAGCTTGTTGTAACTCTTCCTCAGCCAAACCTAAGGGGGCCGACAAATTTATTTTTTAATAATTTATTTTACAAACTAACTGCAAAAACCCGAGGCGAGGTGGTTTTCCCCCCGATGTAAGGAGAGAGCTGGTTCAGTTTCTGGGGCTCTGGCCAGAAGAGTTATGGGGTAAAGTGTGAGGTGCAGGAGCCAAATAAGAGCCCCACAGCTGATGTTTTTCTACCCTGCAGCCCCCCGAGGTGGGTTTTTAAATCCAGCCCTGGACTCATGCTGTTACTGTAACGGGGCAGGTGTCTTGTTTTCTTGTGTTAGCCAACATGTCTCCTCCAAGAAAATTATAAAAAAATCCACTCCCTGGTAGGCTACAAGGTCGACTCAAGACTTTGATGCAAAGACGGGCCTGAAACTTTTGTGTGGTTTGATTTTTGACTTAATTTTCGAACAAAAAGTGGTGGAAGAGGGTGCTGATGCAACACATCAGACTCTGCAAAGATGCAAACCAGAGCCCAGACCAGAGGTTATTATAGTTAATATAAGATGAAACTAAAACTAAAACTAGCAGTGGAAAAAAGTGCAGTTATTGTAAAAAGCTGAATAAAAACCACAATAAACTGCAGATAAAATCAGCTTTGCTTTTGTTGTTGTTTCGTTTTCTCCCTCAAATGCAGACTATGTGAAGTTTTACTTTTGATTTAGCAGGTCATGGTTAAAGAATAAGATTAAAGGACTTGATAAACCATATTTGATGTCATGCATTCATTCTTTTATCCTTTTCACCTTCTACAAATCAAGACCTTTCTCCTAATACCTGAAAAAGTAAATACAAACTAAACTAAAACTGCTGCTTCACTTGTTGAAACTAACTAAACCTAAGCAAAAAGGAAAACTAAATTAAAAGAAAAACTATAATAACCTTGGCATGAACACATGCAAACTATGCAGAAACCACAGTGGCACGACAAGACTTCTTTCCAACGGGTGGATCCTTCGTGGCCCAACCTATCCCAGGATTCAATGTGGGCCGGTTATGAAGGCAAACAATGGTGACAAAGAGGATTTAAATCTAAACAAGTGTTTTGGTTCAGGGTCAGTTGGATGGTTGAATGGTACAAACTGGGTCTTAAAAACGGTTTTATGTTATTAAGGACGCCAGACGACAGGTGTGGCGGTCGGTGGCATGTCTACGGCTGGTGGAAATCCCCCAAAGGTAAGACTGTCAAGGTCAAAGGTCACGCCTTGCAAAGCAGCCTTAAGGGTGGTACAGCCTTGTAGGCCTAAAACACAGTCTGCGCAGAACCATTTCAAAACTATTTAACTTTATTTACAACATTTAGCTTAAAGGGGAACTATCCAAGTCCGGTCTCTTTTCCTCTGCGCTGCTAACCCTCCTCTCGGCCATGTGCATTTGTTTTCAACGAAACCGGCGAGAAATTGATCAATCCATGGAGAGGTGAGTAACGTTATTTATCATATATGTGCTACAACGTGTATATTTGTGTAGTCTCATCTGTCATAAACAAGAGATTATGGGTTACCAGACGTGTTTGTGTGGCGGTGCCGCCGAGACGAGAGCTGGGACACCGGGTCGGAGGCTCTGATCTTACAAGGTTGGTTTTCAGCCAAGAGACGCTATAGGTGGAAGACAGAGAGCCTCCGTTCTCCCTGGAACAAGTTACAAGTCATTTATTTACCCATCACAATTGCTCCGAAGCTGTTTAATTAAAATTCCTCTTAAACAACAGCAACAACACCAAAGAAATAAACAAAGAAGACGAATAAGAAGAGTCCAAAAATACCAAACTCACACCAATTTTCAGTATCTACATAGACTTGAGGTCATTTTTTTTCTTAAGCACTGACACTTATAAACAACATAATGTGTTTCCTTGACAGCGTTCGCCACGACGACGGCTCCTGGTGCTGTTAATATAAATCCTGACCTGTCTGCACCGACCGTCCTCCGAGCCTCCGCCGAGACCTCCTTACCCAGAAAAATCCTCCTTTGCTTTGCACTTCCTGCCTGAGCATCTCAGCTCCCATGAGCCTTTTCTCCATCAGTTTCTGTCCAACCGCCCGAGCCTGACTCATGGGAGCCCTTTTCTCCCTTCCCAACGCGCAGCTCGGGAGCTGATTGGATGATGACTCTAATCGTCGGGAGGAGGAGGAGGAGGAGGAGGAGGAGGGAGGGGGAGGAGGTGGAGGGGAGGGAAAGCCGAGTGCGGGGGCACATAATGGCTTCCGATTTTTGGGGAGGAAACGAGATGTAAATGAGGTAATTATGTGTCTTAACGAGGGCAAACAGCGTTGACATTCTAGCCCTGGTAACCAACATATTTATAGCCCATAATAACCTTAAGTGGGACTGGCTGGAAGGCTGTCAAGAGAATTAGAGCCGTCTGAACAGCGCTGCTTTTGTTTTTATTAGGGGGCTTGTGTGTTTGAATTAGCAGAAGCTCTGACGAATGATATTGACGGCTGAAGCTTTGAGCTCCCCCCCCCCCATGTTGAAAAGCTGATGTGATAGTTTTGCTACAGAAAGAACAGGATGAAACTTTAACCCAACCCCCCCTCCTCCCCTCACCCCCTATGGAGAAACATGGAGAGGTCAGCCATCTTGGGCGCCTTTTTTTTCTTTTTTTTCCCCCCTTTTCTTTTCTTTTTTTTTTTTCCATGTAAAGTGCAGCTCCAGAAATCGGGACGAAAATATTTTCACTCTGAGATTTTTATATTTGCGTAACTAGTTAGTGCATAAAAAGTGTTTAAGAGTCAATGAAAACAAAGAGCGGCTCCGTAACCAGATTGAGTTTCAGTGATTTTTGGCTCCCTTTGCGACGCTCCCTCGCTCCCTCCCTCCCTCCCTCCACCTCCAAACTGAACTCAGACAGTTATGGCTCTTTTTGTTTTTAAAACATGACATGAAAAAAGGTTTGATTTGAAAATGAATGAAGTGGAACCTGGTCCGAGGGGGAGGAGGGGGGAGGAGGGGGAGGAGGATGGAGGACTGTGGGTAAATGTTTTGGCATCAGGATTGTGCCGAGCGCAGCAGAAACACGTTTCTGACGGAGTAAGCACAGGGGGCTTTTTGGAGTTCACCCTATTTTCATATTCTCTCTTTCTCTCACTCACTCACTCCTTCGTTCATACATCCACCTCTCTCCCTCCCTCCTTGCCTCCCTCCGTCCTTACACAGATTAAAAATGGGAATTTCGACAGCACTTCTGCGTTGGCATCGCGCAGCAGGATTATCATACGGCGCTGAGGGGTTTGCGGGAGAAGAAACGCGGAGATAGAGTGAATTTATTTTGAACTGCTGGACGTTCTCTGGTGGGAGATCAAAGATTCGTGTTTCTCTAAGAAGAAGAAGAAGAAGAAGAAGAAGAGGGAGGAAGAGGAAGAGGTGGGGGGAGGGGGAGGCTGACAGGAAGTCCCTGTTTTTAGGAAGAAAGTGGAGGAGGTGGGGGGTGGGAGGGGGGGGTCATTTGCGAGAACAAACTAATGAGTAACTGGAGTCAGGTGGCGTGAGTCAGGCTGAGTCACTGGTGCCGAGTCAGCGGCTTCGCATCCACGCCGGCGACGACAAAGTGGCATCCGCGGCCTCACCTGAGCGCCTCTACCTGCCGCGGCCAGGGTGCACGTGTTAAGCAACTCCCTCCCTCCCCCTCTCTCCCCCGCTCACCCCCCCCCTCTCTCTCTCCCGCCTGCCTCTTTCCGATTGCACTCAGCCGTTACGTTCTCAAGGGAAGGGCAGACTGCTGGCGCCGCACTGTTTGGGCTCTTGCTGTATCTCCACGCACACACACACACACACGAAAAGCACACACACATATCGGCACGCACACACACCTACCTACCTCAGTCAGCAGGTACACAGGTACTCACACAGCAAATTAAGCGCATTGTTGCGTTGCCCCCGGCGTTGGTTGGAGGGGGTGAAAAGTCACTCAGAGGTTTTTTGTTCCTGTTGCACACGATGATGGAGGCCGGCCGCCGTCTTCCTCCGTCGTCCTGAGAGACGTTCAAGAGAGACAAGGAGTGTTACATAACGTACAGAATAACATACATGTAAATGTGGATGAATGAAAAAAAGTTACACAAGGGGAAAGTTAGTTTGAATTTCTGGTTTATATTCATCTAAAAGCCAGTTATTATTATAATTATTGATTAAATTAGCTGTATTTCTCATACACTTACTTTTATTACTATATAATAAACACACACTAAGGTATAATGTACAGTCAGTATTAGCAGTGACGGTGCAAAACTAAAAACATCATGATATCTGATCATATTGAATATGTTTACAGAGAGTTTGACATTATCAGCATGAAAGTCATGCAACATTAAATTTATTTAATAATACAGACGACAATCTACAACAATAATCTCGTTTCCTTTATTTGCTGTACAGTACGAGCCACTTTTACTTCACTGGAAACATCACTGTACCGTAAATACTGTGGCTGTGTATTCCCCAACTTTAATTATTAATCTTTTAACATTAATGAAAATACGTCAGCTCTTTACCTCTTTATAACTACATTTATCTTTAATCACTTGTTAGTTTTCATTGTTTTGTTTTTTTGGTTAATCCTTATTAATGTGACTCATAATGAACATGTTTTAAATTAAAAACAAGTTAGTTTTTCTATGAGAGAGAAAATTATCCTGTTATATATATATTTTTTATTAGTAGTTTTTACTGATTTTTTTTTTACAGTCTTTTATTTTTCTTCCACCTTCAAAACTAAACTTATTTCAGCTTTAGCTTCATTATTATCATTAGGAATGTGTTTGATACTAGAAATAAAAAATGTTAATGTTTCCAATCTGGTCAATTTGGAGGGAAAAACACATAATGAGCCTCAAAACTTTGTTTTTTGTCAGTTTTTGATGCTGTTGTTAAAGCGGCAAGACAATTAAATAGTTTTTATGTGAAAAAAGGCAAACTATAAAAGCAGTTTGTTGCCGTTAGATAAAACAACTTGAGTGGGATCTGTGGGAACAACCTGCAGTCAAAACTCTCCAGACTCGGACAAACTCTGTGATTTGTCTTTCTCGGAGCTTTTCACTCGGAGATCGGATCAGTGTCTGTGAATTGGACACTTGTCGGCTGCTGGCGGTAAGTGGTTTAGCAGATTGAATGAGAGAGAGAAAATAGAAAAGTGGTTCGAAAAGGGAGGAAAATATTTGACCTTCATGTGAATCGCAGCCTCTCTCCGGCTGCTCCGCTCCGCTCTGTTTTTGTGGTTTGTAAAGCTTATTTGACTTTTGACAATAAGTTTAAAGTACGGTGTTTAGTTGAGGTAACGCAGGATTATTTTTCCAGTCTAATTTGAAGCAGTAGGTTCTCTCTCTAGCCTCAATTTTCTCCCGGCCTCGCTCGCTCTCCTGCTCTTCTGGTAATCCACCGTCATCTTGATCAGAGGCAGACGCGGAAAATTAAACAAATAAACTCTGATGCTTTGGATAACATTCCCCTTAGATTGACCCGCCCCCCCCTCTCTGCCCCCATCCCGACCTGTGAGACACTCTGGCCCGGGGTCGTGACCTCGCCGTGCCGTCGGCTCTCGGCATCAGAGGGGCCTCGGTGTGTTGGTTTGGCCTCCACGTCCTGACCTGTATAGGAAAACACAAGAGAGGCGTCTGGTCCAGTTGAGTCCACATCAGACCTGAACGCACTCAGAACCAGAGAGAGGAGCGAGACCTGCAGCTTCACGGCTCTTACAGCTCACACTCAGCAATTAAACACATGTTCATTATATTTAATGTGTAAATATATATATATACTTATATAGAAATTTGAGCAAGAAATAAAAATGTTCATATAAAAGTTTTCCACAAAAACTGAAACTCAGAGCATTACCACCAACACTACTAATAATACTCTTATGACAACTATTATCTATAATACTCCAATTTCAACTAATATTATAATATTTCTACTACAACTACTACTCATAATATTACTGTCATTTCCAATGGTACTAATAATAATACTCCCATTACAACTGGTATTCTTTACCCACTACAACCAATTATGATAATAATGCTACTAATAATTTACCCATTTCCACTGATACTAATAATAGTACTCCCATTCCTGGGGAGTACTATTGGTAATACTCTTGATACTCCAATTACAGCTTATATTAATAAAAATACCAATACTACTACTAATATTTCCATTACTACTGGTACTACTAATCTTATTGCTGCTGGTATTATTAAAATGAATACTCCCATTCCTACTAGTAGCCTACTACTAATAATACTTCCATCTGTACTCTGACTACTAACAATACTCCCATTCCTGACAGTAATAACAACGGTACTCTCATCACTACTTCTATTATTATAATAATTACATTACTTCCATTACCACTGGTACTACAAATAATACTTCCCTATTGTAACAACACTATACTGCCATTACTTCTGGTAGTACAACTTGTACTAATAATGTAACTTGTATTACTCCTGATACTGCTAATAATTTTCCTAATTACAACTTCCACTCGTGAAAATACTTTCAATGCTAATACCAGTAATAAAAATACTACTAATAATCCAGTTATAACTAGCCTATTAAAATATTTTGGGATTTCCATTTCAGTGCCAACTGTTGCCGACGTTGACGATGATTAATAACAAATAGACAAAAATACATTCCTATGTTTGTCAAAAAACCAAAACCACGATACAAAGGTGTCGCTTCAAACCCCAAAGAGCTCTTGAAGTCGCATTATGTTAATTTTTCTTTTCATAATTAACATTAAATCATGCAATCATGGCATTTAAATGCAGGCTAAGCTGTGTTTGTTGTACATATTTTACATTAAATCTATTTTATCGTCTTCCAGCTGTGTCATATGACTATTCCTGGTGCGATCACGATCATAGAATCACGCCTGCAGTAACAGAACGGTTTAGTTTTAAAACGGACGACAGCCCTGAACGCTGCGTGAACCGAACCGTGTTCCAGGTCTGAACGTGTGAAATGCTGCCGTTCAGGATCGAGGGCTTGAACCCGTGACACGCTGCAGGTTCAGTTCACGACCCGAGAGAAGACAAAGCAGAGAGATGTGACCCGCTGATACGGGCGGCGTGATGCATAAAGAAAGACTGACGGGAATGAAAACACATTCATGTTCTCTCCTTGGTGTCTGCACAGATAAAGAAAAACCATTATCTGTGAACATCGCTCGTCTGACACTCAACAAAAAAAACTCCTGTTCTCAAATTAGAGAGTATTTTCTTGTGCGTTGTGTAGCTGCTGCTGCTGCTGCTGCTGTTGTGCGTGCTGTGATGATGTGTACGTTACACGTTACACTGTGTCCTGGATATCAGCCAGTTGTCCTCTGACTGCGTTTCAGCTCCTGTCACAAATGATTTTCATCTTCTGCTGTTATCTTTACATTTATGGACCGACTCCAGTCAAAATTGTTGTACACATAGTTGTGACTTTCCAGAAAGCATTTTTTCTTAGGGTCAAAGGGCGCTTGGATATCAAGACAAAAACATTTTCCTAGATGCCCTAGATTACATAAAAACACAGTTCCAGCAGCTTTTGATTCACTGGTTTTCCAATTGAATCATTATTTTACTCTTTGGGCGTCTAAAGCGATTCTGAGGAAACAATCTGAGGAAGAAAAATCACATTTTTACAGTTTAAACTGTGACAAGGATCTCCGGTACATAAACCATGGAAGTGCTGTTTTAAATTATTATATTTCTGCATGTGCAGTAGTTTGTATTTGCTTTATGTTTAAACAGCAACTTTCATGCACGTCTTAAAATCCAAATTTAGCAGAGTTTTAACCTGGAAGTTGACCCATATTTTAGTTTGCATGCATCCATACTGGCTCTCATGTCATACTGGTTTTCCAATTGAATCATTACTTTTCCTTTTTGGGCGTCTAAAGTGATTCTGAGGAAACAATCTGAGAAAGAAAAATCACATTTTACAACTGTGACAAGGATCTCCTTAGTACATAAACACTGCTAGTGCTGTTTTAAATAATTATATTTCTGCACGTGCAGTAGTTTGTATTTGTATTTGAAACTTAAATGCACTTCTTAAACTCCAAATTCAGCAGAGTTTTAACCTGGAAGTTGACCCATATTTTAATTTGCATACATCCATACTGGCTTTCAGGCTTTTATTTTGAAAGGGGACTAATCTTAACAAAGTCTTCAATCTGAAAATATGAACTTTTCTTTCGGGTCAAACTAAGAGATTCTTGTTTTGTTTTTTGTTCTTTATTCCCCATCTTCTTCTTCTTCTGTTTCCATGGTTGCAGACCGGCTGCATGTGCCGTATCGTGAACAGAGGGATCCGTGGTGGTGGGGGGGAGAGGGGACATTAGCAGGTCCAGAGAAAAACCTGCCTCCGAGTCACTTATCCCTGGACAAGAACAAAGCCGAGGTTTTGGATGCGATAGGCGTCACGCATACGTGTTCGCCCCCTTATCTTGTTTACGTGATGGAGTTTTTCAAACGCAAACATTTTCTTTAGATGGCACAGTGGACCTCTGCTCTGAGATAAGTATCGAATGCAGACTTAATTGCCTGAGATAGAAGCTTATTATTCCCATTAAAACGGGCGTTCGGGGCCTCGCTCCCCGGGTCTCTCCACTGCCAGAGTCTCTCTCTCCCCCTGCTCTTGTCTTTCATCCCCCCTCCTCTTCCTCCTCCTCCTCCTTTTCTTTCTGCTTGTCTCTATTGTCCGTTTGATGTGGAGATGAAGGGGAAAAAGGGCAAACAAGAACAGTTTGGTGCTGAAAAGTTGGAAAATCTGGTAACAATTGGAATGTAATGGAAGTGTTTGGAGGTCTCGTCCCCTGATGTGCTTAGCTAATGATTTTGCCGCCCTGAGTGCACCCTGCGTCGAGTGCGTACGTGTGCGCTCTCACATCCCGGTGTTTTCCATTTCATGACTTTTTTTTCTTTTTGCATCTAAATCTTTATTTTTTTTTTCTTTTTTACATCCCTTTGACGCCGTTGCAGCTTCTTCTTCTTCTTCTCACGGCGCAGCAGGTACGAGTCCAAGTTTTTTCTTTTCTTTTTTTTTTCCGCAGCGACTCTTCAACTGAGTTCAGTGCACTGCGCTTTTGCATGGCCGTTGCTTTTCTGGGATTCGTGCGTCTCTGGCGGCGTTTTCCCCTCAGCCGGTCGGCACTGAGCCGGCATTCCTTCATGGGTTCACTGGCAATGCTCAAGTGGCTCCCTCTTAACAGCCCCCCCAACTCCCCCTTCCTCCTCCTCCTCCTCCTCCCTCCACACTAATCACTCAGGGACATAATCACAGGCCACTTTGAAGTAATAGTCAATTTGCTACGAGTCCACCGTTTAACAGAAACCGCTTCGACGCAAAGCCGGGGCTGCGAGCCGGGGCCACGGCAGATGTAAAGATAACGGGGGAAGGCCGCGCCGTGTTGCGTCGCATCGCTGCAGCCAGGAAGGACGCCGCTTTCGACAAAAGGTAGCACACGCATGTTTGTAGACGACGACGGCGGCGGCGACGACGTGTTTATTATTGGAGGAGGTCGACGTGCAAAAGGCCTGAGGTTGTGGAGACAAAAGACAGGTGAAGTGAACGAAAGCCAAACTTTGGCACCGAGTTGCGTGCGAGTGCGTCGAGCTGACGAGAAATTCACAGGAAGTGGCACCGACTCCCCCCAAAGTACTACAGTACAGTACCCATCAGTCACTCAGCCGCTGCAACACGCCGCTGCCCCTGAATGGGCCCGCCGGCGCTCCATCTCTCAACAATGACACACACTGTGCGACCTGCGGTGATGTGTGTTTGGCTCCGGGAGGCCGCGGCGAATCGGTGGAGGTACAGTAGAGGAGTCGTCGGGCTCTGTCGTGTTTACTGTTTACAGAACTCCGGGTGGCGCCAGGCCCTGAAAAAACAGGAGCTGAAAAACACTTTGTTTTGGTGGGGAGGCTGCTCCTGTGGTTTTGTAATCGCCATCACTATCAGGGGCCCTGATCGCTTTACAAAGAGGAGGAGGAGGAGGAGGAGGGGGGGTGGAGAGGGGCGGAATAAAAGGTATGTTATTCCACACGGTGCACAAAGGGAGGGAACAGAGAGAGAAAGAGATGTGGGTGCTTGGCAGTGTGTCTGTCTGCCCTCTTTCCTCTCCTCCTCCTCCTCCTCCCTCCGTCCTCACCAACTTCTTATTCTACCTCCATCCAGTCTGCAGCTGAGTCAGGCCAGGAGTCACTGAGACGTGGTCGACTTCCTGGACCTGGCAGATTCCTGACTTTCATATTAGATTTATCATTTGTTTTGTACATGAAGGGTTTAAGGTTTACTTTTCCTGTTTTCATGCCAGTTTAAGGAGATTTTAAGCTCTTTTAGCCTCTTGATCGTCTTGTTTTGGGTCATTTTCTTCATCTTCAGCCAAAGATCAGAAAGTCAAGATCTGTTTCCAACTTGAGGCCTTATTTGAAATACACTTTTAGCTCTACATAAACTATATGACAAAATATAGAAATGAGACTGGTTCTGTTTGACACAGTCATACGTAGCACCGCTGCTAACTGCTCTGCTTCTACACTGAAGCTCACAAAAGCTGCATAAAGAATTTCTTCATTAAGTTTTTTGTTGATGCAGTAGTTTGTTGCATGTCGCATGTTTTCTCGGATAATGTTTGTTCTATGTTTTTTTTTTTTTGTGCCGGGGAACGACTTGGAAATAATGGTTGGGGAAAGAAAACCACAAATGACTTGAGGAATATGTGACCTGAGGTAGAGAAAGTAAACACAGTGGACATTTGAAAAAGGAGGTTCCCTCTAAATGTGAGTCAGTGACATTTGACTGAATATCCAAAGGGACTTTTTTTTGATGTCGAAAACATACAAGAGGCACAAACTGCACAAATAAATCTTCCTTTCAATGGTTTTAAAGGTGAAAGTGCAGTTTCAGGCGTTGCATTCAAATGCACTGTGGAAAAACGGTGTTTCCAGTCATCAGTGCGCAATTGTACAATCAACATAAACATGTGCAGCGCTTGAACCCCCCTCCCACAGCAAAACCCCCTGCAATGAACCATCCACCACAAATAAACTGATTGTGTGGGAAACTGCATCAAACATCGGCACAAAACACTGACCGTTAATAACTGGAAAACAACAACTTTCTGCCTGTGAACGCAGCTCTCTCTCTCTCTCTCTCTGTCTGAACTCTCTCGGTTCAGTTCGCAGAAAAATCTTCTTGGGAAAATTTCGTAAACGGAGCCGAACCTCTGACCTCGGATCGCCGAACAACATACAAGTCCACTTAAAGGTCGAGCTCATCATCCCAAACCCACAAAAACAGAAACAAAACGGTCACACATTGATGCAAAGACGTGACCCGAAGAAGAAGAAGAAGAAGAAGAAGAAGAAGAAGAAGAAGAAGAAGAAGAAGAAGAAGAAGAAATGGTCGTGGAAAAGTTCAGCGCTCCAACTGGAGCGTGTCCGCATGAGCCACGCGCCATGATGCTGATACAGATGTAGAAGCATTGTCTGCTTTACCTGTCGGCGAACAAAAGAGCAGCATGAGTGTGCATGTGTGTATGTGTGTGTTACAGCCGCCCTCCTCTTCCTCCACACACAGACACACACACACTCGTTTGGGCCTATTTTCAGAGCCATTAGTGTGAGCGGTGTGTAATTCAGAGGGGCCGCGCCGCCTTTATTCACGCGCCGACATTAGGACGTAATGAATCATGAAGACGGCGTATTGTTCCACGCTACTCACACACACACACACACACACACACATATGCACACACACGCGTCGCACACTCACAGGTGTAGAACATCATTATCACCCAGCTCCAATTGATGAAGAGTATTATACCGCCAAATTGATTTTCCGTACTCCGCGATCGCGATGACACACAAGGAAAAAGACGGAGACGACGGAAGAAAAGACGCAATCATCAACAACTTTATATTCCAATCAGCATATCTGAGTAGGAACGAATAAAAAAAAAAAAAAAGAATCGCACTGAAAAATGGAGCCGGGGCTCAAATCGTCTCAAATTGGTTTGCTTCTCTCTCTCTTTTTCTCTCTGTCTCTTTTTTTTTTCTATCATGAAATGTTACCGATTATCATGAAACGCGTAAATTGAATTCTTTTTTTTCATTTAAGTAATAATTGATTTGACATTTCTGAGCACTTCAAAGGCAGTTTGGCCCGAAGGCTCTGCAGTAAATTACAGTATAAAGCTGAGGATTTACCATTAGCTGAGTGTCAAGTGTAGCTACGCTCTCCCACCCCCTCCTCCCCATCTATCTCCCCCCTCACATCCTCTGTCTCCCCTTTTCTCTCTATCTTTTCTCCCCAAAACCCTCTAAAAAAGAAAAAAAAAAAAACAGTCAAACTTTACACAACTTGTCTTCACCGGCCTGTTTGTGTGTTTGTGTCCAGGTCTGCCCATTTTATTGTAACACTATAAAGGCCTCCGGTGTGTTTATCAGTAAATGGAGCCTCCACACGCTTCGCCTGCCTCCATCATAACTCCTTTCACTTCCTTGTGTAGTTCATATTTATTTATATTTTTCCTTCTTTCTGGAGGAAAATGCCCATCGTCTCTTTCTGTCTGTGTCTCGCCGTCTGTGTGTGTGTGTGTAGGTGGCGGCGGTGGGCGGTGGGAGGCCGTTTGATATGTAAAACAGTCTGTTCAACAAAGTCCAGGTGCTATCTGTGGTTACAGAGGCTGATACGACTTCCTCTCTGCTCCTCGAACGCACAAGTTGCACAATTAAAACATACACGCGCACACACACACTGAGCTCAGGCCACAGTGTCAGGTGTTATTCTGTCTTTATTAGACTGATCGGTGTCATTCTCCTCTGATATGATGGTTAAAATACAACAGCGTGTTATTGATGACATCATGCAGCGGGGGGCTCGGTCTGAACTTATCGATACCTTGTTCAATTCTCAAAAGAGACGCGTTTTATTTGTTTAAATTAAGTTTTTTTGTTGCTGCACAGGTAAGATTAATGTGATTAAGAAAAGAAAGGAAAGTTTGGAGTCACGAGATTATTGGTATTAATCAATTTTAGTATCATTGGTATAAAACCATGTATGGTAGCTGTGACATCCAGGAGTGGAAGAGGCACTCAAGTCTGTTGGGTGGAAATATCCTGTTAGAGGTAAAGAACCATTCCTTCAAAATAAAAGTATAAGAGTTCCAAAACTACGGGTGCTCATCATGCACATCTGTTTTAGAATAATAATAGACATTATATTATATTATGTTAATGTTGCATCCACTAAAGATGTGACTTTTAGTTCTACATCTATCTACAGCTGAGTAGCAAATGGATGTTTATTGACTTTATTTTGTATTATTCATGTGAATACACAAAGTTCTGAACTAAATTAAGTAAAAAATCCAAGAAATATTTCATTCGAAACTCAAAATTGCACTCAAGTAAATGTACTTATTTACTTTCCCCATTACTGTAAATAGATAAAATAAGAAATATATGTCAAGCAATACCTTATACTGTCATTTAGCAGTCACTGAAAGTTAAGATTAGTCATGCAAGACTTATAACTTGTACAGTTACACTTTATTTTGTGGCATTACTTTCATTTATTTGTTTGTACAGCTTTTATTTTGGCAGGATCTCTGCAGGTATGAGAGCTGTAATTTCCCCCTGTGCTGAAACTTCTCATCCTCATGAAACCTATTGTGACACGTTTAGCTTTATAATGTCTAATAATCGCACTTAAACGGATCTAGACTCTCATTATCATTATTATTCATATTATTCCAATAATCACGTCGGAGCAGCTGAACATCTACATTACTAACTAACTAACTAACTTTAAGAATTTACCTGGATGCTAAATATCGTCCACGGCAGATCCACCTTTTAATTAGTCAAACCCCGACTCCCATGCATGTGCAGGACTGTACACCACACACACATTAGCACACACACACACCTACTGATTGTCACCTGAATCCCGAGTTAGCTGGAGGTGACACGTATTGTCTTCTGGCCTTGAATTAATGTGCCTGTAAATACGTTTTTTCTACCTCATTCCTATTTGTTAAGTTATTCATAGAACTGCTGATTGCAGGCAGCCGTCAGAGCTAAATGAGGGCCTTTGTTATTGTTGAGTAATTAGGACAGCCATCATCGTGCTCCGAGATGACAGGGTCAGTTAAATAGTTTCTCTCCCTCTCTTTCTCCCTCTCTCTCTCTCTCTCTCTCTCTCTCAGTAGTCCGGGGCTGATTATGGGAGCTCAGGCGAGGCGAGGCAAGGCGAGGCAGCCAGGCCTGGGAGCTGGAGCTGGGGAGGGAGGGAGGGAGGGAGGGATGGAGAGGAGAGGAGAGGGGGGGAGTACAGATGGGAGGAGTGGGGAGGAAAGCAGACCTTATCTCAGGCAATTAATCAGAGACACTCATATTGCGGGACAATTATTCAAAGCTCACTCCTGCATAACTCAGCCCAAGGTTCCAGTGGGCTCACTGTCTCTCTCCATCCCCCCCGGACTGGAAGGTCAGGAAAGTGAGAGGAAGGTGGAGCTGAGTGAGAAAGAGAGGGACGCTATTCACTCCCTCTGTGTGTGTGTGTGTGTGAGAGAGAGAAAGTGTGTGTGTTCAAGTCAGCTCAGGCAACGCAGCCGGGTCAAAGTCGTTCAAAGTCTCGTCTCCTCTCGGGGGCTCCGCTTTTTTGTTTTTTCAAGGAGTTTATTCCCCGTCATGTTTACATGTATTAAGTTTTTTTTTTTTTGCCATTGGTGAAATAACATGGGCGTCGTCTCTTATAGTGTGTGTTTGTGCATGTGTAGCAGTGTGTGTGCATGCGCTGGGGGCCCGGGGCCAGCATTATCAACATTCCTCGGTGGCAGCAGGGTGGCTCGCCTGGCACCACACAAACAGGAAAAGGAAATAACTCGACTTCACTGGCAGTTATCTCCTGGAGAGCCCTCACCGTGTGTGTGTGTGTGTGTGTGCACAGTGGGTGTTTAAACATGGACGCCGGCGGCAGTGCGACAGCTGCAGATCTGTTTATTAACATCGTCTTCATTAGCGCTGTTGATATTGATATTTGAAGGGAAAAACTGTATAAAGGGGGTTTTAAGCTGTGGTGATGCCTTCAAGGACATCGTGTTCATCCTGGTCACAGCTGAGTACAGTGACCCACTCATGTGGAATTGCAACCAAGAACCTGAGAGTTCAATGTTTGATGCTTATTATTATAAAATACAGATATTTTTTGGGGGGGGATGTTTTTATGTGTTTAAACTGTTGTTTTCTCCTGACTGTCCCTGAATGCCACACAGACAGGAAACAAGGAACCGCCCAGTTTATTTAAGCAGTTTTAAAGTCGGGTTTGATCTGAGTTTGAGTCAGAAACTGTTGAACTAATGAACCACCTGAAACCACTCATACCTGTGTTTCCTCGGTAACAAGGATCCTCTCTCTAATGTTTACTTCCTGTTCCTGTAGCCTCCGCTCTTTCAAAATAAGAGTCTCAAGATGGAGAGTTTTTATGTTGAGACGTTATTTGGGGTATAAATATAAATATAATTTTGTTGTTGTTGTTATTTTATAATAAATTTGATCTTGAACATTGTAGATTTGGAGCTAAACAAATAAAAGTTGTGAACGAACTAAAGTTAATTATTTAACAGATGTTTGATGTTGCAGACTGAGTTTGTGGCTTATTTTCTGGATACTGCATGCAAACTATTTTTCTTTTAATTAACCAACATTTAAAATTCAAAACAAGTGGTTTTGGATATTTAGGATTTGTTTACGCAGCGTCTGTCTGTTTGTGGTTTCCTGCTTTTCTTCAGCAGACATCCTCAGATCATCATAGTCGATAATGCTGAGTCATTAGCAGTTTTGAAACTCTTCACTTCCCATAAATGCAACGGCAGGTGTAAATAAACCACCCACGCACCATCAGAGCCTCCGTAAGCTTTAAACAAAAATCAGTTTTCTTCACTTTTATCAAGTAAAAGATTTACTGGAGTTAAAAAAAAAAGACTCCAGCTAAAGGTTTTGTCTTAGAAAACACCTTAAATTACACGAATGTTCCTTTAGAACAGCTTCGGTTTATGGTTGATTTCACTTTCGCAACTTTTTCAATGAACTTGAAAAGCTGCAGCAGCCTTATCAATAATAAAACAAGAAACACACACACACACTCACTCCTCTCACCTGGAGGAGGAGTGTATTGATACTGTTGAGATAAGAGGATCCTTCAGCACAAACAGTGTTATGTAAATCAGCGACACCGATCTGCCAAACTAAACTATTTTTAGTTGTGCTGTGTGCTGTGTGCTGGCTAAGGCAGCGAGTGAGCGACTAAATAACAGCATGCGAAAAAAATAAAAAAATAAAAACGTAAACTCTGGCTGACGTTCAAAAGCATTCACCGCCTCGCCTCTCTCCTTCGCTCTGCTCTCGTTCCAGCCCCAACCTGATCCACAAATGTCACCTCCACTCTATGTATAAAAGGAGAGGAAGACATCGAGGAGGAGGAGGAGGGAAGAGAGATAGATCAGTGAGAGAAGAAGAAGAAGAAGAAGAAGAAGAGAGAGCGTGTGTGTGTCATAAAATGCAAATGCAGCCTGCGTCCGCTTTTACAAATTAAATGTCAGGACATAAAATATTGTCAGTTTCATTTTGCCGCCAGAAGGATGACAAATCCATATTCTCCCTTAAATAAAACTCTTATTGCGGCGGTGGCGGCGTTGGGAGGGGGTGTGGGTGGCGGCGGTGGCGGCGGTGGCGGCGGTGGCGGCGGCGGTGGTGGGGTAATCATGGCAGAACAAAGCGCCATGATTAACGATAGCAATTTATTGTATCTGGCGGCCGGGCGAGGCAGCGGTGAGCGGGAGAGAGAGAGGAGCAGAGAGACATCATGGTTATCATAATTCATATCGTAAATAACAGGGCCCAGCCAATCACAAGGAGCCGGCGATGTCATCCCAAATAACCTTTGATAACAATTACCATAGAAGGCAGTACAAACCCCGGAGTCACAATGTTATCTTATCCCCATTCTCTGCTTGTAGAATACAACACTATTACCATATAGATTAGACTATTTATAATGGTGCGTGTCATTCCCGGGTGCAGCTTTAAGTCGTCACCGTGTATGTGTTGGAGGTTGGAGGTGTACGGCGTGCGGGCCAGGTTATGTATGTGCGTGTGTGTGTGTGTCTGTGTGTGTGCGTGGGTGGGGTAGGTAGGTAGGACCTGTCGCTGGGAGGAGATTATAGCCCCGTCTTTATGAGGGTCTGAATTGCCCTCTCTCAGTATCACACGGCTGCACATTGCACAAGGCGGCCGGCCGGCGTGTTCACAACAATGGCTGCCGTGCCGCGGTTGGTGGCGGGAGAGAGTGTGCGCATGTGTGTGCATGTGTGTGTGTGTGTGTGTGGTCAGGGAAGGGAAGGGGTCGGGTAGGTAGGAAGGTAGGAAGGTGTGTGGGTGGGTGGAGAAGACGTAAGAGGGAGGGAGATATTAGCAGGGAAGCGTTGATAAGTGTTGGAGATTAGCGCGCTGCGTATCTTGTCCGAGATGTTGTTCCTCCTTGTTTTATCTGCTGATAGAAAATTTTCTGATGGAGAGCGGTGATATTCACACCCACACACACACAAACGCACACACAGTCTTGGTAGAAACACTGACTTCCCTCGTCTGCTTTAAGGTGTTATATTAATTTTGAGACATTAGTGTGATTATTAAGAAGGAAATGAACAGCAGGAGATGGATCTGAGTTCATAAATCTGTTAAATTAAAGGACCCTTATGCAATTTTTTTTCACCAAATTTGTTATTTCGATGCCGTTTTGTTTATTGATTTATATAATTTTCCATACATTTCCTGCTGATGATGGACCAATCGGATGGAGTCAAAGACAGGAAAAGTTAAAAATGCAGAAAAAAAAAAAAAAATCAACTTTGGATTTTTTTCTCATCATTAATCACTTGAAGAAAACTCCTCTTGGAAACTTTCAGATAAGAAGTGACATGAAGCTGCTTCTACACAAAAAAGGTTTCATAATCGCAATAGATGGTAAAAGTAAACTTTTTAAAACCAGTTTATCATCCTATGTATGGAAACTATGATACAATTAGATGATTGATGTTTTTCGTTTTTATTTAAAACGCTGATTCTATGTTTTTATTGCACGGTAAAACATATAACATATCGGAAAGCTACTTTATCACAGGAGACTGTTTGGGAACATCTGTGTGTTTTCTAATCTGTTGCATCAGTTTGAACATAAAGTTGATTAAAGACAAGTAACTCACTAAGAACAAGTTTGCAAACGTCTATGTTCACATTCGCAAAGGAGTGAAACTGAGGCCTTGGACTGTTTTTTGCATAGAAAAGAGAAATGCATTGTGATATAGAGACATTAATAAGCCTAAACAATGAATGTATTATTAAATGTATTATTAATTTAAGCGAAGAGGTGGGTGCGGAAATATCAAACATCATAGAAAACAGTGGATTACGCACGAGAATAATATTAATGGAACAAATCTACTGATGTAATATTTAATTTTAACCTGTCAGATTGTGACGTAAAGCTGCAGAGGGATTAAAGGACACGAGTATTGAGTATTGGATTTGTATTGTTTCATCAGCCACACTGTATACGACCCTATAGACGAATATTTACATCTGCTCAGAGTATTTCCGCCTCTGTTTGTGGCGTCTTGTGCGTCCTCTCGCAAGACCCAACCTGAAATAGTAAAGAGCGAAACATGGGGAACAAAAATAGCTTCAAAGGACACTGGCGTCTTTTACTAGGAAGAAGAGAAGAAGGAGGAGGAGGAGGAGGAGGAGGAGGATGAGGGGAGAGGACGAACGCAAGGACGAGATAAAACAGAGCAGGAGTGAGGAGGAAGAGAAGGGACCAAAGCAAGGACAAGGTGAAGGAGGAGGAGGAGGAGGAGGAGGAAGATATTGCATCCTTATGCTTAACTTCAGAGAGGAGAAATTCTCAGTTGCATGTCGTCCCCTCGGCGGCAAACTGTCCAATCCTGGCCTCTTCTTTCCTGACAAGACGACGGCTGCAGATCAAGAAACGTGCGACGACGACGACGGTGGCGGTGGCGAGACGGCACCTTACAAGCCTGAGGTAGATTAGGAGGAGATAGAAAAAAAAAGTCTTATTTTTTTAAAAGTCAAGGAAGGAGAGGGAGACCTGTGAGGACATAGAGTGATGTTAAATCTCTAAGTCAGTGGTATAATATTTGTAGTTTTTGGCATGGAAGTCCCTGTGTGGGCTCGTGAACAGTTAATCTCTCTTGACAGGATCTTCATTTGAATAAAGATCCTGTCAGCGCTCTGTGCTGCCGGTTGCTTAAGAGGAGGACCTACAGTAGCTTCTGCAGGAACTCAAATTGCTTTGACAAATCATGGCTGATGGGAGAAAGGCGCCTTCCTACCTGTGCACAGCTCAACACGCATGATGGCGACACCTCAGCAGAACTTCAAAATCAGAGGGAATCTGGGGAGGAGAATGGGCACACACAAAAAAAAACACATCTCAGAGATATTAGAGCAGCTTAAATGTAAGATTGTGCTTGTGCTTGTAATAAAAAAAAAAATGCTGTCGTCTTTGGTCTTTTATTCTTTATTTTTGGTCACATGTAGGACACCAAAGCTGAATCTGCAGAGGAACATTTAAATACCAGAACAAGCCATGAGTAATGGACTGTGAAGATGGTTCACTGGTGTGATTTAAGTATCAATAAAACTAATAATAATCAATCTTTGCTGTGGTAATAATGAAACAGACACTTTTGCAGTCACATAGCTTTAAAAAAAGACATTTGATGAAACCTTTGCTTATTCTATGGGCTGTAATTCCTTTCCTACTTATTTCCAGGTATCCAATAAAGTGCAGGTTTATCAGTAAAAGTTTAATATCATATAATGATATTCATATTATAATTATGAAGATTTATTTTGTCCCCCCTCTGGCATCTTTATTTGATCCGTATCAAACACCATAATGATGTTTGATACAATGAATTAATAGATGTTTGTGTAACAACACCCGTCTCATGAACCTATGGGGCGGGGCCCGGGTTAAACTTATGATATTCCCTTTAGTGTTATGTTTAATAAATAAAACATGAATTAAGTAAATAAAAAACACACAATAGCACTTCAAATGTAAATTTTTTTTTTTTGTTAGCCGATGTTTTAGTTCAAAATAAGATAAATAAAAAATATGAAATGATCACTTGGGTTCAGTGACAATACCCCTTTAAATGCTGGCAATCACTGGTTACTCGCACCAGATATCATGAAACATAGAGCTAGCGAATAATGCAGTGAACCCACACACACAATGCTAGGCTAAAACCCCGTTGCAGGCCTGTTTCGTTGCTTGTGTGCGTCGAGGCCCAAAACACACTGGCCGCTTGGCTCTCATAGAAGGCACGTGCAAAGTTACTCACGCGCTCGCCCGGCAGGCGCAGCCGAGACTCACAGTCCGATTCCGTCCGACAGCTCTCGTCCACACCGGAAGGCGCAGATCCTCTCAACAAGGCACAAAAGTCTGTGTTATCCGGTAACAGTCCGTTCACCTTAAAACAAGAACTTTCAGCCTCAAAAAAAGTCTCAAAACTTCGATGCGGTTGGGCTAACTCGTGTCTCTCCCTCTTTTCTTTTTTTCTCCTTCTCCCCGGAATCACAACACAGTCTAAATCCCACCCACTCACGTCAGACTGCTCACGCGAGTCTCCGAGCTCTGCACAAGCCAATCACAGCAAAAACATTTGCGATTGACGCCTCTTAAATAAATAACATTGTGTAAATAACATAATAACGTAAATACACTTAAATGACATCAGATGAGATGAACTTATACCTTTTTAACACATAGGCTACTTCTTGTAGCTTTTTAAAATTGTATTTTAACCATGTTCATGCATTTTTAACCACATACACAATGAACTTTCCATGAATTATGAATCTGTACATTATATTGTTATCAAAATACAAACACATCCATTACTTTAGCAAGGGCTACATCTGTGTTAAAGCTCCTTCAAAATAAAGGTAGGCCTAGATGTTTGTGTTAAAGCTCCATACAGTATAAAGGTAGATGTCCATGTGTAGTGTGATTATAAAGCAGCTCTAGGTTCTATATTAATACTGTGAAAGTATCAAAGACTCAGAGACAGAGAAATGCACACAGCCTGTATTCAGAAACTGAGCCTTAAAACCAGCCGTCAGGACTTCCTGTCACTTTGTGATGTCACAACAAAGCAGTCACCCAAAGCCCCGCCCCCCTCACCACCACCAGGACCCAAACATCCATCCAACACTTGTAGGACTTTGTTTCTTTGAGAGTTTTATTCTGAAATCTGCTCTGTTTTTATTGGATCTCACTCAGGAAGCAGTCAGCCAATCAGAAGAGAGGCTCAGGGCCTCTTTTCTTCTAGGAGAGAGGAGATGGAAAACTACACTGAGGTTTTTGTTTTGTTTTTTTTAGCTCCACACATTTAGCTTTGTATAGATCAAACCTTCAAATAAAAGCATCAAATATGGTTTCCAACTTGTTCTTCTGCTCAGTAACCTCAGTTACCTAAACTTAAACTAAGAAGACGCAGATCGGAAAACACTGTTTGACTCATTTGGTTCCTTTGCCGACAAACCAAACAGGTGAAGACTCATATTTGTACCTTGTGTTACCTTTTTCTTTTTTATTTCAGGTGTACAGCGCTGAGACGTCTGGTAATTATTGAACAATTTGAATCCAATTTGGAGGATTTATCTGTCTATACTATGTCCTGGAAATCAATCAGTTGCATATAGCTGAGCACGCTTGGTGGTGTAACCCCCGAGATGATGCTGAAGTTGATCTTTTTTACTCTAAGTTCAGAAATCCCACTGCCTCTTTTCCCCTCTCTCTGTTCGTTTTTCTTCTTCTTCTTCTTCTTCTTCTTTTCCCCCTCAACATTTCTCATCTCCTCTCCTAGATGGAATTCACAAAGTGATTTTCTCCTCGTTCCTCTAAATCTCTTGATCACTTTAATTTTTTGCTAGGCTGCTTCATCGGTGTCCTGGGAAAGAGAAAAGAGGAGGAAGGGGGCAGGAGGAAAGGGGGGAGAGAGAAAAAAAAGCCGACGGGCAAGAGACTGCAAACGAGTAGAAGGAGAGAGAGAGAGAGGGAGAATAGTATAGAGTTAAGGCTTTATCAGTGAGTGCCCTGAGGTATGTGGGGACGCTGCTGAATCCAGAGAGATTAGGGGAAAAATGCAGCACATGGCAGTAAGGGGCTTACGCCACAGCTTGTATTAGTTCAGGTGAAAAGAGTATTGCTTTTACATAAAACTGGACAAATCCAGCCACAATGCATTTCCCGTTGGACCACAATGGGGTCCTCTATCTGTGGACCTCACCTCCTGTCCCCTGGGTTCCCCAAAGCTCCTCTATCTAAACAGGAGTAGAGACTGAGGAAAGGAGGAAAAGAGGAGGAGGAGGAGGAGGAGAAAACACAGATGGACAAGGGGAAAGGGAGGAGAAGATACGGCGACGCACCGAACTTCATTTTCAGAGTTGTAGCAGGAAGCTGGAGATGATGGTGAGGGGAGTAATTTCCACTGAAGGATGGAGAGGAGGAGAGGAGAGTGGAATAGAGGGGGAGGAGAGGAGTGGGGGGTCATGTCATGTCGCTTTTCAAAATCCAATTTGTTTTTGTTTTGTCTGTCGCCCTAAGTTTTAAAACTCTGATTTAATTTACTCACAAGTGTCTCAACTCAATGTCCAACCACTGTTATCCAGAAGCTGTGAATTAAAGCAAATGATGTAAAATTATGGAATAAACCTGTATTTGCACTGTGCTATTATCAAAAATACATTACGATACACAATGAGCTTAGTCCATTTTTCCTTTTAGTACTAATTACATTATCTTCTACTTTGACAGGTTTGTTTTTTATCACTGGTACACTGCTGTCAATACAAGTCACTTCCTGCACGTTTCACATAAAGGTGGTGAATCTTAGCACATATATTTACATGTATTTGTTTTTTTTTTATGAATTAGGGTGTTTTTATTTGCATTCACTGCCAAAAAGAGCAGCTAAACAGTTTTTATTGCAATGATAACAAACTGTAACCCTATAACCTAAAATCTGAAATTGTTGTTCAGCAGGCTTTTAATCTGAAAGGCATTTTCAGGAAATACTGACAGCATCTTAATAGCAAATGAAAATAACTGATTATAATGAAACAAATAAGAAAATATGAAGGTTTTCATGCTTATGATCACGACACATCAGCTTTGTGACCACCGACAGCTACTTGGAGCTTTGTCTGTCAGGGTTACGTCTGTCAGGGTTGATGACATCTGATTGGTTAAGATCCTGTGACTCATCCATTACCTGAGAGGAAGTTCTGCAAAAAAAACTAATAACACTTCAACCTCCAAAACAAAACAAAAGATTCAATATGTTGGCGATGTTGATTATGTAAATCAAGGTCCACTTCCTGTCTTTCTTTTACCTGAGCTTTCACCTGCACCTGTTACCAAGCGACTGACTGTCACATTAAGTCACATAAGCAAACTCCACTTTAACAGAAAAAAAAGTGAGTTAATGGATCTTGAATTCAGATGTTCTTTTTGTCAGCTATCAGGCCTCAAACCCTTGAATCTTTGATTTAATTACATTGATCTATGTTGGATTTCTGAGCCTTTTTATTGGACTCTTATTACCGCAGAAAGAACAATACATGATGTGAATGCATGAAGTCAGTGAGGAATGAAGTTTTACTAAAAGCAGGAAGTGGCAGTGCGAGATGAACATAAATCAGACTCAAAGACTGGAGGAGGAGGAGGAGGAGTAGGAGGAGTGACGCAAAGATTGGAGATGAATGCGTTAAGTGATTGAGCAAAAGGTCTCATCCTTCTCTTTGGGGCGACAGGTAAATGCTTCACTTAGACACTGAAGTCTCCCGTTCTACTTTCACTGGGACTTTTATCTAAATCTTCTGTTCCCGGCGCCGCAGTTTATCAGCCCCCAAGTTTTTCATCTTGAAATATAGGTTGAGGAGAGCTCGGCCTGCACACTTCTTTATCTTTTCACCTGTCATGTACAGTAAGCCCAGGTAACAATGGCGCCTTACATTACATTACACGTCCCGCTCTGTATTCACGCCATCCAAAAGCGGCTCTGACACCCCCCCTTCCCCTCCCATCCTCGCCATTATTGGCAGAACAATACCCTCAAAAAGCCAAGTTGGTCAAAAAAAAAAAAGAAAGAGAAAGAGAAAGAGAGGGGGAGAAGAGCCGTATCTGCGATGGCGCTTAACATCAATTTGTGACACGATTAATCAATTTGGACCCTCTCTCTCTCTCTTTCGCTCTCGTCACTGTCGTCACTCTTTAAATAAAGAGCGCCGGCTGTTTGAATGGGCTCATCGCGATATGGCGCAGGTTAAGTAGGAGGCGCATGTTTTAGGATAGCGCCCCGACGCTCCCTCTCGCCCTGAAACACTTAGCTGGTGATTAGCATAAGCTGATAGCGCTATCAGGAGTGTGCCATTGTGGTGACCCTGAAGGCCCCCCCCCTCAACCCAACCTACCCCCCCACCCCCCCTCCAACACCACCACCACCACCACCACCTCCTCCACCTCCTCCTTCCTCCCTCTGAGAAGGTCTTATCGGGGATGTACAGGGCCTTTGTAGCCTCCTGGGGAGATGATGGAGGGAGGAGGCAGAGGTGGGTACTGTAGGGAAGAAAGATGGAGGAGGAGGAGGAGGAGGAGGGGTGGATGGGAAAAGAAGGGTGTGTGTGTGTGTGTGTGATCCCATTGTTGAACACTCAGTGTCTTTGGATGTGTCCTTCAATGTTTTCAAGCCTTTTGAATGATGATATTAGATAATAAACTTTACACTTCGTCACATTTCCATCGGTCCGGGTGCTTTTAATGTAAAAGGTACAGGAAGTGCTGCTGAGTTATGTTGACAGAAGTTTACCAGTGATTAAAAATAACAAGAAAAGTGGACAATAATGTAATTAATTAGAAAAAGAAAACAACATTTTTCCATTGGGAATAGAAACCCACTGTGCGGTGCAAATGTAGATCATAGTCATTCAGGCTCAAGCCACAACAGCTGGTCCATTGGTTTGTCCAACAAAACAAAACAAAACAAACCTTTAACCATCGTTATATGAAATACTTTAGATCAAACGTCTGGAATAACATCTAATACCAAACAACTCTTGTATTGTGTTGTTTGATCCATTCAAACAATGTGATGGCTCATTGCTATTTCCCATCCAGGCCTTCAATAAAACTCAACTGTAACCAAAAAGTAATGAATCGGTCGATGATACGGAAGCTACTGAACCGATGAAGTTAAGAAAAAGCAACAAAATAAATAAAGAAAAATAAAGACAAACTCCCATAGGCCTACTTTATCTGTTTTTTGATATTCAGCAACACTTTAGCAAAACTGTTAGCATGCGAGATGCTGTTAGCATTTAGCTTGTAGATGCAAAGCGTTGGCAAAACAACAGAAACCACATCAAGACAGGATCTTTAAATAAGGTTAAGGATAAGAATCCATGTGCAGCAACACTCTGTGGAGCTGTTGGTGACACATACAGCTGTTTTGATCTTGTTTTGTTTACAACCTGTCTGCTCCGGCGTCTTTCAGCGTCTGGATTTGTTCTACAGTAAATGCTGTTGGCGCGTTCCCAGATATCCGTCGTCAACTGTGACAAGTTATCACAGTGTTAGGAAACAATGGCTTAATAAACAAAACAAAAACAAGCCAAGCTTTAATAAACCAGCTTATAGCCTATATCCTGTGAGTTGTTACAAAAGTTGTTGTTGTTGTTGTCGCCACACAGGCACTAAAAAAAAAAGTTGGACTGTTTATTTCAAACTTTGGGAAGCACACACACATACACACACAAACCTGCAGTGAAAAGTCGATTCACCCAAATTTCCGCCTCTTTATATTCATGTTACCTATTTCAGGAGGCGGTTGACGTCTTCACGAGCGGCCTCACTCCTACGATACCTCGGTGAGACTTTTTTTTAAAAAAATAAAAAATATTTTTGTGTTTTTTGTGTACGGGAAGAGAAAAAAAAAAGTATGATGAAACCGCGAAACAATACGTCGCACATAAACACGAACGTGGCGACACATTTCTTGAAGGTAAGCAATTTCCATGCACGTTAAGAGCTTAGCATCGACACAGCACTATTCATATCAGTTTACCATTATGATGCAAATGATAACAGTGGTGCCTGGCTCCCTCTTTCTCTTCCTCCCTTTTCTTCTGCACTTTTTTTTTTTTTTTTTACCCTGAACAACACGGCACATTATGGTACAGCTGCACACCTACATTACAGTTGCACACACACACACACACGCAGTAAAATTCACACAGCTCCATTCCTTATCCCCTTTGTTTGAGCTGATTGGATCTGTGGCGATCACATGTTTACCCAGAGCGCTATCTCTTTGAGAAACCTCCGTCACGGGTAGCGGAGAGTAACGTTTGCCTCTTTTTGTGTTTTCCTTTTATTTTGGAGACGGGCACGCACACATGGTCTTTATGTATATATGCTAATAGGTTGGCTAACACGGTTTCACACTGTTTGTTTCTGAAAATGATGCAACTTGCCAGACATCCGTTTTTCTGCTGATGTTCACATTTTCTTTTTTTTTTCCCCCCCATCTCTCTCTCTCTCTCTCTCTAAAATGCCCGCCCTGAGAAAGAAAGAGGGAGAGAGAGAGAGAGCACAGGGAGGAAGATGAAAAGAGAGGAAGGAGGGAGGGGAGGGGAGGGGAAGGGGCGAGGGAGGCGTGTGTTCAAAATCCACAAAGGTTTTGTAATAAATGCATCGACGACAATAAAAACAAAAACATTAAAGGGAGAAAAGATGTGTTTCTGTGTTAAACAATTAGTGCTGCAGCATTAGAGCCGATCAGGAGGAGACAAAAGCTCGGCAGCAGCAGGGGTTTACCCCAGACACAAAGACACAAAGACAGATGCTCTGCAGCCCAGCCAAGCTACAGTACCACACCAGGCAGCTTCCAGTGGATCAGTATGGAAACCACACGCTCAATCCCACTGTCTATAGGTCTGTAACAGTAAAGCATCAAACGTCTGCCTACATGATCTGCTCTCAAAAGCCTCGTAATCAATAGCTTGTGTGTTGTTATAATTATAGGTTACAGTTGCATGTGTACCGTAAGCAGATATGAACTTGAAGGAACTTAATCTAAGTTTGTGGAGAAGAGAAAAAAAAGGGGGGGAAATGTGGGAATATTATTGATGACATCTCTAAGATCATTTGAAATAAAGCAGCAGCGATAAAGAAAAGGTTCAGCGTGATAATCTTTCTTGGAGCAAAGGCTTCGTCAACGAGTGAATCTGTGGGAACTTTACCTGAAATGCAAGTCAATGGGTTTTGTTTCAGCTGGTAACAAACGAGGAAGAGCAGGTGGACGTTTCTGAGTTGTAAACTCAGTATTTTTTTTTTCCTTTTCCGTAAATTTGCAACTTTAAAATCCTAAGACATTTGTTTTTTCTTCCCTATCATGGTAAGAAACACGTTGACACTTTCCGAGGTTGGACAGACGTTGGTTGTTTTGCGGTCGATATTATCAAACTCTACTTTCCATTTGGATTTAGTAATAAGGAAATACTTGTTATTTTAGCCCAGAGTGCCTGTGATTTATCACCCTTTCAAAATAAAGCGACATGTTTCCATTATTGATTAAAAAAACAGTTTCTGACTATGGTACATTGGACGCCACCCGATTGGTCATCGAATCTTAATCCCACTTTTCAATAACAGTGAGAAAGTATGAATTTCAACCCAAATTATGATTAAGCTTCTTGATTTTCATATCTAAACCAAAATAAACCTGAACTAGTGTTGTTAATATAATTTACACAGAAGGTGATTTAATGACAACATTGATGATGGGGTTAAAATGAACTTAATTGTTGCCTGTGTCCATATTGGACTTGTAAAAATAAGTGCAGACTTGTGATTGGTCTAAAACCAGGAATGAAACCTGACTCATGTTGACCTCTCTGAGGTATTTACAATCTCACAATGGCAACACACCCTCTTCCACTTCACTGACACACAACCTTCATCTGATTAAACAAAACATTTCTCCTCCTTTAGTCGTTTCTAGCTGCACAGGCTTTTACGCGAGTGCAGAGTTTGTTGGTTATTTGTGCGAACGGCTCCTTTACCCGCGTCTCCCTCTCGCTGCAGAGGCTCCGAGTGTTGTAATTACCTCAGCGCAGTGTCGACAATGGCTCAGGATTACATAAAACTAAAGGATGTTAGTCATAAAGCTGCTGCAGCCTGTGTGGTCACACTCCCCTTTCAGCTCTCCTTTACCATGAATGTGTGTTCGTGTGTGTGTGTGTGTGTGTGTGTGTGTGAGAGGAGCCCCCCTCTAGTGGCGTCTACTCTGTACATTGGACTCAATGGCTCCAGTGTTCGTGTGTGTGTGTGTCTGCATGTGCATGTGTGTGTGTGTGTGTGTGTGACTGCGGCACTTAACCCTGTGACCGGTTGTGGAATGAGCTCCACAGAAATCGCCACTGAGCCTCTCGCCCCCCCTCCACCCTACCCCCCCACCCCCACCACCACCACCTACCAAAGCACTGCACCGTCGCGGTGTGTGTTACTACCCCAAGAGAGGTTGACAAGCTCACACACACACACACATACACAAACGCAGACACACGCACACGCACAGCCCTGTTTCCCTGTGTGGCGGTGACGGCGGCGTGGAGGCCTCATGTTTAGACTCTGCGTCTTTGTTCCTCCCTGATGGAGCCTCGTCTACCTGCATATGAGGGAGGAAGTCTCCGCTGTTTCCACTTTAAAGCCAGGAAGTGTTTGATTCCCTCGGTTTCCTCGACGACTAAAAGCCCATTTCATCTTTTTCTCTTTTTTTTCTTCTCCTTTCTCTCCCTCGCTCTCTTTCTCTCTCTGCAAAAACCGCAGAGTGACACGACACCATTATTCCCTCCGTCTGCACTTGTGCGACCACTTCATTTAGCCTCATTGTCACACAACTTGTTGCTGGCACACAACGGGATCACCTGCCGCGGCGTCTGATGTGTGTCGAATGAAGCCAAACAGGCGCCATGTTACACAGGTGTACACATGGATTCATACAGGTGGGTGGGGCGGCGGGGGTTAAAAAAAGGCCTTTGTCTTCCAGTGTTGACGTGATGGATTTCTCACCTGCCCCGACTTCCTTAAACAATTTTTTTTTATAACACCTGCAAATTATTATATCAAAGATAAATCTTCAATCCAAGTGTGTGAGAAAGTATTCACACACAAAAACACGCACTGACCCTTTAGCACACAGGAAACACCAGCTACTAAACCTCTGTCGGTGTTGTTTTCTTCTTTATGATTTAAAAAGTACTGACTTTTGTTGTTTTATACTGAGATTTCATTCAAACAAAGCAAATTGCAATGGATTGTCATGTAGTTTTGCAAGTTTTTCAAAATAATTTGATTGCAACAAGCAACTCAGCACCTTTGTTGACAGCTTTCCTGACAGTTCAGACTCTTTTAAGAATAAAAAAAACTTCTAGCAACAAATCTATCAACTTTTTTTTTTTTTGACAAATCTCACCCATGACAAACTGTTGCTACTACCCCACGTACACAAAGCTCCGCCCTCCAGCTTCTGCAAGCACATTTAAATGAGCGCCTAACAATCTTTGGATAAACCATTGCTACTTCTCTTTCTATGATATCAATTTCCTTCTCAAATTTCTTTTTTCCTCAAAAAGTTTGACAAAAAAATGACGTTTTTGGACAAACTTTTGCTATCCAAGAATCCAAGTTTGAACTCAGTCAAAAAAAAACAACAACAACAAAACTTTTCGCTCAGTCATGTTAAAGATGGAGGAGATTAAAACTGATTTTCATTCAGATTTTGCTCTCGTCCGCCTGCATGTTGTTATTTTTTGCTATGCAGAGTGGATCGTGAAAGTTAGAAAGTTAATTAACGGTCGAGCAGAAGTGTTTCAGTCAAAATTTTTACTTTGTACTTTTCTTTTCTGCCCAAAAAATTGCAAAACAAATCTTTGCCTCTTCCCCTCGACAAAGGTTGCTATATGCAAGGTCAGGTCCACAGGAAGTTTTTACTCCGTCATGTTAAAAAAGGAGGAGATTCAAAAAAGAGTTCTTTAAAGGAAGCAATTCAACTTTGACCTTATTAAGATTTCTTGACAGTGACTTTTAATGGTTTAATTTTTGACAGCAGCCTTAAAGAGCTTCGGCCCGACTGCAGTGACTGTGAATGAGGAGGACGAGCTGACGGAGGAAGAACCAGGAGGAGGAGGAGAAGGAGAGAGTGAAGGAGTGAGAGTCCGGTGAAGGTGAAGGTGAAGGTGAGTCGTATCAGACTTCCTCTCCTCACACCTTGGAACAAAACTCCATTGATGCCACTCAAAGACAGGAGCAGCCTCAGGAGCCCTGGCGTTAACCCCGCCCTCTGACCTCCAGCTTAATGGGGTCACACACGGTCGGTTCCCCACTCATCCACCCACCCACCGTGGCTGCTCCTCACCATGGAGGCCGGTGCTTATCTGGCAGCGTGGGGGTCAAAGAGCCATCGGATGCACCGAGCCGAGGTCAGGTCGGTGTTAAATACGTGTGTTGGCGTAAACCGATCTGCATGTGGCGTGACGTTTGACGTTGTCAGTCAGATAAGACATAAAAAATGAGTCGGCCATCTGAGACCTGCCACTTTACAGCGGGGGGTCACGGGGGGTCAGCGCCACGGCAACAGTGGCAGTCTGCCAGACGTCCTGTCGAAGGCTCGTATGAAGCGGGCGGACTGTTAATCACACGGTTTACCTGCACGCAACGGCGTCCGTATAGACAGAGAGGCTTTCGTTTCATTTTCCTGGACGTTGACGACAGTTATTCACACTCAGACTGGAAACTGAGGTGACTTTTGTTATGATGCTGAGAGAAAGTGTGTCGTTGTGTCGTTGCGTCGACGTCCAGGCGAAATTCAACCCCCCGAGTGTAATTCAAGAGCTGTCGTTCTGCAGAGAGGACGACGAAGACGGCGGCGTGAGGGGAGAGGACAGGACGTGTGTGTGTCTGAGCTAAGACTATGAAACAAGGTGAGCACACAGAGACACACACACACACACACACACGCTGAAGGTGGAGTTTATATTCATACACACACAGTCAGACAGGAAGTGCCGCTGGGGATTTTCCTCATGTCCACTGATGTTAAAGCCTCTTATCTTCTACTCTTCGCTCTCGGCTGACACAAAATATTAGCATCTGAAGTTTTCAGATGTTAATGCAACACTGTAAACATTTCTAGTAATGCATTAATGCATTGCAATAGCAAAAGCCCCCCCTGTTATACATCATATTGTGTGATATAATAATAATAATATGCTAGCAGGATTTGTCAAAGGGGCCCCTGACCAGAGACCAGAGTATTCAGGGGCCTCTGCATGGATATGTTTGGGCACTCCTGAATTAGACATTAATGGCATTTTCTTAATGAGCATTTCAATTATAGATCACCCGGCTTATCTATCTATCTATCTATCTATCTATCTATCTATCTATCTATCTATCTATCTATCTATCTATCTATCTATCTATCTATCTATCTATCTATCTATCTATCTATCTATCTATCTATCTATCTATGTTTTGTGGAGTAAAACCATGCAGTACTTGCTTGTGCTCTGTCTCTCCAGCAGCTGTTCCTGCTACAAATCACCACTAATGCTTCACATACATTATATTAACGTGAATCGTCCACGTCTGCGTCTATATTTTGATATTCCCCTACTACGCTCATGACTTTATGCAAACTGAGCTCTCCTTTCTCAGGCTTCTTTGTCTCCCGATCGGCGACTAATGGACCGTTCACATCCTTTGTTTCTCCTCGTATCCATTTCTCCCTCATGTAGCACGCCGCTGCAGCCTCCATAACGTTATGCTGAGTACGTCAACCCCATAACACTGAGTATCTGTGCTCCAACTTGGCTCCGTCGTTCAGTCGCTGTATTCCCAACGGGGTTTTTCTTGTTTTAGTCCTGCCTATAAGATTTCGAACTGTTGAGTTAGCAGCTGCTGCATGAACCCATCCAGAAAAACATCAGCTGCATGTGTCATCTTTGCAAACTATTTAAGTTTTTAAAAAAACTTTTCCCTCTGTATGTTTGAGATTCTTGCTCCAATTTGTCCCCCCTCCCTAAAAAATAACAACAAAAAACACATTATTAAGACACTGCGAGCTCTGAACTCGCTGTGTGCAGATGACACTATTATTGCACTGATATTTCTCAGCCTAATGAAATCGGCTCTGCCTCGCACCAATGAAACACTGTTAACTTTGATCTCACAATTAAGTCTCCATGAACAGCTAATAAAGCATAATCTGCTCTGTATCTGCTTGTCTGCGCCGGAAGCACAGAAAGCCTTTTAGCATATCTTCACTCCGGCTCCTGACTGACATTTTGTTGCTCTCGGGCTGAAAACAGTGTCTTATTTTTATCACGCGCCCCTGATAATACAATCAAGTATTAAAGGAGTTAAAAATCAAACTGGGATCTGCATCGGCTGAGTGGCAGATGAGTGGCAGATGCCTGCGGGGGCTTCGAGTTATTCACTCGCTTTTCTCCCTTCCTCATCCGTCTTCCCTCTGCTTCTCAGCAGATGTGTTGACACGGCTGAATACAAAAGAAGAGACCAGACCTGCTTTTTGATGCAGAGGTTGTTTCCTTAATGACGGAGCCGCCGTGAGATTTTATTTTCCACATAATCTAAAATCGCAGCGACGCGGTCGTCGACGTCACCGCTCTCATAACCTCTTCGTACTTTTGGCCGGAGTGTCCCCTTAATGACCATGCAGGGCCCGAGCAGCCTGAGATTTCTGTTCTGTGATAAGACCAATCACAAGGAAAATTGCAGCCTTTTATTTCTTTTTCTTTTCTTTTTTTTTGTGCGATCTGGTCCTGGTCCTGCTTCCTCATAAGAAAAAATGACACTGGCGCGAGCAGACAGACGGTAGCAGTTTGGGCCGCTGAATGTTTGAGAATTGATAAGAAAATGTTTTCCACATGAGTTTAGTTCTGATTGTAGACAAAGTATTTTCCTCCCCCCTGCCCCCCTCCACCACCACCACCACCGCTTCATCTCATCTTTAAAATCAGAAGCTGATGTTGATGCCGGGGCCAAATCTGTTAAAGCCTGAAAATTTGTGCGCTGTATGGACTGTACATTGTTAGATAATGTATACAATCACAGCAGCAGCAGCAGCAGCAGCAGTTTCGGTCACTTCCTGAAACTGTGGGAGGGAAGAGTCCGTGCAAACACCCCCAGTGATGAGGTGAAAAGGTAACGTGGTCTCGTTACAGAAACAAATAAAAACTTTCGCCCGTCCGTTCGTCTGTCCGTCCAGCACAACCTTTCATCTTTTAACACCTGTTGTTTTTGTTGGAAGGGAAAACTTCAGAGGTCGGCGAGATCTAACAACAAACTGTTATCTGTTTTCATGGATAACCACCAGTGATGGATATGTTTTTGAAGGAGCTGATAAGATTTTTAGTGTCTAATGAGCAAGCCGCCTGCTTTTCAGTTGATCCTGACCCTGCACAGGTTATATTAAAAAAAAAGGAAAAAAAAAAAAAAGCCAAACCATTAGACTTAAGTACATCTACAGGGACCTTTAATGTCCGTCTCCTGACTTATTCCTCTTGATTTATTCCCAACGTCTGAGTCACAGCGTCTCTGAGGGTTTTTCAGAAGGAAATATTTGAGAATTGCATCTGGCGTTTTAATAAGTGCTCTTGGAATTATTTATCAGGTTATCTGTGATCTCAGTGGCTCCTGCCTGCTATGTCTAATGTCTTAATGTGTTTCCGTTGGCTTCAGAGAGCGTTTCTCTCAGTCTTTTTTGTTTGATGGTGAATAATGTTCTGCAGGATTTCGCAGGACAAAACCGGACCCAAGATTTTTTTTTTCTTTTTGCCTCAAAGCCTTGTAATTCCCTGCTGAAGAAGACTTTTGATAACACTAAAACAACCGGGTGTCTATTTAAATTTTGCAGTTGTGCAAAATTTGCTACTAGTTCACCAGCTATTATAAAACGTTCAGTTCTTTGTAAACATTTCTTAATGTTTAATTATTGTTATCCCACAATTAAAGTGTTCTCATTTCTCACTAAACTTCACCGTACACAACATGCTGAATGCATTTCCTTCCTCCAATTTGCTAAATTGTGCATTCTTTACCGCCATGTTTTCCAGTTTGCAGTTTTCCTTATTTCCTTTTTGGCACCTTGGGAAGCATCTTTGCAGCAACGTGACCAAGAACTGTTAATGAGCAGAAAAGCAAGAAACATAAGATAAGACCCTGAGGTAAGACCTCGGGGTCAAAATCGCACCTTTAAAGCAATGTTGGCGACAGTGACTCGCTATCGGAAAATGTAAAGGTGAGGATGGGGCTAGCTGGTTAGCACGCTAAGACAAGTTAAAGAAAACACAGTGAAATATAAAGGTAAAATAGGCCTTTCCACATCTACAGACTGCTGTGATTGAGTAAAAGATTCAAGTTTGATGTTGAACTTGCAACGTTTCTTCAGATGTTAATGGTAGCTTTAGCTATGTAGCAATAGCAAAACTTGCAAATGGCTTCTTTACAAGACATTTGAGACGATGCTGAGCTGAGTAAAGTGACATTGATTCCGATTCAAGGTCCCTCACGGACATTTCCTGAGCTTTTTTTGTTAAGTGTGAAACATTAAACAAAGATATTTGAATAATAATGATCTTGATGACATATCTTGGTAGTTTAGTTGAAAATTAAAGGGTACATAACAGTAAATTACTTTTTTGGGGGGTGTGGTCAGTTGTACAGTCCGATCCAGTCCAGTCCTGTACGTGTTTTGTGAATGAATGAAAGTTGCAACTACCCAAAATACAATTAGCTTTTTTAGTTTGCTCTGCGTCAAACCTCAACGAAAAAACCACCATGCAGGTCACTGTCATTACAAAAATTGATTAAATGATATAAAAATATTGATACAGCTTGGTTTATAACGCGGTGACAGCTTTTCTGCGGTCATAGCGAACAGCCAATCCAAATCTGGATCCTGATAAGTGACTTTTTTCTTTCATAATAAAAAGTCAAAGAAGAAAGTAAGTTAAAAAACTGCACGACTGAACAATCTGTGTTAAACTTATAGTTTCTATTCTGCTTACTCCTGAAACAATACCCCAACCTTTCATCAGATGCGTCGACTGCGTCAGACTTGATTCTCTCGCCGGAGAGCATCTGGGTCTATCTCCTCCCGCCTCAGGTTCTCCTCCCTCCCTCTCTCCCCTCCTTTATCAATTCTTTTTAAAACATCAGCTTTTCAGAAGCTGTTGGGGATGTGATGTGAAAGGAGGGCAGTTTGAATATTCTGAAAGCTTTTTCTTTAAAGACAGGCCTAAAGCATCATCTGCAATTACACTATTCGTTGTCAAATATGTTTGCATATTCAATATATTAGAAAAAAAAAGAGAAGAGGAAACCTGCTGCTGGATGTGGCTTAATTTAAGCAGCCTCATAGGCGACATGCAAACTCTTCAACAATGTGCTGGAGAGAGATACCTTATTAGCCTTATTATCATTATTCCTCCTGATCGGTCTCCTCCACCAGATTGTTGTCCTTCACCTAACTTTCCTCTTTATCATGTAGACACAGACCAAATAAACTGTGCAGACGCCCGTGGCTCTCTCCGCTGGGAAGCAAAAAAAAAAAAAAGTTGGTTGGTTGTGAAAATAAAATAAAAAAATTATGAGACCAGTGATGCCAGGACTGGAGCGAGGAGGAAGAGTGGGCTATGTTCTGACAGGTGTGTGGTGTCATGTCAACCGAGAGGCAAAGACGTTTTGAATTAATGAGGCCAGGTGATGGAGGAGGAAGGAAGGAAGGAAGGGAAAGAAAAAGGGGGAGGCAGAGCTGCTCTCGCCTGCAGTTTGCTGCACGGAGACCTGGTGCGCTGCTTATTTAAATAACCGCCCTTGATCTCCACTGATCACTAGGCTATAGGCTACTTAATTAAAACTAACAAGCAGTGCATTAACACCCTGCCGGCACGCTGACACCGTCAACCTGGTTGTGGTTGTGTGGAAGCGGCACCCTGGGGAGAGAAGAGGGGTGCAGCGTCCCAGATGGAGGTGAAGCAGACAGTTGATTTGAAATGCCAGAAAGAAAGATGGCAGGTTTGTGCGCCACTGATTGAAAGCGAAGGCATTTTTTTTTTTGCCTTCACTGTTAGAGGGTGAACCAAGTGTGTGTGTGTGTGTGTGTGTGCACTCGGAATAAAAGCAACATACCGTACCCGCCTCGGAAAGGAAGGAAGGCCAGCCTTGAGCTTTATAGACGGGTGCTTTGATGAGAAAGGCCGGTTCATCTTCATCTTCTCGTGCGGACGTCTTCGTCTTCTTCATCGTCTCCGGCGGCGGCGGCTGCTGCTTCTGCCGATGATGATGATGATGATGATGATGATGATGATGAAGCTGTGCAGCCGAGACAGAAAAGGAAATAAGATGTAGGGAGAAATGTGATGGGTGAGCCAAGGTGTGTCAGTTTCAGCACAGATGTTAACCCTTTCACATCTGGATCCATTCCTCCCAGGCTGTCCAATCCTCTTATTCAACACATACTGATGTTATCACACATGTATAGAGAGAGTATATTGCAAATAGAAGATATCCTACATGTTAATGCATTATTTTTTCACACATTTTCCAGTTCTTTGATATATTTTGGAAACTTTTGGGGTATTTTTGTTGAAATAAAACTGGTTTTTATTCATTGTATTTCATTTAAACTAGTGCAGTGGTATTGTGTATGTATTAATTTGACCTCTTGACCCCTAATATCATAGGAATTGAATCAGTTTTACGTCGACTAATAAAGTTTTGTGACTTTTAATCCACTCCACCGACTCCACCCTTTCATTTTTTGCTGTGATTAACTGTGTTTAAATAAAGTTTCTTTGTGTTGACGGTGCATTTGTTGGCTGAAAAGTTCCCTTTTTCTGCTCTTCCCTCCCAGTAAAGTAAACACAATCCATCGCTCTGCCTCTGTTTGTGTTACGGTTTAAGTGAATTGATGCTGTTTTGGTCGTCGTGGAAGGAGGAAGAGTTGAATAAAACCACCTCATCTCTCACACTGAAGCTGAATTAATCCAACACACCCACATCCCACCTCTCTCCTACCCCCCCCTTTCTCCCTCTGTTCACTTTATAGCAGCCTAATTAGCATCATTTAAGATAAACTTTATCTGGGGTGGAGATATTATTAAAAGGATGTTGAGAAAAGTGGGAGTCTGGTGCGATTCTGCAGTTTCAAGGTGAGATTAAGATAATTAATAATCAATTAAGCAGCAGTATGGATCGGAAATGTAAAGCAGTGATGAGTACGTTAAGTCAGAGTGCAGCTTTTAAAGTTATTTTTCATGCTTTTTACTTTACATTTTCATTTTTTTTTATTGTGTTGCAGGTGCTTTTAATTCACAGCATTGATTAAAAGTGACTTAAATAAAGTTTATAAAGTTTTTTCCACTGTTGCTTCTTTAACTTAATGATGTGAGTACTGATTACCGACTACTTCTGAGTCAAGTAACGAGTAACGTCGCCTCCTCTGTGTCTCTGCCAATGACTTTGCTGCGACCTTCTGTTGCAAATGTGCCCCCCCACCACCACCACCACCTCCCCCTCGCCCTCCCCTTCCTCCCACCACCGCCACCCTCTCCACCTCCGCCACCCCACCCCTCTTCATTCGCAAGGAAAATGGAAATGGCTTAGCACTATCGCCGTTGCCCCGGCAACCATCTGAGTCCCCCATCTCGCGCTGGAGAAATGAGTTCTGAGCAGGCTCGAGAGAGGCAGGGATTAAACATGATCCCGCGGACGGACTGTCAGTCAAAAAAAAAAAGAAAAAAAATTAACACAACTCTCCAGCCTCCTAAAAAAAAAAGAAAAGAAAAATACATTTATATATAAACCGTGGAAGCTAAAAAAAAGGTGCATTTTTTTTTATTTGGATTGGTCTGTTATAGAGAAATAAATAAAGAAACAAATCAGCTGATAATGAATCCGGCCTGCTGCTGCTTTTTGTGAGCTATTAAAGCTGAGAAGTCTCTTCATTTTAAAAACAAATCCGTTATCCTGCAGCGGATTTAGTGGTGGTCGTTATATTCCAATGCCAAGAGGCGATGGATTAAATTAATTAGCCCGGTGAAGATTAATGACAATGCACACAGGCCTTTTGCAGATAAAGGCATGCACTGTTGTGTGTATGTGTGCGAGTTAGAGAGTGTAAGTAAGTGTGTGTGTGTGTGTCTAATTTGGGAAACTTGGGAGAAGTGGTTGAAGGTAAACTCAGCTAAAATTAGCCCAGTGTGGATTTTACAGCCTCCAGTTTGAATTGATCTGTGAGTGAGTGAGTGAACTGGAGCTGGATTCACTTCTTTTTAAACACAGACCCAGGACCAGGAGTTATTTATATTTGCTGTGACACTGAAAATACTGTACAGGAAATACAGACAAGTGTTTATGTTTCACTGAGCACTTTAGATGTATGATATCATACCATACACTATACAGTATAGTATATTGTATGGCTGCATGGAAACGTATGAATGTGTCTTCACATCTGCACAACAGCTGCTTTATCCAGCTTAGTAAACATGGTGGCTTCTATAAAATGTCTATTTATTATCAGTAACACAGATAAAATAGCAAAATAACATAAACACAAATGGAGAAAGTTAATCTGCAGCTGTGATTATATATTATTGATATTATTAGCTCTTAATTGAACAACATTAACCCCTCTGACTCCTTCCTAAATATTTACAATCATCTCAGGTTGCACAAAGGAATCAAAGGTTAGACTGAAAATTTAAATAATCTGAATATTATGAAGCTGAAATGACTTTGTTTTTCCATGTGTGACCCACTCAGGTTGACCTTTTGACCCCTTGATCTCCAGGATTAGACACCATTGATGTGGTCGGGCCTGTCTAACATCTGATAGTAGACTTCTCATTATAACTGTACACAAAGCTCACAGTGGTGTAACTGTATCCGGTGATGTAACAAGAGACCAACACTAGTGTAAACACATCAATAAGATCATAATATTTGTTTTGGATCATTTAATCAATATGAATTCATTCATCTTAATGGAATAAATCACACTTTTTTTTACAAGCTTCTTTCTATACTGTTTATTTTCATGTTTCTTCTTCTACTGTTTATTTAGATGCAGCTTCTCCTGTTCATTTTGATTCTTCTTCATCTACTATTTTTTAATGTTTCTTTTGGTGCATCTTATTTTGATGTTTTTTCTTCTACTGTTTATTTTGATGCTTCCTTTTATTATTTACATCTCAACCTTTTAATCCAGCTGCAAACAGCTTTGACCTAAACTGATTATATATTATTAGATAATAATAGATATTTCTTTGGAATTGCATCTCTCCACCATGTATTTTGCATAACAATAAAGACTAAATACACAAATTGAAAAAAACAAACAATAATAAAGATCGAATTGATTCCCTCTCTGCTTACTCCTGGAGAAGTAATCAGATTACAGTACGCTCAGTAGGCTACTAGCGGTGCCAGGCTGGCAGAGACAGGCTGAGGGAGCAAGGGGAGGGCGGGAGAGAGCGAGACCCCCTCCTCCTCCTCCCACCACCTCCTCCTCCTCGTGCAATTTGATATTTGCCTCTTTTGACAGTCATTTAAAGGGGATCTGGAGAACCCGATAGCCGGGGACTTACACCCCTCCAAAGGCTTTCGGGACACTTTAGCCCGGCTCGGCTCGGGCCCCGCAGCGCCAGCGAGTCGCCAGTCGGGGTGTAAACGTTAAATGTTGGGCTATTTGTTCTGTGGATTGCTGAGGAAAATCAAGCCACTCTTTCATTCATTCTTTTTTTTTCTTTCTTTTTTTTTTTTTTGGAAACCCTCCTCCCATTCCTTCTCCCCCCTTCCTCCCTCCTCCTCCTCCACCTTCTCCCTCCTCTTTTTCCACAACCCCACAAACAGTCATTGACTAAAGCGGCTTAGGGAGTCTCCTAATAACGCTTTAACGAATTAAAAGGCAAAAGAGAGTGAGAGAAAGAGAGAGAGAGGGGGGAGAGAAGGAGGAGAGGGAAATGTTTTGTAATTGCTGAGACTGTACAGACAAAGAGTCCTGACGCGGTGCAATAGGAGGTTATCTGCCATCGTGGCGGTTCCTTATCAGCGGATAAATATTTGTATATCATGGCCAAACCGGGGAGAAGGAGGGAGGGAGGGAGGGGGGGTAGAGGGGGGGGGGTTGGCACGGTACAGAACAGCACAGCCCTCTAACGCCGCTGTTGTTGTGATTGTTGCAGCTCAGGTTGATCTTACACGGAGATATAAGCTACTGTAGCCGAGGCTCCTCACCGCAGCAGCGCACCTGCAACGTGGGGGGTCGAGCTGCTCCCACAAGGAGGAGGAGGGTGGGGTAGGGGGGGGGGGGGCAGAAAAAAAACACACACACATTTTTCAATTATGAGGTTAAAAGAGAGTGTGTGAGTGTGTGTGTTTTATTAAACGACTCCTCATTAAAGAGAGGAGTGCATTCCCCTGCAGATAACAGGCAGGTCGCATTGTGCTCATCCCTCCTGGGACTGACTCCTGACTGGATGTTTGGGGGGGGGGCCCCCCCCTCCCTCCCTCCATCCTCTAACTCCCCAGCCTCGCATCTCATTAAGCTCATCTCCCTCCACATCTCTATCTCTATCTCCAGTATCAGGGCCGCAGCATCAGCCCTCCTCCTCCTCCTCCTCTTCTGTGGCCTGTCTCTGCTCAGACAAAAAGATGAAGATTTCCTTTCACACGCTGAATTAAAATCAGGCTATTTTGGAGACCCCCCGCCCCTCCCCACATATCCCTCCTTCACCTCCCTCCCTCCCTCCCTCCCTCCCTGCTTTAAGCAACACAACCAACGTGATCCGGTTGTTTTCCTTTCACATGAAACCCTCGCTGGAGTCCCGGTGGCCACCCAGTCCAGGATTACTCTGCTCAGCCAGGAGAGAGGAGGAGAGGGATGGCTGGATGGATGGATGGATGGAGGGATGGATATAGAGAGAGGGAGGGCTTGCCTGGATACCCAGCCGCCTGTAAGTGTCCATCCATCCAGCCCACCCTCCCTCCCTCCCTCTCTCTCTCTCTCTGCCCCCCCCTGGTTTGTTTGACATGGCAGTGTCCCTGGGTATAAAGCCCGATAAACATCTGGCGGCGCTGCCAGGACATTGGAAAATGAGGGATTGGGGAGAGACAGTGAAAGAGGCGGCGGAGAGACTAAATCATAATGAGAAGAAAGATGGACAGAGAGAGAGAGAGGAAGAGAGAGGGAGGGAGGGAGGGAGGGAGAGATGCTGATCAGCTAATTACAGCTGCAAATAAAATGCAAATTTATCCTGGCACGAGGAGCATGCCCAAGTTTAAACATAGCGCCATCCAAAAAATTCAGAGATGCAGGCAGGCACAGAGCCAACGACCACTTCCAAACAAAGACTCATTATCCAATAATAATCATAGAATAAAATAAAATACAATAAAATAAAATGCATATACGTTGAAACATCGGCACTATCTTCATTGTTATTATTAATAATATTATTATTATTTTGATTGTTATCTTTATCATTGTTCTATTATTGACCTGTGCATCCTGCTGTACCACACATCACCCTTTCAAAATAAAAGCAGGAGGAGGATGGCACATGATGCTCCACATCCACAATCCAACAATTACAGTTCCCACCACACTGGAGCTGCTGTTTACGGAGGGGGGAGGAGAGGAGGGGAGGGGAGGGGAGGGAGAGGGGAGGTGTTAGTGTAGCTGCTGGTGCTGCTAGTGGTGGTGGGGGTCCAAATGCCTCCTATTCCAACCCCAACACATACAAATCTCATGTAGTGATTAATGATACATCGAAACTCAACGATTAATCATGGGAAATTAAAAAAAAAATCTTGGAGGTGGCTGGATCAGGAGGGGAGGGAGGGTAAAGGTGTGTGTGGTGGTGGTTGGGGGGAGTGAGGAGGGAGGAGGGGAGGGAGGGGGGGTTGAAAACGAATTAGCTCCATCGAATCTTTTTAGATGCAAATATTTTGTTATCTCCACTTTGCTGCACTGTTTTTCAGTGTTTATGATTAATTATCTCTTCTTGGTGAAAAATAAATCATGCGAAATTAGGATCTCGCTCGGCGTGCGCGCGCGCGCTGACTCCTTCTTCCATCCAACCGGCGTAAAGCAGAGATGGCAGGTCGATGCTGTTAATTTCAGGTTGAAATTGACACACTAATTATAGTGCAGAGTGCTGCTGGAACACTAGCAGGCAAGATTATACCTCTGTGCTTCTATTTTTTTTTTTTTTTTATCAGATCCCCCCCACCACCACCACCACCACCATCACACCACCACCACCCCCCCTTATATTTTACCAATTAAAAATCGTAAAGGCATTTCATTGCCCCGGGATAAAAAAGCAGCCTCTCTCCTAACATGGCCATCACTTTCCCCCATCAGATTCATTGTGATGTATTAGATGCAATAAATTATCCCATGTAACAAAACATGGCGAGCTGAAAGGCTGATAATCTGCAGAGGGGAGATAAGGATTCATTATTCCAAATCATTATGAATCCAGCGTTGGCTGTGACTTCTTTCTTAATCAGCTTCTGTGATCCTGGATACGTGAAGGGAGCAGATAAGAGCAGAGTCGTTTATAATTCTCCCCACCTCGGCCTAATATTTTAAAATAAAATCGCAGGGAGAAGCCGCCTTGTAAAAAAAAAAAGAGAGAGAAAAAAAGAGAAAGAAAACACACACACACACACACACATACACATTTATACACACACATGCACATTTGGCTTAACGTTTGGAGGGTGCGCATGCAGGACGAGAATAATAAAACACATTGAGAAAATAAATAAGTAAATAGATAATACGTGGCCCCATACATTTTTTGGAGGTGTTTTGTCTCAAATTAAGGTCAGATCTTATTCCACACTTACAGCGGAGAATCATGTAGGCAGCAGCCGGGGAGAGAAAAGAGGCAGAGAGATATATGCTGCGGCGTTTATTTCACATTTGGAGTGGGAAGTGTCTAGTAATAAAATTTAGGCTGCACCGGGAGGCTATAAAAAAAAAGAAGAAGAAAAAAAAAGCGGGTGACCGTAAATGATTTACTCCGTTTATGCACTAACGGGGCAGAAAAGCCACGGTGCAGGGGTGGGTTACAGATAAAGCGCTGCTCCACTGGCGCTGCTGCTGCTGCTACTGCTTTTTATTTTTATTTTATTTTGCAGCTGCACAAATTAAGAGAGAGAGAGAGGAATGCACGTGGCTAAATAAAAAAAAATCTGCTGCTGTATTTAATCAGAGTATAAAGGTGACGTTGTATCTGCTGCTGAGATTATAAATATGAGCTGTGGTAGATTTGATTTGATGGGAATAAAAGGCCAGTGCAGTGCGCATGGGCTCTGCCGCTGCCGCTGCTGCCGCTACCGCTACGTCTGCCGCTAGTGCTGCTGCTGCTGCCGCTGCTTATTCTGGGCCCATGCATGTGAACCGGAGGGTTTGTTGTCGCCGCGACGCCGTTATAGGACGTAATTTTTTACAACGGGCTATACAACCCGGATCTGGGCTACTACTACCTACTACTACAGCCTGTTTCGTGCATGTGACACATTGTGGCCTACTACAACAACAGGAAGGTAAAGCCACCACAGCAACAGCAGCAGCAGCAGCAGCCAGGCCGTTTACACTCTCCGTTTACAATTAATTAAACACTGACTCCACAAAATCTACTACACCCCTCCTCTTTCAAAAAAAAAAAAAAAAAAAGCACGTCATTTTATATCCGCTCCCTTTCAAAATTAAAATGCATTTTCTCCTCCTTTATTTAATTGTACCCAGCACTGAACAAGACATAGAATTGATTCTCTTCTTGTTATGTTGCCCCCCCCGTTCCTCTCTCTCTTCTTCTTCGTAATTAATCTTTTTATTACACCTATAATATGCTTTAATTATCTGGTTTACCCGCTGCATGTTTATACTATCAAAGACACATCAGATTTATTAACTTCACCTTTACATTGAAATCTATAATCATTCCCGGAAAAAATAAGCACTTTATTTACGTCAAAAAGCAGATTAATAAATCATTACGATCTGGATGTGTTATTTTGTAATTCCATTTACTGAAATACTAATTCCATAAATGAAAAGCTATGCGCTTATTTCCCCGCTGCATGGTGGAAAACACTGAATTATTCATTAAAAGGCACGTTTTGGCTTCAGCCGCGTTCGCAAGTTTATACAAGGACGGTTTGCGCCAATTATCTTTAATTTATTACCTTAATTGAATTCCTCCACCCCCAACTCCCTCCTCCACCCCCCCAAAAAAAGATAGATTTGGGGTGTGATCAGTTTACACTCTCCTTCAGAGAGAGTCAAGGCGCAACATGAGAGATACCAAAGCCTTCAGCATCCTCTACTCTCCTCCTCCTCCTCCTCTCCCTCTCTCCCTTCCTCTCTCTCTCCTCAGTGCATTTCACAGAGAGGAGGATCGGATTTGCTTGGTGCTCCTTTCAATCAACCATGGTGTCAATAAGCAGGAGAAGCAGTAGGCCTCTATATAGCTGCGGGATAAGTGCTGGATGCAATGTGTGGAGCCTCTTGCTTTCTTTCCTTCTTTTTTTCTCCCCCCGTTTTCCAGAACAACAACAACAACAACAACACAACAACAACATTAACAACAACTGCTCAGACCCGTCGCTGTGGCCACAATGCGCGCAGCTCCCGATCACATTACCATGCACAGGCTGCTATATGATGATGTTGAGGATGATGATGAGGAGGAGGATGGATGGATGGAGAGATGTTCAGATGCTGCTCTGCCTACATTCTGCCTCTTTCTGCTCTGGCGCTTTAATTGCTGTGGAGTTTGGTTGGTGATGAGACGGCGGCGGCTACACGGCTTCATCTGTCCTTTGTGGCAGAGGAGAGAAAGAGAGAGAGAGAGAAAAAGAGAGGGAGAGTGAGAAAAAAAGGAGGAGGGGGGGTTGCTCTTTCAAAAAAACACAAAAGGAGGTGCAGCATTTTATGTGCCACTGTGAGGTCTTGTGTTCTGCACTGAAATATCTGCAGAGCACAAACTCGTGCACACAATGACACACACAGTCACACAACACACACTGCCAAGTCTGAGCACATGTATGAAATAACAAATAACAAAAAAAAGGGCCACGTTTACATCATAAAACTGATTTTTCTTACACAAAAAAATGAATATTTTAACTCACAATTGACACCAAGCCTTTTATATTTACACTTAACAGGAGTGGGCGTCACGTGCAGGTGTTGTAGGCTACCTGCCCTGTGGAAATATTATTTAAAAAATGTTAATAAATGGATTAAGAAAAATATATTATAGGCCTATGATATATACATTTTAATTTCTCTATTTGTTTCTATTGCTCTGACCTGTGATGTATTCAGACCCGGAAGAGCTGGAGTGTAGCACAGAGTATGGTTAAAAAAAAAAGAAAAAAAAAAAGGCCTATGTATGCGCACCAACACCAACACCACCACCATCATCATCATCATCATCATCATCATCATCAACCACCACGACGACAACGACGACTGTGAGTGAGTGAGTGTGTGATTTTTTTTTCTTCCTCCCCTCTCTCCTCCTCGTCCACGGCTCTCAGCCACCACACACACACACACATACGCACACACACTCTCTCTCTCCCTCCGTCTCTCTCTCACTCTCTCTCTCTAAATGCCATCGGCGCTTCCATCTCTATGTCACTCTTTCTTCACATCTGCAGAAAAAAAGCCTCCACCCGTGCAGCGTCCACCGCCGCCGCCTCCTCCACCTCCACCACAGGTCAGTAAATATTTAGATTTGTGTTTGTTTGTTTGCTTGCAGCTCCGGAGCCGGTGCAACATCATCATGATCCGATCAATGCTGCGTCCAATCGGCTGCCTCGTGTGATGTTGCTCGGCTGTGAATGATGGTTAAACTTTTAACTTGTGTGTATTTACATGTTATGTGGCTTTAAATTAATTCCCTTAAAGCGAGAAGAGGAAACATGGTGTCGCTTAAATGAGCCGTTTTCTGAATGGAGTTTGGTGGAGCTGTAGCTGTGTCTGTAGCTGTAGCAGCTGCTGCTGTCGCCGGTTCCACCTTGTGCACTTGCTCAAACAGCCTGGCTGTGCTGCTGCTGCTGCTGCTGCTGCTGCTGGTACCGCTGGCTACAACATCCACACCGACCGCCATTGTTGCCTTTAACGTCGCCGTTAGCGAGGCACAACAACAACTGACAGAAAAATAACCAGCTCCTCTGGATTTTTATTTATTTATTATGAGGCTATTATTATTATTTCTAGCACCGAGATGTAAACAGACAACGAGCCAAGCAACCGCGACTTTGGGATTTAATTTCTAAAGAGAGAGAGAGAAAAAAGAAACATAAGAAGCTGCATTTCTTAAAATATGTATCGACCTACCTGCAAATAGCCGCAGATGAGGGGGTTTTAACGACCTATTACCTACCGCTCAGGTCGGCGGTGTAGGCAGCAGCCCACAGCCTACAAGCCGTGAAATTGATCTGATTACCTCGCCGGCGGGTCATAAAAAAAGAAGAAGATGGAGAAGAAGGAGAAGAAGAAGAACGAGAAGAAGAAGAAGAAGAAGAGGAGTTGGGCTTCTGCTGAGGCTGCGCTTTCACCCCCCCAACCCTCGCCCCTCTCCCTCCCCCCTCCTCCTCCGTTATTAGTTTCCTCCATGTCGTCTTTGGTCGATATGTGTTGAGAGAGGAGCCGCTGGTTCAGTGAAGGAGGAGATGCCAAATTAAGGGCCAAGTGGCTACGAACGGTTATTTTTTTGCATGGAGCGCGAGTAAAAAAAAGAAAAGAAAAAAGAAAAGAACGGGAAGAGAAGAGAAGCTCGCGCACGTTTTGACACCCCCCCCCTCTCCAAAAAAAAAGAAAAAATCTGTTTTTTATTTCTATTTTTTCCTTTTTCTTCTACTTTTTTTTTTTTTTAATAAATGTCGAATAAAATATCGATTAAATATTGTACCTAATGGTTTAAATGTGGGCGTGACACAGATGTGCAACCGCTGCTGCTGCTGTTTTTAATAAGGAAGTTGTTCCAGTTTGGGATTTAAATTTGAATTTAACCAAATGATAATGAAATAATTTGGCGTGTTTTTTCCCCAAAAATTATTATTAAAGGTAGAATTATTATTATTATTAATAATGAATAATACATAAATATTAGCAGCTTTTGTTTGTGCACATGGGGCTCAGTCAGTCAGAGGTGAACAGGCCCGGTGTGTTCAAGGAAAGATTACATCAGTGTGTCTGGCGAGAAGCGATATAGACGCAGATAAGGATCACAAGTCAGTCAATCAGACCGTTTTGTTTTTCTTTCTTTCTTTCTTCGCCGGGAAGAATGACACAAAACACGAAGTGCTACTTTTTCGACACTCGAAGAAAAAGATGATTTCTTTCACCCTCCCTCCCCTCCTCCGTCTTTCTTATTTCACATCATTCTAGGAAACCCAACTTCTTGCTGTGTTGTTCTTTTTCTTCTTTTTTGTCAAGTTTCACGCGCACACGAATGGCGACCCGCAGGATTTTTTCTTTTTTTGACGCCCTCATTTTATTCTAAGAAGCCGAGCCGGTTCACACGCCGACTGACAGAGCAGCAAGTCAGCTTCTCTCATGTGTGTGTGTGTGGTGTGTGCGTTTTCTTGAAAAGATTAGAAAGGTAACAAATGACTCACGGGGTATGAAAAGTAACACAGAGAGTCAACCTGGTTTCTGAATGTACTGGTGAAGCAGTCTGATATATAACCGGTGGCTCAAACAGGCCTGCAGCGGTTTAACCACTCTGGAGCTTCTTCATTGTTGGAGCAGCGACACTTCCTTAAATTATTTATCATATATATACAAAACACGTGTCCTTTGTATGCGCGTGTGTGTTTGTGTATAGGCTATGTGTGTGTTTATCTGCTGTCTCCACGTGCATTTTTTAATATTATCATTATTGATCTATTTATGTGCCAACTAGTCTGGATATTATATTCGGCTATGTGTGAGATTTATTTATTTATTTATATTTGGTCTGTTTGTTTTGAAATGAATACGAGTGTAGGACAATATGGAGCCGGACAGGACAGATAGTAAACACACACACACACACACACACACACACACACACACACACACACACACACACACACACACACACACACACACACACACACACACACACACACACACACACACACACACACACAAACAATATGTATAGCTATATACACATGTGGACACACGTTCTATTTTAAAACATAATTTTGTGACTATTTTATATATATAGAAAAAAAATCACATCCAGAATAAGAATATTAATACTACTACTAATTATCATTATTATTATAGTTGGAGGATTATTATATGTAATTTTCATATTGTGTGATTTTATCTCTCTGACCTCTGATGATTAAACAGCTGCAGAAGGAAAGGAGATTTAGGAAGATAAACAATAATTTGCTGATGTGAACACACACACACACACACACAGGCTTCTACACACATGGTGTTATCTCAAACATTTCATCCTCCACACTAGCTGAATAATCCTGTCCGTGTCTTAAATTCTCACTCATGATAACAAAAAAAAAAAGAAAAAAAAAAAAGGAAAATAGAAAAGGTAAAGTGGTGTTGGTGTGAATCCGAGCAGATTGATTTAATCACTCTGAAATTATCTCTGCCATCGGACTGGACACTCGCCCACTGCTTTTTCTTTTTTATGAATCAAAGCTTCACACACAGCGGTGCTGCTATTTGTAGGCCATTAGCTGCAGGAATAGACCGATGCAGGGGGGCTCGTGCTGTAGCCTGCATGGCTCACACATGTGAGAGAGAGATGGAGTCACTACTTCTCCCTTCGTGGCGACAGTTTGGGATTAGAAATGACAACTTTCTTTTTTTCTTTTTTTTTGAGCCAGTTTAGTTTTTTTTTTATTCGGCTGTGAATAAATAAAGCTGCTGCGTTATTGACACCGAGGCTCGGGAAATCAAAGTGATGGGACGGCTTCCATGTCCCATTCTCTAAGCTTCGATACATCCAAGTCAAGAAACAAAAAAGAAAAAAAAAGAAAAAAAACACATAATCGGGATTTCAGGCTACATTCACCGTTCGTGTGTTGCCTCCGAGCACCTAGAAGTGGTGACTCTACTTTGTGGATAATGGCTCCGCGATACTTTTCAAGAGGATAATTACACGAGTCCGCTGACAGCTCGACAATGGCAGCTACAGCAGTTTGCATCCAAGTTCAGTCTCAGGTTTGTCTGAGTGAGGAGGAAACGCTCCCTCTTTCAGTGCGCCGAGCGTGTGTGTGTATGTGTGTGCATGTGTCTGTACTATGTGTGTGTATGTGTGTGTGTCTCCAGGTATAGGGCTATCCTGGAGAGGAAAAAGACGACACTTTGCCAAGTCTGTCTCAGTCTGTGCTCCCACTATCAAAGGAGGAGGAGGAGGAGGAGGATGAAGGGGGTGGGGGGTTATAAATTGGGAATATATCCTAGACGAATACGAGCTAATGGAGCCATCACCTGAGCGTGGAAATCACCTTCCTTATCCAAACTGATCAATAATCTTCTATATTATCAGTTATTGATAGGCTACATCTCATGCATTGTTTTGTGCAGCCGTTGCAAACCTCCCCTCCTCCTTCCTATCAAACCAAAATCTACCTGATATTAACTCGCAGAAACGTGCAGGATAACGCCGATGCCCCTTACGTACGTGGGCGTGCGCGCTCCCGCTGCCATACCTACCTACCTAGTAGCTACTGCGCGCTCTGCTGCGGAGTATAGCATGCAGGGTTCATTTCCTGGCTGTTTGTGTCGTGACGTCACATCCAGTGGCGTCGCCGAGGCTGCCCCCACCACTCACACACACACATACACACACTCTATCCACAACTACTACTATTACACAGAGCCGATATGGAAGTGTAGGCTACGGGAGAAGCGGAGGAGCATCGCCGGACAGAGTCAAGTCCTCTCTGATTCAGATGGAGGAAACTGGAGCTTTCAAATTAAAAGCTCCATATCCCTTAAACATGTGGAGAGGGAGAGAGAGAGAGGGAGGGAGGGAGGGAGAAGGAGGGAGGGAAATACGGAGCTGGGGTGCATCACTCCCTGCGCGCGCTATCGCCTTACATTAAATGCACTGTTTTGAATAAATAATGACACGAGCCATTGTTGCTTGTCTGTCTGAGTTGCCGCAGTGGGTAGTTAAAGGTTACTGCAAAGATAACTCAACTGACAGTCAATAAATAAACTGTTTATGCATTAGGATTTTTTTTCTAATATATATATATATATTTTACATATATAAATATATACATTAGAGGTTGTATATATGAGCTCAGTCACCCTGTCGTCCTTGTCCGCTGCTGCTGCTGCTGCCGCTGCTTCACGGTGTGAGGAAATCGGCTCAATTTGGAGCTGCCATTAGAATAATGTGCCTGTCACCGCGAGAGGACGCACTGTCACAATTTTAAGAGCGTTGAATGTCCCGCAACCTGCCACCGGCCCAGAGCAACAGGCTCTGACTGACTGACTGCTGCAGAGTCTGCTGGAAGCTGCAGCAGAGCAGACGGCTGGAGAAGCTGCAGCCTGCACCCCGAGGCCTGATTAAACACCTATATTATTATTAATTAATACATTTAGAGCACATTTATCTGTGCAGCTCCTTTTAAGCGCAGCTGAAGCACATGTTTGCTTTTTTAAATTCCTGATTCATCCATTAACACCACATTTAGGTGTATAAATAAACATATTAATGTTGAACTGATTAATCTATAATAACTCCCTATACACCTTCATCTGTATCACCATCATAACAAAGGTGTGGAGTGCGTTTAGGCCTCAAAAGAGGGAAATCAGCTTATGTATTATAACATCTTCTTTTATGGCAAGGTCATTGAAGATAAAAAATAAAATAAAATAAGACCTAAATCTTGCAGCACTTCTCCTAGTCCACGTTATATTCAATTAGGTGGGGAGGGGGGGCAGGCCCCTCCCCTTAACTGATGACACTGACAGACCCTCCTTAAGTTGCGTCGCGCCACAGCTGTCTGCAAGCATTGAGCTGCCTGGCGCCATCCTGAAAGAATGCCTTCACTGTAAAAAAAAAAAAAAAGAGGGGGTTGGAGAGAGAGAGAGCGAGCAAGAGAGAGAGAGGTAGAATAGAGCAAGGGCGAGGGAGTAAGAGCCACACAGAGCGAGAGAGAGAGAGAGAGAGAGAGAGGGGAGCGGAGTTAATGGAGAAGCTACAACTGCGCACAAACACAGATTTGATCAGTGAGTTTAACTTGCTGGTGCTGGTCAGTGAGCGGTGAAGCCATTCACTGCAAACAAGCCCCGCGCGCCCCGCCGCGACGCCGACGACTATACGACTACGACGCCGCTCAAGCCTCCACAACCTCCAACTAACTTGTTGAGTTGAGCTGAAAAACACTGACATTTTTTTCTGAGAGGAAGAAGTTGAGGAACTCTGCTGCTGCTGCTGCGCTCAGGCTGGATTGGCTCCATTTTGGACGTATTTATATGACAACACCTTTGGTGCACATTTGTAATGTGGGGTATGTTTCCTGTTTAATTTTGACTTTTTTTTTTTTTTTTTGCTATTTTATTTTATTTTTTGTTTTTTCTTCTAAAGCTGGGTATATGCAGTTGAAAAAACATAAAAAGCGTTGAGCCTCCTCCTCCTCCTGTGTGTTTGAATCGTGCTTGCATGTGAAACACATGAGAAAAAAATAAAAAAAACAAAATAAAAACGAGGCAATAAAATTCTTCTCTCTGTCTCCAGGTGATCAGAAGCGAGACCCGCGGAACCTGCTGTGGATTTAACCCCAAAGAGAAACGCGGATTTGGGACAGATTATTTCTTCTCTGGTGACTTGGACCGCTTTGCTTCGGCCGCGCATGAACATTTGCTGGAAGAAAGAAGAAAAAGAAGAGGAAGAAGAAGAAGGAAAAGAAGAAAAAGAACAAGAGACGTTTGAAAAAAAAGACTAATAAAAAAATAAATAGAAATCATAAAAACAAACACACGCACGCACGTATAGCGAAAAGGCGATGGAAGTAAGTGCGGATCAGCCACGATGGATGAGCCATCATCCCGCGGTGTTGAACGAGCAGCATCCCGGCTCACATCACCCGGGCCTCGGCCACTCATACATGGACCCTTCGCAGTATCAACTCGCTGACGATGTGGATGTACTCTTTAATATCGATGGACAGGGGAACCACGTCTCTCCGTACTATGGAAACTCTGTCCGCGCCGTCCAGAGGTACCCTCCTCCTCCACACAGTGAGTAAACGGCCTCTTTAGGGCCTTTTATTTAATAATGTGGCACATTATCCCCGTTCAGACCAGTCTGTGCGTAATTCAGCCTGCAGAAAAGACTCAATTACTGTCGCTGTGTTTGCACTTATTTCTCCCATCTGACGCTCAGCCACTTGCAGCTTTCGCTTTTGGCCTAAACCTTTAGAAAAAAAAGTGAAGAATTTAACTACGCAAATCACCTTTATAATGTATTTGATTTGTGTGTGTGTGCGGCTTGTGGTCATCCAGTGTCCACTCTCGGCTAAACTTCACCACCAGCACTAAATAACATCCAGCTGACTCGTATAGTGTCAGAGTAGATTTTCCAAAAGCCCGTGCGTAATTTGTTTTCTGGATCAATCGGGTGTTTAGTTACGGGTTTGAACAAATAACGTGTGTGTGTTGGCACCGAGGTCACAGATACACCTGGAATATTTCCGTAATGCTCGGAAAGCCTGTTTCTCACTTCTGAGCGCTGCACAATATTTATTCAAACCGAGGAGCTCTTCATCCGCACACACTCGTTTGTGGAGTTTCCTATATTGTAACCTTTGACTTCCTGGATGTAGTTTTTTCTTTTGACTTACTGATACAAAGTGTTGTTCCATGAGATGAAGGGGCCGGAGAGGTCAGATCACACAGCCACAATCTCAGCAGCACAAAGTGTATTTGAATGAGCAGCTGGAGGGAGAGGGAGAGAGAAAAAAATACGTGAATATATTTGGTGAAATCTGTGCGTAAACTCTTTAATCTGATGCTATTTTTCCGGCCTGAAGCGCAAAAAAGAAAGGTTTTTTGTGTGTTAGCGTGTGTGATGATGTTGTGTGTTGTTTCCCTGCTCGCTGCAGGACAGAACGAGGTCAGGTTGTGATGTTTTTCTTGTGTTTTCTGTGCCGCTGCCTCAGGTAGCCAGGTGTGCCGTCCCTCATTACTGCACGGCTCTCTGCCCTGGCTGGAGGGGAGCAAAGGCATCGGCCCGCACCACAGCACTTCTCCCTGGAACCTGAGCCCCTTCCCCAAGAACCCCCTGCACCACGGATCCCCGGCCAGCCTGTCCGTCTACCCCCCGGCCTCCTCCTCCGCCTCCCTGTCCACCGGTCACTCCAGTCCGCACCTCTTCACGTTTCCCCCGACCCCACCGAAAGACGTATCCCCGGACCCGGGCATATCCACCCCGGGCTCCAGCAGCTCCGGGCGGCAGGAGGATAAAGAGTGCATAAAGTACCAGGTGACCCTGGCCGAGAGTATGAAACTGGAGTCAGCTCACAGCAGGAGCGTGGCATCAATCGGAGCAGGGTCATCCTCTGCCCACCACCCCATCGCCACATACCCACCCTATGTCCCTGAATACGGCCCAGGCCTCTTCCCACCAAGTAGCCTGATAGGTGGGTCATCTTCTAGTTATGGTTCCAAAACAAGACCAAAAACAAGGTCCTGTTCAGGTAGGCGTGCGCTTTATTACATTCCCTTTTGATCTAACATTATTCCCCAGATTTGCAGCCTCGATGATCAGCCATGTTTAATATTTCATATACTTAAAAATATATATATAAGAAAAGATAAAAGAAAATTACCCATGAGCACCTCTTTCACCCTTTTACAGGGGTCAACAAGCTGTGCTCCACACAGGCGCACCAGCTGCCTGCAAGCTCTTTCTTTCATCACCTAATAATAATAATATTAATAACAATAATAGTAATATATCTGAAATACATTTAATTTAAAGGATAATAAAATATTAGATTTTTCCCCTCAACCAGTATAATAAAATCAAACAATCCTCATGACGTGTTCAGGTTCAGAGTTGAATGCTCGGATTAATTTAGGTCATTTTTTTTTTTGCTCAGAGAGCAGGGTGATGGGTGGGAGAGAGAGGGGGAGAGGGGAGGGGAGGGGGGGCAGAGGGGAAGCCAGCTCGCTCTCTGGGCTGTGTCGCCCCGTTTATATGTTTAAGATAATCCCATTACTGTCAGACCAGTGCACGCCACAGTTGCATTGTTTACCCAGCGGTAGAGCACCGGATGCTGCTCGTTCATTCACAGGGAAAGGAGAGAGAACCGTCGCCGTGGCAGAGTGCACGAACCGCCGAGGGAGGGAGAGGAGAGGAGAGGAGGAGGAGGGGGAGGAAGAGGGAGAGAGTGCGTTATAGTGTGAGAGAGGGAGACATTTCCAAATTTGTGATGAAGAGGGGGGAGGGAGGTGAGAGAGGAGAGGAGAAGAGAGGAGAGAGGGGGTAATTATTTTAAAGGTTATTGCTGCAGCAGCTGAAAAGCAGTTTTCTGTAATGAGATTAATATCAGCGGCTTTGATGTGAGTATAGAAAACAGTGGATTAGTTGATGCATATCATCAGGATTATTCAGCAGCACACACTGGGCCATTACTGCAAATAAAGATTTTTAATTCGAGGATAATAAGAGATAATGTTCATTTAAAAAGATATTTCACCCGATCTGTGGAAGTAAAGAGCTGCTGCGTCTGAATGGAGGGTGATCAGTGCACAGAGAGAGAGTGTGTGTGCGTTTAAGTGTGTGTTTGTGATCTAAACTTCATATACCACAGAAAACAATCAGTGTATATTCGTCAAACACACACACACACACACGCACACACACACACCTGGTGCAGGAGAAGCTGCAGCAGCTTCTCGTCTCAAGTCACTCACACTGGATGAGAAACAGTTCCTGTTTGATTTCAGCACCGTCTTCTTCTGCCAAAATAGAAAGAAACTCACACTCATATGCACGCGCACGCGCGCACACACAAACACACACACTCACGCATAGGCTACTCACACTCTCACACTCTCTTGTCCTGCTGCTTGCATGTCTGTCACATCTAAACACAGCACGACCCGGACTGACGTATCTCTCTGTCTTTGTGGAGAAGTCGGGCCTTGTGTAGCTACTGTGTGTGTGTGTAGCTAGTGTTTGTGTGTGTGTAGATGTGTGTGTGTGTTTTTGCAGCTCGCAAAAAAGGGGAAGTGCGGCTGCATGAAAATGCAAAAGGCTCTCGGCGCTGCACAAAAGCCCTGTGTTGAGTCTCTGCTTTCAAATAATCTGAGTGTGACTGCAGCTCCCTTGTTTCACTTTCACCCCCCCCCCCTCCACACACACACACCTCACCCTGCCTCACCTCCTCACCCCCCCACCCCACTCCCCAATACTATAATCAAACTGTGAGTGCGCGTCTCACCTGTCGGTGTCACTATTGAAGTGCCAGTCAAACCTCAGCAGCGACTCCCTCCATCAATTAAAAAAAAACAAAGGAGACGTCTTCTAATAAAACACCCACTATTATTAGTATTAATATTATCAATATATATTATTATTGTTATTATTATATTATTATTATTATTACTGGCTGATGAGAGAAAGCTAAAGGCCTTGTGTTTTTGGTTGTTCTATGATAAAATGTCCCGGATCAATCTGAGCTCAGTGTGAAAATCCACTTCAGTGACTCGCATTATAAAAAGTTGTTGTTCATTTACCTCGTGGACCTTAACACAACTAACACTGACCACGTGTGTTTACTGCATTATATATGTGTGTAACTGCTGCTGTAAAATTAATGCTACTTGTATTTATTATTATTAGTATTATAACGATAAATATTTGCTGTGATTTAACGTCACTAATCTTTTTTTTATTCTCAGCTTTTATTATAAGCATCAGGATTTTTCTTTTTCTTTTTTATTATTTTTAATCTATTCCTGACGGTGAACTGACCTGGACACTGTCTCCCCATGTGCGCTTGTGTGTGTGTTTGTGTGTGTGTATGTGCGCGTGTGCTCTTGCAGAAGGTAGAGAGTGTGTGAACTGCGGGGCCACGTCGACCCCCCTGTGGAGGCGGGATGGTACGGGTCACTATCTGTGTAACGCCTGCGGACTCTATCACAAGATGAACGGGCAGAATCGCCCTCTGATCAAACCCAAGCGGCGGCTGGTACGTTCACCCACCACATGTTCTCTGTTGATGACATTCTCCGTCTCTCTCTCTGTTTTTCCCCTATCCAGGAAGAAGTAGGCCTATTAGCTGCAGGAAATTGACCCGACAAGTGCAGGTCTCTGTTTTCAGATACTACCATAGAAAAAAAACTGCACATATATTATTATTTTTTTTGTCAAATGCAAATGACGATGCTATTTTTTATTTGCAAAAAAAAAAGAAAGAAAAAAAGAAAAAAGGAAACTGTCATTGATTCACAGTTTGAACAATATAGTAGCCTATAAATAGCCGCCACCCCCCTCCTCTTCCTCCTCCTCCTCTTCCTCCTACTACTGTAACTTGTTGCAGTGGAGCTGCAGGCCTGCGTCAATCAGATCCAATATTACTTTCATATTTTGGCAGCTGCCAGGCAAATCTTTTATTGCCATTATTATTATTATTATTATTTATTTTTTTCGTATTCGAGGTTATTGCAGGGAAAGCCCCCCTCTCCCCCTTTCTCTCTGATCACCAGCTTTAAGGAGTTCCCCTGCTTTCTTATGAAAACAGAAACAGAAAACAAACGAGAAAAAAAAAATCTTTCGAGGCAAACATGGCCGATCAGTCCAGCTCTGAACCTCCTCCTCCTCCTCCTCCTGCATCTCGCCTCTAATGTGAAAACCCGACTTCCCAGGGAAAGGGCTGCCGGATATCTGAGCAGCGCAGATAAGTCGCTTTTAACAACACGGGCCCCGCTTCCCCAGTCAAAACATAAAGGCTGCGGCGCAGTCCGAGCCACGCCGGCCGGGTCAGGTGTGGGTATAGTGAGGGAGTGAGTGACCATGCACGCAACGTGTGAGTCACAGATGATGAAGGGAGAATGTGCAGAAAAGACAGAGGAAGAAGAGGAGGAAGAGGAGGAGGTTCAGCATCTGTCTGTGAAATCATTTCAACCATTAGAATAAAACTAGATATAGAAATTAAGGTCATCTATAAATAAATAAAGTTAACCCCTCTGCAGCTGATTGGTTATTCCCAGCACGCAGCAAAGGGTTAGGGTTATTATAGGGCCAGCGCACGTGTATAATTGGAAATCCCTCCTCGAGATAATGTAGTCCTTTACGTCGGGCGTCCTCTGCGGTCACCTGTCCTGTCTATCGATTGTATTTTTTTTTTTTTAAAGAGATTATAACATCAATGTCAAGGCGCTGCAGCAAAAACCGAGCAGACTCACTATAGGCAGCTCAGTCCACGAGAGAGAGGAGACGTGACTTTGAGTCAGGGTGAAGGGAGGGATCCACTCCGCTGCTGCACACACACTCCTTCCTTTTCTTCAGTTTTTTAAATGTCTTTAAATTAATAATAACAATAATAATAATAATAATTTGTTATGCCTTTTTATACAAGACGTCTTTCATTCATTCATCCATTCATTCATTCATAACAGTGTAATAGCTATAGCTAGAAAAGCTTTTAATGTCCAAGTCCAGGCCCCGTTTTTTTTTCTCCTTAAATCTCTTTTACATCTCAATTGTTAAACATGAGCACGCGGGGCCACGTTTTAAAAACGAGCCTTCGTGGCACTTTTTTTTTCAGGGGGGAAATTTAATCAGATTTAATAGCTCTCCCATTTCAAGGCACTACTTTTATGTCTTCTGTAAATATTTATTCTGCAGGAGGTATGTGCTCTGTGACGCTATTTTTAGCCTGCACTGAAGGCAGCTCTGTTTTCTTTTTTTTGTCCCTATTTTTTAACTATTCTCAGCTTTAAGTGGAAGCAAAAAAAAAAAAAAATGTTATACAGAGTCATAATAAAGCTTTTGCTGCTTTTGCTGCCTGCCATGTTTTAATGGGTTTTTTTTAATAGCGTAGAGTGGAAAATAATGAGTGCATTTAATGTATTTTCTTTAGTGCATTTGATGCCACGTGCAGGGCTGCAGGATTAGCTACACGCGCGCCCACTAATATCAAATATATTGTTTTAAAATTATATATTTTGACTTTAATTCTGGTCAAATGCACCAAATTGTAATGGTTAAAAAAACAACAACAAAAAAACACAATGGCAGCCCTGCACGTCGGCGTCTCCACTTATTATATTGATATTGATTAGCGCTGATTAGACGCAGTCATGTGACGTTTCTCTCTCTTCTCTCTCTGTATCAGTCTGCAGCCAGGCGGGCAGGGACGTCATGTGCGAACTGTCAGACGACAACGACGACGCTGTGGCGGAGAAACGCCAACGGGGACCCGGTGTGTAACGCCTGCGGCCTCTACTTTAAACTGCACAATGTAAGTAATAGAGGTTCATAGTTGGAGGTGGGGGGAGGGTGTGGTGGGAGGATGGGTGGGTGGATGAGCTTCTCTGGATATAACCTGCATCCAGGGCCGTTGCTAGGAATTCTGGGCCCCCTGAACGAATACTAAAGTGGCCCCTTGCCCCCTGACTTTTCCACTTTTTTTTACACTATGTGTATTATCAATTTTTATTTAGTCTACTTTGTTTTGATGCTAATGCAGCATGAGTGTTAGTCAGGGTCTCACCCAGAATAATTCAGTCATACAAACATTAGACCACTGTTTTTTTTTTGCTAGGCCCCTAGAATTATCATCACCTTTCTCCCCTATACAACACACACAGGATATCTATCCCTCTCCTCCTCCTCCTCCTCCTCCTCCTCCTTCTTCTTCCCTCATCATCACATCCTGCTGGGCACCTTACCCTCCTCTCCTCCTCCTCACCCCTTCTCCTCCTCCTCCTCCTCCTCCTCCTCCTCCCTCCCTCCCTCCCTCCCTGCATATTTTATCTGACTCGTCCCTGCAGAGAATTTCCGGGGCACGGCCGATAACAAATACTGTAGAATTAATATGATTTATTGGCAGTAAGTAGGAATCTAAAATGTATAAGAGCGAAGTGAAGGAAGCCTGCAGCAGCAGCAGCAGCAGCAGCAGTAGCGGGCCGCGCGCTGCTTTTGAATATTAAAGAAGGGGGAGGAGGGGGGAGGAGAAGGGAGGTAGTGAGGGAGGAGAGAGGAGGAAGAGGAGGAGGGGAGGAGGGGGAGGGGGGGTCTTAATTAAAATTCGATTAATTTCCAGGCCGATTTTTTTTTCTCTTATTTCTAGCCTTTTGGTTCCTCACACGCCTGGGACTTGAAGTCCTTCCCCTTCCTCCCCCCTCCTCCTCCTCCTCCTCCCCCCCTCTGACCACCAATCCCTCTGATTCGTTTTGGGTTGGTTAGAGCCTCACCACATCATTTCACATCCTCAATCTGAAAACCCCAGGGACTCGTTTATCTCCCTCCCCTCCCCCTTCTCTCCCTCCCCTCCCTCTCACTCTCTCTCCTGTGCACAAAACTGTCACTTCTAATCAAACAGCCATTATGGTTGAAACTTATAATAAAATAATAATAATAATCAGGAGGCTATAACGGCTCTCCAGGCCCCGGTGTGGTGCGGTGCGGTGTGGTGGTAATATCTCCTCTCCGGCCTGCGTCCCACCTCCCAATGTGTCGGGGTGGGGTGGGTGGAGGTGGGTGTGGGGGTGGGGTATCCTGCTCTGCTGCCCTGCTTGTCACGCAAAGTGCCTCCCCTCTGTTAAATCATTTTCCCATGTTACTTTTGGCAGATAGTGTCGGCGCTCTCCAGAAACAGACTGGGACCAAGGTTAAAGGGAGAGAAGGAGAATAATAATATTTCCCAGTTACACATTAGCATTTGAACTCACCACGACCTCGGGCCTCGTAATTGTGAAATTAGTTTATTTTTGGTAAATCCAGACTTCTGTTGAGGAGCTTGCTCCCTTTGAAACAAATTCCACATTCTTCACGGGGAATTTAGCCGTTAGTCCATGTGTGTATAGCCTATCATGAGGGAGTGTCACAGCACCTGATGGTATAGCCGTGTGTGTGTGTGTGTGTGTGGTGTTGTTGTGAAACTTGTGCGAAAAAAGTGAAGTTGCCATCACAGTGCGAGGTTGCGTTCACACCCAGACAGTGCTCAGGGATCAGGGGCTTTTCTCACCACGTGTCAACGACACCTCTGCAGCTTCTGCAGGGAGCTGAGGTTTCAGGTGGTTAGCGTTAGCTCTGACAGAGAGCAAAGGATGTGAGAGAGAGGTGTACGCTGGGTATTCTGCGGTGGTCATTGACTGAAACGCTTCTGGCTTCATGGTTTTTTTTGGTTTTGTTTTGATGTGCCGGGGGGGGGGCGGTGATGGTGGTGGTGGTGGTCTGAGCGCAGGGTCGGAGGGCTCAAGGCTTCCTCTTGTGAGGCGTCAGACATCTCAGCATCAAAGCGCAGCAGACCGGGCCCTGGCCGGCTCTAAGGTGGGCGTAGCGCTGCCTCAGAGCTGGAAGCTACGGCAGGGAGAGTCACTCAGTGTGGAGCCACATCTTAAGAGAATGAAACCACATCACTAAAAAGGCCGGGGAGAGGAGGAGGAAGAGGAGGAGGAAGAGGAAGAGGAGGGAGGTGGGGGGACAGATAGATCTCTGCCCTCTGCTAATCAGAGGCCAGTCAGCGAAAAAATGCCAATGTCTCCGAGGTAGAGAGAGAGAGAGGGGAAGAAATCCCTGTTCCCATTTCCCCGGGAAGAACCCGCTCAGAAAAAAAAAAAAAAAAAAGATCAGGAAGCCAGTCGGCCTCATCCACCTCCCCTCATAATCCTGCCCACAGCCCGAATTCCTTCATCCAGCTCTCATTCCCGGCTAAAACCGATGCTGGAATATGGCAGCTGGGGCCATTTTGGCCAGGAGACGGCCACGCGGTCGAGGAGGGAGGGAGGGAGGGAGGAGAGGAGGGGGAGGAAGAGGAGGAGGAGGAGGAGGGTGTAGAGAAGGACTTGGCCGACGCCGGCGGTCGTCATGGCCATGTGTCTCTGTGGTCGAGCGGCTGCACATCAGCTGCCAGGACCCTTCTTCTCCTTCTCCTTCTCCTTCTTCTCCATCTCACTCTCTCCATCTTCCCTCCAACAGCCCTCCTCCTTCTCCTCCATATTTCCTCCCTCCTTCCCTCCCTTTTTCTTTCTGGCACGGCCGCGGCCTCAGATACAGTCCAGCTTAAAAGGAATCAACATTTTAAATCCACACACACACACATACACATACACAGTAGAGTGTATATATAAACAGTGTTGTGTTTCAGGATGGGACAGTCAGATTTGTCTTGTAATGGGACTCCATTACATATCATTATGTTTTCCCCCCAAAAGCCCCGAGTCTGCAGAGTCTGAGAGAAAAACCCTAAAGAGCTCAGGGCGCGCCACATTTTTCTGATTTGTTTTTGAGACGCGGTGACACCACCCGCTTATTGTGTCGCTTAACGTAAACAACGACCGCGTCCATACGTCTGTCTCCATCTGTCTATATCTGTCCGTCCACCCCCGCGACAAAGTACTAATCTGCCATCTTCTCTCTGTCTCCTTTCGAGAGCAGATCAACCGACCTCTGACCATGAAGAAGGAAGGCATCCAGACCAGGAACAGGAAGATGTCCAGCAAGTCCAAGAAGAGCAAAAAGTCCCAAGACAACATGGAAGACTTCTCCAAGAGCCTGATGGACAAGAGCAGCTCCTTCAGCCCGGCCGCCCTGTCCCGCCACATGTCGTCCTTCCCTCCCTTCTCGCACTCAGGCCACATGCTGACCACCCCAACACCCATGCACCCTTCCTCCAGCCTCCCCTTCGCCCCCCACCACCCTTCCAGTATGGTGACGGCCATGGGTTAGACGCCCCCCCCCCCCTCTCCTTTAACCCCTGTCCCCCGAACCCTCAGCTTCATCACCACGACCGCCACCACCCTCGGTACCTCTGCTGACCTGCTTCCATATCCCTAAAAGACGAACAGACTGCTCCTCAGCCTATCCCCCCCACCAACCAACCACCACCAACACCTACCCCCCCGCCCTCCGTGGCTTGCGGCCGCTTCGACCCCCCCCCCCCCCACCCCCACTTGTATCTTATTTTTATAAAAATCAAAGCGTACCTCTGCGATGTGAATGCTTTGCAGACTTTGACTCAGACTGTGGCGCACTGACCTCCAGGAGGGGAAGAAAAAAAAAAAAGTTGTGTTGTTGTTTTTTTTTTTTTTTCCTCCGACAACCCCCACCCTCACCCCCTCCTGTTCCCCCCGAAGAGAAAGAACATTTTCTCCACCCCTCCTAAAAAAAGCCGCCGCTGCCACCATCATCATCATCATCATCATCACGGAGCTCCACTCGTGTACAAAAAGCCATTTTTCCACACAAACGTCACGAAACAGAAACTTTAGCAGAAACTTTTTCGACGCCCCCCCCCCGCCCCTCTCTCTCCCCTCTCAAAGCCCCGCCTCTCTTCACCTTTGCACCTGTGTGACAGGAAACCCCGCCCCTCCTCCCCCTCCCCGAACACACACACAAACACACACACCCCCTCTTCCAGAAACCCCTCTGCTTTCCCCCTCCTTTCCTCTTCTTCATCCTCCGCTGAGGATGAGGAGAGAGACAGACGTTGAATATATTTGTACAAATTGTATGAAATACAGTACATTTAATGAAGACTTTTTAATTAAGTAAGAAAAAAAAAAAGGAAATATGCCCCTGGGCAGCTAAAGACGAGAAAAGGGTACGAGTCACAGCAGGTGGAGAGACTTTGCCGCCGGAGGAACGAGGAGAGGACGCCTCCGAATCCCGGAGGAACAAACGAGAGAGGGAAAAAAAAGAAGGGAGGAGGGAAGAGGTGAGAAGACGAGCGCGGGGAGAGACTTTTGAGAAAGGGCAGGCCTCGTTTTTTTTTTGCCTGCGTGAATTGTGTTGCATTAAGTTTGCAGAGAGGCAGCGGCTCGGCTGCAGGCATCTCTCTTCTTCTTTTTTTAATTTTATTTTTGTTCATTTTTTTTGTTTTGTTTTTATTTTATTTTATTTTTTTGGATGTGCTATAGGTCTCGGGCAAATTGGTTTGTGTTGACGCGTGCACATACAACAACACACATGCATAATACACACACATAACACACATGCACACATGCACTCCCACACTTGATCACCTGAAAGACTTTCTTCCTGCCCACAGATTATATGCATTGTGAAAAAAGTTCCTGTATTTGTTATTTGTATGTATAAATCAGAGTACCAAAAATACGAAAGAAACAAAGATGTAGAATTATTTCCTTATGTTATGCAGACTGAATGGTTGTAAAAATTTAATAATAATCACTAGTGTAAAATATGACTGCTTTTTTGTTTCGTAATTTTTTTTTCCTCTTTGAAAATAATAAACTAGTTTAATCTCTGTTGACATGTTAGCGCTGTGGTCCAGAGCTGTCTTCTGTCTGTTTCTCCGTGCCGACACATCTCACCACCATCACCACGTCGCCCACCACAACCACAGCAGCACAGCAACACTTTTGCCATTGAAAAAAAAAATTAAGAAAAATGGAAAGGTGTTCCCAATGTGCTGCAGGAACGACTCGTCTGGTCAGCTGAGCACAAACAGGAAGAGCTGAAATAAACAGTGGCAACGGAGGAACAAAAAAAAATCAAAAAATCAAATGGCAGGGTCAGAGAGGCCACCGTAGGCTGAAGGAGGCTTTTGTCTCATCCCACTGACACACACACATACGTACATACAGGCAGGCAGCGGTGTATACACACATCAAACACCCACGCACGCAGCAGAGGACGATGAGTCAGGAAACAGCATCACTTCAGCCGTTTCCCCTCTGACCTGACGTCACGGATCGCTGTTCCCTCCGTGTCGGTGAGATCACGACAAACACTGCGAGGAAACCGGTTGTAATATCAAACTTCAGCCGTAAATCATCAGATGAACAAACATCATGACCAGAAGTGCAGTGCTGCTGCTGAGAAATGATTCAAACGTTGTAGCTACTGGGAAAAATTTGAGGAACTGCATGCGTCGGTTTCGACCACAGAGTGGACAGAGAGAGACGTGTATTCTCAATACAGGTCAAACTGATCTGATCTGAAGTCTAATCTGAAAATATCTGGACGATATTCTTCAATATAACACGTCTGATTTCCTTCTTGTCACTTTTGACGTGCAAAATTGTCCATTTAAACATCCTGACTCTTAAGAATCAGCTGCTGTTGCGCCATAAAACCTAATAAAATGAAGTCTTTTCACTTTTTTTTTGCAATTATTAACATTTCAGAGATTTAAAAGCAGCAAATTTCACTCATTAATATACAAAGAAAACCAGACAATGCATGCCGAATCAAACTCTAAACTCCAAACCAAACTTAATGCACGTCGTAGCCTCCACTTAAACAGGTGAGGAGAGCTGTGCACCGAAAAATGAGAAAATGTAATGATAAACAATGAAATTATGAATGGAATTATTTGCAAAAGCATCTAAATATACATAAAACAAGAATAAAAGAAAAAACTGACCCACAACCCAGATAAAACCTTTAAAGATCTATTTTCCAATGCTCTGGTGTGTTTACTGTGCAGGTTTCAATAAAAGTATTTGCCACACTGTGTGACTCAGAGTGGAGCTTTAGTCTTTGCAGAGAGGACGCCACACTAACAGCTTCAAACTAAAAGATAATTAGCCTTTTATTCTAATGATGACCTGAAACATCCAGGAAGTGTTTTCCCCTTTGATAATGACGAGACGCTGGAGGAAGAAAACAAAACAAACCATCCAGTTTGTTAGTCCCATCGTTTTCATCCATTTGACGAAGCCACAAGTTAAACACATGTCTTATTCCATCAACATCTGTCCATCATCAGCCTCATTAAGTTGATCTCCCTCTTATGCAACACACATTATTTGTTCTGGTAGCCGTTGTTGAAATGTCGCCCATGGCCCTGGACAGCTCAAACCTCGATCTCCCTGACCCCCCTCCTCCCTAAAATCACGTGGACCGTCGTTGTTGCTAACTGCATTTCCAATATCGGAATATATTTGCACAAGTGGAATGCCAAATCCGGCGGCTGAGGCTCTCTCATGCCTCCCTGCAGAAAAGGCCATACAGGAGTCAGGTATTTGGCATCATTTGTTTCTGAGCCGCTGTGACCAATCAGGAGATTTGCTCCTGTGTTTTAATAGCGAGGTCAAGGGGGCATGTGGAATGAGAATGGGAATAGCGAGTGTGTATGTGTGTGTGTAGAGAGAGGGATTGAGGAAAGCTTTGCCCCGTGGTGGGACCCCATGGCCCCTGGCTGACCTTTTTTCCTCCCTCTGGTGTTTGGCTGTGGACGTCTGCCAAGGGGTGAGTGGTGGGTGGATGTGCAAGAGCAATGCAGCGGACCGGCCTCGCTGGCCAACGCAGGTGAGGACGAACTCTGCGTGATCTCTTCTCCTCTTTCCTCCATCTTCGTCATCATCGTGGTCCTCGTCGTCGGCGTCGCCGCCACCGTCGACACGGGCCACTTATTTCTGTCTCTCCTCCCCCGTCTGTCTGTCTCCCTCTCTTCCTGCGTCTGCCTCTCGTCTTTCAGGTGAGGACGATGACAGATTTGTGGCTGTGATGATCGGCTCTCGGGAATAGTCCATCTTCACCCAGCTATCATCATCATCAGCGGCAGAGGTCAGGTCACATTTGGGGGTCACCATCATGGAGGAATTTAGAGAAAATGATTCTTTGAAATGCAAAACAATCTCAATTGAAATCATTAAAGAAAGATGTGCAATAGTATAATTTCCTCATATCATGAATGAAGGAAAACAGAAAAAATAGCCTAATAATGACACCTTTGAAGATGAGGCCGTGCGTAGGAATTTGGCTTTTTCAAAGTAAACAGAGAAAAAAATTGCACCTCATACAAATTCCCCACAGTGACAAAAATGCTCTATACAACACACCACAGGAAGTAGAAACTTGTTTGCACAGGATATGTTATTTCTTTCATCACGTTTCTTTTACGCTACCATTGGTTTCTGTCAAACATTTCATCTCCCTGGCTGAGACGTGGTCGGTTTCTCTTCACATGCAAATACACAGTAATATTGGTTTTTACAGGACGGAGCGATGTGTGTCAGTGTGGTCACATGTAGGGGGGGAACAGGTCGTGTGTTGTGGGTTAATGATTTCTCTAAAGTTTCACAATTTAAAACCCAAAACATAGGTGTCTTTAACAGTCTATTATGCCTGTTAGACAAATCTGTATTATTTAAGATATAAGCTAACTAAAAAAGAAATATTAAGAATTAGCATTTGTATGAGCATTTTGACCATTATAGCTGTCTTGTTATAGTTTGATGAGAAGATCAATGTCTGTATGAAGCTGCTTAGTAGCTATATCCTTAGACTTAAAGACTAGAAACCGCTCGCATGGCACATCATCAATTGACCATGGCCTACTCACAGCGTCGCCATCTTTCCTTACGTCATCACCCGGTTGATACAGTTTTATGGGAGGCATGGGTTAACATACAAAGGGACATTGGGCCATATTTCAAACAACATTTAGGTTAAACTGATTTGAATTTAGTTGTTAGCCGCCAGCATTAACTGCAACTGCTAACGTTAGCGGTAACGTTATGTGACGGCATTGGATCTCCCCACCCGAGTAACGGCGTATAACGACACCCTACCTTACACAATCTAGGTCATATCTTATTTATTGTTTTTTTATTTACAGCCACAAAAATTGAAGCCATTTAAGAGCTTCAACTTGTTGTGCCACTGGTTTTTGTACTGATTGACATGTTAATTATGAACTTGAGAGATGCTAATTTTCAGATTTACAACATTTGTAAAGCACTAGTTAGCTAGTTTCACTCTTTGTTTTACGCTAAGATAAATTGTAGCTTAGTTTACAGGCTAATCTCAGCAGACACCGCCTGGAGCTTCATATTTTACACAGTCTTATCAAGCTCATCTTACTCTCAGCTAAAATGCCAAACTGTGAAGCTCGTAGCCTATTATCTAGTGGGAGGGAAAAGCACAAATTCAGCAGTGAAATTAAATAAAGAAAAGGCTTCGTCCAGGTTTTAAAGTTGTTATGACTTCACTTTTGATTATGAAAGACACTGTGCACTCTCTGTAACACACTATAAATATTACGGAAATCTCGGCTAAAAATAAAGGTATTCTACAGGTATTTCGAGCCGCACAGTGAGCCTGCTTATTGTGGTCTGGTTTTATCTTTGATCTGCTATGATATCACTTTGATACCCATACACGCGTAGCATCATCATCTAAATTTGTTATAGGATTTGTGTAGTCCTTTTTGAGAGTAAGTGGCTGTTGTTGTTCTTATCCGTTTGCCTTTGTTTTCGAAAGACCTCGAGCCTGAAACATGAGGGATGAGCTGTCGCCGCATTGTGGGAGTTCTCTCACTTGTTCGAGACCCCCTCGCCACTTTCAAAAGAGCAGCCTCGCGTTGCATTGTCTCCTTAACAATCGTAAATTTGAACCATAATCTCCCGTCACAACATAGCAGATAAAAGATAATTATCTCTTTTACTGAGGTGCCCTGGGGCTTCTTGGACGGCCTAGCAGACAACGTGCCTAAACCCTCACCACCACCACCACCCCCGTCACACACACACACACACTTTCGCTCACACATTTGCAACAGGCTTACAAGCCTTCTGCTGCTGCTGCTATGTTGAGATTCGGAGGCAGATGAGTTTAAAACGCTTGGGGTGTTTATGTGAATATGCACACAAATAAACAGCAACTAAACCTTCTCCAGCAGCTCTGAATGCACTGATTTCTGTGTGATTCATGCAGCGAGCTTGTGAGAAAACAAGCTTTTTTCAACCAGCTCATGATTCAGAAATTGTCTTTGCAGACTGTTTCGTGCACTGGAGGTGGCACAAGGTTCACAGGTTCACTCTTAGAGCAGCTATGAGCTATAAACCTCAGTGTGTGACAGACAGCGTCAGAGGGGAATGAATGACGACCTGAGAGAGAGAGAGAAAACTACTGAGCTGACATGTTTTAGTCATGAGAGGTGCAGCATTAAGGATTTCAGTCAAACAGAGCTGGAGAAGGAAATATGGACAGTTGCATGAGTGAAGTATGTTTTCACCTGCAGCAGAACGACAGCAACATTATCCTGTGGAAAAATGTGCTACAGGAATGCAGCACCGGTTAACTGAAGCTGAAGTTCTTGGAACCAGAAAATAAACTGCAAAACAAGAACTAATGGAAAGTAGAAAAGGTTTTTTTTACTGTAAAAACAAAATGAAATGTCAAATTCAAGTTTTGAACTTTCTGTTACAGAAACGCTATTGTTGCTTTCGTTTTGGAAGATTGAATTGAATTGAATTAACTTTATTAATCCCGAAGGAGGGAAATTTGTTAGATAGATTGCTTTCTTGTTAGCTTATGTCAAATGGTGGTTATCTTACCTTAGCATTGAAGCTAGGCTACTGTAGCTATAGCAGCAGCACCTCCTAAGATAGGCTAGAGGTTTAAGAAGATACCGGTTTCCTCATGTTTTCAGGCTTTATAAGCTAAGTGTCTCCAGGCGGCAGCTTCATCATCATCATTAGTGTCACTACACCTTAAAATGGTAGATTACTCTGCAAGAAGCCCTCGATGAAACACGTCTAGCCGCCTTTTAGGAACTTATAAGGAAATAAAATGACTGGTTTCATCAGCTAAAATGAAAGTCTATGACGACAGATCAAACACTCATTTAAAATATTGAGAGCAACTGCCATTTGTTGCTTAAAGTTGTGGTCTTTCATTTCACAATCTGAGTCATGGTGTTGGCATTTTCATGACCTAAAAAACTATAAAACAGAATAGAAGTGGATTAAAAGTCAACGTCAGTGGCTTTTTGGAGAAAACACAACAACAAAGTATAATACAAGCGCCGTAACGCAGTGTTTCGATCCAATTCATCTGTCTTTCCCTTCTGTGTTTAATTGTAGGAGGTTTGATTAAACAGGAAAAACATCAAAGATTCCTCTTTCTTTGGGAATCTGATGTCTACGTTTTCCCATGAGATCCCCCTGCAGCACCCCACCGGTCTATTCTCATGTATGCATATAGGCCATGTCTGTCTCTGCAGCATACGGCTCTCAGGAGATGTTTCACAGCCTCGTGGCCTCGGTGTTGGTTTGTGTAACGGACAACCATCTCTCCCAGCCCTCGGGCCAAACTGATCCTCACCTGTCAGAAAAACACACTGTGGCAGCAACAACAGCAGCCGCGGCAGCAGCAGCAGCATATTTGCATGGGCCTGCATCCACAAACTGTCACTGGGGTTTTACCCAACGCCACGTGAAGCTGAAGGCTTTTCGCTATAGCTCTTCAACAGTGAACCCATGAACTCGGAGCCAAAGCGTCTGAGAGAGAGAGAGAGCGGCTGATAGCTGAACTGACTGGCACCTCGGAGCCGCGTCACAAATCCACAGAAAAAGTAGAGCAGACAGGTGTTTGTATTCTGCTCATCTGGGCTGCAGTGCCAGGGGACATACATTAGCTAAGCTGTGTTTGATGACACGATCTTGGCACCGTCTGCAAAAGGTGTGTGTTTAAAGAGCGTGCATTGAGTAGCACTCTGTTTATATCTGAGCCAAGTCATGCGTTAATCACCTTTTAATAAAGTGGGTAAGAAGTTGATGTCTTTGGACAGATGTTGCAGCTTTAATATCTCCCCGGAAAGAGTTTAGTATTAATCTACTTTCTAATTTCAGATCGCTTCATCCTCATTTCTCTGACATTTACATACACAAAAATAAGTTTTATTTTCTCATGATAGTACAATGAGGCTTAGACTGAGGCGTCAGCGTCTCATCCGTGCCAAAAAAAAGAAAAAAAAAACAGACAAGAAAGAAACATCTGCCATGTAGAATTTCTTGGCATGAAGAGCCACGTTTAGAGATGCAGAGTTTCACATCTCAATGCACAGCAGATCTCTCCAAGTCGCTCCTTACATCTGCAGTAGATGCAAGATGTTTCTAGAGCAAGTTTCCAGATTCTTAAGGTTCACTTATCTAGTTGACAACACACCACAGGCTCCTCGGCAGTGTTTGATAAATCAAAGAAAATTAAAAAACCGACAGAGAGAAAAACTTTTACTTTTTGGGATGACAAATGGAAAGAATTGTATAAAAATCTCTGCAGGTGAGTTTTAGTGTTTTAAAACCTAACTGTGAATTAAAAGATGAAAGCAGTAAACCCCCCCCAAGAAAACAGGAAGTAGATGGTCTAGATTGTCAGGTATATCCTCTACAGGTGGTTTCTTAGTCACAGAAAATACTACAAAGGAGTGTTTCTGGGCGGGCCATTGATAATGTATAGATCGTCATGGTGGTGGAAAACAAACATGGCCGCCTGTGTCATGGTTTCCAAAAGTTTCTCTGTCGTTCCAGACTGAAACACAACTCCGGACTTTTCAAATTAAAACTGGCAGCGTTTCCAACACCAGAAATTCAGCGAAGTAATGAAAGAGTTTTTTTTTTTAAATGCGAGGCTGTGTCCTATTTAGACATTTGTAATGTGTAGTTTACTATGTGCTAATTAGCTCTGAACCCAAATTGCAGTGGAGGCTGATGGGAAAGTCATTAGTGCTGTTGGTGTTTTGTCAAAGAATTAGACAAACTAAAAGTCTGAAAAGTTGAAAAGTAGTCCTACAGAGCTTTAACTGTTAAGATGTGTCATTACAACATGATTCGTCATCTGGGGGGCTGTTAATATCTCGTCAATCCATCAATTAGAAGTTGAGACACTTCAGTGTGGAGCAAAGTGATGGCCTGGCAGAAGCTGTATTTTCTGCTTCAGTGTTTCTGAGGGTTTGACCTCATGGAACTGGGAGGTGTCCCGCCCGTCAGCACCACTTTATGGCAGCAGTCCTGACGTGGAGCAGCAGCGGCAGCAGCAGCAGCAGCAGTGAATAACCTCTTGATACTGCTCACCTTTTAAAGATGTTAAACACTGGCACAGGTAACTGGGCTATTGGCAGATCTTTCCCCAAATATTCCAGTTTCACAGTTGGCTTTAAAACCCCGTGCAAGTCCAACTCTTAACTGCAACCAGTGAGTGCGTGTGTGATCATGCATGCGTCGACTGCCAACAGTTAGAGTAGCTACCTAACTAACAAAGGGACTGCTGTGTCCGTCGGCTGTCCAGAGCCCCGGGGCTGTTTACACATGCCATTGTCTCCCGTGGGCCAATCAGACAAGCCTTATTAGGTAAATAAGCCTGGTGCGGCCAATCGCTGGCAAGCACACGGGAGTCTGGGCTGGTTATCTGCAGCACCCCAGGAAGTGGGAGAAGCGATGAGGGAAGTGACAAAACACATTAGTGCAACCTTGTATCTCCTCCCCTCTGACTATCTGCCCCATATCTCATTAGGGGGCTTAATTCATGTGGCCGTCTGCGCTCTGATTGGACAGCCGATATCTCTGTGCTCGCTCCTCGTCTGTGGCTGATGGATTTCATAGAGAAGCTTAAGCATCACTGATGATAAATTAGCTGTTTGCAGAGGTGTGAACGTCTCCAGATTGTACAGATCTGCACTGACCAACACAGGAATGTTCAGCTTTTATTTCAGCACCGTGCACCTGGATGTGCCAGGCTCCACATTTGCATATGCTTTTTTTTTTTTTTTTTTCTCCCATGTGTCGTTGGGAACTTCCAACATGTGGCTTTTCCAAGTTGGCTGATAAACATCGTTGCTTTTTACACGCTATGTTGTCTGAAAACTAAACTCAAAAGACAACAGATAAACAAATGGGTGCCCTGCAGCTTTTAACGAGCCAATTTAATCCTAGTTATGATGTTTAGACTGGCCACAGACCTGTAATACAAGGTGTGGTAGACTGCAAAACTGGAAAAAAAAGTTGAACTAAGTGCAATATTGATGCAAATGCTTCATAATTTGGAAGATAAACCAGCTTATGAAATAACTTTGGTGCCTGTGAGAAATTTTCCAGTCGCATTTCTGATACAAGGTGGAAAATAAGAAACAGGCTGTGTTAAAGATAGCAACATTTTGGCCCAGATATCCCAATAATAGTTGCCATATCGAAATCAAGCAACCAAACTGCTTGTGTCCAATGAGAAAAGTCAGTATTTCCTATTGAACTGAACAACCTTCATGCTCTCAACGATCAGATACCAGCACATCAACCCTTGTATACACTGATTTTTTGCTGTCATGAATCTCATCATGATTTCGGGATGCTATTTCCCAGAATGCAATGCACAAACAGACAGACAGAGCCTCCAGTCAGCTGAGAGACGACGCCAAAACTGTTAGAAACCTGCAGCTGGGCCTCTTGTACAGTTTCCAATCAGTCACAATTGTGTGATGATCAAGTATAATTTTCATACTGTTGCACAAGAATGCCACTTAAAGAGTCTGCTTCACCCTCCCTGACCCCCCCCTCCCCAACACTGTTGCCCCCCCCCCACCCACATGCTGTCCCATGCTCGCCGGTCCTTCCAGCCCCGCTCTGCTTCCACAGCCACTCCACCTCCCTCTGGGAGCCCTGGGAGTGTTTGTACTGGAGGCAGCCAGCGGAGACGGCTGGTGTTTTCATAGCAAAATCTCTTTCCTGAGGTAATGCTGGCCCGGGTTGACCGCTGTAGCATGTAGGGACCAGCGGCGGCCCTGGCGAGAGAGGTCATGGATGGTCTGTGATCACATCACCATGGAGCGCTGCAAGTTTAATGTTTAGCAGCCGATAGTTGCACTACGGCGTGATTTCACAAGCGCAAAGCGGTTCACATGCATTCACAGTCTGGGAGACGTAAGCGGCTGCCAATACGAACCCCGCCCACAACATGTCAGGATAAGCCTGAAGTATATTGTATTATGCAAATGAATCTGAGAGTCGTGACATCAAAAACCATTACAAAAGTAAAATCAAATAGTTTCTGTTCATTAGTCACAGTTCATTTTGGAAAATTAAAAAAAAAACAACAACCATTAATCATGCTTGTATGGAAAACTCCACCAAATGTATGATCCGACTGCCAACGTTTAAAGGATCCTGACAAAATAATTTATGGTTAAAGAGCCGAACAGATTGTTTGCCCTCCCAGTGTGATCTGTTGCCCGAAGCAGCCGCAAAATAGTTCAGTCAGTCGGTGCCTGTTAGTGCTGCCCTCAGTTTTGGCATGTTAGCATGTGAGCTTACAGTCCTGAAAAAGATAATTGCACTGAGGAGAAACTTTTATTATGCAAGAGAACATTAAATAACTCATTAAATATATTTACAGAGTTGTAGTTCCCAAGATCCAAATGTGTTCCTGTACAACCGTCTTTAAAACGTCAATATGCTCAGTGTTTACCGTGAATCTAGTAGCTAACATACATCTGAAGATTTTCAGCTCTAGGTCCGATATAAATATAAAAAAGTAAAAAACAAACAAACAAAAAAGCCTCAGTCCACAGGGAAATACACACAGTCTCTATTCAGAAAATGAGCCTTAAAACCAGCCATCCGGACTTCCTGTCACTTTGTGATGTCACAACAACGCAGTCACCAAGCCCCGCCCACCACCTGGACCCAACCATCTAGCACTTGCAGGATTTTGTTTGAAATCTGTTCTATTTTTATTAGATAAGCAAATGGTCAGCCAATCAGAATAAAGGCCCAGAGCCTCCTCTGTTCTGATTGGCTAGCACCGACCTTCTCCAGAGGGAAGCTGAGAGAGCAGATGGGGAAACTACGCTGAGGTGTTTCTTTTTTTTTTAGCAATATCTTCTTATGGATCAAACTTTCAAAATAAAATGCAGGAAAAGTGGAAAATATTCAAACCTAAGTGGCACAATAAGCCTTTTGTATTATCATCAGAGTTGCCAATAACATGCTGTCACTGTGGTGTCGTATTTCCTTGAGACACAAGCAGAAAACCATGACGCAGGAACTAAAAGTGAAGTCTGGCACCTGCAGTAGAAATATCGGTTAAGTTCAGTAGTTCTTTTAAAAGCTTCCTGCAAAAGTACCAGAAGTGTTTAAAGAAACTCTCACGCTTTCACATTCAGGAAGTTGCATAGGTAAAGGTGTTCCCATCCATTCAACCAGTTACTGTAACTTTAACCGCGCAACACAAAGGTGCAGCAAAGGACCAGAGAATTCAAAATATGTGAATGGGCAGTGAAGACAAATAAAGCTTTGCAAGGAATCTGCGGTTGTCTGGTGAAATACAATCACTGAAATACCTGCAAAACAATACATACAAGTGCAAGAGGAACCTCTGACGCTTCTGCTAAATCAGTCCTTCTGTTATTCTTACACTGGGAATGAATGAAGCACTAACGACACCGGGATCTGCTGCAGGATTCACGTCAGGCCTCGTTTGGATGAGTCTGGGACGGCAGGCAAAACTTTTTACGAAGCATGCATTAGGTCAGAGGGAGGAGTGTGTGTGTTTAAGTGTGTGTGTGTGTGTGAGTGCGTGTTCGCCGTGGCCTCTAATTTACTTAAGTGCAGTCTAAACGCTGAGGCAGAGATAAGAACGCCGCTAATAGACCTTGACCTCTATAGTGACAGTCGTACAAAGCAGGAGGACAAAGACAGAACCGTAACTTCTTCAGACGACCCACTGACTCAAATGTATCCGTTCAGGATCAGGCCCAGACCTGGGAAACGTGCACACTGCTGCTATTTCTGCTGATCTCCTTTCTTGGGAACAGTAAAGAAAAGAAATCGAAAAAAAAAAAAAAAAAAATTCTTTAAAGTCATTAGTAATTTGGATCGGTAGGTCTACCTGAGGCCCTTGGGCTCCAGTGTCTTTGATGATTCACCTGAGCTACGGCGGCTGCTGTTTACTGAGTTTAGAGGAATTCTTCCATCAGGGCCGTCGTCACGATAATAACATGAGGGTGGGTGTGATTTATACTGTAATAGACAGATAAACAGTTCATCTCTCCACTGCTGCTGCTGCTGCCGCTGCTGCAGGGAAGGCTGCACTTCATGCTGCCTGCGCAAGCAACTTTTTCAAGGTGCAGAATAAGCAAAGTAAAGACACACAAAGACACACAATCTCTCTCACTCACACACTCACACACACACACAGTTAGAAATATGCTTAACCCCAGCGCCGGTGTGTGTAGTGTGGGGTTGCGTAAGAGAGGAGCAGATGAAAAGCGGGAATGCGCCGCTGTCAACACCCGAACCAAACGAGACAGAGTTTGTTTATCTGAACGCCTCCTGATCACCACCCGTGAACCAGGAAGCAGCAGGTGCCTCGCTCCAACGGCAGGCCCTGTATTGTTGACAGTGGATAAACAGGTTGGGGTTGGGATGGGGTAGTTGTAAGAGAAAAGACAGACTAGAGAGAGGCGAGGGTGGTGGTGAGGAGGGGGGGGTTATAGCGTGCATAAGAGAGAGGGTTGTGGTGTTGGTGTTGGTGTTTTCCCCTAAACATTGGGAGGAGGAATTAGCCCTGACTAGTTCAGTGTAAAATTTGAAAGTGTAAGCTGTTTGTTGTTTTTTCCCCCCCAGTTGGCGTTTATTAGTGTTGTCTTATTGCGGCTCTGCTGAACAAGCCTGGCCCGTGTTGTCGGGGCCTGGCAGGGGCGACAGCGGGATAAAAAACCCAGTGAGGGGAGATGGCTGGCGTTGGGGGAAGGAGAGTCTCCATTGTGTTTCCATTGTAGCTCTGTCACTCTCTGCTGCCCTGGCTCGCTGTCCCCAGTCCATGTCAGCAGAAATGAGCTTCTACACCCCCCACATACCCCCCCCCCCCCAACCCTCCTCTTTCATCCCTTTCCCTTTTCTTTTCTTTTCCTCTGCAATTCACTCGACTGTTTCTTCAAATTCCTTAAAAAGCCCGATCACACGGTCTTAGCACATTAACACATCTGCAGCTTAACCTTGAGAGCCGGCCTATTGTGCCCCCCCCCCACGCCCTGAAAGCGATTGAGAGCAGCAGCAGCAGCAGCAGCAGGGACAAACAAAAAGTTTTTGGGATTGTCAAACGCATACATGGGTTCATTTTGGAACAATGTCGCTGTAAACTGGAAGAAGAAAAAAAAAAGAAAAGAAAGAAGAAAAAGGAAAAGTTGTTTCATAGGGGAAGAAGTTTGGCTCCAACAGTGGGCGCATTGTTTTATGTAATGTTTCATCAGTGCAGAATGCGGCGCGGCACCCCGGCGGTTTCTCCTGTTCTTACTCACGCTGCCAGATGGAGTGGGAGGTTTGCCTCGGGGCAGGTGAGCAAAAGGGGAGATGGGAGGAGGTGGGGTGAGATGAAGGGGAGGACTCGGGTGACCAGTTTTACCTGGGAATGACTCGAGCCCGTCCGGACATGCAAGGGAGGGATCAGCCCGAGGGGAGGAAAGAGAAAGAAGAGGGAAGAAAGAGAAGAGAAGGACAGCAAGTGAGTCTTCAGAAAAGGAAAACACCCCTCATCGCGACTCATCAATCTTTTTTTTTTCTTTTCTGTTTGGCCTCGATCTTTTTTTCTTCTTCCCCTCCCTTCTCTTCCCTTTATCATATCCATCTCCATCATTCTGCTGCTCCCATAAAGTAGAGCTTTGCCTTCCTCTCCTCTCTTCCCTTCTCTTCTCTGAGGTATTCCGTTTTTTTTTCCCTTTTGAAATTCCTCGGAGATGAAAATGTTCCTGTAATTGTTGGCCTGTGAGGAAGAAAAAAGAAAAAAAAAAGAAGAAGAAAAAAATAAAGAAAAACTCCCACATACCAAGAGAGAAGTTGGATAAATAGGCTAGAGGTCGGACAAGCCAGACGTTTTTAAAAGCTCTTTCTTTTCTTTGCGTCGTCTCGCCGCGACAACGATGGCAGGTTGTTTGTTATCGTCAGATTTTTCACACTTGGTAATTAATCAGGTGCGAGGAGTCGAGTGGTTTCGACGTTATCAATCAACTCAGCCCCCTGTTCTGATAAACCCGACTCAATGCGGCCAATGAGCCCATTGTCTCGAGATAAGGACCATTTGTTTAAATCCATCTGAGCTGCAGCAGGACTGAAGTTCATACAGTTACATTCACACGACACTCACGGCGACGACAACAACAACAACAACGCTTGGTCATGCGAGCGGTAAAACACCGGCCGTGTCAGACTTCTGGAGGAAACTACAAACACAAGACGTGGGAAATTTTTGTCGCAAAGATCACAACAGTGATTTTTGACAAGAAACTCAAAAACACCCTCTCATGTGACAGTTCAGGAAAACGTGACCTTTGCTCTAATGTTTACAAGATATTGTACAAATGGACGTCTTAGGTAAAAAAAAAAAAGTTAATGGAAGTTAAACTTTCTGTATCCAAGAGGTTTGTGTCTATATAGCTATGTGCATTTTGTAATCAGAGAGGCAACATGAAGCTTTTGGTGCACTGGCTTGAAAACAAAGCAGCTAATTGCATCATGACTTTGATTTGATTCCTTGTGCCTAGCTGCTAAATATGGAGCATAAATGAAAACAATGCATCTATGCACACGTTCTCAATCAAGTAAACTAGGTCTTTGCATTAGGACCTGAAACCTAACCCCCCCCCTGGCTACATGATTGCCTGGCTAATAAACCAATCACAAACTCCTTTGAAGGACTGATCACCTAGTTTGCAAAAATGTAGAATGTTAACATCTTAACTAACCCTTATATTTTCAACTATTTATTGTATCAACAATTCATGTTATTGATATTTGTGAATATTTTGACTTCTATGAAATGTGCTTTATGAATAAGACTTGATTAACTAATTGATAACTTCTGTGGTAGTTGTAGCGTAGCATTAGCTTGGCTCATAAAGCTGTAGGTGGAAGCTGCTGTGATTTTGCACAGATGCTAACAGGCTAAAATCACAAGAGGCCACAGCACCGACACCCCAGAGTCGTGTTGCTCCTCCTCCTGCTTGTTCAAAGACACTTTATTTCCTCCCAGTTTCACTTTGAGAAGCCGAGCTAAAGCTCAGCAGCTTCTTTATTACTCAACAAATCCAGTTTCCTCGTTGACTCTGAGAAACTGGCAGACTCAACTCACACCAGATGAATGACTAGATTTATGTAGTGAGAGTCTTCTCACGCACACACGTACACACTGGTGTAAATGCATGCTTTTTTTTTTTCACTGGGTGCCACGTGTGTGTTCTGTGCATTCTGCAGTTTGTCAGGTGGGGAAGATGAGCCCACCTGAACTCTCCTTCACCCGGACGTCGATGCCTCGCAGCAAAGTCTCAGGGTGAGAAGGGGACGGAGGAGGGATGGAGGGGAGGGGAGGGGGGGTGTTTATGAGCTCCTCACACGAGTCACAGGGAGTTCTTCTTCTCCTCTGGACTGTTTGTTTGCTTCCTTCTTCATCTGTCTTCTTCTGTGGTGTTGAGACACCACCTTCCTGCTCGGTCAAACTTTAAACTAAACGCCGTCAGAGCTGCTGGTAATTACTGGGGCGACACTTAACCCTTTAACATCCACTGGCCAAGCAATATCCACTTCATTTCTAATAAAATAAACTGCAAACAACAAAAGAATAACGTCTGACTGCATTACCTCACGCCTCTTTTTTTTAATCCTTCCTCCTTCAAACGCTCACTAAAAAAACAAAACTAAATGTGAGATCAACTGTGACCAGGTGAGGAAAAACACAACAGAGTTTACGTTGTTTTCTCCAAAAGTTTTGTATTTTCTTTTAGGGATGCCTTGCAACTCTTATACTGCTGCTGGCTTTTCTCCAACACCTGTCAGGTTACGGTGTTATTGTTATTCAAACACTGTATTTCCCCTAAATCGCTGCACTTCTAGCTACTCATTGAGAAATCCCCCGTGCAGTCGATGCGATAGATAACCACAATATCTCTGATCTGTGATTGATTTATTGATGAGAAATCTTTATTTTAGTATGCTAGCTTTAGCTTTTTTTTTTCTTTTTTTAAAAATAAATGTTGCTTAATCATTCTCATGACTGTGTAACTGTAAACTAAAAGTTGCAGCATCACCATTGGCACCTGCACCTCCCTCAATTGATGACTGACGGTTGATTCACTAAGTCTTTCTGTGGAAGCATTACTCAGTCATGGCCTAATGAACCCGTTCACTGTGTTTACTGTCCAATCTCTGTGTTTTTCCTGGAGGTACAGATGGAGGCGCACACACCTGATGGATTGCCGACACAGTGACAGGTGGACGACGACATGTTTATGGCATTTTTTTTTGTTGTTGTTTCAAGAGGAAACACAAGTTCACATGCATGGGAGAGGCATTTTCAGGTTCATGTTTGCAGAATAGGCCTACATAAAGGAACATGCATGTGTTTTTTCTTTTGTTTGTTTTGTTGTTGTTGTTTTTTCCAGTGACTGGCTCATGAAGCCGTTGCCAGTTTTCCCTCCGCCGCCGCCGCCCCGCCGCCGTCGGCCCAACACCACTTGTAAAACATACGAGTCTTCTATGACCATAAGAGGACGGTAATGGCCTCTCAGATCAATGTCACCGCCTGTTTAGATTTAATTAGCAGCCTCAGAACAGGTTCTCTGTGTGAGTGCATCCACTTAGAGGCCCCTCATTGGATTTTCACGTTCACAATGGAAAGACTGAAGCGTCAATTCTAGTAATCCTATATCTGCACTTGCTGGCCTGTCCCTCGAGGGCAATGCAATGTAGTGCTCTCTCTTTCTCTCTCTCTCTCTGAGTGTGCATTATGTGCATGTTTTTCATTCATTTGTCATAAAACATATTTGTTGCGTTTAAATGCGCCTCGAGTATGTGTGCGAGTGTGTGTGTGAGTGTGTGACTGTGTGCGTGTCTGCTCGTACACGGCGGTTAGATTGATTGAGCGGTGAATTGCGAGTCCCCTGGGTGTTTTTTTAGCAGCTTGTTGTTTCTGTTTTGTGGCTTCACAATGGGCCTGTGTGAATTGGGGTGGGATTTGTATGCGAGTGGGTGGGAAGTGTGCGACTTTAACCCAATGTATGTATGATGTTATGTATTTGCAGCGGGTGGCGAAGGGGTTGGAATGAAGGGGAGCGTCGTGGTGGTGCTTTTTTTTAATTCATGCCAAGCTCTTGAGCAACAGGGAATCCAAAATAGATTTTTTTTTTTGCTCCGGGTAATTTCCAGCCTAAAAGAGGAGCAGAGAGGAGTGACAGTTTGAGATGATGTAGCATGTCTTGTATTTATATAACCAGGGTTGCCTCACATCCAACGTGTTGACAGATTGAAAAAATTTCAGAAACGTCTCCTCCGTACGTGCTGCCGTGCGGATCTGGAGTGCAGATCGACGTGTCGTGGCCTTAATTATTTTCATAGCCGCGGAAAGAAAATGGAGACAGGAGGGGTTGTCAATCAAACATCTCCGAGCTAGCCCACCTCTCTTCTTCTCGTTCTCCTTCTCGCTTGACCAACCCTGTGTGACCACCAGGTCCGGGCCGGTGCAGGGTCGAGGTCGGCGGTGGATGTGTGGGATGAATGCTGGGATTGTTGCGGGATGGGACAGGTTCCTGTGCAGCACCTGGCCATCTGGACATTACATCCCCCAGAGCCGTAATGGATGCCCTCCTCCTCCCTCCTCCCCCGTCTTCCCCTCCTCCTCCTCCCCTCGCCCCTTTAACTCCTGGCTGAAGACCCATTATGGACACCCCGACCAGCCCCCGAGGGGGAGCGAGCCCCCAGCGGGACCTCAGTTTGGGAGGTTGTGCAACTGGATAATGGGCTTCATTTAAAGCTCCATTCACGGCGAGGCCGCACTTGGTTGTGAGGAACAGCGGTGGAAGGTGGATGTGGGGGGGGTTCGGGGTCGCCGGGGGTCACGAAGCCCTGACCACCGGCCGGTTGTTAAAACTCGATCACTGCCGCCGACTTGTACCATTACCTGCCTTCTGCCGCTGTGGCGACAGGTGTAAAGGGGCGGGGCTTGTTGTAGCACAGGTGTGTGTGTATGTGAGGAGCCTGATTCAGGTTACCGTGGGGACCGTGGTCACAACTAGCAAAACCTGAGCAAACATGATTAAATCAGTGGAGCGCTGCTCTGATATGAAGAGGAAAAAGAAAAAGTAGCCGTGCCCTGTTGTGACCTCTTTTGTGGAGCGGGAGAAAAAGACAGGAACACCTGAAAGCTGAAGACAGGTGTGTGTGTGTGTGTGGCGGTGTGTGTGTGTGTGTGTTGGAGGGAGAAGGGACTCTCTATTGCATGAAGGAATGTTCAACTGTTCATTAACAGGGAGAAGTCATTGGTTGATTTCGCTCCCGTTGCTGCGGGGCGGCTCGCAACATTAACAGCCTTGATTTCCATTTCCACTTTAAAAACCTTGAAGTCTCTCTCTCTCACACACACACACAGACACACATGCACGCACACACATACACAAATGACACAGAAACACACAAGCTGTGCACACATGCGGACAGATACACGCTTGTCCACTCACATCAGAGCGCACGCGTGTGCAGGGTTTCGTGAAAAAGTGAGTCACACTTGCTGTAATTTATAGCGAGGTGAAACTGAAGTGCATGAGGACAGCTTATTGGCACATGAAGAAGTGTGTCTGTGTTTGCACATTACAATACCATTTGAGTGTGTTGTTATCTTGTTTTTATCCACTTTCCTGCAGCGACTACATCAGCTTTTACTCTGTAAACTGTCGAGTTGTTTTACTTTGAAAATCTGAAAATCCGACACCGTCTCACTCGGCTTCGCATTCCTCGAGTGGTGAAACCGATGAGGCAAGATTTGACATGAAAAAACAGCGAGTGGAACAGTTGAACTTTTGTCTCAAACTCAGACATGGCAAACTTTTTCAAGAGTTTTTTTTCTGAGCAGCCTCTCTCCCTCTCGCACCCCCCCTCCCCCCGCCATGACTCTCACCCCAGGGGCCTCTTCATCTCATCACCTCGCCACTTCTCCCCTCGCGGGGAACGTGTCAGGTGTGATTGGAGAAGTGAGACAGAGATATTCCAATTAGCCGGAGCTGCAGCGTTACAGTTGCGCCTGCTCTGGAGTCACGTTGACAGGGAGGGGGAGGGGGAGGTAGGGGGCAGCTGGATGGAAGACTACTACTTTATTTAATGGGGCCTCGGTTAAGATGATGGAAAGCAGCGCGGTGAAGCCGGAGTCTTTCAGGGAAACCATTCAGCCTCAGTCACTTTCAAACCGATCAAGAATCTCATTATCTCAACGCCGAGATGCACAAGTGCTGAGAGCCGAGCGGCGGCTGCGATGGGTCATATGCGACTAAATTGCAATTGGGGGTGGGATGGTGGTGGTGGTGGTGGAGGGGGGTAATAATGTGGTGAATGTGGGCTAATGCTCATAAGACTGGATCCTATAAGATCTCTCACCTGATCTGTGAGTTCCTCGTTGCTTATTCTGGGATAAACAGAGCTGACCCTGGCGTTTCATTGTGTCGTCTATTTCTAGCGTTTGCACAAAAATGAAACCCAGGCTTCAAAACTGCTGCAGGTTTTTTTTTCTAGGTCAGTGTGCACATAGGTCAAAGTGAGCGACACATGCAGCTACTAAAAGTTTTTTTTTTTTTCCCATAACATGATAACCTTTACACTGTTCCTGCTGCCCGACTGCCACTTCCTAAAGTTTGCTTCTGCATACATTTGAATGTTCTCACCGTGCGTCAGCATTTTCTTTTTCTCAAGTTCCACTGTGATTTATCAAAACAACACAAGCTCTGTATTCTTGACATTAGCAAAATACCCACATTGGCCCATTGCCATAGTCATAGCAGTAGGTTCGTTACCTTTAATTTTCAGTGCAAGCTATTTTTAGAACGGCGGAGCAGAACCGTGAGCTGCTCAGAGCTACGCTACGGAGGCTCATGGGATTTCTTGGTTTCCCTCATCAAACTCATCAATCCAGCAACTCCAAAATGCTCTGGTGGACAAGTTGTGACCTGCACATTCACCACGCTATGAGATAATAACACAACGTTATGAAATGGAGCCGTTTTCGAGGTAGGTAACAAATGAACCTACAATTATGGCAATGGGCCAATTTGCCAAAATGTTGAACTATCCCTTTAACTCATCTTTATATTACTGATTTCTTATCTACCTATCTGACGTCAATAACTGGTGCAAGACACAATTGATGGCCTTAGGTTCATTGTTATTATTATCATGGTTAGATCAAACAACATGACACATGTCACTGATGGCATGAATCAAGTAATCATCAGCGACTCATCTAAACAAATAATACTTTATGAGCTGTCTCAGTTTCATAATGAGCTGCTTCTCCAGCTGTAGTAAAAAGAAAAACTATTAGGCCACTTTCCTCCAACAGTCTAGTGTGACATGTTGGCATGTTTTAAAAACTCCCAGTGCGTGCTTTGATAGTTTTTCCCAACACGTTTTGTCGACCTTTTCTGGGGCAAGGTGACGCTATCAGTACAAGGGATCTTATCAGCTGTGTAATGTGTCATAAGTGGTAATGTAACTGAGGTGTGTGCGTTAGTGTTGGTGTGTGTGTGTGCTGGGTAGATGTGTGGCAGAGTGATGGCGATGGGTGTGATAAATGTGCCGATGTGCCACTCATTTCTGATACACTCGGTAGCCCGAGGGGGAGGAGGAGGGGGAGATGGGGTGAGGGAAGAGGAGATGGGCCGTGTTTGATAAATATGGGAGAGATTCCATCGGCAAACAAGGGAAACGTTAGATTTCTGATTAGACCTGCATGTGTGAAGGCTGCACTCTCGCCTTTTTTTTTTTTTTTTTTTTGGAGGACTGAGATTCATGATTTGTGCTCGGTGACAGCTCTGTAAAGCAGCGGAGATAGCAGCGACGAGGACGGGCTGTTGGTTTTTTAACTGGTGTTAGTGAGTGGAGATCTGCTGCGCTTGATAAAAGGAACAAACTGCACTGGCTTTTCACAAATGCAGATGTAGTGGCAGATCTTGCAGCACTTTCTCTTCCCATGTGTGTGTGTGTGTGTGTGTGTGTGCTTGAATGTGTGAATGTGGGGGACGTGGAATGTTTCTCTACCTGCATCGACAGGTTACTCAGCTCTTCTTCTTTACCTGTCAGACCCGCAGGGCCAGGTCAGAGCTCGTTATGTGTCTGCATGACGCTCTGCATGTGTGTGTGTGTTTCAGTGTGTGTGTTTTGTGAGTCTCTGTTTACTGTATATACCACTCGCTATAGTGGGAATCTGTTTATGTCTGTGTTGCTGCTGTGTGTGACCTGCTTTCTTTCTACAGTTATTCAAAGCTGTTATTGAGCAACACATGCGAACCAGCATGCCGCTGCTTACTGTTACACATCAGTGTGTTGAATTTGCAACCAAAAACCAACACAACTTGAAACAAAGGCTGGTTCCATGTCTCTCTGTGTGTTGCCAACTAACATCTCTTATAGCTACTGTTAGCAATACAAGGCGGCCAGTTGAAAAGCTGCTTGTTATGATGTTAAGGTTAAAGGTTCCATCATTGCTCTGCAGGAAACCAGTGACTAAATGTAAATTAAACATGTTTACAGTCTAGCTGTTCAACGAAAAAGGGGAATTATGCTGTTTTATACTATTTATAGGCAATTCTATATAGAGAACTATATAGTGAGCTCACTGGTAAAATTAAAAAACAATTTTGGACACTACACCATCGTGCAGTTAATTATGTTATTACATTGCATTAAAATGTGTCAGATCAATGTGAACATGACCGCGATCCGTGATATGAGTCCACTATACAAGGTATGCGTTGGGTATGCAGCACTACAAAATGGCGTATAGTGCACTAGTGACTTCAGACACAGCATTTGAAGCTAATCAGCTAGCGTTTGAAAGACTAAACAGCTGTTAATGCCATGCAGCAACAGCCACACTACAAATAGCATGCATTAACAAGCAAGCTAGTTGAGCTACTGTTTTAAATTTTAGCTCGCAGGCCTGTATCACAAGTTTCACTAGCTATGTTACTAGCTCGGCGACAGGGATCATTAAATATTCAGTTGCCTTAAGGACAATGTGTTTATTCTGCAAATTTCCATGTCAAAAAAGCAATGATGCATGTGTGGTATCACTTGTTCAACCTGGCTTTAACATGAACAACAGTGGCATTCCCGGCAAGCTAACTAACTGGAATGCCGCCCTAGAGTCGATACGGTCAATGCAAAATAAACACTGAGAAACACACACACACACACACACACACACAAAAAACTCATCAACAAGCTATTCCAAGAATCGGACTGGAAGAAGAACAAGTCATTCCCAAACTGAGTCACGATCCTAAATGTCCTTGTTGAGGAAATGAAATGACTGTGTCAGTCTGGGGAGACTTACTGTTACTTCCTACAGTTTTCATCCAGGGACAGTCAACACATGATAAGGCTGTTTAGGTTTCCTGATTGCTCACAACGAGTGTGAACTGAGTCACCCCGATTTTAGAATAAGAGAAGAAGAAGATGAAATGGCTAATTTGGAGGGTGTAGCCTAAGTAAAGCGTAAGAAATGAACTGCGTATAACAATTCCTCCTCGGGGGTAAAATGACACCGTCGGCTTTTGAAAGAACTAAACAGGGAGTAAAGTGGCGGTAAGGGGTAGAAATTTACTTTCCATTTCTATTTCAGCCGCCCTGCGTTTTGGAGTGTTTCTCTTTCAGGGATAGTGTGTCGCTCGCTGTATGGAGGGCCTTGTTCCTGGGCCTGTATTGTTTTACCGGATCGCCCATTGTGCTCTCAGACAGAGCCGTGGAGGGAGGGAGGGAGGGTGGCGGAGGTAGAGGGGTAGCAGCAGCGGTGGCGGCGGTGGCGGTGGTGTTGGTGCTGCAGTGGCCCGGTGCCAGCCGTGACTACACCCGCTGCCAGCCTCCCGCCACGACACACACACACACATACACACAGTGGAATCGAGAAGCCCTGGATGCGAATGGCGGCCATGGATGGATCAGAACCACTCAGGTCCAAACAAGGCTCTGTTACACAGGCAAACACACACACACACACACACTAAGTGGCAGTGAGTATTGTCTTGCAGAAACAACTGTAAGTACTTAGCCATTCACACACACAGACACACACAAATGCACATGCACAGATAAACAAGAGCAAACAGTGCAGTGACTTAATTCAAGCTAATGCTCCTTTGCGCTCATTAGCTGGACGAAAAAGATAATCATTATTATATGTATCAATATTATTCTTGTTGCCATGGTTGCTGCTGTTATTCTAACAATTATTATTGTGTTAAAGCTCCTATTTACATCATGACCCTTTTCAATGATGCTTTAAGTGTCTGTTTTTTTTTTTTTGGGTGGTACAGAAAAAATCTATATTCTATCATGATTATGAGAGATTTATGCACGAACTGAGATAAAATGATGATAATGTGCACAAAACTGAAGCAGTGCATGTCAAATAGAGATAACAGGGTTATAAAGGAAATCTTTGATCATTCAGAAAAACACAATATCAAGGTTTTCTTAGCAGTGTATACGTCGTATGTTTCATTAGTCGATCCTGGAGCGAGGCCGTTCTTGGCTGTTCTCGAGGCACCTTCTCTTTATTCTATGGAAGCGGTTACTGATTTCATTCACGCTGCTATAAATACAGCGAAAAGCTTTATAGCTTGCCGAGGACTAATTTTGGATTGTGGTTAGAGAACGTAGCTTTCTAGCTCGATACCTTTGATTGAGTGTAGCGCTCTGTTGTACAGTGACAGAGGCCTGTACGGTGAGATGACTGAATCAGAGTGCGAGAGGCAGGCAGCTAAAGGAAGTCTTTACAAAGCCACAAATATAACAGCTCAATCATTAGAAGTGTGTGTATGTGTATTTTTGTCTCAATATTTGTCAAAGTTCAACACAAGCATGTTAAAATGGCCTTTAATACACTTTTAATGGGTTTACAAACTGATCAGTGCCTCCTAATTCATCACCATTGCTTTATACGTCACAACCATTACAAGCTATTAATAAAGGTTGTTTAAAACCTCTGTCCTGATGTTTATTCTCCGCCAGCACGACACTCACTCTGTCTGTTTAGTCGACTCTTTAAAACTAAAGGCATCTGAGCCACAGTTCATTTATTAAGAACTTATTAACATCAACAGCTGCAGGCGGAATAAGTTATTGTTAAAACCGTTTATTAACAGTGGGTTTATTATTATAATTGCAGACGCCCCACTAACCTTTGGTGCTGGCTCATTTGAAAGTTAGAAACCCAAAGACCCTTTGTGTACTATACAGTTGTATTTATGCAGCTATTATAAAATGTTTGTTTTATTTTCTTATAGGCGATTACATCAATGTAGACTTTATGACTCCAAAGCTGTGGTTTCTGTGTGAGCACATGCATGTGAGATGATTAATGTGTTAACGCAGATGATTAAACAATTAGACGGCGAGTTTCCAGACACAAAAATTAGTTTTGACGGTTCATTGTTGAGGTTATTTAATATCCAAAAGATGACGAGCGTTTCTATTGCTGCTTCTAGCTTTTTGGCTGTAAACTGGATCTATTTGGGTTCTGAACCTTTGGTCAGACAAAACAGTGAAATTTGGAGTTATTAACATGTGCTATGGGAAATAGAGATGAGGATTGTAATCATTATAATTTTTTGGAGGTTTTGTAGATTTTAAAAATAACATGCCTGAGTGTATGACGGGACGGGGTAAAGCAGATATCGAAACACAAGCACCTGAGGGCATCCTAGGTGAAAACAACCAACTAAAAATAATCTGCTTCTTAGCTTGATCGACTTTTAGCAGAAATATCAGACTGTGCGTCTGGCTGTGGGAGGTCTGACTCATACAATCACGCCTGCCAGAGTTTATTAGAATTAATAAAGATGTAATGATAGCCCTCCTGTGATTGTAAAATACCCAGACTTGGCAACACTCCAAAGGGAATTGCTTCCTCTGACAAATTATTGTTGAATTACAGGCAGCAATCTGTCTGTCTCCCCCCCCCTCCAAACCATTTTCTACAATCTCTTTTTTTTTCTTTCTTCCAGCAGACTTTCATCTGCCTGTCATTTCTAATGATTGTTGTCTCATGATGACGACATCATCTCCTCACAAACGGATGGTGATTGGAGTCTGCAAAACCTTCACACGACAGTGTCCCGTGCACCATCTCTAGCTTTCACCCCTTCCCTCATGACGCTTGCTCTCTTTTCACCCTCTATTCTCGGGCACTTTTTGCTGTTTAACCGTCTCTTTTTAGCTCGCTAAGCTTAACTATTGACAGACTGCAGCTATAAGTGGATGCGCACCAAGTGTCAGCATCTGTGCAAAGAGGTCAAAGAGTTTCAAGCTGTTAGTTTTCTTTAACGATAACTAAATATCCTGATCACAGAGCAGTACTACCTCTTACTAAAATTGCCAGTGCATAAATAACCACTAAAATAAGCATATTGAAATGAGTCAAAAGTTCATGGGCAGTGTTAAAGAAGCTATTTTGAGACTGCACCTTGCTGTGCTTCATCAGCCGAACAAAAAACAGGTAGTGAAACCTTTCGACATGAAAACTCTCAATACTACATCTCATCCATTTTATGTCCCAGATGGTCAGCTAGGACATGCATTCAACATGCACTTACCAAAAGAACCACAGAGTCCTTCTCCTTAAAGTCTTTTCTCTTCAAAAACCAACAAACACAGATTGAAAATGCTCCGGTGAGTCTGAATCTCACCTTGTTGCTTGAAAGACAAAACACTAGAAAACCGACTCCGACCGAGCTGAGATTTATGCTTCGTTGGAAGTTGGGAGCTAATCACAAATATCAACACGGCATGTGAACAGAGTATGAGCTCATATCTGCTTACAGATGGCTTATGTTAATGCCACTAAGCTTTTAGTACATAACTACAGCAAGGTACAGAGAGTGCCCTGACTTTGTAGACATTAAGAGCAAACAGTCACAGCAGGGTTCACCTGAAGGGGACTGAGGCCTACACGTACAGCTGGAGGTCACATCTAAACTGGAATTGGATGACTTACAGTTATTGGCATTAGCTTTATATCATTATGCATGAATGGGTAAGCAATTACAGTAATGAGACAGACTGTAATTCTTCTACTTGTATCCCAACTTGGGGTGTTGAAGGCGTTTCATTGACGACGGTTCCTTGTCTTTCCGCCTCTCTTTGCGTCTCCTTTGGTGGTAAACTGCTGTAACGCTGTAATGAAGAAATCTGTCGACTAATGCCTCAGAACAGACTGAATGGTTTCTGAGCAGGACAATAAACATGCGAAACGCCTGCACAATAAGGGACGTGTAAATCTGCGCTCGGGGGCAATGAGGAGGTGCGAGTAGCTTGGCAGACTCTTCTTATGTCTCATCTTTCTCTCGTCTTGCTTCGTCTTTCACCCCCTCTTCTGTCTCCGTAGTATTGGTGCTGGGAACCGGGAACAAAAACCCACTTGTACAAGGAGAGACGGCGGGTGTTATTGGATCACACTGGAAAAGTTTTAGCCGTGTTGTGGAGGGCTGGTATGTGTCGTATATTTGTCTTTGTGGAGATATCAGTTCTCTGTGACTAGACTGTCACTTCCTGTTGAAACTGGCCTCTTGCTGCATTTCAAAGGTATGGCATCTGAAGTCGTAGCAGAGCAGATATATGCAAATGAGGTGAGGTTCAGCCTTAGAGGGCTTACAGGGTGAGGAGCTCAGGCCTTTTGGACGGACTCCAGAGTAGCACCGCTGCTCTTTTGTCTTGTACAGAACCAGTTGAGGTGGTTCAGGCATCTGATTAGGACGCCCTCATGGGTGTCTTCCTTTGGACGTTTTCCAAGTAGGCCTACATCTAACAAGAAGGAGACTCCATGGTAGACCCAGAACTTGCTGGAGGGATTACAGATCCCTTCTGGGCTGGCGACGCCCAGGAGGAGCTGGGAAGCATCGCTCCAGGATTGGCACGTCTGGAATACCCTGATTATCCTGCTGCTACTATAACCTCACCCCTGGATGGATGGGAAGGCAGTTCGATGGATGGATGGATGGATGTTCAGTGGAAACCCTGCTTCAACATATGTATACACAAGCGCAGCAAAGCTAGTCCGAACATGTATTGTTGTTACTGAACACAAACACATGACACAAACTTCAAACTTCTCAATGTTTTTGGTATTTATCCGGGTTTTCCTCTGAGGAACTGCTGACTGTCTGAAAAGATTTCTTTTGGTCTGGATTTCTAACAGGTTCTGTATTTGTTGCTGGATAATCTTTGTTTGATGTATCACAGAGCGACATTTAACTAACTTGCAGTGGACAAATTAAAATACACCTGCAACCACAGACTTACACAAACATACGCAGCAGCGCTTGGCAGCCACAGCAGCTAATTACAGGTGTGGCTGCTTAAGTAATTGGTGTGTGTGTTTCTGTCTGTGCGTTTGTGAGCGAGGGATCAGGTGGATACTTAAACGCTCTTGTTGCCTTTCACTCACACTCTTTGTTAATCCTACGGGGCCTTAATGCCAAACGCTGTTGCTCAGTTACTGTCAAATACACCTCAGGCGTTTCTTTCTTCTCTTATACTAACTGGTTTGTGTGTTTTATTTCCAAATCTCCTAATGACAGAATCTGTCACTCTCTGTTCTGAGGAGGAGATTGCACCACGTCCAGCCGGGGGAATTCAAACCGTGACAAAAGGTACAGAAATGATGAGTCCATGAATCAATCAGAGGATAATTCATCATTTAACAAGCAAGAATGCAAGAATTTTGTTTTTTGTTTTTGTTTCAGCTTCTGGAAAAAGTTTTGCATTCTAACCCCGACACATCACAAAGCCTCAGTCTGAGCTCTGAGTAGATGCATCGTACTGAGATTCATGACCTTTTAACATTTGAACACCTTATGATGCTTCTCATGTTTTATCTAACGTGTTACATCAAATTATTCAAGACAGACGAGTGTTTCGTACCCGTGCAGGGAAGTTACATGCAGTTTTGTGCAGTTTCAGCCGACGCGACCCCGCTCAAGCACCATTCATCCTATTAACCTTTTTTCTACCATTGCAATGAGTCTGGAAACATTATTTTATCTATCGCAGATTGAGTTTCCATGGTATGAAATGCACGATATAAATGAAGATGCTTTGCCTTGATTTGAGCAAATAAAAATGATCTGGGTTTTTTCTTTGCACCACTTGCATGGTTTTTCTTTGACACAAATGAGTTTTTACTACAATAAAACAGATCAAATTCACTCTAAATTGTTTGATTGAGATCGGCCTTACTCGGTAAGCTTTTATAGTGTAGTTTGGTGAGTTGTCGGCTTTTTATCGATCACTTTTTTGTCGATGAAATCACATAAAACTGGTGTTGATGGCGGTGTTCTACCAGGCCTCGTTTAGAAACACTACATCTATGGAAAAAGGTGATGCTCGGAGCAGGAATCAGTCTGCATCAATCCACTCTCCATCACGTTTCCCTGAATGGCCCGTGGTGTCGGCTTCCATAAACAATACCACGCACTAAGAATCAAGTGAGCTTTCCGCAGTGTAACGCAACACAGGCCCGTCACACAAGCCTCCAGCGGCTCTAATAATACGCATCATTCCCTTAGACCCTCAATATAATTTATTAACAAGCCCAAACTAAAGGAGGCCTCCGTCCTTGTGTGCCATGTGGAGAGAAGTGAAAGGTCTCCTCTCAGATGACGGAGTGTTTATGCTGGCTAATCTCAAAGGTGGGTTTTTTTTTTAACCATTGTGGAGGGAGTCTTTGTTTTCGCTTAAGGAAAAAAAAAAGACTACTCAATGTAAATGAATAGGGGATCAGGGTTAACCCCTCTAGGGAATGAGAGAGAGTGTGGTGTGTGTGTGTGTGTGCCTGTGTGTGTGTGTGAATCTAGTTCAGCCATCTTAATCCAGCACCCAGACTCTTGGCTCCTTGGCTCATCAAAGTGAGAGGCCAGCAGTAGCCAGCCCAGATTTAATCTCTGTGTGTTTGTTTGTATGAGTGTGTGTGTGTGTGTGTGTGTGCTATGCATTGTGGCCCCTTCATACGCTCAAGGGCTTTGCAGCGTGATAGCGGAGCTGAGCTAACGTTAGCATCATTTCTATATCTTTTGGTCAACAGTAAACTGAAAGAGAAGAGAGAAAGAGAGAGATCCATTGTTGCATTCGCACAGTTGCAGTAGCACACTGGGGGGTGGAGGGTGGGGGGGTGGTGGTCTGCACAACGACGGTCGTGGAGCGCTGTCAGCTGCAGATAAACTGACACAGGTCTGAGTTTGCACCTCTCAGCGAGAGCAAACACACGGAGGTTGGTGTCGGATAAGGAGCGAAAGGGGGCGGAGAGTTTGTTTTTCTAAGTGTAACCAGCAGAGATACGGCTGGAGGAAGATGGAGAGGAAGCGAAGTGAGAGCTGGTGCTCAGATTCAACCATCAGTTTGTGGAGATAAATAACGATACCCATCTTTCACAGTTACAAAAGAAAAAAGAAAAAAATTGCCACAGGCCAATGCACCTCAACATACATTATATAACCACCTCCAGGGCCAGTGCAGTTTTTTAACTTTGCATTTATTTGCATCTATAGATTTCACTTGCAAAACATAAAAAAGAACTCATAGAACATGATGCACATGATGCATCTCGACACAATGGCCTCTATTTTCCCGAAACGTGCCCGTGCATGTCACATAACTGTTCCTCAGTCACGTAAAGGCTTTTTTTTTTTTTTTTTTTTGCAGCGGTGAGTAAAATTAAGAGGCCGCTCAGGAATATTTCTGTCTGCATTTTACTGTTTATATCCGTGTCTATGTCACGTGAGGAAGGTGCAGCAGCAGTTTTCCTCTTCTTCTGTCATTTTTTTTTTCCGCAGCGTGCGGTGGCGTGATGCAGGAATGGAAATCTACCTGCTCATATCAAGCCTTTCGTCACACCGGGTTGTTGCCAAGATACATAGATCACTTCATATTAAATTCCTTGAACTAACCTGACACACAGCTGTAAATCAGAGCATGAAAGGAAAGTTAATCTGTTGCTCTCCCCCTCTCCACCTCCCTCTCTCTCTCTCTTTTTCCTTTTTCTTCTTCGTTCCATAATTTTAATGTCTTTTTAGTTAATAAGCCAAAAAATGCCTGGACTACTTTACATCTCCAAGCACACGGAGTCACTGAAGGTCAAACCACTTAACAGTCTCCATTATGCCTTTTTATTAGTTTTGTTTTGGCTTGATTACGGGTGGATTCCCTCTCTGACAGATGCTTTCATCCTTTCTCTGTGCATAATTATGTATAAATGATTCAGACTGAAATGTGCTTTGTTAATTTCCCAGCATTCCCCGAGGTGTTATTTACCCATGTGTCTGAGGTCCAATCAGCAAAGGCTTCTTGCCTCATTAACACGCAGGCTAAATGGGTTAAGGCCTGATGAACATTTCCAGGGAGGAGAGTCCGTGTTTCCTCCGAGCCGTATCTGCACCTTGCAGTTTTTCCTGGGCCGACACTTTCTCTCCCGACGCGGCAACTCAGAGAAAACTTATGTAACTTTTCTCTCTCAAAAACATTTCGATATTTTCTTTTCCAGCCATTCGGGGGCACTACCACTTATTCGCAGGGCGAGGTTATTGTGGAGATTAAATGTCATCTTTTGTGTCAGAGGACTATTCATTACATAGTCAAGTTTTCCGGCTTTGGAGAGTGGGGTCAGACTAATATTTGGAGATGATGTTGGCTTTTAATAAAAATATGAGTCAGCTACACACTTATTAGTCAGTTCCTTTCTTTGTTTGGTTTAATTTATTTCATTTTCTTTTGAAAACTCTCAGGCCGGTCGCTTGGTTTTCACTCCCTTCATATGCAAACGTCTGGAGTAACGGTGTCCAAGTGAGAGAGACTGAGTCAGACCGGGGTCAAATTATGATCAGGACACGTTGGGTCTTGTTCTGTGGCCACCAGACTGAGCTCATGTGTATAAATCTACTGTAATTATCGGGTTGATTCAAACTGACTCACCTCTAATTATCACTACCTGCATATTAGAGCATTAGAAAAACGCAATTTGAGTTTTATATTAAGAGATAAAGGGGGAGTTTATTGGTCCAGGATGGGCTCTTCAATCAGATAAGTTCAATCAGAAAGTGACAGTGCCTCTAAAAGTTTATAAAGTTCTCTGCTGTCGTGTGGAAAGGAGGTGAAAATGAAATAAAAAAGCAAGTGTGGACGTAGCGACAAACTCACAACCAATGGGAACTGATATAAATATATTGCATGTATTTGAATGCATCAAAAATAATAGACAAAGCGACCTGTGTTGGGTCGACTGTTTGGTGAAGTTCAAGATCATTTTGAGCTTTAGGCCTACATCTCATTGACGGATCCTGAGGTATATCGTCGCCATGGCGGCAGAGAGTAAACCATTTGTTGCACCTGAGTCCTGTTTTTTTTTTTTTTCTCTTTTCAATCTAAACTTGTTTAGATTTCGATGAGGCTGCACCGTGAGCACGTCACGCTGCGTTTCCTAAGAATAGCTCCTGTTTGCACTGTTACCATGGATACCCAGAAAAACAATCAACTGAAACAGGTTGGGTTATGACTCGGGGACGAAGATGAGCTAAAAAAACCCCACAAAGCTGAGTTTGTGTTTGGTGTTTTTTTTGGGGGTGTTTGAGGTTTTTTTTTTGTCTCTGATTGTTTCCACACATTAAAAGGAACTGGTTTCACTGGGAAACAAACACCAAAGCTGTTATCAGTCTCTAATATCCTGCCGCGGATCAATCACCGGGGCCGGTCCTGAAGAGGATTTAACCACCGTCCCGTTTTACTTTACAGCTCGTCAGATAATTCCCACCGTCCGTCCCTTCCGTCCCTTTTGTTCTCTCCTCTCCATATCTGCCACCGATGACACTAATGCAGTCCTTATCGTCACGTCCAGGTTGTTTTTTATTTTAATTAGTGGCGGCTGGGACACAATGGGGCCTGTTGCTATCTGCGACGCCTCACCTCCATCAATTCCAGCTGTTTTTTAAAGGGTCATTCTTCCTGGTCGTGGTCTAACCTGCTGTCCCCCGTCCCCTCTGCTGCTCCCTCCCCTCTTTCTCCAGAGAACCGTTTGGGGGTCCTGGTTCCCACCGCCTCGAGGCCCCTCTCTGGAGACCAATATGGAGTGATGGGCAGATAGCGTCACTGCTCTGCTGCAGAGGAGAGGGAGGGCAAGGGGTGGAGGGGAGGACCGCTGCGTTAATGAGACCAAGAGAGGGCCAGAAAAAGGGAGATAAAGGAGTGTGAAAGGGTTTTGATGTGGGATAGTTAACAGTTTTTTTTTCTTTTTGGATGCTCAGACATCAGTGGTTAGTGTTTGCACCGGGCTCAGGCTGTGACCCCTCATAAGTAACCTTGACACAGGATCAACATCAATAAAGCAATAATGGTCAGGGAGCATCAGCGACTCCCTGGGTGTGCAGGTTTTCTGAAAGGCCAATTTAAAGGGACTGCCTGGATTACAATGTTTCATGATGATATGACCAAATGTAAATAACCAGATGTACATGTTTCTAGAAACCTCTATCTGCTCTATCTATATGATCTGACTTCCTATTTCCCACTACTTCTCAGTTTCGACAAAGGTTTGTGCCTTTCGTTCACGGTTTCGTCTGTCCTTAAGGTCAGGGAACTTTTGTTGTCATGAACTCCCATTAATGAATAAAACTCATTCATTCATTCCTCAGGTGTGAGGAAGTCTAGTGATTTTGTCAAACAATTACCACGACTGCAAGAACACTGACGAAACTCCAAAACTACTTAAAAAAAACAAGCTGGACACCAAACTCAGAGCTCAACTTTCAAGAAATCTTCCCACAACTTCAGTCTGATTGGAAATAAATGGACTTAATGTCAAATCATGAGAAGTTCAACAACTTGCAAGAGCTAGAGGCGAGCATCGATACGGGACGACTCTTCAAACCTTACTTCACCCTAAGAGTTCGTCAACGCTTCTAAAGGCTTTCTGATTATATTAACCTTTGTCAGATTTGACCAGATGTAAATAAACAGATGTAAATGTCTGTTTCTTTGAAGATCAAATGTTTACAGAAACTCCTATATTATTTTACTTCCTATTTCCCATTACTTCCCAGTTTCATCAAGGGTTTTATGTTTGCAAGCAGGACCTTCGTTCACTGTCCTTAAGGTCTGTCTAGGAGACGGTAGCAGCTCAACTTTCAATAAATCTTCCTACAACTTCAGTCTGATTGGAAATAATTGGACTTAATGTCAAATCATGAGAAGTTCAACAACTTGCAGGAGCTGGAGGCGAGCATCGATGCTGGACGACTCGAGTTCGTCAACGCCTCTAAAAGCTTGCTGATGATTCTAAACTTTGTCAGATTTCCTGATGTGTATGTGTGTTTGGGGGGGTAGAGGTCACATTGTCGTGTCCTCTCGAGCGGCGACGACTCGCAGAGATAGCAAGGTATAAATTAGATTGAAAAAAAAAAAAAGGACGTGGTCGTCACAGAGACGGCGGGCTCTCTCGGGGATATCGCGAGCAATCGCTTGTACATAAATAATCGGAGATTCCTCTTCTGCGTGGCAGATGAAAGCCTCAGATCCCCACGTTTCCTCCGCGTTTAAATAAAGTAGGTCACCTCTACGAGTCATTAGCCTCATCAGTTTCCATTACATATTCATGGAGGGGGAAATGAGTTTACATGTGGATGCCCCCCCCCTTCACCTCCCTCCTCAATACACATGAAAGCTGGGGCATAAACGGGGCCTTCTTCCCTCTTCTTCTTCTCCTCGTCGCCGGCTGATTGTGCATCTCCCCTGTGGTCCTGGTTTGTATCAGAGAGCATTCAGAGCTCCCAGAGGACTGCCTCCTTTGTCGGAGCTCGGAGGAGTTAAATCGTATATAAAACAAATTAATTGCCCCTGTTAGATCACTCAAGCACTCACCCAGGGGAGCATGTGCTTATCACACACCCACGACCGCACACACACACAACACACAACACACACTCTGCTCTTAGCGTTCCTGTGCTTGCCAGCGTCAGGCCTCTGTGGGATTGGGGGGGGTGGTGTTGGGGTGTTGGGGTGGGGGGCTCGGTCCATCTGTTGGTCTCCTCTGAGTCCTGACTCCTGCTTTAATTATCACACCCGTCCATACCTATCCTCATCTCTGCGCTCCATCTGTCCCACCCAGCTCCAATGTGTCTGATAGGGACCCCTCATGTTGTTTTATGGGGGCCAATCAGTGCAGCCTGTACAGTGGTGAGGGAATAGGGTTTTTCTTTTACAGCCCCCTTCATTCAGCTTGATTCTCTACTGTAGAGGTCACTCTGATTGCAACCTTTATGGCGAACGCTAACGGCTGTCATGGCAGACAGCACAGCAGGCCGGTCCAATGCCGTTTACGGCCTTAAGTGTGTGCGTTTGTGTTTAAGTGTGTGCGATTGGGAGCCTGACGAGGTGTTTATGGCCTCGTAAGAGTGTGTGTTTAACGGGATTAGACTCGGCAGTACTCTATGTGTTGATATGTGGAGACACGGGGATGTAATTTAAGGCATCTTCATTCAACTTTAAATGCAATATTATAACTTTAACTTGATCTGATTGAACTCCATGTAAAACATACTGATGCTGTCAGATGAAAACCAAAGTAAAACTGTATTTTCAGAGTTTTGTTCTTCAGAAACGTGCTTGATGAGTCTGATCAGTTGAAACTCATTCATAAAAATGACCAAAGTTGCTTAATTTAAAAGTAAAATCTATTTTGATTGGGTGGAAAACCCATTTTCTGTGGCAATGTATGTATTGTACCTGTTAAATAAACTAAAATAATTTCAGTGTTGTATATTGTAATACATGGTTAACTTAGATAATAAGCACCATATTTTATGAGCTGATGTTAAGTTGTTTATCTAAAATAAATCAAATGAAGTAAAGCAGAATTAATAATAATAAAAAAGTGAAAGTATTTCAATGTTGCACCCTTCAATATTGATTCATTTTATAGATAATCTATTTATTTGAATGCATCTTCCAATTATGTTTGTGATATGACATCATTTAACTTTACATCTCCCGTTAAAATACATTTAATGCATCATTAATCTGATCTAATCTGGTCAGTGTCAGTATAATTCTGCACCAGGTCCCTAATGTTGCTGGTTTTATCAGACGCTGCTCAGGTATCAGCTGTTTCAGTCCTCTGCTGTAGGACGGTGGACAGACACTTGGAGAGTAGGTGTGTCAGCAGGTTGTTGGCAGTGTTTGCGTCGCCTGTATTCAGACCCATTTACCTCCTCCTGTGTCTCCTCTGTGCTGCTCTGTCATCTGTCTCTGGGGTCGAGTGGACCAACATGAGCACAATAAAACCAAATTGGCTATTTGTTTTCTGTGGCTGGGGCTGAGCAGGGGGCCCTGACGCCAACTATCAGCCCATACAGAGCCATCAGTGCAGTCAGAGGGAGGCTAACACACACACACACACACAGTCATAATGTTAATTTAGCCCCTGTAGTTTTATTCCAGCTCTATTGTTCAGCTGTTTGACTTGTTGACCTGTTGCATCAGGACAGTGCAGCGACAGACAAACAGATCTTTATCTCTGATGTCAGGGCTTTGGAGAGAAGAAGAGAATCTGAGTTATAGATATAGATACAAAAAATAAACTTTTGTTGAGATTTGTCATGATTAAATATTTAAAAAAAAGAACATGAATGAAGGTGCACCCATTCATAAAAAGAAACTGGAAACAAGACATGAACCTACATGATGCTCACAGTGTTGAAAAATGAAATAAATACTCATGAAGATAAATCAAATGATCTCAAGTGATTGTTGCTGTAACTAACCTGCTGGAGGTTTCATCTTATTAAAATAATTTAACTTTTCTAAAAATATCAACTTTTATTTTGAAATAATGCAAAATAATTCTCTTGTAGATTTTTTGCATGTTATTTATCTGCTAAGTTTTTCTCACTGATGGACTTATTGATCTTTCCTGATCCTGAATCGACTTTTCATCTTAAAATCTATGAGGATTTTTAAATCTGAGGCAGATAAACATAAAGTAGCTACGAGTGGAGAATCAAAGATAAAATCAGTCGTCATTTCTGCCCAAAACGTGGAACAAAATCTGCAACTTTTATTCTGAAATGTCAAATAATTAAATTATGTGAGACTTTTCTTTTTAAACTTATCATGTCACTGAGTTAATGTACTAAAGGTTTTATGAAAGAAAATGTGGCAGCTGTTACTTATTTAGGAGAAAACTGCAAGAAAGAAAGAAAGAAGGGAGGAATGGGATCAATAGAGGGATGCTGACGATGATGTTAAGGTTGAGGTTCAGTAAATGATTCCAGGTAGATTCACCTGTACACTGCGAAAACTTAAAATCTTACCAAGAATATTTGTCTTATTTATAGTCAAAAATGTAATTTCTAGTCAAAACAAGTCTCTTTATAATAAGACTCATCGCATTTAAAAAAGTAGTTTGTTTTTAGACACTTTTTACTTTTTTCGAACATATTTTCACTTGAAAGTAGAAGAATCTGATAGTGGAGCAAATTTTTCTTTCTTATTACAAGCACAAAAAATCTGCTTTCGCTGACAGATTATTCTACTTATTTGAAGTTTAGTTTTTGATCTAAAAACAAGTTCAAGATGAGACATTTTGATAAGAAGTTTAGACAAATATTTTGGAAATAAGACAAATATTCTTGGAAAGGTTTCGGGTTTTTGCAGTGAACTGAGCTGAGCCGAGCCGGTTGTGCCAGTCAGCTCTTCATGGGGGGGTTGGAGGTGGGTGTGGTGGGTGCAGGGGGGGTGAGGAGGGTGTGGGTGGTGGGTGTAGTAGGTGTAAGGCCTGGTGGCCCCCAGCAGGACCAAACAAACTCCTCAGTCAGAGCCTTAGCAATGCAAATGGACGTAAATACCATAAACGTGTGTCTCTGTGTGTGTGTGTCTGTGTGTGAATGGACCGGCCCCAGGGGGCTAACGTACCCCTGTAATCAGCCGACCCCAGAGTAATGTGTGTGTGTGTGTGTGTGTGTGTGTCCCTGCTTGCCTAATAAGCTCATTTACCCCCCAGGGGCACGAGTGTGTTTATCAAAGACATTCTTCTGACTCATTCATCCGTCCATCTCTGAAAGTCTTTGAGTCTTTGAGTGAAATTACGGAATAATTTACAGAAATTAAGAATTAAAAATAAATAAACAAATAAAATAAAATGCAGAGTCACCGTACGCACACAGCACGGGAACTTTTTACACACAGGATGGGGGCGGTTTTTCATTTCAGGAGTGAGCGCGTGTGTCTTAAATCGCTATGGACGCAGGAGGAGCCGTTTAAGAAGCGACACAATTAGGAAACAATGTGAGGAACAGTAGCAGGTCTGAGGATTAGACAGAGGTCAAATGTTAATGTCCCCGTTTTTTGTTGTTTTCAGGCTGAACACGTGGAGGAGGTTAGTGTGTGTGTGTGTGTGTGTGTCTGTTTATAACTGGACAGGCTTGTTTCTCTACAAGCAAGGGGGGGAAAGTACCTTAAATATTCCTCCTTAAACAGCAGGAATGTGAACTATGCCAACGCTTTAGTTGATGAAAATGAAGACAGAGAGAAAGAGAGGGGGAAAAAACTGTCTCTGCACTGTAAAACAACTTACAACTACAATTTTAAAAGCTCAAAAGAAAAAAGAGGTTAAAATTTTTCGAAGCTAAAATAAAAGATGAGAAAGTGAAACTGAAGAAGAAGAAGAGGAAATCAGTGACAGTCTAAATGTGTTTGTCATTGTCCTCTGATTGACGGCTCAGCTCTGCGTCTGAATTAAACCATTATTAAAGGTCCTGCGTGTTGTGACGCTTGACGTTTGTGTCTTTTTTTTTTTTTAATATCCCGGATCTAATTTCTCAAACTCAGCTTCGAACTCAACTTCTACAGAAGCTGCTCACATAGATAAACAACCAGAGTGTAGTCGATAAGCAGGTGTGACACATAGGTGTGACACTTATTTTTCTGTTTCTCTTCTCCATTTCTTTCTTTGTTGCCTTTGTTCTCATTTGTTTATGTTGTTTCTCTTCTCAACACATTTATTTTAGATTCTTGTGAACCTTTGGTATTTCACAATAAAAGACTCGTGGTTCCCAGTTGTTGTTTTTTCCACTCCTCTATCATGACTTCATTCCTCCTTTGATATGCAGGTTTTTATTGTTAGGCTACCCTTTAAGTCCTAACATCCTTTTAGTTGGAAATAGTCCAAAACAGTAGCTCTCCTCTTAAACATTTACTTTTCAGGTGTTTTATAATAAACAAGTGGGGGAAAAAAAGTAAAAACGAATTATTCCTTTCTTGCTTGGGACCCTCAGGAATGACCCCAAGGCCCCCTGGAGGTTAGATAAGGAGATTGACAGCACTCTTGTATCAGCTAATGTAGCTTAGCTTGTTTTGTTTTTGTTTTTGTTATTTTAGTGAAAATGTGAATTTGTGAACTTTTAGAGATGTTGATTGAATAGAAGATTTAGTTTTGATATATTCAAAAAAAGTGGCGTCTACACATGCTGCTTTTAACCGTCAGCTAAAATCTCTTCAGGTTGTTGTTTTCAGATGGATTGAAGAAGGAAAGATGGAGGGACAGAGGAAGGTACGGAAGAAAAAGAGGTTGAAAATCAAAAAAAAGAGAAAGAAACTGAGAATGGAAACAATGGAAGAAGGAAACAAGGTCAAAGAAAAGACTTGGAAAGGTCAAAGGGTCAACGTAACGTGTTGTTGTGTGAGTTCCTGAAAAGCAGACACTTCACACTGTCGTGCGCCCATTGTGTTTAAAATCGTGTAAAATGAAAGCCTGCGGTGGAGTGTTATTATGGTCTGGATCTCCTCCTCCTCCTCCTCCTCGTACAGTTCCTGAGTGCTGTCCCGTCCTGACCTCTGGCTCGTGTTAATCGCTGCTCAGATAATTACTCTGAGAAACCCAGATCAAATGCAACAAACCCCTTTTTTTTCTCCGAACAAACAAGCTTTCCCATGCACCCGAGCGGCAGCACACATCTCTCCGGGGAGCTCCGCGTTCCCTCCCTTTTTATTTTTTAATTTTTTTTTTACCCCCTCGTTTGTCCGTCAGACCCTCCGCGGAACAAAAAAAACAAAAAAACTCTAGCCTCAAACAAGTAGCCTAACAGCCTCCAACTTCCTTCCTTTTCCTCCCCATCTCTCCGTAATGAGCGTGATTATCAATCCAAACAATAGTTACAATAATTGCAGCATTAAAAGGGTAGCCATCTCCCAGGCACTTCCTGTCTGGGGATGACTGACATGCTAGCGGCTTCCTGCTTCCTCTTGTGAGTGAGTGGGAGTACAGGAAAGGGCGGGGCCTGCCATGACTAATCACTCCGGGGCCGTGAGGAGCTAATGGGCTAACAAGGTTTAGTAATGTACCATGGCATAATGAGATTATGTCATTCTATAATTATATAGCGTGAACGTTATAGAGGTTTTTCGATGGGCTTGATATAGACGAGAGTGAGGCCTTATCAGTTAGGGTATTGCTTTCAGGGAGTTCTCTGTGAGTGTGTTTATTTCTTTCCAATTGTCCTCGAATGCAACTCAGGCGTTGGAGTGCATCATCGGGTTTTTATCTCGTTTCGCCGATCGATGACGGAAAATGCAGAATTAATTTTGATAGATGCTTATGGAAAGTCAAGTTGCACTTTTTTTTTCTTGTTTTGCTTTCCTACATTTTGCACATGTCTGTCTCAGAAGTGGCGCTTTACTTTGAAAAGCCGCCAACCCCCCCCGGGTGTGTTTTTTTTTCTTTTTTTAATGTCTTTTTCGCAGAGGGCACACAGGTTTCATAATTTTCTCACCATCAACCCCACCTCCCCCTTCACCCCCCACCTCCTTGTCTAACCACCTGCATGCCCGCAAAACCCAGCTCAAGTTAACTTGGCTCATCGTCAGCTATTCTTATCCTGAGAATCAAAACAAGAGGAGCCCGTCGCCGTCGCACACACACAGCGCTTTCTCACACTTTTTGACATGTTTACACTCCAAACAGAGCCGGGTTGAGAAAGGCTCTCGTCAGCAGCCTGCCCTCATCGCTGACACACACACACACACACACACACACATACACATGCACACACATTTTAAAAGGTGCATGTTTTCCATCCTCAACCCCCTGCGGCCTCAGGACAGAGCAGCCTACGTGTGAACGCATCGTCCACGTCTCTGCATGCAACGGTGCGTTCAGGACATCGCTGTGCCTCACGGGGCTGGCGCTCTGCCTGATGCTGCTGCTACTGTCATGACACCATGGCGTTGAGTATGAGGACATTCGTCACGCCGCGTGTGTGTGTGTGTGTCCTTGTCACAGCGTCAAGGAAGTGGTTGAATTGTGTTTTTGCTTTTAAAAGAATGAAGAACTAAGTGCAAGATAAAAACATTGAGATGAGGAAGGTATTAGTGATCAGAGGCGGGAAGGAGGGGAGGGGGCCCCTGGGGCATATTTTGGTTTGAGGGGCCTTCACGTTGCAACAAGGTCATTTCACACGCTCATATATGTGTATATATATATATATATATATATGGTAGCATTATTTTAGTACAGACACCTAACACTATAGTAGATCATGTGATGCTGTTTGCAATGAGAGCACCTGAAGTAAACCTTAAAGTCAGAGATTCTCATTATTGAGTTTTATCTAAGAAAAAGGAGTAATGCAATCACTTTTATTATCAAATATATAAGTTTCATAATAAATATATAAGTTTTAAGATTAAAAGGATGCACATATAAGTCTTAGAAACCAACCGTCCCACGGTTCAGCTGTGAATTATTTCTAATGACTCTCTTTTTAAAGGAAACCAGTTTCTATTTTCGTCTTTATCGAGATTTTTCATCAGAGGTGGAGTTTGTTTACTGTAACCACAGATGATTATTTGATGTGTCGGCAGGTGAAATCCGCAAGAAAACAAGTTGATAACTTTCTATTTTTGTGTGAACTTTGGTTTAGAAACAAAAAAAAACTATAATAAAGTGGCACCAATGTGTTTAATTATTTGAATTTTTCTATGACAGAAATCTGATTTTATTGTGGGAGAATTTAAAATAATTTTGGATTTTCCAGGATTTTGTCTGTCAAGTGGATTTTATCAGTTGTGTTTGTGAGTCAGGCTACCTGCTGCCTCCTCTTCCTCCTCACCTGTCTCTGCTCTGTGGCTCCTCAGACTGAACCCAGTACCACATCTCATCTGATTACCGACTAATCTCGTTGTTCTTGCTCGGGGTTTCCTCATCCGATCTGCAGGGAGATAGTAGTAGGAGCAGCAGCGGCGGCGGCGGCGTGCTACTGTAACACTAGTCGTCCATTTACCCAGAGAGCTACAGTATCATACAGGACATGACAGGGGGGCCTCCATCCCTCCCCTCTGTCCTCGTTACCTGCCGTCCTTGCTCCTGACGTCTCCACGCTTCATTAGCGATGCACTGAACAGACGTTGGGTTGAGTAAGACGTGTCACCCTCCCTGACCCCCCTCCACCCTCCACTCGCCATCACCGCCTCCGCTGCCTTGTTTCCGTGCTAACGAAAACAAACAGTGAGCAACAGGGAGATTTTTTCCCCCCCTTTCTTCTTCTCACAGGAAGAAACTCACATTAGACTTGATTATATTATTATCTTCTGAATGTTTTTGGTCCCGGCGGTCTGCAGCTGCTCCGAGGAGGACTGACAGGTAACATGGCGGCGTACGGCCAAAATACGCAGCGGAGGAGGAGGAGGAGAAGGAGGAGGTGGTGGTGGTGGTGTAGGAGAGGGGGTGGGGGGGCTGTGTTTGATCGCCTAATCCTGTAATTAGTGGGTTGTGATAGTTGTCTGGGGGGATGCTTGATTGCAATCATCACAATAGTGGGACCTGCTGCGCCGCCGCCACATAGCAACACAGTGATGCAAGCGGAGGCCGCACTGTTAGCTTTGCTTCTCTGCCATGAGGAGGAGATGTGGAGAGGAAGGGGTCGGGTGGGTGGGGGGTGTTGTTGAATGTATCATAGAAACACTTGACAGTGATCGTGGTGTGTGTGTGTGTGTGTGTGAAGACGGAGGAGGAGGGTGTTCACATCTGCAGAGCGCTGGTTGACCACTGCTTCCTCTCGACAGCAGAGTGAGGGGATTGTGTGTTTGTGTGTGTTTGTATGAGGAGTGTGTTTTCACCCTGAGTCGAGTGAGAAACTGACTTTTTCTTTTCTTTTTGGGAGGGTGGGGGGGCTCATCACCTCATCACCATTTCTCTCACTACTGACCCGTTTTCAGGTTTTAAATGCATAAAAAGTACCACATAGATTTGTTTAAAGCATCAAAGCTTTTTTTCTTTTACTTTATCAGGAACCTTTATTTAAACAAAATAAAACCTTCTTTTCCACAAAATTCTAAAATGCTCTGGTTAAAATTATGACATTTGTGGTGTTAGGGTCAATTTTGACCCATAAGAACAATAATGAGAGTTGAAACTGAAATCATAAGTGCAAAACCAACCTTTTCATGGATAAAGAAGCCTACAATGTAACATAATGGAGTGATAAATAATTGTTCACTTAGTGTGTTTTACAGCTGATTTAAGACTCGGGTCAAAAGCGACTCTAACACCATAGATGGAGCAGAAAGCTGACAAGAGGAAGGTTCAATTGAAGCCAAGGGGTAGACTGACAAAAAAGGCCCAGGAGCCCAAACCAAAAAATATTGAAACCAATATTTCATGGATAAGGAAGCCTGACAATGTAACCAAGAGTAAAAAAAAAACAAATAGGATGTTTTTAGTGTGGTTTAGGGTCAAAACTGACCCAAACACCATAGATGGAGCAGAAAGCTGACACAATCCTCCTGACACCGAGCAACAACAACAACAAACTCAAACACGTGAAGTGGAATATTTGCTTCGTGCGACACACAACATCTGCTCGTGTGCCGGCGTGGGCTGTCGGCGGCAAAGTGGAGCAGTTGGTGTGAATATATCGTATGAGTGTGTGTGTGTGTAAGTGTGTAAATGTGTGGAGAGAGGAGGGAGGAGGGAGGGGGGCGAGGAGAGGGGAAGAAGTAGGAGTTTGTAAATACGTGTAGTTGAGAATCCACACCTATTTTTAGAGCTGCGTCAGCTTAAACTGAAAAATGGCTGAAAAAAAAAAAGGAGTACAGACATGAACCACTCCCTGCCAGGATGTACACAACCTGAAACACACACACACCTACACACCTATAGGTTCATAACAGGAAAGAATACATTATTAAATAGGGTGTGGTTTATTATCTGGCTTATCTATTATGGAGCCAAACTGAACAATAACATCCTGAATTATCTGTGGTGAAGGTAAAGCCTCTTCTCTCACAGGTGTTTATCATTACGCCACTATTTCCCAACATTTTCTCTCCCCCCTCCCCTCCCTCCCCTCCCTCCCTCCCTCGGGGCTGCAGATTTCTACCTCATAACCTTCACCCACTCTCCAAACCTTCATGTCTTCTTACTTCTCAGTACAGTAGCAGCAACGGTGAGCCACTTCACAGGAGGAGCGTGAAAGCAAAAAAAAAAAAAAAAAGGAAGAAAAAACGCTGCCTCCCTTCATCCTCTCCAACGCCCCCTGAGTGTCACACAAGACCTCTCTCTCTCTCTCTCTCTCTCTCTCATTCCTTCACAGGAAGTTGTGGTCGAGGAGACGTCAGCTTCATCAAACTACTACAAGTTAATCGTGTTTTTTCTGTTTTTCTTTTCTTTTTTTTTCTAGAAGCTGCAGATCAGATTCATGAAAAGAGACGCGACCCTGCAGCTGCCAATATCTCAACTGTACACATATCAACTGCTGTTTAAATGTCACAAACCCACGACACGCACACACACAGACACACACAGACACACTGTGAGGGAGTTTGACCTCTTTCCTTTCAAATTCAGGATCCTAGAATGACAACGTGGCCTGCTCTGTGATTTTAACCTCGTTTTAAATGCGACGCCGGTCTTAGTTTTACCTGCTGTTGTAAAAATTCCTGCAGACAAAACAATTTAGCCGTGTTCTGGAGAAGAAAAGTTGACACAAGAGAGATTTCTAGCAGGAAAAAAAACCCCTGATGATTAAAATTTACAATAAAAACACTTTCACCTATGCTGCTCTTGAATATTTGACCTGTGACCTCCCGGCTTTGTCCTTAAAAGGAAGTGTTAACTGAGATCTGGATTCCAAATCCTCCTTCGCTAATTGTTTACAATACTTCAAACTCCGTCCGTTCACATGACTTGTTTGACCTGTTGACCTCTGGCAGGTGCTTCAGGTCACTAAAAAACCTGCAGCAAGACACTCAGAAACAGGCAATCAGCACTTTAAACACCCAAATACACTATATTTTGAAGAGAATATCCCTTTATACCCATACACTGTATGTCAATTGTCCTGGCTGCTACTGGTTTTATTGTTTAGCTGTTGTTTGTATGTATGAGTGAATGTATGCATCTGATTTTTATGGAACAATATAAAGCTTTTACTCTTAATTTATTTGTATTTTTGTTATAAATTGACAAATAATGCTTTCTATTCTATTCTGTCACAGCCCAAAGGTGGACCACTGGTGTAGCTCTTATAATAAAATATAATATGATATTGTTTTTGAGAGCGTTAACGTTTATCGTCAGTTATGCATTTCTGTGATTCACTGAACAACTTCAGTTCGTATTTCCTGCAGCGCAAAAACACAATTAAAGGAACAGAAATAGAAAAATATGAACATTTGCCTCCTTGTTCAGAGTGAGATGAGCCGCTCTCATGTGCATTAAATATGAAGATGGACATTTAACTGAGCAAACTGGTGTGAATGTAAATACTGACATGGAAGTGAATCACACAGCTGACGATAGAAAGAAAAAAAAATTACAAAATGTGGACGTTTGTGTGAAAATTTTCCAGCTTTAATACGGCTCGTGTGGTAAAGCTGAAATCTCAGAGGTCGGCTGTTGAATCTTGAATGAGAGGAGAGATAGAGATGGAGAGAAGGAGAGCGGTGGAGGAGGAGGAGGAGGAGGAGGAGGTGAGCTTCAGAGAAATTAAACTAATATCACTCTCCGTCTGTAGTGGCTGATATTTCATTTACCAGCGGGGACTGAGGTGCTCTGACCAACCCCGCCCCCCCTGCCTCCCCCCCAACCTCATCCCAACGCTGCCTGCCGCCGCCACCATCTCAACCGCTATATGTCTGTCAGTGGCTGGCCCTGACGCTCCCCTGCAGGTGATAACAGATTAAACCTATTCCATTTCATGCCTCAGGCTCCCAAATACAATCCATGTGGGGCTCCTCCAGGCCCTACACCCCCCCTCCCCCTCCCCTCCCACCTCCACCTCCCTCCCCTCTGGGCCCCCTGCCCTGGGTAGAAAGCTGGCAGCGGCTGCCCCAGTCCACTGGGCTAAGCCGCCGAGATGGAGGCCTGCAAGATTACAGGCCATCTGAGGAAATTACTGTGTGTGTGTGTGTGCGTGTGTGCATGTGTGTGTCCAAGAATGTGTATGTGACAGTTTGTGTATGTGTGTATAATAGGGTTATGTCAGCTTAGGTGGTCTATGTGCTGTATTTAACACCGTATTGCCTTCTCCTTTTCACTTATTAAAGTTTAGAAACTATCTCGGAAGCATAATTGCAACTGATCGTGGAGCACTTTGCCTCCTCGCCGCCTCCGTCCGTCCGTCCCGTCCTCCGCATGCAGCCACAATGAAATGAATCAAACACTTGATGTCTGTTATTTTCTCGGGAGTCAGGAAATGTCCATAGGATGCTTCCCCCGGCCGCATTCCTGCCCTCCAACCAGGGGACGGTGTCAGAGGAGGAAATGAGAGAAACCGAACCCGCCGAGCTTCCTCAAAAGTGGGGCTTCCTGGACTCAGGAAATGGAACGGCCCCCCGGTGCTTGAAGGTGGCCCTAAGTGACCAGACCTCCGCGGCTCCCCGAGGCCTCTTTGGCCTCTCAGCGCACTTAGTCTCACATCAAAGTGTTACAGTGTTAAGAGAAAACACATTACAAGAAACAAGAAGCTTGATTCAAACCAATGCCGTTCGTCTCTGTCAAATGTACTGCGCAAATCCTCCGAATGCTCCGCGGGCACTTCTATCTTCACCTCCATCTTTTCCTGGTCAAGTCGTGGATGTAATTTGTCATGAAGTAGGTTTTGATGGTGGCGACAGATAACCGACTAAACAGCTCACCTGCTGCCAAGCCGTCACTCACATTAATTAAAGAGGCGGAACTGAGTGCAGACGTTTTAATCACGGCGAAATCTGACAGGGACTTTGGTGTAAATGACTGAGCTGCTGCTGCTGCTGCTGCTAAAATTACACACTCTGCATTTTAAAACTTTTTCTGGGACCAAAGTTGTGTTTGTATATTTGCACAGACTGAAAACAGCCACAGAGCTTTTTGCACCAGAACTCACTGCAGTTTTGAGAATATTATGCCATAGTGGCAGGAAGTCAAGGAATAGGCTAATGTTGACGCTAATGTTTAAGGTAACAAAACATAGGCCTATATTTCCTGTGTCTATCATACACACAGGAAAAATCAATAAAGTTGTTAATAAGGATTAATTAACAGCTTTGCTTTTCCAAAAAGCTAATTTGTGGTAGGCTAATTACCATTGCCCAGCATTGGCAACATTAGCATCTACTGTAAAGAAACCAAAGTCTCCTCAGTATCGGTCACTGTTTATTTGCACATGCATTTCTTGTAGGCTAGGCTAAGTTTTGCTATTGCTACATTGCTAACAACAAGAAACTACAAAAAACAGTCTGGTGACTGGAAATGGATGCTGTAACAACTGCTAATGATGTTATTATCATTGCTAACATTGCACAACAAACAATGGCGTGCTAAAACTGTCAGGGCAAACATGTTAGCACTGAGATTCATGATTATTAGCCCATTCATGAAAATATCAAAGTTTTGAATCACAAATTGCCAACACGTCCCGACACTTTTCCGTGTGATTGCCAAAGTTTTAATGCATTGAATCTGAATTTATTTCCAATACTTTTAATAAACCTTGCAGACCTGTGTGAGAGGGGCTGTTATTAGCTCTGAGAAAAACTTTTCCTCACTTTGCCATGCATCAGTGCTTTTCAAAAACCAGGGGCTTAGCACTTTCCCAGGAAAAAAAAAGAAAAAAAAGACACAGTATTTTGTTTCAGTCGTCAAAACCGAACTCCCTCATGAAGGTAAAACTGGCAGACATAACAGATTCATCCCGTGTTCAGCCACTTTCTTTTCCTTTTATTGGTGGGGGGGCCTCGCTTTTGTGAAAGTGAGGCGTTTCCCCTCCTCTCTTCCTTGTGTCCTCCTCACCCGCCTCCAAAACTCTCCCTTGAAAAGATATGTATGCTATGCAGGAGTTAGCTACACAATACTAAGGCTTGAGTAAACCTGCTCTGTGCTTCTCAACAGCCAAACAGCAGTTCCTCCAATGACCCCTTAAGCGCCCAAGATTACCTTATGAAATGAGAAACGGCGATTATGGCTATATTTACAACTTACTTAGCCCTCACTAGAATCAGCATCCTAAAAGAGAAATATGAAAAATATAGATTTATTGCCTGCTTAGGTACCCAAGCCAGGATCATCTGTGCTTATACCTTACATTTCTATTTTCAGACTGGGATATTGTACAAAAAGTGCTTTTTTTTCTTCTTCTTCTTCTGGAGGGACGGAAGAAAAAGTTGAGCTGCAGTTTAGGACCAAATTTATTTGCATGTGTGTCCCATAAGGAAATATCTCTCATTTTATTTTTTTTTGAATGTGCGTGTGGAGTTAAAAAGCAAAAAAACGAAAGGGGGAGTGAGCTCTCCACAGCTTAGTGCAAACTCTTCAGACACACAGGCAAAAAACGTTGGTATTTCTAAGAGGCTGGGCATTGATGTGGGATTGTGATGTGTAACTGCATAACAGATGCATAACACAGCGAGGAGGAAAAATACACACACACACATACAGACACACACACACCCCAAAAAAAAAAAAAAAACAGAGTGAAGATTGAGGAAGAAATCAAGAAATAGAGATGTGTGTATTTATACTGTATCTCAGCTCTGCACATTGGAGTGTGTTTGTGAGTGTGATTTCTCTCATGTATCGCTTGCACTAAGAAGAGCTGGCTGATGATAAACAGGATTAGCGGATTATTAGAGGGGGCTGAGGTGTGTGTACAAGTGTGCAACACGAGAGTGTGACAGCGATGCGAGTGTGTGCGTGTTTGTGCGTGCATTTTGTGTGTATCTGTAGCTTGCTGTTTGCTTATTTTTTATTTTGCCTCCCATTCCCCGGTCACACCCACACTCAACTTCTCTCAGTATCAATGCATTTGAGGAAAAAAGAAAAAAAAAATCCTTAAAAATAGCCGTCCAATCAATGTCTGACCTGTTTCTGCATCAATCCCACACATCTAGTCATGCTGCTGTTAGCCTCTGCATGTCACATTATAGTATCTGTGTCACCACCTCAGTGCTGTAGGGGAGGAATCCCACTGCCGACGCACCGGCACAGCGAACCAGAGAGGAAAATGAAGTCATTAAGCCAGACGCCACCGCAAAGTCGCCCGCCGATGCTCCATCTGAGAAAGAGAGAGACCACAGCCGAATTTGCATGAAGTTAACAGAGACGGGGTGGAAAGAAGAAAAGAGAGGAGAGGAGCAAGGATCTATTCATTACCAGGTAATGGAGAATGATGAAAGGGGAAGGTGTGAAATAGCAGATAGCGATTTTGACCGTGCATATTTTAAATAGGAAGAAAGAGAAGAGGGCCAGAGGGAGGCGAGCAGCAGCGAGGGTATATCATGGCCCCGGCCCCCGCAATAAGTGGCACCCTCAACATGCGCAATCAAAATGCTTAAATCTGTTGATTTAAGCGTTAAAAATAACTGTCAGAATCCCTTGTCAGGCAGGAAATACATGGGTGGGGATTGTGAATGAGTAAGACACACACTCACACATTCACACACACTCGACAACCACGGCCTGCGACTGTGAATGAGAAAACTGTGCCAGCGTCTAAAAATAACAAACCAAGGTTGTACTTGTGCTGCTAAAACGTCTAAAAGACCTGACACCTACTGCATTCCTGAGAGAAGAGTCACAGGGTGATGAAAAGTATTCTTCTATATTTAAAGATGTCAAGTTCATCAAAAACCACGGGGTTATCCTCTGTACGGTGGCCTGTTTGGGACATAAAAGTTCATCTGTGCTTTGAGATAAGTCCTTTTACACTCCAGGCCTGCAGACAGCATCTTATGATAGGAGGTAGCTAAACATGCTACTAGGATGCTAACATGGTTGCTAGGTGGCTACGGGATCATGGAGCATCAATTTATAAATGTTTATCTCTTAAACTTGTTAATGTGGTTTTAGTTTTGAAGATTTCGCCATTTTGTAACAGTAATGTTTTATGTTTTCATTTTCATACAGTTTAATTGTTCAAACTCAAAACAACAAGAGAAGTTTGGTCCTTGAAAATAAAGTGGACTACGGTGGCCTCAGAGGTCAAAGTTCAAATGAGATAAAACAGGAAAATATTAAGAGAAACATGCTGTAAAACCAGAAACGCCACAAAAACAAATTCATCAAAGTGTTGAAGCTGCTGTGAAACTGGCAGCAACAAATATTAGATTTGAAACAGGGGGAATGACTGTAACAATAGGCTCTGGCTCATGTGTTTTGTCCTTAAGGGCCACCGTACAGTGTATATTAAAGCAGGAGTAAGACCGGGTTTATCATATTTAGAGATAAAATATGCAAAAGTCATAATTTTGACTCAAACAGATTTGTTTTATAGAGGTTGTTTGACTGTTTTTGGATAAATCTGAGGCAAGAAATCTCACAATAATGCTGAATTTTATCCACAGTGATGAAAAGCAATAATCGCATCTTGTTGGATTCTGGTTCAGAAAACCAGGATTTAACCGGAAACCATGTGTTTTACGACAACAAACTGTGTTAAAGTGTCTGATATTAAAGTGTTTGGTGGACTGTGAGCAGGCCGAGTCAAAACACTTGTCACCTCTCTGTGACAGGAAGCTTTAAGGGAAATGTGGTTTTTAATTTTGAGGAAGAGACATTTTAACAGCAGTGATGGGAAACAGAATCTTCATCATCATCATCATCATCATCATCATCATCATCAGGTCATTAATTCACGAAGCGACGACACCATCCACTTTAAAGCTGTGAGTTACAGCAGCAGACTGGAACGCAACCAGCACTTGGGATTGTGGGTAAAATAAAGTGCGTGCATAAATATTGACAGCACACACACACACACACACACACACTCCTACATGGGAAACCAGACTTTCAGTTGGTGGTCTTTCCTGTCTGTGCAGCACAGGTGTGTGTGGTATGTGTGTGTGCGTGCGCGTGTTTCACTCCTTCACTGTCTTTAAGGTAACGCTTAATTAGACCACAAACTGACACAACTGTGTGTGCGTTTGTGTGTGTATTTTCAAAAGCTATATTTCCACATTAATGCTCAGTCCCGGAGCCTTTCAGTTATCAATAAATACGAGGGTGTAAATCTCTCATAAGTCACAACAACAACAACAACATACTACCGAGTACAACTGCACCTATCAACACTCTGCGCTCCTGCCCTGCACCTCCCAACCCCACTGTGGCCCCCCCACTGCGAACACACAAACACCCACAGTGACTCTGCCTCTTATAGAGCATCCTGTTCACAAACACCTCGAGAGCGAAGTTATTTTGTGCTTCTCAAGACTCGACCGGTACAAAGGAAGAATTATAGGGAACTTATTTGTGTTGTGTAGCGTTTGCACTCACTTTTACAAAGGGGGAATTAGGAAGTTATTTGTGTAGCTCATGTTCACTTTTTAAGAGAGCAAGCCATCAGTGGAGCTGTTTATCTGCGCCTGTACAAAGCCAGGATTAGGACCCTGTCTTTGAGGCCCCGCTCCGTAATCCCTTTATGGATGTCACCTGTCATCTCTCTCTAATCACCCTCCAACTTTCTCTCTCCCTCCATACCTCCAACCAACCCCCTCCCCATCCTCCCTCCCTCCATCAGAGCCCCCTCCTCCACCACCACCGCCATCATCCTGCTATCTGCTCATCACAACTGCCTCTCGCTTGTTTCCCTGGGACGGAGATGAAGAAAGGGAGGAAAAAGGCGGAGAGAGTTCAAGAGTGAAGGATGGAGAGGAGGTTTTAGGGAAATCGGGAGTTCATAAGGAAAACACACACAGACACACGCTCCCTGGCACCCGGCCTAATACCACCCCGAGGCCATGAAGCTACAGCATCCCCTCTTCCTACCGCATCTCCATCCTTCTCTCTCTACCTTTTCATCGCTTCCTCCATCTCCACACCAATTTATTTTTTTTCCTCCTCCTCCTCCCCTTCCTCTTCTTCTTCTTTTCCTCTCCATCGCTCTCATTTTTTTTTACCTTTGTGGATCTCACTCATGTCCCGCCAGCTCTTCATCCACTCGCCGCTCAAAGCCTCATGTCCACCTATCCATCCATCCATCCATCCATCCATCCTGCCCTATCTGTCCATCCATCTCCACTCATCTCCTCTCAGCTTGCATGTTTAATGTGATGTATTTATCCTGCGTGTAATGCAAGCCGCAGCTGGCCATTAGTCAATTATGAAATTTAATCGTAACAATTATGAGAATCCATAGCGATTAACGCAGCATTTCCTCTTTCATTTACCCCTGATGATTTTGCAGTGGGGCCATGAATCCTAACTTCCTTATCTCTGTCTCCTTCCCTCTCTCCATCTCTCCCTCCCCCTCCAGATAGATCTTTCCTTTCTTTTTCTCTATAACACAAACTTTTTTCCAAAACAACCTGTCCAGACCAGACGGGCCTGAGCTCGCCGCCGCCACTGTCGCCGCAGCTTCAAGCCCAACTAATCGAAACCGTGAATGAAAGTGTTGGTTATAAAGAAGCAAAAGAAAAAAAAAAGTATATCTCATTAGGCCTTGTCTGGCCTCCATCACATTAAGCTTCTCCCTTTCTTTCTGTTTCTGGGCAGTAGAGCGGTGCAGTAGCGTGCGCGGGGCCAGGGACTGAGGAATCTGATAGGGATAAACCAATTTGCCGTCCACACAAACATCCCAGCAGGCTTACGCCCCCGCCCCGGCTCCCATTGCTCATTTAAGATGGCGGTCGGAGAGGCCAGCAATTAAGTTTTAATTAGGTGGGGTAATTATTGCCGGGCAGGAAGTATCAGACGCCAGGCTGATTGTTCTCTGGCCCAAGGAGGAGGGGATGGAAGTTAATGGGAGGGGTGAGTGTGTGTGTGTGTGTGTGTGTGTGTGTGTGTGTGTGTGTGTGTGTGTGTGTGTGTGTGTGTGTGTGTGTGAGGGGGTGGGAGGAGACAAGGAAGGAGGCGAAGAGTGGGAGACCTTTACACCCTCCTCCTCCTCCTCCTCCTCCTCCTTCACAGTGTCCATGACCTTGGGTGCTCAGTGTGGGCGGAGGTCTCGGCCGGGTCATGTGACTGTGTGATCAGGAGGTCACTGCACCTGTTACACACACACGCACACACACACACACACAAGTGTAATAGTGTAATATATCTCAGATAATAACATCAGTAGCTGGATCAGCACAGAGCAGCTTCATTTAAGTCAAACTTATGCGTTACTTTTTATCCTTAAAGTTAAGAAACATCTTCAACATCTGTATCCACATGAGCTGCCTCATCTGTTTTCATTAAGTTAAAACCCTCCTGTTGTTGTCATGGGTCGAGGAAGGAAAAGGAAGGAAGGACAAAGGGAAAGATGGGAGGAAAGAAGGAAGGGAAAATGGAAGGAAAGATAGAAGGAGGGAGGGAAGAGACTGGGTCAATTGGGTCAAAAATGAAGGAAGAAGTAAGGAAGGAAGGAAGGAAGGAAGGGGAAAAGGAAGGGAAGAAAGATGGAGGGAGGGAACAGATTACTGTAGTTCAAGGAAGGAAGAAGAAGGAAGAAAGAAGGGAAAGAAGGGAGGGAAGAAGGAAGGAAAGAGGGAAAAATGGCGGAAGGGAACATAATGATGTGTTTTGATAGATGTCGTTCAAGTCTTTGCATTTCTAATTTTGTTAATAAAAAGTGTTTAAATCTATAAACAAGTTGTTGTTTATTATCATCATCATGTGTTCAAGTTGAACTTTCCTCTAGTGTCTGGATAATTGACTTAATAATAATTAAACAAAAGGCCCTGAATATTGTTTTTTTCCCCTTTTTCTTCATGCTTAGAAAAAATAACTCCTCCACTCCTTATAGTTTTTCTATATGACATTAAAACAAAAGAGTAGAGTTCTGTTTCTATTGAACAACCCCAGGGCCTCCAGTAAACAGAATAAACATTTATTTATTATTTATTTATTTGACGACCATCCTGTCAATAAGAATATAAATGAATGAACATCTCTATATTTTACATTACATCTGAACACTATATCCTTTGTTTGGTTTCACAGTCTCAGCGAAATAAATCTGCTTCAGTTCGAGTTTGTGAGTTTGATTGACAAAAGTAAAACATGTTGCAGTCAATATGCATGGATGAGATACTGAGGAGTGTGTCAGGTTTATGAGGACAGACTTAATTTAGGTTTTATAATATAACAACTGCATGGAGGCTTTTAGAAAATACAGATTTTCTTAATGAATATTGTATAGGGACATGATTTATAACATGTTGGTTTAATTGTTTCTATGTGAATAATCGAATAAAAGTTGACAAAAGCCTGTAAATGTGAATGTTGTGTATGTGTGAGAGCTTATACACATACATATGTACAAATACAAAACACTCTCATGGACCCTATTAGTAAGCATCATCCATTGGGGGTGAGTGAGGGGGGGTTGGGGGTTCACCCACAGAAAAAAAAAAAAAATCCCTGACACCCCCTTACCATCTCTTATCAGCAGACACCACCAACCTCCCCACACACACACTCACACACACACACAAACAGACCATCAATGATGTCACGAGGCTAATCTCGTCGCGCCTCGGAACCCAATTAAAAAACAGAGATGTGTGGCTGCCAACATCAGGAATCTAATCACATTCCAGGAAAAGGCACGTAATTTCCCCGGCTTTCTGCTCGGGTCGAGATAGAGATTGAGAGCAGTGGTGGAGGCAGCGGGGCCCCGACACAGCAGCTCATCACACTCGGGGGGCCCCTAGAGGTAGGCCTGGAGGAAGAGGCATGCAGGGTGCTGGGGCTGGGGCGCATCTACTAGAAAGAGTGTGTGTGTGTGTGTGTGTGTGTGAGAATGGGAGAAATGAAGCGGTGATAGGCTCAGAAACATTGCCAGGATAAAAAAAAAAAAAAGAGCTGAATACACAACAACCAGCATTAATCCATCTCACCAACCCACCCACAGGCAACAACAACAACAACAACACACAGAGACAATGACTCTATAGGGACCAGACCATGTTGTTGGAGTTGTAAGTGGCAGTAATATAGGAGCTGATATGTGTATGTATGTGTGTGTGTGTGCGTGTTTGTGTGCATGAAAGAATAAAACCATATAAAGGCTGAAAGGAAACACACATTTAAAGCTACAGAATATGATATAATTACACAAAAGGAAGTTAAACACATTGAAAACGACTTTAATAAAACCGCCGACAAGAACTTAATAACATAATCGTTTCGTTAATAAAGGGAAACAACACTGGTTTTAAATGTAAAAGTCACTTCTGGGTCTGAAATGATGATGTCACAGTGATGTCATCTGGTGATTAGACAGGATGTGTTGCATGATGGGAAATGTAGGATTCTGAGTTTCTGGAGAAGGTCAAAGTATCTTGACCTTTTAAAGAGACTTTTTCAACGGGTATATATTAGTGTTTCAAATCCACAAACTTTATTGACACGCACTGCTGAACAGTTAAAGATGTTGTGAGGTTGTAATTGGTTTGTTTATTTGGTTTAATCAGTTATTTAACACTGAAAATCCATCTTTATAATAATTGGTCTTGTATCTAACTGTAATTGATATTAAAATGTATAGATTACTGATACTGAATAACAAGTTTCTGGTCAAAAATCAATTTTACTCCTCTTCCTCTGCACACGGATCTGACTGGCTGTGGGCAGGCTTTGCTATCATTTGATTGGTTCACCTGCAACAGATAAACGAGGACTTTGATTTTAAACTTTTATATTTTTAGGAGTTATAAGTGTCAGCACCATCTACAGTTTGTTTTAAACTTTGAAGCAGCTCCTTTGTTTCCTCTGCCCCAGTGCATTGTGGGATAGAAGCGTCGATCAGTGAAGTTAATATCAGTTCATTTTAGGGGAAACGTCGTGCGGCTCCAGCACTGAGTCATGACACCAGATCATGCTGGAGTGGAGTGGTGGAGGTGGTGGTGGGAGGGGGCACGGGGTCCCTCTGCGGCTCAGGTGGGGGCACTGAGAGGTTTTAAATGGGGGGTGGGGGTGGGGGGGCAGTGGTGGTGGTGGTAAAGGTGGTCAGTTCATGACCTGGTCAGGAATGCAGTCACCCCTCTGGAGGAGAGCCACAGGGACTTTACACCAGGGGGAAACACTATAGCTCAAATAGAAAGCCCTGTCAATCAACCTGCAGGCCCTTTGCAGGAGGGGTGGGGGGGGGTGGAGGTGGAGCAGGGGTGGAGTGGTGGTAGGTTGGGTGGGTGGGGGGGGGCGGTGGCGTACATGTCACTTTGGTGTTTCTAGAGTAAAAAAATTGTTGATTTTGTGAAGTTGGAAATGTGGGACATTTAGAAAATCAGCGCCGACTTTTGAATGGGAGTCAATGAGGGGGAGGGAGGGGACTGGCCGCACTCAGAGGCTCACTGTTCAAATTCTGTACGTCTCTCTGGTTTTTTGAGCACATTGTGAGAGAGAGGATGAGCTCGTCTACAAAACTGGAGAAAATCATGTGTGTAGAGTGTAATTTGTGGCCGTGTGGTAACAGGTTAGAGAGCAGAGTGTCCGAGGATTTTTTAGACCCTCTCTCACTCTGGCTGATGATGTCATCCACTCTACGTCTGAACATTCCGACCAATACACACCCATTATAAAGCTGGGTTTTGCAGACCGAATGGAGTCGGTCAGAGACAAACTTTTCTGCTGTTGCTTTTGATTTTCTGTCTGTCTCTCTGGACTGTGTGTGTGGGGAGGAGGAGTGTGTGTGTGTGTGTATGTGTGGGGTTGGGTGGGGGGGGTAAGGAGGCCGGTGGGTGAGGAGCTGCTGCTCCGTCTTGCTGAGATGGGAGCAAACACAGTTGACAGCTTCCTTCCTCACAGTAAACATTGCAGCGCCACTTAGACATGGGTCAGGGACAAGAACAGCCCCCCCCCCCCACCACACCACACCCCACCTACTGCCTTCCTCACCCACCAAGCCCCCCCCTCCCCCCTCCTCCCCCTCCCTCCTGGTCCTACTCCTGGTTCTGGTCCTGCTCCATGCAGCCAGACCAGACCTGTGACCCGATGCCCTCCCCTACCTTTCATCTCTTCACAAACACACCCCCAGTATCACCCCATTCATGTGCACTCCCACAGCCCCCCCCCCCACTTAGCCCTCTCATCTTGCTCTTAGTGGGCACTACAGAGTCTTTCAGAAGCAGAGACAACACTGTGTCAACAGCTCATCTCCACGATGGTTTCAGCAGCATCAGGTTTCTGTCTCCGTGTGAACTGCAGTTATTACAGTCACTTACATCGACTCACACACTAAAGGTTTGGGCTATAAAGGGAAAAAAAATGTTTTGGGAAACTGCCCAGTTGGTCAGCAGGTTTATAAAGACTCAAAAAAAGAAAGGAAACGCTTTCAAGGCGACTCAAGGCTGTTCAGATCTGTGAATGTGTTGCCTGCTCCTCTTTAACTTTATATTCCACCTCTACTGTACATATTTGATCTAGATGTTGCAATGACAATTAAATTATTCTGTTTATACTCTATTTGTTATATCTGAGTTGCATCAGTACCAATAAAATGAATGAAAGTTTAACAGAGGATGATATGACCTAAGCTGCAACAATAAAATATGCTACTTCTACATCTGGACTTAGAGTCTGGCAGCTGGAATCAGTGACAGCCCAGATCTACGGCCTGAATCTAGTTCACATACAACATGACTGTCAGCTGCTTCTTCCTTATTCAAACCAACTTATAGCGAACTGTCGGCCAATATCTGGAAGGACATTGAAGTGGAACTTTGCTATAACATTTTTATTATTTCACCTGCTGATTGTTGTCATCTACATCTTTGCGTTTCTGAGCTTCTGTTTGAAACAGATTCAATGATATCTAAACATGTTAAATGCAGCGAGTGAGGAGAGTGATGCCGACACTCAGAGCAGCAGCAGCAGCAGCAGCAGCAGCTCACATCTTTGAATTCCTCTGATTTCAGGTCTGTGCTTCTCTGTGCAGCGAGATACAGCGGATCCAAGAACTTTTTTTTTTTTTTTGGTGTCGAAAGTTGTAAAAATATTTAGCCGAGAAGCCGCCTGCGAAAACTCAGTGTTCTGCCGCAAATGATTTAATCCATCACGGAGTTGTCAGCAGGATAAATAGGAGGATTTATCGGCTGTAAATGACTTGTCCACGGGAAATATTACCTAAACAATCTATAGCTTTTAAAGGATTAAGAGCAGCACCAGCAGCAGCAGAGGAGGAAGAGGAGGAAGAGGAGGAGGAAGAGGAGGCCTGAACGTGGACTCGGTTCAAGTCGGTCTATTATTAGCCGGTTCTCCGAGGTCTGCACTGACCTGGTTTCGCCTTATGAAAAACGTAAACAAACGCAACACGTCGTTCTCACTGATGAGATAAATCGCTGACATTTTACTGGAACCTCTCACACACATACACACACAAACACAAACACACACAATCACACACACACACGACAACATGAAATGACTTGGACGGCTCCTGGTTCGCTCTGTTCTGATTCAGGGGGGAATTAATTGCGACGCTTTCATCTTCCTCCTTTTTCAGAACAATGCTCATTTATTTATGCTGAATATTATGCCTGGCATGTCAATTAATTATCAGCAAATTTGTTGGTAAGATTCGCGCTCGTGTGCGACAGTAATTGAGTGTGTACGCGCATCAGTGTGTATGTGTGTGTGTGTGATTGAGTGACGTCGCCTCCGTGGGGAGCTGGGGATTGGACTGCCAGTCCTAGATGCAGTTTTCACGTCCTAATTGAAGTTGGTCTTTTGAAGTAATTAAGATAAGGGTGTGGAGACAAAATAATTGGTATTATGCGACAGTAATTAAGCCATGCTGCGTTTTTTTTCTTTTTTTCTCTTGCCTTAATTCAACAACGTCGGCTTTTCTTTCCAAACAATGCGTCTCCGTCTGCAGCTGTTGTGTTGACTCGGCACTTTGCTTTCATCACTGTTTGTGTTTTTAACGCCGGCCCCTCAGATCACCTTACTGACCACTGGAGTGCACGCACAAACATCTACACACAAACACACACACACACCAGTTGATCAGTTTATTAGGAACACCTGAGTGAAGTGAAGAGAAAAAAAAATCTTAAAGGGATAGTTCAACATTTTGGCAAATTGGCCCATAATCCCTATAGTCATAGCAGTAGGTTTGTTACCTTTAATTGTCGGTGCAAGCTATTTTTAGAACGGCGGAGCAGAGCCGTGAGCTGCTCAGAGCTACGCTACGGAGGCTCATTATGGGATTTCTTGGTTTCCCTCATCAAACTCATCAAATACACAATCCAACAACTCCACAACGCTCTGGTGGACAAGTTGTGACCTGCACATTCACCACGCTATGAGATAATAACACAACGTTACCAAACAGAGTTGTTTTAGAGGCAAATTCATGCAAAACCACTGATGTGTGCAGGTCACAACTTGTCCACTAGAGCGTTGTGGAGTTGTTGGATTGTATATTTGATGAGTTTGATGACCAAGAAATCCCATGAGCCTCTGTAGCGTAGCTCTGAGCAGCTCACGGCTCTGCTCCACCATTCTAAAAATAGCTTGCACCGACAATTAAAACTAACAAACCTACTGCTATGACTATGGGGATTACGGCAATGGGCCAATTTGCCAAAATGTTGAACTATCCCTTTAAACAAATTAGAGCCACGGATATCAAAAATCCACTAACTGTGAAGTGTGTGCATGTGTGTGTGTTACAGTGTAAACATCTCCGCTGCAAGCTCAACAGCTCAGAAAACACCACTTTAAGTGAACGGTAACCCCTCTTAACCCCCCCCCAACAATATGTAGTTTCACATTGTTCATGAGGAACTGGACACCCTCCCTTCACACACACACACTGGAAAGCAGACACACACACACACACACATTGTTTTAGCCTCCCTGATACCGAGCGTGTCGCTGAAAAGCTACTTTAACACATCAGCCAATTTCTGAAGAGACTAATCTCGCAAGGTGTGCCTTTCTCACTTATTTCGTATTGTGTTATTCAGGAGACGTCACACACACACAGAGACACACATTAGAGGACACGCACACACACACACAAACACACACATTAATGTCTGCATGTACACACACATCCGTTCGGGGCTGCAGGATTATAAAGAATTCAGAGGCAGCATGAACAAAAGGAACGTCTTAAATGGTGGACACGTGTGTGTTTCTGTGTTTGTGTGTGTGTGTGTGTATGTGCGACTGTGTGTGTGTGCTTGGTTTTAGTGTTGGCACAACGTCAGCCAGCCAGCTTAATCCTGCCCCCCACCCCCCCTCCCTGAGCTTGGCCACAACTAAAACAGGTAATATACACTGTCTCCTGCTGAACACACTCTGCAACCAAAACCAGACCAGTGTGTGTGTGTCTGTGTGTAAGTGTGTGTGTGATGGGTGCTCACAGCTATTTTGGAGAGGGATGCTATGGCTAAATAAGAGGGAACATCTCACAACAATGCAGGTGCCACCAACAGTCTTGGGCGCTGTCCAATTTGGTAGCTGTGTGTTTGTGTGTGTGTGTGTGTCTACTGTGTGTGTGTGTGTGTGTGTTTGTGTGTGTGCGTGTCTGTTTCTTACTATGTGGGACGTGACCTAGCTGTGGTTAAAAGCAGGAGTTGTCGGTGGAGTTAATAAAGGCTTCTGGAGCAGCGTTTTCCTCTGGTGGTTTTACCCCCCCTCCTCCTCCTCCTCCAACCCCTTCCTTCTGCTGTTTGTATGTGTTTTTTTGTGTGTGCGAGTGTGCACGCATGTGTGTGTGTGTGTGTGTGTGGGATGCATCAACACCTGATCACCGGTTTGGGGCCACAAAGAGTTTCTCTTTCTCAGTTTTTGATTTGCCTCCAACACGGGGACAGTTTACACAAGTGCAGGAAAAACACAACGCAATGACTTCAAGTGATTTTACATTATAATAATATGTTGATTTGGATTCATTGAAATGCAAATATCTTTTTTTTTATTCATGCACTGTTGTAAACATGCTACATGTCTTATTTCTTTGACTTTTACTTCATTTCTCTGCAGATTTTTTTTTGTTATTTTGACTTTTGTGCACAGTGCACATGTTTTTAAACCTCCTATATAAAAAGTTATCATGCATATTATTATTTATCATGAAAACTGTTATTAATGATTTCTTTTGGTAAATAAAATCTCTGAGAGGTTCTGGGCCTGCAGCGATCAGGCTGCACCACAGCTCTTCTTCTCTTGTTATAACATGTCGTACAGTAATAGAGGATTAATGAACTCATCCTGAGCCTGATGGGCTGAGTTTGTTGTCTCTATTCCCACAGTCTTCACAGTGTTTACCTGTGTCACACACAGACACAGACGTATATATACAGTATATATAGAAATTTTATGAATCTTTACATTGCACGACTGGGGAAATTGCATCCCGGCCCTTTGAGATGTTTGTTAATTGTAAATTCAAACATCAAAGCTTCCACAACAACAACAACAACAGCAGCAGCAGCAGAAGCTCCTGAGCGTTAATGTGATGGTTTTATAGGTTTTATAGGTGTGTGTGGTTGCCTGCACACACACACACACACACACACACAGATGCAGAGGTTCACACCATCAGCGTGTTGGTTTACCTGAACCTGCTCATACTATCAGTCAGTGTATCTCTTTCTCTCTGCCTCTTTTTTTCTGCCTCCAGGCTCTGGTTTAGTTTGTTCGCCCAAATTACCACACACAAACACTTGTGGGTGTCGCTAATGAGCGCACATTACCCCACCCCACCCCCGCCCCCCCAGCCCGCCTACCGACTCCGCCGCTGCCTAGACCTCACCTGGCTGCTCTGATTCATCTAGACAGGTAGCGACGGAGCGAAAAAATGCAGCTCCGCCCAGCTCCAGCAGGCCTCCACCAATCAGAGCGCAGCAGCAACGACGCCAACAACAAAAACCAAGTATTGAGAAATTACTCAGAGAACTATAAAACCCTGGAGTGATCAATTAATGCAGGCTGATCATTAAAACAGCTGCTAAATGTGGTAAACAACACTGCACTATTGGATTGTATTACATAACAGATCATATAACGAAGGTTTAAGGTCAGAGTAAAGGTGGAATATAAAATGCTCCTACAAAATAAGAGCGCAAGCTGCCATATAGAAAATAACAATACACATCTTCCCTCCAGCGAAGCAGCAATATCAACACTTTTGTTTCAGACTGTTCATGATTGAGGCGACAACACTGGGTGGCAGAGTAAACTATGAACTCGTTTCTCCTCTCGAAAGAAAAAAAAAAGAAAATGAAATAAAGTTGCAGCAGCAGCAGCTTCAGCCCTCCGGCGATGTTGACAGCAGATGTGCTGCTGAGCTCCACAAGTGTTTTGACAATGGCTACGAGACAAAATCAATGCACAGGTGCAGCAGTGAGGTGGTTTGAAGGAAAAGGACCTCGGGTGCAAAGATGTCCTTCAGGTTACAGCTCTGTGTGGAGAGTGGGAGGCATGCGCCATGGACCACCAGGTTGAGGCCGTGCATACGTATAAATACATTTTCCCCTTTCAGGTCGCTGAAAAAACATTATTTCTGAAAACTCTGGTTTGGTGTTTCCCAGTACCAAGCTCTATCCTTCCTGTTACTCTGCCCCCTACAGGTTTGACACGGTCTGGGTTCATGTAGATGAAGATCTTCATGGGAACAATCTGGTTTGTATGATGTTGTTATTGAAAACAAAGGGGGACATTTTTCATGTACATGGCCTTAATGACACAGGTGTTAATCCTGGTTCTGATGTAGACATCCTATAACATGTCAGGAAGGAAGTTGATGAAATAGGAAGAAACCGATTACATATGGAAGAAAGAAGTGAACAGGATGTAAATGAGAAAACTAGCTCACGATAAAAGAGAAGGAGTCGTGTTTCCATCAGATTAGGAGATACAACAATATCTATGTGTATGTTTGTTTTCGGATTGAGCATATATATATATATATATATATTTTTATTTTGTATTGTGATGTAGGACCCCAGGAAAAATAGTTGCTGCTGAGGCAGTGAACAATGGGAATCCACTGTAATAAACTAAACTAAACACTGCCCTTGCCCTACATCAGCAATGGATGAATGGGTGGACCATAAACCAACCCATAGAGCAGCAAGGTGTCTGATTTAGAAGATGCACATTAGATGGATGACTGGAAAACCTGGCATAGACATGTGTGATGTTGTTGTCCTTTCAACTGACCAGAAACTTGCTTTCAGTTGGGACAATGCCTCATATTGTTTGGTAAGGACTCATCCATCCTCTTCATTGTGTCATCGTCTTGGTAACCTAACCTCGGTACCTGTTTCCTCCTCATCCTACCTGGGGGCCTTTTGTCCTGATGTGGAGGACTAATAATGACATCATCCAGCTGTGGCTCACACAGTTTATCTGTGGTTTCCCACTATTTACTCTGCTGACTGCTGACTGTCAGACATGACATGACATGCAAAACGTAAGAGAGAGATTCACTCTCCTTTTGTTGCTGGGATGTCAACAGTAAAGTCAGGCAGACAGCCAAGCTAGTCCTCCCCCCTCCTCCTCCTCCCCTTCCTCCTCCTCCTCCTCCCTGAGTTCATCTGAAATTAGCGATGAGAAGGCTGTTCTGTGGCGGGGAGGACAGTCGGAGGTCACACGACACATTCACACAGGACAGGCATTGGATGCGAGTGTGCATGAAGTGACAATGTCAAAATATCGACACCCTCCTTTTTTCTTCTTCTTCCTCTTCTTTTTTTTTTTTTGTTCCTCTGGGCCCCAGCGTGTGGGGAATGAAGAAATAACAGCACTAGTTAATTCCCCCTCTGAAAGGTGCGACATGTTGAAATGTAATGACTTGGCTTGCTGAACTGAAACCGAACACTGCTTTAAACCACAGAGGTGTCGTGGATGGGAGCCGAGAGAGAAAAGGGGCACGGAGGCAAAGGTTTCTTATCCAAATTAATACAGAGCCTCGCCTTTCTTTATTGAGTAATATAGACTGTTCCAACTCACAATGGCTCTTTCAACAGTCTCTTGGCAAAAGACTGCTACAGATTCATGTCCCATCCTTTTTTTTTTTCATACACTCCAAACATTTTCCTTATTTCGTACTTCCATCTCGGAGCCCCGTTTCTGCTATTCATCTATTCCCCTTGCATCTCGCTTTTCTGCAGCCATCTTTTCACAGCCCCTTCATTGACAGTCTCCCATTCCACCACCTCCCCTGGTCACCGGGGAGCTCATTCTTAGTTGCACAAAAAACGTCCGTCACGGATTGCCTTCCTCCCGTCCGCCTGTGAATTAGCTGTGTGATTACACTGAGCTGGTGGGGTAAAGCCCGTGGTTGGATTAGAGGCTGCACGGGCTAAGGCCTCTGATTGGAGAAGCCCAGCAGAGTACAGACAGACCGACCGAAAAAAAAAAAAAAAAAAAACGGGACGGGAATGACGGCTGAAAGCGCTAGCGGGCTAACTAGCCACAGAGGAGAGGCGAGATCTGCATGGCATGCAGTTGTCGCTTTGGCACATCACACAGATACTGGCTGCAGGGAAAGGCCAGCCAGATAGAGAGCGTGCCAGGAAGCTACAGAGAGGACACTGTTTGGGCTTTGGGTTGTTATTTTTGGTCTTGGATGAATGAGGCCAGGGGGGGTTGGAGGGCTGGGAGGTGGGGGGGGGGGGGGGGGGGGGTGGTGACATTACGTTAAGTGGAACTAGATCCTTCTGAGCAGTGAAGTTTGTCCGACAAATTGTCATTGTTTGTGTCCTGTCATCTTCAAATGTCAATGAATGACAAGTAGGTCTGTAAAAGGAAACAAGGGGCTGTCGAGGCCAAACATGTGGAGACGGAGCGGCTGGACGCGACGCTTCTTTAAAGGCCCCGTGAAGTGAAAAATGTATTTACACATCTTCAATCCTCTATCAATGTGTTGATTGTTCATTTATCTGTTAGAATCTATAACAGAAGGTTATTAACTCATCAAAATTGATGCATTTTCTCTTTCTGCAAAACACCAGGGCGGTGCTCATTTTGCATCCAGTCAAAATCGTTTCTTGAATTTGTATGCTCCTCCCCCTGAAATATAAACCCTGCCTCCCGCCGTCACAACCTCCGACCTGTAACGAGTTTGATGTTGTCGCCATGGCTACCTTAACTAATGTTTTGCATCATGCTAGATGTGTGTGTCGTAATAGGGTATTGAACCCTCAGAAGCTGTAAAAACAGACTCTGCGCAAACAGTGACGGACCGATCTCAAGAGATGCTGCCACGTCAACATAAACACCATGGTAACCTGCCAGAGGGTCACCATAGTTACTGATGAACTTCTCAAGAAAGGGATGCTGTAGCATGCTCTTTCTTGTGGATCATCATCTGTCCACATCCCACTCTGAGCTCTGTCTTATCAAGGATGCATTGGTTTGTGTAACAGTGAAGTATTCAGAGCCAAACTCAAAGCTGAAACTAAACCTGTGTTGTTGTTATTATTAAAGTGAAATGTCTGAAGCAGTTCGAGTTTTAATATCTGATAATATTAAAAAAAAACCTTCTGGAAGATGAAATTTGATCTGATATGAAATAAACGTGTTGCTGCTTGTTGTCAGAAAAGATGAAGCTGAATAAATGTGATTTGCACGACATTTAGTGTGAATTTTTACATATTACAGATAAGATATAAAGTGTATATTTTACTACAGTGGTAGCAAGATACTGTATGTGGCTCTACTGTAGGTGCTAAGCTAATTTGCTAACAACTTTTGCACCTAACACACTATGTCCTTCCTGGGACTCTACATCATTTCAAGAAGAAGAAGAAGAAGAAGAAGAAAAGCCCCAGCAGCTAACGAGCTACAGTAGCAGCTTTGTTATGATCTGTCAGTTCAGTTTTTAGAAACACACGATGTGTCCCACCAACTCCTCTTCCTCTTTTGTGTGTTCCCACTTCTCCAACTTCGCCCCCGTTACCAAATCCCCCTGATTTGGGGTTAATTCCATTGTAATGACCTGACGTCGCCTCCGTTGTAAAAGATTGCAGCAGTTAAGGCACTTACACTTTTACTGAAAGTCTCTGACGAACAGGCAGCAAAGTAAAAGAAGTGTGGACTCCCCCTGCCTGTCGCTCTGTACACGCTTATTACCGTATATTAATTTGCCAAAAAAAAAAAAAATCACCCTTCTGCAGATTTATCGCTGTTACAACACGTCTCCACCGCGTCCTTTTGAACCTGACGTGCTATAACGCCTTTTAAATGCTTCTTTAAAAAGGAAACAACCTCGACTCCTGTGGTTTCTATCCCCCTTTTCTCTTTCAATTAATATTTTAATGACTTCTTCAGCGCGACGTCAGCGTCTTATGTGTCAGACGGCTGAACTCCGCTGAAAGTACAACTGTACTCGCTGAGATTTATAGCTTTTTAGAGGCTCTACATGCCTTTTTTGCCACTCCTTCACGTCTATTGTCAAGTGTCATGATGCAGACGACCCCGCCCGCGCTGCTCTTTCTATATACAGTCGTTTTTATTTTAATGTGTCTGAGCCGTAAATTAAGAAGACAAATGAAGTTGGGTGCTTGTCTGAGCCTGTGTGTGTGTGTGTGTGTGTGTGTGTGTGTGTGTGTGTGTGTGTGTGTGTGTCTGTGTGCGCTACGAGCCAATCCAAACAAGGGGGGGTGCTGACATCCTTGAAATGTGTTTCTCTCTCGGCTTCATAGCTCCCAGTCATCAGCAAACAGAGGGGGATTCTGGGAGTTTAAAAAAAAAAAAACGTGTGCTGACCTATCTGACCTTGGCTGACAGCGAGGCCTGCTGAGAGAAAAAGAGGAGGAGGAGGAGGGGGGAGGAGGGGTGGGGGGCACAGGAGGAGGAGAAGAAGAAGAAAGAAAAGGAGGAGATAGATGGAGATAGAAGGAGGAACAGAGAGCGAAAGGAAAGAGATATAAAGAGGAGACAGAGAGAGAGAGAGAGAAATGGCTGCAAAGCAATAGCCACAAAATCATCCCTTTAACATCAAGGGCAACAGCGATTATTAAGCTGCCCCCCCCCTCCTCCTCCTCCTCTCTGCTTTGGCAGCGTAGTTAAGTCTGTGTAGAAGTACAATAAAGATAGCGAATTATGACTGAGATGTATTTCTGCCTGCTGAGAATGGGTATCAGTGAGGAGTCCATTTGAAAGCTGCGTTCATTACCTCACGCAATTTGATTTTTGTGAAATCTAAGCAGAATTTTTAATGGTATGCCACACTGCTCAATAATTCCACTGATAAGGAGGCCAGGGAGAATGGGAGTGCAATGGCCTGTGTAAATCTGTGACTGAAGACATTGCGGTTATCGCTCTCCCGCCGCTCTCTCTCTCCATCCCTTCTTCCATCCATCCATCCATCCCTCCCTCCCCTCCCTCCCTCGCTCTGTACTCATCCCTCACATCCACTCTTCCTCATCTCTTTCTCTTCATGTGCGTCTCCTCTCCTGTCCAGGTTACTCATCCTCTTCCTTCCTTTTTCTCCTCTTCTTCCTCTTCTCCTTTATTATTTTTTTTTACTACGTCTCATAGCAACACCCCGGCCTCCGTGTGCTTCCTTCTCCTCCTCCTCCTCCTCGCCGCCGCCGTCCTCTCTCCCCTCTGCGTACGCGTCGTGATCGATTGCCCGCGCCTTTCAGACGAGGCGCATTTAAATACATTTTTATCTCGTCCGAAGCGTTTCCGCTTCTTGTTGTCCTTTTTAATAAAACCAGATAAAACCGGAGCTTCATTAAAAAGGTCACTGTTTGTTTATGCATGGTTGTTGTTGTTGTTATTGTTGTTGTGGTGGTGCAGGTTCACAGAGGGACCTTGGAGGTATATCAGCGCCCATCAGGCGGAGGAGGCGGCGGTGTGGGGGCCCCTTTCATTGCACTCCTATACTAATAATGTTAAAAAACACACACGCATAGAGGAAGATAAGGCTCCCCCCTTTAAAAGCGGATGCATTATTTAACACAGCCGGCTAATGGCCCAGATTGTCCTGTAACAATTGAATAACATCGGCAGATAACGGCGAGCCTTTGCTCTGCGCCTTTTAAAGGATGGCCCTGTGAAACCATAGATAGTGGCCTCGCACCGATGAAGAAGAGGAGGAGGAAGGAGGGAGGGAGGGAGGAGAAAGGAGGAGGAGGAGGAGGAGGAAGGGGGGTGGCAGCCTCTTCCTCAACAAGAGCCCGGCCACAAAACATTGCTCCATCAGAAAATAAAATCACCGCCAGAGGTCCAGAGAAGAAGAAGAAGAGAGGGAGATAGGGGGGAGAGTGGGAGAGAGGGGAGGGGAGGGAAGTGGGGGTGGAAATCAATAACATGTTGGTCAGTATTAATCTGGCATCAATATAGCCTGTATCTTTTACTTTTCATGGTAATGGCTCCAGTGATCTCCTAAAGTGCCTCTCAAGTGCTTAGAGGGCTGCAGATAGCATCTTATCAGGGGCCAGAGGAGAGCAACTGGCCAGGGGAAGGTAGAAGGGAGGTGGGGGGTAGTACCAACAGGGTCCTGGGCCAGTTTAAGGAGGGGGGGAGGAGGGGGTAAGAGTGTGTGTTTGTGTGTTTGAGTGTATGAAGCCACAAGAATCCTTTTACTTCACCCCTCCACCCCCTGACAGATGAGACAGCCGTGGCCCTGATGACCAACACGGCCGGTCCGTCTCCATGGGAGTCCACACCGAGACAAGAAACACATTTTGCAGAAAGAGGTCGGGTTATGTTTTATGTTTATTTTGGTTCCTCTGTGAGGACATACTGTACTTTATTTTGATGCATTTGCGAGGTGCAGAATAAAAACTTTTCATCTGTCTTTTTTTTTTGTGTGTGTGTTGTTCTTGTTGTTGTTGTCCCGGCTCATCTCTAAGTCCTGTGTGCTGTGTAGCCTATGTATGTGTGTGTTTGTTTGATTCGGTACGGAGACATCAAGCTCGCACCCCAGTGGCTCTATGGCTTTGTTTATGTCGATTTTTATTGGGATGACAGCTCCTCTTTTTTTTTTCTTTCCCTTATGTAAATCAATTGACTGTGCTCTTGATACAAGGGCTGTCAGTATGTGATAAGTGTACATGAATCTTGAATGGATTGTGCGGCCGGACATGGTGCGTTACTGTTTCGTTTTTTCTTCTTTTTTTTTTTTTTTACAACATGTGGTCTTGTGTTTTAGATTCATGGTGGTATGTGAGAAACTGTAAAGAGATTACTAGTCCATCAACAAGTCCTTCCTTTTAATAGCCGCTGTGCGCTGCTCTGATTGGCCCAGCAACAATGGTATTTATCGTACATAAGCTCAGTGCTTTACATAAGCTAACAAGCTTACACACACACACACACACACACACACAAACTGGGGATCTATAACAGCTGTGCAGCTGTCAATGACCGTCTGAGTGTCAGATAGTTACAACCTCCACAACGTCAGGAAGATTTATAATTAACTAAGGCACTCTCACCTTAGCGTTAGCTGTGCTAATTAATTAAAGGTACCCTATGTAAGTTTTTTTTTTTTTTAACGAAGAAACAGCACATTCCTTTTTATCCTGTTTTTTAAAATTAATAAGCAATAAAACACATTTATCTAATTATTCTCAATGCTATGACCGCAGGCTGGTGCAGGCTACGATGTAATGCTAGCTGCAAACTTTAGCCACATGCAATGGGCATTAGCTTCACAGCTGTGGTTAATTATGACTCTAAACATTCATTCAAAGGCTTTAAATGATCACATCACGCTTTGGTTTGATTAAAGTGATAATAAAACACTGAAAAAAACAACAACTTTGGCTAAAGCTAATCCAAGTAGCGATTCCTGCCTTTTTTTTGTCTGTTTGTTGTTGTTTATTCTTATATGAAGGTGTGATAGTCATGAGAATTTAAAGTCTCTTTCTACACTTCTGCATCTGGGGATTAACTCTTGTTGGCCCAGTGTTGGGGTTACACTGGCTATGATACATGGGTTTTTTTTTCTTTCTTTTTACCCTGGAGCCATCATCCACCTGCAAAAAAAAATGGCATCCCAGTAAGACCAGTGATCTCCCACTGACTGACTGACTGGGGTGGGGTACTGATGCCTGGTCCACCCTAAGGGGCGTATGGGGGGGATTTCTTGAGGGAGAGAGGCGGGGCAGATATAAACTGTGTGTGTGTGTGTGTGTGTGTGTGCCAGGCATTGGCAGCATGCCCTACTCACTGATCCTGTTGGATGCCTTCCATTGGCCCTCTTCCCCCTTAACTCCCCCATTCCTCCCTCTCCTCTCCTCTCTTCTCTCTACTCCTCTCCCTCTCTCTTTTTATTTCCACAGTGGTTGTGAACGTTACTCTGCATGTAATATGATGAAGAAAAAAAAACACACACACACAGACATACACATACACTAAAAAGACAAAAAAGGCAGAATTAAAACACCATTCATCTTCACGCATACAAGCTCGAAAAGAAAAACACACACTGATCACAAGACGACGATGATGACAACGACGGCGGCGGCGACGTACTGGGAGAGTTGTGCAATGTCGCCATGTTCAAAAACAGGAAGTGCTGCTGGCAGCCGGGGTGAGAAACCAAAGCAGGTTGATGATGACAAAGTTAACACATGGATCTCCTCCTCCTCTTCTCCTGCTCTGTGTTTTAATAATAATAATAAAAAAAGAAAACACACAGAGATAAATACTCCACAGCAGAGGCCCAGTGTTTGGCCATCATCGCCTTAGGAATTACTCCTTCGAGCTCCTTTTGTCTGGGCCGGCTTATGCAGCGAACTGAGAGACATGTGAAATGCCCCCGAAATGCAGTATATCTAATGAAAATGTTTTAAATCTCTATGCCCATATAAACTATTTGGGATTATCCAATATCTTTACAAATAGAGCTGATTATCCCATTAAGCTGAACTCTTACTATAAATAGTTTTTTTTTTTTTTTTTAATGCCGATGTAGATTTTTGTGGGGGCCGGAGCAGCAGAGGGGTGGAGGGGATAAGTGTTTCTGGCGATGTTTTTTTTTTTTTTTTTTTTCATATTTGATGCCCCCTCCACCACCACCACCACCACACACATTTACACACATACATACACACACACACTTGTGCCCGTGGTCCTTTTCTGTACACTGTGAATATTCTACACTAATACCATTCTCCAAATGTCAGAATGGGAGAGCATAAAAACCTTTGGCTTTATGATTTTATTTTTCACCTTCCAGTGGAAATAATAATAAAAAAAAAAGTCCAGGAGAGGGGTTTTCTTTTATTCCCATTCCCTCCCTCTCTCTCCCACTCACTCACTCACTCTCTTTCCTCCATCTCTCTTCTTTCTGTCTGCCGCGCTCAGTCTCTCTATTCCTGCTTCATTCTATTCCATTTATTCATATTCAACAGTCAATCATTTTCTGCAAAAAAAAGAGAGAGAGAGAGAGGGAGAGAGAGAGAGAGGGAGTGAGAGTGAGGCAGAGAGAGAAATCCGGAGATTGCAGATGGAAGTGGTATTTTTTTTTTTTTCATGTTCTTATCCTTCCGCATTTGAACCGGCGATGTGGAAAAGCGCTAGGAGCACCGCTTTACATAGCAGCCTCCCTCTCATCAAAAGCCGCCAATCGGGCCTAAATCAGCATGCAAAATGCCACTCAACCCTGTAGCCTTTATTAAAGTTTGCAGGGACTCAATTTGAGATAGCGATCGTTCCTATTAAAAAGCCAAATGTAAGATAGTTTTTTTATATAAATCTCAGGGTGGAATGGAATTGTTAATCAGCATAGGCTGATGTGATTTCTCTGTCACAAATCCTGCCCAGGGCTCAGCGGCACACCAGCTTTACCGTAACTTTGGGCTTAGCAGTCGCCACGGAAACCAGGGGAAGAGGGTATAGGGAAGTGGTGATGGTGGTGGAGGAGGAGGAGGGAGAGAGGAAGGAAGGAAGGGGAGGAGAGAGAGAGGGAGAGGGAGCAAGAGAGTGTGTGTGATGTGGGGGTGAGGAGGTGTAGGTTGGGTGATGGAGGAGAGAGGGAGGAGGGGTGATGGGGGGGGGGGGTCGGCTTAGCCCCATCACCATCACCTCCTCTCCTCCTCCTCCTCCTCCTCCCCCTCAGTCTCCATCAGCAGCCCTCCTTGATGAGAAGGGAGCTGATAACGGGGCTTGATTGGATTTGAGGCAAAGTGCTGGAGTGTGTTTTTTTTATTTTTGTGAGCGGGTGAAAAACGCAATCTCTGACCTGTGGCTCCGCAAAAATAATAAATAAATAAATAAATAAACAAAAAAATATATATAAAAGAACGCCGTCACCTTACTTGTAAATTCTTTTGAAGAAAATTGTAAAAAAAAAAGCTCTCGTTTGTTTGTTTGTTTGTTTGTTTTTGGGGGCTTTGCTGGAGTTTGTTTTTCCTTGTGTTTCTCTGTCAGGGAGCCACGCTATGGAGAAGACTGTGAAATTGGGTGGCCCCCTAGTGTGACCCAAGTGCTGGGGTTTTAAAAAGGATGAGAGTGGTTGCTGCCCCTCCCTCCCTCTCCCTCTCCCTCTCCCTCTCCCTCGTCCCCACCCCTCCACCCCCAACTCTTGGCCTACGTCCTGCCTGGCACGGCCCCTCTATTTGTGGGCTGAGCCGCGGACCCTTGGCCCCCCCCTCAGACCCCGTGGTTCTCTGGATTGGTATCGGCCACGCTTGGAGAGCAGCACCGGCTTAACCTCGCGAACAACAACACACAAAAACACACACACATACACATAAATACATATCCACACTCGCACTTAACAAAAGGGCCGACACAAAGTGCACACATGTGGGAGTGGATTAAAGAAAAGACGCACAATGAGGAGCCAGAGAGAGGTCATCCTGCTGCTGCTGCTGCTGGTGGACAACGTGATGGTCGTGAGAGAAGAAGAAGAAGATCGCAGCTCTGCGGCTGATTGGCCCAGAGATGGAAGAGCAGACCGCGATTCCCATGATGCATTGGTGAGGTCGCAGACTTGGCCGTTGCCCCTCGATCCACAGCTGCACTCGAGACGAAGCGAACTCCCCTACTGCTGCTTGCTCCGGTCGTGGCGGCGGCGGCGGCGAGATGAGCTGCAGCGAGGTGGCAGATCCCATGAAACCACGACCCAAATATGCATCAGAAAGTCCGTTTTTTAAATTATCTCTGTGTATATACCGACGTGCCAGCGTATGTAACTGCGTTTGCAATCATAATTTGACGACCTTCCCCATTAGCGGAGCTGCTGTCTAGTCAATCTTCCCGGCCTCTCGGTAATTGAATGTGATTTTAATGATGAGAAGCCTGTGTGCTCTGTAATCCAACACTGGAGAGGAGGGAAATAATGCCAGCGGCTGTCAGGAGGAGACGACGGGGTCAGATTGACTCGGTTATGAGCAGCAGCAGCAGCAGGACGACACGTAGACACATGATGATGATGATGATGAAGGTGGGGATGTGTGAGTTTATAGTGACATCAGCGCAGTGGGGTCACCATGCAGGAAGCGGGAGATCAGATCCCACGGCGAAGGTGGCGGCGGCGGCGGCTGGAAGACGGACGGTGTTGTCAGGGTCAACAACAGAGAGCTCAGGGAGTTTAAGAGTGTTTGTAATGATGCACATTCCCCGCTTTTGTCTCCGTCTGTGTTATTGTAGTCTGTGGTTTGGATTAGCCGCTCGCGAACCTGGCACGCAGTCAGTAGCCCCGTCTCTGTCTGATGATGTCACAAAGCTCTTAGCTGATGGTTATCTCGCTCCTTTTCTTTTTTTTTTTGGGCCGAGGCCTGCCGGAGTCTTGTGGTGCTGTTAACGCACAGAGGGGTCGGTGGTCGGTCGGTCGGTGGGGGTGATTGCATTCAACGCGCTGCCACGAGACGCATTATCAAGCCCAGCTGATTGGATAGATTTCGCAGAAAGAGAGGGGGAAAAAAAACCCTGAACTCCCGACCATTTGGCAAAGGTCACTATAAACAATCCCAGGTCTGAGTATGATGTGAACTAATGGCACTGAGCTGAAGTTAAGTGGTGTCTTGGGGGAACAACAAAGGGCCTCGGAGCTTGAAGAGCTGCATTATTTGTGCCTGAACAACAAACCCACAAACATTTCTCCTCTCTTGTTAAGACTTCTCTGGCTCTACGAGCCCCTAAACTTTACTTAAGTAATTAGTAACCATGCGTATCATACTTCTACAGCAAATTAAAGCCTAAAAGCGAATCATGCCGGGCATCTGTGTCTGATAAACTGTACTCATCCTCCGACCCTTTCTTCTTCCTCGCTCTGTCAGTTTGGAACCGCGAGTTCTTCCTGAATCATACTTTTTTCTTTTTAAAAAAAAAATCTATTGTGCAAAAATCATGTGGCCGAGTCAAAAAAAATAAAAAAATGAAAATCAATGATAAAAATCGATGCAGATGTCTGAGCATCTGCCTCTCGTACGTCTGCACTTCGCCGCCAATACCTCAACTCCACGAGAACAAAAAAGGAGGAAAATTGGACGAGTGTATTGCATTTATTTCATTGTATTTTTCCTGCAGAGGGGACACACCACTATATATATATACATGTGTGTGTATGTATTAGCACCAACGCAGCAGCCTATGTATCCCATAGTGCACTGCCTGCTCTCAGGGTGTAGAGGACAATGTGTGTCTTCTCTTTGAGGGAGAACACATGCACGTACACACTTGCTTGGTATAAAAAAAAAGAAAAGAAAAAGGAGAGGGAAGAAGAAGAAGAAGAAGCTAGACAAACATACATTGCTTTTGGGAGTGATGTTGCAGTATATTTCCTCTTCTCTCTCCTCTGTATGATATGTTTACCAAATACCTGTTTAGAATGCGGCGGTGGCTTTGCCGCGCGCTCCCTTCCAGTCCCCGAGGATGCTCGGCGGTAAATGGCGGTATTATTTGTCAGCTCTGGCAGTGTCTTGAGGCTGCTTCAGAGAGATACAAGGAGGCAACTGATAAGGAGAGCATCAGAAGGGCAGTTAATTGCCTCCAGTCTCCGGGAGCTGGGGAATATTTAAAATCTATGGGATTAAAGACAGATTAAAAACTGCAGAAGCAGTGGGCCCAATGGCGCTTAAAGATTGCAATCAGCAAGGGTAATGGCGGAGAAGAAGGAGGGGAGAGAGAGAGAGAGAGGGAGAGAGGGAGAGGAGAGGAGAGGGAGGGGAGAGAAAAAAAAAACAGTGAACGAATGCGGTGGCTGGGGGGTGGAGGGGTGAGGTGGCGGTGGGAAGAGAGGGAGGGTGAAGAAGAAAAAAAAATGACAGATAGGAAATTCAGATCCGCTCCTAATGCCCAGGGTTCCATCTTGTAAGCACGATTCATCTACGTGTAAATCGTTTTTTTTCCCGTCTTTTCGTTTTCTTTTTCTTTTTTTTTTCCTCCCCTCCTCATCCGAGGCCTGCTTTGCTTTGCTTTGCTGTGCTGTGCTTTGCTTTGCATTGCTAGCGTAGCTGCTGCTGCTGCTGCTCCGGCGTTTTTTTTTCTTCCCCTTCTTCTTTTTCTTTTTTTTTTTTATTTCCCGCGCTCGCTTGCTTGCTCGCACACTCGCTTACTCGCTCGCCCGGCCCTTATCAGTCCATCGGTGAATTAAAAAGCGCTTCTCCCTGTGAGGATTAAGGAGGTTGATTGAAGACGGTACGAAAACTAGCTAATAAGTCGAAAATGTCAGAAGGGCACTCTATCGAAACTGTGTACTTTTCATAATAAAGCTGACGAGAAAAAAAAAGAAGAGGGGGGGGGGGGGGTTGGGGATAGGGGGGGGAGGGGGGGGGGGGGAAGGGGGGTGAGGAGAGGAGAGGAGGGGAGAAAATGTCATGTCAGATGTGGCGGATGGAAAGACAGTGGGAGGACGAGGACGAGAAATCCTGTTTCTATGTTGTGCTGTGAAAACATTTGGCATCAGTCATATATACCAAGAACAAAAGGACAGGAGGGGAGGGGCAGGGGGGGGGGCAAAGTGCAGCTACCTTCGCCATCGCCTCAACCGTGCAACGCCACGCACACCATGACGACGACGACGGCAGCGGCAGCAACGGTTGAGGAGGACGAGGGGGCTGTAAATGTTATCATTAGGGATATTAATGGCGTCGTCCTCCCCAACAGCTTTTATCGAGGGGGGGGATCTGAAGGCATCACAAATTACAGAAGAAAGAAAAACACGGGCCACATACACTGATACGTCTCTGTTTGGGTTAAAGAGGACAAGATGTGCCGAATCCTGAATTGTTTTCCCACCTTATCAGAAGCCCACTCACTTAATCCTGTTAATGACTACATGAGATACTTAAGGTATCATCTCCAAAAATCAGCCATTCGCTTCACATATCAGCAAAAAATCTGTGCCACTGTTTTTTTCTTCTTCTTCTTTATAATCCATTTTTTTTCCTCCCTCACTCTCTCACTCACTCTCTCTCTGTCTGCAGTCTTTCGTTGAAAAAGATTAGCCTTATAAATTATGCATTGGTGGGTAGTGGGGGTAATCCGAGGCAGAGATAGAATCGCCAGAGTGTTGAAGGGGGCATCGGAGAGGCAGCGCCACCATCATAAATATGAAACAGATGTTGGGTGACATTTTAAAAAGTGAATCCAATCCCCTCCTCTGCTGCGTCTGGTGTTTTCATACCGAGAGAAGAACCTGACATCCATCGCTTTCTTTCTCTCTTTCACCTCCCCCCACCCTCCCCCCCACTACCTTATACTTACTCATTGCTTTCCAAACCCCTCCACTCTTCCCTCTCTTCTTCTACTATCTTTTTTTTCTCTCTCCTCCTCTCTTGCCATAATCCTGTGGAACCAGCGATGCATAGATTATACTCTACCCTTTTATTCCTCATGTGTCTTATTGATGTGATTGAGCCAAGAGTGAAAAAAGAAAAAAAAAAGAAAACCTCTAAATGCCAGTTTCATCAATAACATCTGAAATGGCATCTAATCTTCTACTGATTAAGGTCTATTTTAAAAAATGATCCTTTTTAGGAAAAAGAAGGAAAAATTAAATGACGCCTTAAGTCAGAGGAAAATACACATGCGGGCGTGTGAATGTGAATGTGAATGCGAGGGTTATGTAAATGCAAGATGTTCCTGATACCGGCGAGATGTTGTGATTGCATGTGAGCAGCCGAGCAGCTCCATTCAGATGGAATATGAAGAGCTAACAGCTCGCGACAATGCTCCTCTCTAATGTGTTTGGATGGGCGGCAGCGGTAGCGGTGGCGGCGGCGGTAGCAGCGGTGGCGGTGATTGTTCTGCAGCTGGCAGCGGCCCTGAGGAGTTCCTCCGCCGGTGTCTTTTCATGGCAGGATGAGGAGAAAAAAAAAAAAGGAAAGCGACGGCACAATGAAGATCGTCCCTCTCATCCCCACTTTGTCTCTCGTCTCCTCTGCCACTTCTCACAACAGCCTCAACTCCATTCTGCCACTTCCCATAAAGGCTCCTGTTGTTGCCGCCGCATTGTCACGCATTGTTTGGTGCTATAAAAAAAAAATAAAAAAAAAATGAAGATAATGCTCGTTGGAACAATGTTCGCATGCTTTTGTTTGCGTCTTCTCTCTCTTTCTCTTCTTCTCTGGCAGTAAAAAGACACCTTGAGGGCGCGAGTGACTCGTTCAGGGTTACAGGTCAAGTTCTTGTTAGTAACAAACCCATAATGAGCCGCCGCCTTTGTTTAACAACGTGAAAAGCTTCTTGGCTGAATTAAAGATTGGACGATTATGAATAAAATAAAAAATAAAAAAAAGACAAGTGTGAGAGTGAATGAATGAAGCAGCTCAAGTCAAATCTGATCAACAACACACAAAAAGCTACAAACTCATCGCGTCGTCGCCACAAACCCGCACAATCACCGCAGGCCGCTGCTCGAATGAATGAAGCACACTTTAATAATATCCCAGGACAAAAAGATCCATTAAGCAGTTATAGTTTTAGAGCGGCTGCGTACCTATTACTCAGTAATGAAATAGTGAAACTGGTAATTGCGGCAGATAAAGTGGAACTACTTAAAGAAAGGGAGAATAAAAGGCTGGAGTTCTCAGGCTTTTGTCTTTCAGACGGAGACGGCCGACGCTGACGGAGGTACGCTTCTTTTTAACAAAAGTGTGTGTTGATGTGTGTGTTTCTATACGGCTTTCATGGTTAAATATAGGACACATGTATAGAAAATGATGCTTGTTTCTATTCATATGAATGTATAGCCCTGTTAAAACACAGTGTTCTGACAGATGACACATGGCATTCAGTATATGTAGTAATATAAATCATAACGCTGCTGCTTTTAATGGTTTATTTGATTTACTTGCAGTTACTTAAGTTGATATAATTAATGAAAGAACAGGAGTGAACATGCAGTGGTCATGTGATATAAACCACATTCACATGCACAAACTATTCTGGTAAATAAGACGTTCATGTTAAATGAAAATGAACATTTTCCTGTTAACTATGATATTTGTGCAAACCAAAAACCTGTTGATATCAAACACAGCCTTTACAAATGTATAAATGGAAATGTTGTGTATTCTTTTTCGGGGGGAAACTGGATCCGAACACATCAAAGTGTTGTTGTTGAGTTTGTGCGTTTGCGAACTGATGCAAACATTTGAAGTCTGATCCCAAAGCCGGAAGAATCAATATAAGGATGAGTTATTTGGAAGATGAAGAGGATGCAACTTCCTGGTTCAACTTTGACCCACCCTGCTTACCGTAGTCACACAGTTTCCTGAAAGCTCACTACTGGTTTTTATCTCAAAGTCAAGTAAAGTGGACTTTTACTGCTACAAATCTGCCCGGCGACTGACGACGATGACGGCCGGGTGAAGCCGCAACTCGACTCGTCTCTCTCCTCCCGCTCTGAGACAAGAGGACGTTCGTCGCCGTCGCCGCAAAGTGACGGAGGAGGAGGAGGAAGAAGAGGAGGAGGAGGAAGAGGAACGGAAAAACGCAGCCGAGTCGAAGGTGAAGAAGAAAATACTCAGAGATAGAAAAGTAGAAAGTGTGTTTGGAAGGAGCAGGTGACGGAGGGAGAAGGGGATGATGGAGGGGATGATAGAGGCGGAGGGAGAGACAGAGAGAGTGATGGCCTAGAGAAAGTGTGATAGCGACTGGGGAGAGTGATGGAGGTGTGTGTGTGTGTGTGTGTGTGTGTGTGTGTCTCGGGGGGCTTTGCTGAGCCCTCCCCCGGCCTGTCAGTCAAAATGGAATGAGGAGGTCTTATCTCTTTCGCACACGTGACCCCTAACCTGACCTCCCTCCTTCCCTCCCTCCTCTTCCTCCCTCCTTACCTATTCGTCCCCGCTCCTCCACTCCCCCCTCCCTCCTCCATCCGTCCCACCTTTCAGCTTCACTTTCTTCCACCTCTCTCTCTCTTCTCCTCTGTGCCCTTAAATATTTTTATATTCCCAGGTAGAAAAAAAAAAAGCGGAAAGAAGCGGGAAAAATATGAAAATCTGTGAAGTGAAAACTCGATCGTTTTCTTTTTTCTGCCCCTCTCCTGCAGAGAAACGATAATCTAAAAAATAAAAAATAAAAAAATGGAGGGAACATCAATGTGCATGCATGTGCTGTGTGTATCTATGTGTGTGTGCATGTGTGTGTGTGCAGCAGTGGAGGTGTGTGAGGCCTGGACATAAAGTTCAACATCCTCATTAATAAAGAATTAATGCCACGCGCACACACACATGCACGCACGCACACAGGTCTCTCACCTGAGGCTGCATGGTAACCATAGCAACTAGCCCTGCGTGGTTTGGAGGAGCTTCATGTCTCGCATGCCTTAATGACAGGACTATAAATCTACCAGGTCATCTGCAGTATCACACACACACACACACAGCACAGGTGTGTGTGTGTGTGTGTGTGTGTGTGTGTGTGTGAATCCACAGGTTGTACTCGTCACTAATGAGGCCGCTGTGTCACAGCAGTTTCACTCTCATTAGCAAAATTATTGTGTTTAATGATGTTTAAACGTCAAAAATTGAACTTTGACCTTTAGAAAATTAAAAAATAAACCAGATATGAAGTTATTAAGTGAAAGGCAGATAAAAAACTTTGGGCTAATTAGATAAAAACACACACAGTGTGTGGTTAGCAGCTCGTTGTGGGTCTGTCAGTGGAGCCGAGTGTGTTTTATACTGACGTTTAATGTTGTTTATTCTGCAAACGTCTCTGCACATTCAGGTTTTTACTGAAGATGCAATCACAAAATTAAAAGTTGCACCAAATAGGAAGAAATATTCAAACTTAAAATCTGTGCATGGAAGCAATTTTTCAAAATAAGAGTCTCTGCAATGCATCAGTTAATAGGAACCAACCAGGTACAATGAGTGTAGTTAAGTAAAGTAGATTAAAGTTAAATAAAAAACAAATACTTCCAGACTAGAGCATAGGATAGACAAGATTTATTATCAAACGTTAAAACAGAGGGTAGATTAAAGTTCTGGAGTTGGTTTTATGTTGTTGTTGTAAAGTTGAACTATTTGATGCAGAAATGTTTTAGTTGCATTAGTTTCACTGTGTCAAACTTCCAGATGCACAACATGCCACTCGTACTCTTCACCTGTCTGGGGTAGAAAGGAGGAGGGGGGGGCTGTCGACCTCAGTTAGCGGTCCTATCAGCGGTCAGATAAGGAGTAATTTGACAGGGGGGAGGGGCAGCTATTAGCCGGCACGGCACAGCATGGCACGGCACACCTCCAGCCCCGAGGCAGCAGCTCTCACCGCCGGATGAAGCTGAGTGACAGTCAGTCAGCAACTGCTGGGCGCAAGGCCTTCTGGGAAACCAGGGGTTAATGCAACACAGAGGCATTAGATTTGACTAATTAATGATGTGATTGATTATTTATACCGTTTAGAATTTAACGACTTTTAGCTTCTGGAAAGGTTCTTAAATAGGATTTTAACATGTCACAAATGACAGTTAATTATGAATGAATGGGCGTCACTATTCTTTTGTTGTCTGAATCCAGGTAGTTTTATTGTGAAGGACCCACATGACATCATCCATTCATAACTTACTGTAACATCTGCTAAAAAAAAAACAGCTGGAAGTTATTTGAATATCAGTTCTATGTTTACGTCCCATCTGCAGCTTCACCTGCAGTGAGATCCTCCTCCTCATCCTCCTCATCCTCCGCCCCCTTTCCCGTCACATTTCCCTCTGAGTCTGAACAAAACAGATGAATCAGCAGGAAACAAAACAACACAAACATGAGAAAGTGTCTGTCAGGAGTTTAGAAGCGAGAGGAGCATCGCTGGCAAAGCAGAAAAAAAAAAAAGACGACAAGAAACTTTTTCCGCCCCGTGGTTCAACTTTCAAACACAGGTGAGGGTGTGTGTTGGGTAGCGGAAGAGGAGGTGGGTGGGGGGGCAGATAGGAGTAATTCAACAACACCTTGCCCCCCCCCCCCACATACACACCTTGTCATTTAGTAATGGGCTTTTCTCACAGGGACTTTGAACCCATCAGAGGAATTCAACAAAACTGTCAGATTGTTTGAACGAGACTCGTCTCCGTCCTCTGTGAGCCAACACTGAAACTCAGTGGGAGTTTTTCCCACTCTCTCCATTCTTTCTCTACCCCCCCCACCCTCCCTCCTTCTCCATCCAACAGTCAGCCCCCCCCTCCACCACCACCACTACCACCACCACTCCTCCCCTCCCTCCGCTCGCAGTAAAACAAACATTTGAAGGCTTTTGTGTTGCCTGTCTGTATTTTACCATTTCAAAACGTTGTCTTCTTACGGGTGATCTAAACTATAATCACCTTGACATCCGTCAAGCTGCGGCATGAAACAATGCCGCCCGGCTGCTCAGAACTGAACATCAATAAGCTTAGAGGCAACGCTGCCTTTCCCTGACGCCGATTTACACTTTAATGCAAATAGCCGGCTTTGTACTCTCCATATGAAAGGTGTTATTAAATCTTATTTTGCATTATTCTGGGGTTGGGGGGATAAATCTATCAAAGGGTTCAGAATTCAATAACTTCGCTCTCTCTCTTTTTTTCTTCTTCTTCTTCGTTGTTTTTATTTATTCAAAATTTTAATTAAGTTTTGATTCCAAATGCGTTGGGGGGTAAATTGGCGGCTAGTGACAGGAGAGAGAAAGAAGAAATCCCTGTGAAGTTTCTCTCCCTCCCCGGCCCCCCCCCCCCCCCATCCCTCCTCCCCCCCTCCCACAGCTTGTTCCCATTTACTCACTGTCAAGAGCACTCTCTCTGAAACTGTTTGTGTGCATGTGTGTGCTTTTTTTTTTAGTTTTGAGGATCTTTGTGAACACGAGCAGGATGAAGAACCTCTGGGTGAGGAACGGTCAAGCAGGTGAGGCTGGAAGAGGAAGAGGAGGAGGAGGAAGAGGAGGACAGAGAGTACTCCACCCCAGTACTTGAGTACAAATACTACTGGTCAAAATGTACTCTGTTAAGTAAAAGAAGCTCAGTCGACATGTTACTCGAGCAAGAGTAACAAAAAAAAGTACTTGCTTTTCAAGGTACTTAAGTATCCAAAAGTATGCTTTTAAATTTGCTTTAAGTAAAAGTAACAGTACATTTCTTATTTTTCACATCAATGAATGACTATAATTTTTTCAAAATTAATTTAAGGACCTTTTAACTCTTGTTTCTGAGACTGATGTGCTGCTTTTAGGGGTTAGGCTTTCCTTTTTTGACAAACAGCTTGTGTCCAATAGTATTTTAGAAGAAAAAAAAAGACCTGAAAGTAACGAGTACTTTTCAGCCTTACTACAAATTAACATTAGAAATAATGTATTCAAGTACTCAAGTAAAGTACAAATCCTCTGGATATGTACTTAAGTAGTACTCAGGTAAATTTACCACCACTGGGAGGAGGAGGAGGGGGGAGGATGGGGGAGAGATGGGAGGGGTATGTGGTCCAGACGAGCCTCTGCAGGTCAAGCAGGGTCAATCCCTCCTGAACCTGGATCATCATGTTGGAAATTTATGGTCTCCCTCCCTCCCTCCCTCCCTCCCTCCCCTCCAGGCCACCGTAGGACCGACTCATCCGCCCATCATCATGGCTCCTCACAGGTGAGGTCACATCAGAAACTCACTCCTCCTCCGGTTGTCTGTCAACCCTCAAGTTTAATGTTTTGAGGGGAGACACTATAGTTGAATAGGGTAAAAATTTTAACTACCACGTATCACCATGAAACTTCCCACTTACATTAAGGCAAATATTTTTTGTATTATAAATTTTGTCAAATTTGATGTTTAAATATGTAAATGAGGCAATATCTAATGAAATATGCGCTACAAAAGAGACAAAATGAAGTCAAATAACCACTTTAATGTGGATTTTCTAGCATTTCTTTTGTTTTTTCTGAAAGAATACATGTTAAGGAAGAAAACTAGCCCAAAAAGTGCATTAAAAAACCATGTTTTTGCCTGTAGTGTCTCACAAAGTTCTTTAAACTGCTTTATCATCCAGGTTTTGTTTACATCCAGCTCGTCTGTATTTATCTCTATGATACAGTGAATGTAAATGTGTCGGTGCCTCTGTCCACACACACACACACTCCAGCATGTTGGTGCAGGAACAATAAACAGGCGTTTGATGTATAATGTGAATTCCCTGTGATGGTTTCTCTTCATCTGCAGCGGAGGAACCTTGTATCTGGAGCATTGGTTCTGTTCATGCTTTAAATTAGTCCAACAATGACATGTTTCTCCATGTGGCTGATTTTTGTTTTTTTTTTGTTTATTTGTTGTTTTTTAATCCTTCAGGCTCAAAAAATCGTCTCGAACCATCTGGAAAATGCCAAAAATGCAAAGTCACCTGGAAGCGGGGCTGAGGTGACTCACTGATGTCTGATGGGTAGGAGGTTTCACAGCAGTGGGTGGTTTCTCATTTACAACTAATTTACAGGTTTAATTGCATTATTCTTTCCCTTTAAATATTCCATTTGTTCATTTCTTGTGCTTTTTTTCTTTAAATTAAATATGGATTTATTTGGTTCTTTTCAGATATTGTTTAATTTTTCTATTTATTTAAAAAAAATTCACCATTTATTTGAGAAAAAATATTTATTTTACTATTTTTCTATAATGTTTTAACAAATTTCACTGTTTTCAATTATTTATTTGAACTTTTTTTATTCATTTAACCAGTTTACATAACTTAATGTATTATAATTGATTGTTTTCACATTTTATTCATTCAATTTGACAATTTTTCATCATCTCACAGCTTATTATTCATTCACTATGGATGTCAACTTCATTTTTCATTCATCTTACATGTAATTAATAATGAATATTTGCATTAAATGTAACAAGTCCTGGTTGTCAGCGCCGTGACAGAAGTCGTTCACTGACCTGTACAGTAACTGTCTGACTGTACAGAGTTGGAGGAGTTGGAGGGGGGGGGGGTGTAGTCTATGTATAAGGAGGTTTTTTTGGGGGTGGGGGGTGGTGGTGGTGGGGGGGTCTGAGTGGAGGTGTCAGATGTTGGCTGTGGTCTCTGAAAACAGCCCTAAAAGCCTTGTGCTTTCAATTAAAACATCCATCACGGATTACTCGCACAAAAACATACCTTCAGCTGCTAAGAGTGGTGCCTGTTACTTACAAAGGGCTTACAAATCCCACCTCGCTGCCTCGGGCTATGGCATCACACACACACACACACACACACACCCTCCTCACTCTTGTCTCTACTTCTAGACTCCGTCACTGTCCTCCTCTTGTTCTGCTGCTGCTGTGTAAAAATCAGGAACGAGCCGCTGAGGGAAACGGTAACTAACGGCCGAGGTTTTTTTTTTTTTTTTTTTACGCTGATGAACGGCGGCAGACGATGAGGTGGCTCGTCTCTCTCTCTCTGTGCAGGAATGTGGCGTTGCTGCTGGTGACGTGCTGTCAGACAAGTTGGGAAACCCAAACCACTTTATAGACAATACTCCCAACTCTGCAGCTACCCCCCTCCCTCCACCACCTCCACCTCCCATGGTGCTTTATACCAGACAGGCTGCTTAGAGCAGTAACCAAACCCCCTGGACGCCGTGTGTGTGTCTATGTGTGTGTGTGTGTGTGTGTGTGTGGCAGACATGCCTGTCACAGTGGCCACCATGTTGTTTTTTTTCCTCTTTTTTTTTCACAGGGGCTCAGGTAACCTCTCGGCCTGGAGGATGCCAATTTGAATAAACCCCGTTCAACTCAGGTGTGGAGTAGGAGGAGGAGGAGGAGGAGGAAGAGGAGGAAGAGGAGGGGAAGGTCTTACTGAAGAAGAAGAAGTGATGAAGTCAGGAGCAAAAGAAGAGTAGTGTGCTGCTGCTGCTGAGTTTGCAGTAACCACATCCCCCCTCCACCACCACCACCACCACCTCCTCTTCCTCTTCCTCCCTCCTCCTCCTCCTCTCTCACCCCGGCGTCCTTCCTCCCCTCCCTTCTTCCTGTTCACTGTATCATATTCATTTCCAGATAAACGTGCTCAGAGGCTACTGTTGGGCTCCCAGATACACTTTCCCCGACTCGGCTTTGAGTCGGCAGACGACCGTCGATCTATTCTCCCCCTGCAAACCTCCCTCTCAGATCAGCCCGTGTTTACATAGCATTACCATATATTAAGCCTCGCATTTTCATGCATAGTGTCCCCGTCGCAATTCTGACAGCAGAAAAGAGAGCGGAGAAGCAAACCGGAGGCCCAAAGGGACGGGAGCAGCCCCATTCCCCCTGCCATTGATATTCATTACAGTAGATCTACAGAGGCTGAATCTGCCTCCCACCCCCTTGGGGACAGAAACACTTTATGTCCTTATCAGTGTTGGGAACAAGGATTTTCTCCTCAGCTAACAACAACACTGGGCTGCAGCTACACTGGCTTCTCCCTCTGCCCGGGTTTCTTTAGGCCCCGGCAGTTAGCGTCGCTTCAAAATGTGTTTAATCTCTGTGAACACAGCCCACCTCGCTGCAGATAAGGTGAGGTTGGGGCGTCTGCAGATGACCCGACACCCCCTCCACCACCACCACCAGTATACACTCTCTACACAGCAACACCGTCACCAATCTCCTCCATGAATTACCTGCAGCTCCTGCAGGCAGAAGCAATCACACGTCGTGTTTGTGTGTTTGCACGGCTGTCGGACCGAGCTTCAGTTTGTGGATATTGACCTCTGGATAGAAATCTGATGTGAACTGACCGAGGCTGCTTGTCTGCAATATATAGTGGTGCTGGTGATAGTGATCCCAGAGCTGGTGAAGCCCTGAACCTGTCAGGGCTTCATTAAAATCCTAGGGTTTTATTTGCATTTTGAAAACAGACTATTTACATTTTCCTCCTTATCATCACTTTATGGTTCGTTGGTTACGGCATCAACTGTTCAACTACATGCAACCTTTATTCAAAACAATGGAGCATTTAAAGGATGATTCACACTGAAACATAATATTGGTTTGTTCCAAATGTCAGGATTTTACTGATATCCAAACACACTGTTGGTTAGAGAGACCCCGAGGTCTCATATTAATGTGGATGGATCCATGTTACCCACACTTGTTAAAGGCTCCAATTTCAATAAATATATCATTTTATCTTTATAGTTGTTCTGATATTATTATTTAGTGGTCGACTCGCCCAGCATTTCGGTTTCCTGGACGCTGCCCGGCGGGTCATGGGAATAACACCACTGGATCGTTTATGGTCGGAATTACGACGGTATCTGATCGTCTTCAAAACTCCGACTTTCGTTCTGGATTAATGAAAACATTCCTGGCAAATGCTTTCGCTTTTCATCCAAGAATTTCACTGTGCACGCGGAGGCTCATGGGAAATGTAGTGTGAAAACACTTTGCTTTCCGAAACTCCTTGCTGTCCCTTTAACTATAAGGAACCTACAACCTACAAACCTACAATCTCTGGCCTGCACTCTTCTTTTATTTCTTTATTCTAGAATTGCATTTTTACACAGAAGAGAAGCTGCACATCTTTTCACTGTAACTCTGATCATCTTAAAACCTACAGTATTACTGTAAGGATGAACACTTTGCTGCACAGTGTCCCTTGGAAAATAAAGATGTTTGATGCTACATGGACTAAAGGTTCTGCACATCACTGCCATACATGGGCATTTAAGTTGCAGAAATTGCAATAATAACTGTTTATCTCATCACCAAACAACTACATTTAAATATTTCTTCTGATCAGCAGAATCTTAAACTGTGGTTCACTGTAACTTTTTAAACTCCTGGTAAAAGCCTGAATTAACTAATAGTAGTTACTGTAGGAGTGTGTGAAGCAGGTGGCTGTTCACCTGTTCTTGACACCCACCAGGGAGTGAGCCTGCCACTGGTTATCTGTTATATGTGTATGTGTGTGTGTGTGTGAGTGGTTTATCAGTTAAGCCCCAAACAGGGAAAGTTCATCCTCTGTATAGATCATATCAGAGAGTGTTGACAGCAGCGAGTCTTGGGTAAGCTGCTGCTGTGTGAGCGTGTGACGAGCGCCGTGACTTGGCTTTGTGTTGTTCCAGACAGATTTCACAATTAATCACCGTTCTGGCTGCAGATTCCTCACATGCTGCAGCTCCTGTGCAGACGGAGAGGAGAGGAGAGGAGAGGAGAGGAGAGGAGAGAGCCCCTCGGCGCTGGATGAATGAACAAAGTCATCCGACTCGTTGGGCTGACGAGCCGCACCGCAACAAGAAACAATGTAAAGTCAGGATGACGTTGACTCGTCTCTTTGCTGGACTGTGCAACGTCGGAAACAACCGGCGTGTTTGTTGTTGTTACAGCCGAATCCCGGATACAGATGTTCTTATTCTGTATATGTTTCCGTTGTCAGATAACGGAAAGAAGGTTGAGTCTTGGTCATGATTATCCCAAGAAAAGTTGACTCAAAGATACTTGAGATAAGTATTTTGTGTCTGTGGTGTCGTTATCAAAGCCAGTGATGACTTTCTTCCATGGAAAGAATCTTCAGTTTGTCCAAAAAGTTTCATCTAGGTGCCTGTTTATCTAAATGTAAAAGTTGCTATAAGAGAGTCTGACATGAAAACCTGTCGTGGATGTTCCATTAAAGTCCAAACTAACGTGCTATCATCATCATCATCACAAAATCAACTCCATCATCTCAGTCACTGACCTCAGGACTGCTTCTGGAGCTTCTCATTTGTTTTCTAGTTTTACTGTTTTGCATAAATACCATGTGAACATTCAACGTTTCCTGCAGCAACTGGATACTAGAGTGGTGTATTGATACTAACTGATCCTTATCTCTGTGCAACGACTGCACATTTTAATCAAAAACAACGGTTGATGCTGAGGTCATCGTTTCACTGAGGTGGATATGAACAACAGTTATTAATCAAGCACAAATTAATCATCTGTTAACATGATGGTGCAGTGAGGACGACAAACAAGAATGATAGAAATGAACTCATAACTGACTCAGTTATGTTCCCTAAACTTAAAGTTTGTTGGCATTGATCACCTCAGCTGTTGGTTGTCTTAAGTGTCTGGAATCCTTAAAAGAAGGATTTATTGATTATGAATGAAACCTTTTATCTAAAAGAACATCATGACTACTTTTAAAGGTACATTGATGTATTTTAAGCAGATTATGTTGCGTATGAATCAATGTTAAATGCATTATAAGGATCTTTTGACTCGTATTTTCTACAAACTAACCTGTTGAGGTGGCTGAGGACTTCAGCTCTACACAGGTATTTGAAGGGTCAAAAGTGCATGGAGACAAAAAAAAAAGCTGATATTTAGTAAACAGCATTATCATTATCTGCTGCGTGCCGACTTCTATTTTAAGCTCCAAATGTCAACAGACCCCTCATTCACCACCTCCGACATGCGCTTGGTGCAGTTTTACGAGCTTTTTTTTGAGGAAATTAAATGACCCGTTATCGTCGAACACAAATTCAGCCCAACAGGAACATTTTTGGGTAATGATAGTTATTTGCCAGGACCTAACGACATGATGGACATTTTCCGCTCATCCCTCTGTACTATCCATCCATACATTCATCCATCCATCCATCCATCCATCCATTCATACCTGCAGGGGCCACGGAGGAAACAAAAGACAGAGAGGATAGTTGTTTTAAGAGGAGGATCTCCACCTTTTTTTATTTGAAGGGAAGACACAAGCCTTATTATCCTGCCTGTCACAGCCACAAATTACTGCTGGCTCCCCGGCTCGGCATCCACATCCACATCCACATGCATGAATGGACAGACACAGGCCTCCCTCTCTCTCTCTCTCTCTCTTCTTTTTTACAAGCCCCTCTTGCCGTTTTCATCTTTTTTACTCCCTCCTCAGAAACCTGTTTTACTCCACTGACATCAGGGTGGCCGATGTGACATGTAGCCTGTCGTCTGAGGTTCAGGTGACGGTTTCGGTTCTTTAGTGTTTTGGGTTTTTGGGCTTTGAGAATGAGGCTTAAGTTGAGTTAAAGGGTTAAAGCCAGGCTGGGAGGGTTTTAATTCAGGATTAGGAGTTAGGAAATGAATATAGGCTCTCATGCATAGTGATACAAACATTTTTTGTGTGTCTAGTGTGTGCGCGTCGGTAACCCAACCCCTCGTCAGGAGCCCATCCTGGGCGGCCCTAATTGGCCCTAATGCCGGCCCTCGGTCTGCGCTGCTTTCATGGCTGTAATTAGGCTAATGGAGGGCGCCGGTGCCAGACTGCGAGCCAGCCCAGGGGTCAGTAGCCAGCGGGCCAGCGGACTGCGGCCCGGGCAGCCGCCGTGAGCCTGCAGGAGAACAAGGAGGCTCCTTTTGGGGAGGGCGGGCAGAGGCTGAATGAGCCGGCGGTAATGGTCATAGTGACAGTTGTGCTGGCGAGGGAAGCCGTCTGCCTGGGGGGGGGGGGCGGTGGCGATGACGGACGTGATGCCAAAACGGCCTCCGCTTCCTCTCACATGAACCTGATGATGAGGTTTTGTTTCCTCGCTGCAGTTAGACGAGATTTTAATTTCTTTACCTTCAACCTTTGAACCTCAGTATTAACAATTGATAAGATTACATAATGAAAGGCTGGAGGATATCTCCATCTAAAACCCACAATTTGCGACCTGCTGTCTAGTAATTATAGTAATTCATCACACTGATGAGACACCGATACATGTTCACTCATGAGTCAGCGCTCCAGTCTGACTTGACTCCTGACGGATGCTCCTTGATGCTACAAACGGCCGATTTCCCCCCTTGTGTGTGTGTGTGTTTGTGTGTTTGTATGTGTGTGTTTGCTCCACGAGCGGTAAAATCTGGATTGATAATTAAATGGCAGAAACGTGCACACGCAGCCAAAGTGTTTTGTAATCTAAGAGGCTTAACGCAGCAAGGCTTCAACACTTGCAACACCACCGCGATGCCTCAGTCCGCCACCACCCAAGATTTCATTTCAAGGGTTCCTGCTTAAAGTCTTACTTACTTAAGGAGGGAAAAAAAAATGACTACACTGCATATTTACCCCATCAAACACCCCCACCCCTCCTCTCTACTCCCTTTCTCCCCTCCATCTTCATCTCTCTCTCTCTCTTCCTTCTCTTTTTTTGTCAGATGACTGCAATATCCAATTTCAATTAGCTTATCTCCCCCACCTCCCTGTAATGGCTCTTGTCTTCTGTTATCACCTTTATTGGCTCACCTGCCTATCACTACGGAGACGGGCCTTGACGGGTGGCCACCGGAGTGCGTGTGTGTGGTGGACATACGGTGATAAATACTCACAGATACCGATTATACCGATTACGTAAAGGATAATACACCCACATTTATAACACACATGCTTCTTCTGGTCCGAGGACACTCGCTCACTCACTCACTCACGCAACATAAGAGCTGTCAATCAAACACCATCCATGCGTTTTACCGTCCGCATGCTGCTACGTATACTGTCCTATTAGCATGTGCTCTCCGATGAGCTCAGGTATGGCAGAGCCAAAGGGCTTGGATGTCATGTTTTACATACTATATGGAGCAGGAATGTAAAGCATCCCACCCTCCCCCCGACTCCTCACCCCCTCCCTCCTCCCCTTCTTTGCTCTTTGATCACCTAAAGTAGCCACCTTAGGATATTTTAACCCTACTGTTTCTTTTAATGGAGACCGAGAGATGAGATTATTACGATGGTAAATATTGAAGTATGTCCAAAAAACACTCATGAACATCATTTATTGTTCTGATATTGAATTTCACAAATACTGAGACTGAGGGGAACAAGTGGTTGGAACAGGAGGAAGGAAGCCCAGACGGAGACGAAGACGAAGACGGAGATGGAGACGCCAACGACGACAAATAAATAAAAAAAGAAAGAGACTCGGGGAAAAGAGGAGGTAAAAAAAAAAGGAAAGAAAAAGAAAAACAGAGGAGGCAACAGAATGCTTCCTTGTGTCTTCTGGCGGTTTTAGCTTTTGTTTGAAATGAAAATTCAGAGTGTTTGAGGGATTACAGTGGATTGGCAGGCCCATGGGAGCCAAGCAGTTATCTGTACACCAGTAATATGGAGTATGGTAATCATTGTAGTGTGCGTGTCTGTCTGTGTGTGTGTGTGTGTCTATGTGAGTGTCTTCTATTATGAACTGATGAGTGGCAAATTCAAACAAACACACAATGTGGTCCATTTTTTCCCTTTGACCACGTTTTCTCCTTCACCTTCACCAGCGATGAAATTCCTCAAAATCTGATTCTTCTTTTTTTTTTTCCAATTACACTCCTTATTCTCTCCTTCACTGGGTCACCTCCTTCCCTCCTTCCCTCATCCCCCCTCCTCCTCCTCCTCCTGCGTCCATACATTCACCGCTCCATTCCTTCGTTTCCCCTTCATCCCTGCCAGTGGGGCAGAAAAACCACCGCCACGCTCCATCGCTCTTGAGAGGCGGTAATTTTAGGTTTGTGTCTAACTTCAGATTAATGTCTGTATTTTGACTTGTAGTTTAGAAGCTGGGGGGTGTGTCGCCCTCAGTGTGTGTGTGGTTTAGGGGCGCCACACCCTTCCGCTGACTGCTCGCTCACCTTGTCCATTAGGGGGGTCAGTGGGAGGTAATGTTGTGGTTGCAACATACCTGTGGGGCTGACCTGGCTACGAACATAAACACCGGCTTTACACAGACACACATCTGACACATTCCTCAACACACACACACACATTTCTCTTTAGATCCAATTGTTTTTCCAAATCATTTACTTTTCTGCCTGAGTTACTGTAACAAGACTGAAAAAAAAATCAAAGGACAAGACAAAATGTGCTCTTACATAAACCAACAAAGATCCATGAACTCCACTTCATCTTTTTATCTGAAAGCTCCTGCATCCTGTTCTCTATAACATGAGATAATAGTGATGTCATCAACCAATCATTGGGATTCATTCATAAAAAAAGCTGCAACCTATTACTTGTTTCAATACATAGACTGCAGGATCAATCTTTTATTATACCAACTGCAAACACAAATAGCACTACAACCCTTGAGTACTGTTTCATGTCAATGTTGTGTCAGTCTGTTGCTTTTAATGCATCAATAAGACTGACTGAATGGATGCGCACTTTAGATAAAAAGGATGCAAAGATTTTCCCTCCAAGGATTTAATTTGCATTTGCAAAAAGGTGATAAATTGCAATATATCGCTATATAAAGAACAACGAAACAAAGATATAAAGGCCTTTCCAATTGTGTATCAATCAGTTTAATCAGCTGATTTCAGTAGATATAGGCTACCATCTGTTTCCTTGCCGCTGCTCGGTGACCTTTACCGATGACAAACTGTATCCATCCAGAAGGAAACCGGACACACAAATTGTAAATTTTGCATCGGGGCATCCGGTCTATTGTGTCCCGATCGTATTTACGCAACAGAGCGGCGCAAAAAAGTTTGTTGTAAAGCACAACAACATTAAAGCAGCTCAACTGGAGACGGATACTAGCGCGTGTTTAGACACAAATACTAATGGAGACAGAAGAAACAGAGGGGAGCAGGAGGAGTTATAGTGTTTTTTAGAAGCAGACAGAGGTACTTCTGGGTATGGGTGAGTTTATTTTATAAAACCGTGCGTCCAACAAGACCTGGAAATGTCAGCGACGTGTGAGCCCAACACAAATCTGCAGCGAATTGGAACAGTATTAAATTACAGTGCATTACAGGACATGGTGGTTGAACTAATTCTGATGGAGAAATTGCTTCTGTTATTACACTGAAGACATTTTTGTGAGCTCTCTGTCAGGCAGCAGGTTGTGTGTGTGTCTGTGTGTGTTGAGTGTAATATGAATAAGGAAGATGAATGACAGAGAAAAAGGAAAGAGAGGATTTTTGTGTTCATAAAATGTTCCTCAACAAAAGAGGAGAAGGTCATTAAAGGAGTTATTTGCGAGTTTAGCTGCTGCTACGTGGCTAGCGTTAGCATTAGCAGCTGCTTAGTAAGAGGAGAACATCAGAGTACGAATGGAGGAGCTCCATGGAGCTGAGTGACGAGTCACAGCCGGTCAAAGGTCAACGCTACTCAACCAACATCTCCACAAATTTTCACTTGAAAGCAAAAGAAAAGTGCATAAATTAAATCTTATGCAAAAAGATAAAGATAATTGTAGATGGTAGAACAACCTGCCATTAAGAAATCTGTTGCTGGGAATTTAATTTGTTGCATCTCGTGAAAAATGGCAGCAACAACGACAACAACAAAGGGAAATACGTGCAGCTCCACAGGTTTCACAGTAATTTAAATAATTAACGTTGCCAGCACGGCAGCATTTAATACAACAACTCTGCATCAGGATGTGAAAAGGTCACATTAGGGGAACATATAGTATGTTACTTCCTACTGATTCAATAGGTCATAACATCCTAAACGAAAAAACCCCCACCTCTTCTATCAAGTCAATAACTGAAGTGAAACTAAATGCAGGAGGACACAGCTCTTTCCTCCATAACATGAGGTCTTCACAATAAAGTGCACATATAGAGTTGGCGGAACATGATCTGGTCGACCTGAGGTCAAAGTATCACCGGTTATATTTAGTCACAGAGAAGCAAAGTAAAGTCAAAACGGACGGATGTGATGGACATTGACAAGCAGCTATAAAATACGGCACTTTAACATAAACTTTCCCATATTAAATGAGTAAAAACTAAATAAATCACATGCAAAATGCAAATTAGATTAAAAAACAACAACGATGAAAGTGTTACGATGTGGATGTATTTTTTGGGTCAGGGTTAGTTCACATGTCGACATGAATGCAAGTCAACGACAATGACACAGTAAATGAACCCAACAATCACGACATCGCTGAGTGTTTCCAGTATTTTACAGTGTAATTAGAGTCATTACACTGTAAAACATCACCGGCTTCAAGTTCAGTCTCGCAGTGAAATACAGGTCAACAGGAAGTGGTCCTCTCCGCTCTGCTCTGACTCAAAATTCAAACGGATGTTCTTTTTTTAAAAATTCTCTACTATATAAATGAACATCAATCATCGTCAATTTGCAACTAATTGGTTGATGTAGAGGCATCCGGTCTGATGGCATTGTACGCTAAATGTTACAACAAATTAAAGAAGCACCAAACTCACCTGGGCCCCACCCACCCTTATACCCCCACTCCAACACACACACACACACACACACAGCTATTTGATCTATGGCAGGAATGTGCGCCTGCACCACACTGACTAGGATTAAAACCATTAAAGCTGCAGTTTAGACTAATTTGCTAATTACAGGGCTTGGTCTTATTATTTTGGAGGCAGGGTTTCTCTCTCTGTTAATGTGCATGTGTTTATTGGGGTTTTGAACACACAATTTAGCAAGAATCTGGTGCACCAGAGTTTCTTTGACTGAATGAGGCCTGACAACATCTGCACTGATGTCCAGACCTTTTTTATTTCATTTATTTGTTTATTTGTAACAGGACTCTTCATATTCATGAACATACAATGTGTCAATACGCCAGATTTTAGCTCTAAAGCTAATTTCCATCTGCAGCTCTGCAGTTGGACCTGTGACAGCCGTTCTTTTACGGCCGGTTTAAGTCAAGAATAATTAAACTCATCAATTAAAATAATGAAATATTGATGTTTCGTTAAGTCAAATGGGCAACAATGTAAGTACGTTCTCCGCAGTGTGAACACAGGCCGTCCTCTCTGCTCTCTCCTGGTCATTAGACGTGTGTCAGTGAACAGAGAGCTGATCAAAGAGTGTGTGTGTGTGTCTGTGTGTGTGTCTGTGAGTGTGTGTGCGTGCCGGTGGGCCGCGGACCTGTCTCTAATTGGCTGGGGAGGAAACTTGTAATGAAAGGCTATTAGCCCGGCCAGGAGCCTCGGAGCAGCCAGGCGCACACCAACAGAAATTGCTTTTTTCGGGGAGTTAATGGACAGTTTTCTCTTCCTTTTCTCTTTTTCAACTTTTACAAAAATGTACGAAAGAAGAAAAAAAAAAGAAGAAAAAGAAACAAAATAAAAGGTTTGAAATGTTTGATGAAGGATCCTGGAGTCTGTCACAGACTGCTTCTTCCATCTTTGATTTTTATTTTTTTCTTCAATTGAGCCAGAATGATTTCTTTTTATATATATATTTTACTTTATTTCATTGCTTTAACCACTCCAAAAGAAAAGAAAAGGACAAGTTGAAGTGGTGGATGAATGAACTTGACCCCGTGTGTCTTTTTTTTCTCCCTGGATCGTCATAAAAAGAGGCTACGGAGACGAAGGTCACCTACCTCGCACTGCCTTTGTCACTTTGCCAGACGAAAGACAAAAAAAACCCTGCAGCAGACGGCGGGAGGGGAAGAAAGAAAGAAAGAAGTAAAAAAAAAAAGAGGGGGAGGAAAGGCTGCTCTTCTTCTTCTTCTTCTTCCCTTCTTTTCTCGCTCTGTCTGGCCTGGCTTTTGTTCGCCACTCCAGAGTTATATATCATGTACGCGATGCATGAAGTTCACCTTGTCAGAGAAACCCAACACAACCCTGCTGCCGCCGGTCACTGAGAGTGTGCGTATGTGTGTCTATGTGTGTCTATGTGTGTGTGTGTTGGCCGATTATGGAATGCATAATACAGCTCAGGTGTGAGGCAAACCTGTCATCACCCCCATGGCTGCGATTGCACATGACCCTTTTGATTCCAACTTTCTTTATTTTACACTTGCCTTTTTCTTCCTCCTCCCTTTGACCGCGTCTACATGCATGTAATCTGTGTTGATAGAAAGCTCCGGAGAGATCTTCACGGACCCCCTCCCACCCTCCCACCCACCTCCACCTCCACCTCCCACCAGAAGAAAAAGTGCCTCTGCCAGGCTTCGCCCAGGGTTAGCCTGACAAAGTGCTGCCCTACCCCTCCAACACACACACACAGACACAGACACACACAGACACTCCTTCTCATCTCCATTCAAAAGTGGCCTGGATTCTTCTTCACACTCCATTCTCACTTATCCTTGCATTTTGTCCAGGCAATCTTTGGGGGGGAAAGAAAAAAAAATCATTTTTTTTTAATCTGAAAGTCTTCTCCTGGTAGATTTAAAAGACATAAGGATGAAAGAGTTGGCTTTAAAATCTATCCACTTCCCATACGCTCAGGAGAAGATGTGAATTCAAACACTACGCTGTCCTGGAGTATACACACAGACACACACACACAAAAAAAATGGAAAAAGAAGAAGAGAGGAAATTGTCATGACAAAAGTTGTATCGCTTTGATAATACCCGATACGATGCGCGTTATGAATTTACACCACAAAAGGCAGCGATTTGCACTTTGTGAAGAGGACGGAGGTCGAGGATCAAAGATCAGAAGGTGTCGGTTACGGAGCAGAGAGCAGCTCTGACCACAGTCCAGACCTTATTTTAGCTTCTAGCAGCACAGAGCAGATGATGGAGACGTCCTTCAGCCAAAAACTTCACTCCAAAGTCAAATTTCTACCTCAGATAATGCCAAACAAATTGAACTTAATAAACTCCATTTAGCATTTACGCCAGTTTAACACCTCAAAAACAGGGACACAACTAATCTAAAATGCAGTATTTAGCTTGTTAGCATGCAAACACTGCTTCTTTTTCCTATTTTTCCTTCATTAGTGATTTAAAAAAATCAGATTATCATCATTTGAAGTTATTTTTTTGAGCCATTCTGTGCCTTTATTTGAAAGACGGACGAGAAATTCAGGCAGAGAGAGAAGGGGAATGATGTATAGCTAATGGTTGATGTTCAGGACGTAAGAACCCATGATTGTCAGGTTGCTTCTACAGCTCATCGTCTTTACTTTCTATTTTCCACCTGGTTACTGTAACAAAGTGCATCACTAATCATAACGATCAGGGTCTAGAAGAACATAAAGGACCTGGAAATGTCCACATCTACAAATTTATCCCATTGGTAGAGGACTCTATAGAACAACAGGCTATTGCAAACTATGATGCTAATAAATGTGCGTTAATAAGCTTGTTTGCATGCCAGGACTCTTTTCCTACTTTCTGTGGAATGAATATATTATTCAAACCACTTCATAACCTTACAAGAGGTGCTTTAGATTTGCAGTTGTGTACTTTATGGCTCTCTCGTTGGTTTATTTATTGATTAAGGAATAGATGGTTAAACCTTTTAGTTCGTAATAGAGTCTGGGATAACACAACAAGCTCATGCAAACTCAAAATCATGCTCATAAACGTGCATCAATGAGCTTGTTAGCATGCTAACACGGCTTCCTTCCCTATTTTTTGCTTCATTGCGTGCAAAAATAACTTACCGGTTTTATTCAAACCACTTTATAACCATGTAGAGTTGCTGTAAATTAGCATCTAATGTATTTTACAAAACTCTCATTGATTGATTTATTGATAAGGAACAAGTTGTTAAACTTCATTGTCCTGCTCTTTATGTCTTCAGCAGGGATTTACAGTGTAACCTGAGTAGCGACGTCACAAGCAGCACTCATCATACACTCCCTGACAGTATTAGCATACACAGATGCATATACACACACACACACACACACACACTCATATGATGCACTGAGTACAGTGAGGCGGCCACACAAACAGCTCGACAATAACACCAGCGATTCTCCTTCAGAAATCTAGCCACCGAGGCCCAAGCCTTTCAGATGGAAATATGTTTGTGTGTCATCCGGCTGCACAAAAGGGAGGGGGAGACGGGTGGTGGTAGTGTGGGGGAGGGAGGAGGGGGGGTATGAGAACGGGGGTCCGACCAGTGATTACCTCTTAAATACATATGGATGCGGCCCTTTGAATGGCGGCCTATTGAGCGGGAGATTGGGTTAAATTAGATGTTAATCATTTCCGTTCTCCTGTTGGTGAACCGATAAGGGCTTCAGGACCACCCCTCCACATGAGATACGCTTGGAAAAAAAACTACACACACGCACACATACACACACACACACCTCTTTCCCCTTTTTTATGGTAATGCAGGGAGTGTGCCTCCCCATTTAGATTTTTGACTCACTCTCTGTGTCCCTTAGAGAAACGCCGATCGTTCGCTCACTGCATTTAATAACAAAGAGCAAGAGGGAGATAAGTTGTGCAGCTCAGACTGAAAGCAGCCTAGAAACACATTTACTTTCTTCAGCGAGGTTGAAATAGCCCAAGTTAAACCCGTATAGTGGGGGAAGAGAAGAAGAAGAAGAAGAGGAGGAGGAGGAGGCAGGGAGGGAGGGAGGAACGAAAAAAAAAATCATAACCAACTCCCTCTCTTTCAAAAGGGAGAAAATAAGACGGCGGTGAAAAGTGTTGTATGAAATCCTTCAACTTCTGAAAGACTCACGGACAGAGATGATTGTGCACTGGGATCCTGTTGCCTCATTCAAGGCACAATCGAGAGCTTTTTGCCCGAGAGATGACATATTTATGTATTGGGGACGAATAAGCATAATCTAACTATATTGTGTACCGTTCAGCTGAATATAAAGTCGTTATATTAGCCTCCCAAATATGGGTGTGGCCTGCTGGAGCCAGTGGAGATATGGATGTGGGATTATAAGACATCATTACACCCCTGAGATGAACTAAAAGTAGCATATGTTCACTCTGTGTCACAATAGCTGCTCTGTTGCTAATATTCTTGCGTGCAAGGGGTTATTGTTAAATATATATATATATATATTTGCAGAGTGCACACTTGAAACGGTGTCGTTTTATTTTGAAAAGAGAAAAAAAAGGCTCTAATAATGGTAATGTGTGCCATTTTGGAAATGATGTTTTCACCACTCTTGTGCACAATGATGCCAGATCAGATGGAAAAAAAGAAGAAGCTCTATTGGAAGTTCCACTGGAGGTCTTTGTCGCCCAGGCAGCAGATGGCAACGTGCGGTGGTGGTGGGTGGTGGTGGGGGGGCTAAGGGGGGAGAAGAGATACCAACTTGAAAGGCCTGTGTTGGTCTTTTAAGGTGACTGTTGCAACATGCGCTACTGTACGCGTGCGAAACCGCAGATGAAACCGTGTGTGAAAACGCAGGTGCATGGCAAAAGTCAACGAACCCAGCACCCCCTCACTGCCTCCTCCTCCTCCTGCTCCTGCTGCTGCTGCACCAGCCGCTGTTTTACCATCAATAAACCATCATCATCACCTTCATCACCTCAGACAGAAACACTGTAATTACAGTAAACAGAAGACAGCTCATCATGTTCCTTTAACTGCTAACTTTTTTTTGCGGGATTTGCAAATTAGGTCAGAGTGAAGTGGGAGAGATGTTTCATGGCAGAAAGAGGAGAAACTGTAAAAAAAAAAATAAAAAAAAAAGTCCAGAGTTTATTCACTAAATGGATCAGGATCTTCAAATATAACAACATCCTCATAGCATGGGATGTTTTCCCCCACAAGAACTAGTTAAATGTTGAAAACAAAACTTCTGAAAGGAGAAAATTTTAACAAAATCTTCATCAGAATAACTTACAATAAGTTTGCACATAAATAATACAGCGTCAATACATAATGCAGAAATAAATCTGAGTTTAATCTGAATATTTAATGTTACAGGTTCTCAAATGTGACAATTTACAGTGTTGGAATATTTGTGTGTTTTAGACAACTGATCAGAGATATTAAACCTGCTTTCTCATGTTTTACAGCCTGAACGATGAATATATTTTGATATTTATCAACATTTACATGAATTTAGGTTTAACCCGTTTACTGTGCGATTATCAAAGTTGAAACTGTGTGAGAATAGTTCATGTTTTCTCCTGTAGATCCTCACGTTATGTAAAGTTATGATTGTTTACACAGTTTGGACACTTGAAAAAGTTGCTCTCACTTTGAAACATTAAACTCATATACTAGGCTACATACTTTATCTTTGTGTATTCTTTATAAAGTGATTTGATTGGATGAGACGCCGCTCTACAGGTGGTCTTCTATAAAACTGTTAATAAACATTCAATCAACAATCATCGTCTTGTGTGATTGTGACAAACTTTGCAAAGATGGAAATATTTCCATATTCCCATAAAATCCTGAATGAACCAAATGATGTGGTCATTAGGGGAGGAGGATGAGGAAGGAGGATGCTCGTATGACATCATCAGGTCAGCGGAATGTTGATGCGTTGCTTAGCGACAGTCTAGAACCAGTGCAACTCTTTGTGTGTGGCCGAATCACTGATGAATCAAACATGTAAATACTGTTATGTGGCGATACGGTATGATGACGTCACGCCGGAGGCGAGGTGGGCTGCTCCCCAGGCTGCGGTTTCCCCCGGCGACGGGATGAGAAAACAGGAAGTTGTGCAGCGAAACCGTCACAAAGCTGTCGTTTGTTTACGGCGATTACGCTCAGGTATCTGCTGCTAATTTGACAAAGATGTATCGCCACGCTGAGCCCCCTCAGTGTCGCCTACCATCCAGATCCACATCCCTCCTCTGTGTGTGTCTGTGTGTGTGTTTTTCCCCTCCACCAGCTCTTTTCTCTGTGACTTCATGCACCGCAGTTTGACTGTTTCAGGTCAGAGGAAAAGAGATAAGAAGAAGTGATTTTTCTTACCTTGGTCACCCCCCCCTCCCATCCCCACCTCCACCTCCACCCACTGCCCCCCCCCCCCTCCACCCCTCCATCCCTCTCTCTCCCCCCCTCGCCCCTCAGACAGGCGGCGGAGTGACAGGCCTCCAGTGTAAGCCTTTATTTACATTAGCGGTAATACTACAGGTGATCAAAACAACATGGTCGTCTCCCACGATTAGCCCGCTAAATGCTAGATGTGTTATGACAAGCTGACTCCCACTACCACCCAACACACAAAACACACACACATACACACTCAGACACACACACTTAATCACTATCTCAGCGCAGGCCAAGGTGTTATCTGGGAATGTACGTACACGTGTCACGGGGCGTTTTGAGTTTAATCTAACGCCTTTTAGAAAATCATCTTCATCTCTTTATGGTTAATTGTAACTTGTTTTTTCTGCTCAAAATCACTGATATGCACGAGTTGATTTTTTTTCTCTTCTTTTTTCTTCTATGAGTCACTTAAGCTTCTTACGAGGCGTTTCATCTCAGTTTTTAAATGTGTTTCTAAACTGTTGATCCGCCGGAGCGTCGCAGCCAGACGCAGAGGAAATACGATGGCTATCAGCGCCTCGGTTTTCTGCTGCTGATCAATGCCTTATAATAATAATATTATTAATAATAATAATAAAAAATGACTGATTTTAACCAATAGAGGGGGAAAAAACATGAAAAGGTGTTTTCATGTTAGGCTAAAGACAAATAAAAAAAAGGAAATGAATGATTGAAATTAAAGGAAAGAAGAAGAAAAAAACACAGCAGCCAATAAAAGAAGGACACTTCTGAAGCTCGTGTGACAAGATACCGAATTTCAATTTGAGTTTGCGGAGGCGAGGAGGAGAAAGGCGATGTTGTGAGCCTTTGATACCCTGCCGAACGGAGTCCCTCCCCAGCTGTGCTGGCTAATTTGTTCCCTCGGTCCTATCTCGCCCCCTCCCAGTCTCCGTTTAGCATTATTAATCAAATTACACCCACTAAACTTTCTTTTTCTTGTCTTATTGAAATTGTCTTCCCCTCTTCTTCTTTTTTTTTCTCTCCTCCCTCCTCTCCTCTCTCTTCCTCTACTTTCTTCTCGAGCGTTTCTCGAGCATGTCTCTTCATGTTCCCTCTCGCTGCCGGTTCAGGCTTCGCTGGGAAACGAGTGAAACGCAGAGAGAGGACTTGTCATTCAGAAACAGTGGCATCAGGTTAATGATTTAATTTTTTCAATTAAGATAAAGAAACACTCTCCCTCCTGACCTGCGGGGCAGCACTGAACATCAAAGCACCACTGCTCTTAATTGTTTTTGTACTCAAGAATAAAATTTCAAAAGAGTTTGTGTCGGTCGCTCTGCATGCATGTGTGTGTGTATGTGTGTGTGTGCGTGAATGAGTGCGTTGTGTGTTATTTTTCTTCCCCAGCCAACATCTCCACCCCAACAGTGGCCTGATCATTTGAATCCTCCCATTCCCACCCCAGTATTAGCCCATGATATGCCATTTACACCAGCGCTCCCAGCTCAGTCACTATCCCCCTCCCTCCCTCGCCACCCCCCTCCATCGCCCACCTCCACCTCAGCGACTCCGCGTCTCTACGTCGCACACGTACCGCAGTTCAAAGTTCTCGCCCATACGTTCAATTAAAAAAATCAAACCTTATGAAAACCGTTTATAAGCTTGCACGCTGCACATGGCTATCACGCTGCGCTATCTTATGCCCCCCCACCATCCACCTACCTACCTCCATCCTCTACCCTCCAGCCCCCCCCTCCCACCTCCCTCCTGCACTCGGCTTTGTCTTTGCCGCCTGGAAGTTGAAGGCTACTCTCGTGTATGAAATTACCTTTTTGCCAGATGAAAGTCATTAGGAAAACCATTTGAATATGCTAATTCTGGCTAGATTAAAAGCTGCTGATGAGTGTGGATGTGGAGCGGCTGTATGTGTGTGAGGTATGAGGGGGGGGGGAGACACACTTTTATTATTATTATTATTATTATTATTATGATTATTTTAAGTGCATTATATTTCATGAGCACTTTTGCACTCGGCTTTCTAGGTTTGTTTTTGCACAAACAGGCGAGGAGACGAGACGAGGGCGACGTGTAGGATCAAAACCACCAGTAAACAAACAGTAATTAATAGATTTTTTACGTTTTTTTATTCCAAATGTTTTTCATCAGCTGTCAATCATTCATCTGTTCCTGCAGCAGCGAGCGACAGACGCTGGATTGTTTGCAGAGTTTAAATCCGACCAGATCTGTTTTACGTCCAGGCTTCTGACACATCTGGACCACGACCACGACGATGATGATGATGATGATGATGGTTTTAGCAGCGAAGCGGCAGCAGCAGTGTGTGGCTCACACTCAGGATGATGGTGCGTGAGCTGCTGGGAGCCGTCGGTCTCCTCTCTGTCGGTGTGTAGCCTAGCATTGCCCCCTACTGAAACCTGACTCCTCCATCCATCCGCTCTCCACTGCCTCCTCTCCTCTCCTCTCTTTCTTTTTCTTTTTTTTCCATTCTGTCTTCCACCACTTCTTCTTTTCCACTCAGCTCCTCGTCCTCGTCTTCATCGCACATGACGAGATGATTAATATATAGATTTTCATGTTGGTGAGGTTTGGAAGAAAAGAGAAAAAGGAGGAAAGAAAAGGGTTGGAGAAAAAGAAAAAAAAAGATGGAGGATGGATTTTTCTTTTTTTCTGGGTGAAGTGGTTTCCTCAAAAGTTCAAGGGGTGAACGGAGGATACACACACATGTTCACACACACATACACACAGGAAGTGTTGACTCTCTCTGGACAATTACAGCACTTCACCAAGGAACAGCCCTCCGTTCTCTCTCTCAATGTTTTGTGGTATATTATCCACCTGAATCTTTTGTTTCAGATCCTGTCTTTGTCCCGACCATCCTGGTCAGCTATATCCTTATACTGGGAGAAGGTGGAGTTTTAGAAAACGTATATAAGGTTTGGGTTTTGGACATTGGCTCCAGAGATGCTGCAGGATTCGACATTTTCTGAACACTGTTCTCCTTCTTGTAAATAAACTCTAACTACTAACTCCCACTATTCCCTTGAAATCATTTTAAAGAACTTTTCCAGGACATTTCCAGCTGCTACAGTCAGACAGACATTTTGATACACTAATGCATCCTATGTCCCCATTCATGCTTTGGAGAAATGTTCTTTTCCACAGTTGTACTCTATTTTGTACATTTAACCTGTTTTTTCTATGTTTATTCCTCTCTTAACTCCATCATTTTGATTTAAAGGTGCACATTTATGAAATAATGTCATAAATTGTAAAATGTAATCTCTTACATCTTAATCTCTACATGCTTAGACACAATGACAAATTATGGCAAACATGCGGCCTGATACTGAAAATACTCATTAACTCAAAGTCTTTAGTTTTCTCACAGGGAAGTTTTTTGGAGAAGAATTCCTTGGTGGGGTCTGGAAAGGTCAAACAGAGCTCTGGTAGCTGATGTCACAGTCTGATAAATCATTTTCCAGGACAAGTCAAGCTTTTTCCGTGTGTTTTCCATGACTGGAAAATTGGTCAACCATTTTCCAGGTTTTCTAGGTTTTCCAGGACAAGTGGGAACCCTGTCTAACTCTGAATCTATATTTAAAAACGAGATAATGAAGTGTTTTAATTGGCTGGTGAATTCTCGCACAATAACGACCTCAATCCTTCTCAGACGAATCCTTGACGTACAACTTGATGAGATTGTATGTGTATAAGTGTGTGTGTGTAAGTGTGTGTGTGTGTGTGCGTGCTGCCGGTGTCGGGGCGGCTCCCGGGGCTTCTGGGAGCCAGTGGCTGCTGCTGGTTAAATCCTCAAAGTGGCCTGGCCGCTCCTTGCCAAAGCTGCCCGCCTCAGTCCAGAAGTAATCCACAGCAAATTCCTTCAGCCTCAGTATCACAGGCCTGCGCTGTGGAAAAGACGCGCTGCCAGGGGACCCGGCGTGCACGTGTCTCTGTGTGTGTGTGTGTTGGGGCGTGTGCGTTGCGTTATGTTATGTTATGTGTGTATGTCTGTGTGCAGTGTGCGTAGTCGTCTTTCAGATTCCCGAGCATGAACAGCGTGACAGGGCGAATATGTGGCGCATGTTTGCTTGTATGTATAGAGCTGCGTGTACTTGCATGCTGATGTGCATGGGAAGCTGTGTGTGTGTTTGTGTGTGTGTGTGTGTGTGTGTGTGTGTGTTGGGGAGACGGAGCCCAGCCAGCTGACATTCAGACTTGCTTTCTTGCCTCTCTCTTCCTGGCCGCTCTCCCAGCCAGCGGTTTGTTGGCGGCCCAGGAGAAGGAGGAGGCTCTCCATTCGCCTGGTTAAACATCCCCGTGTGCTCGTCCCCCCGGTGATGAAACATTTGTTTCTTTACGAGGGGGGTTAACGGACACGGGGAAGGAAGGAAGGAAGGGAAGGGAAGGAGAGAGAGGGAGGGTGGAAAAAAAAGAGGCGATCTGTTCAAGAGCTGTTTCACAAATTCATAAGCAGCCTTCTTCTTTTCTTTTCCCTCTTGATCACCTGTAACACAATTCCCACTTTTTGTCTGGTCTGGTCTGGACTCCTCTGCAGCAGATAGTTATGGGAGGCATGAGGCGCGGGGAGGAGGAGGGAGGAGGGGGAGGAGGCTTCAACTGCGACTGCAACTTGATGGACAGCGAAGTGCAGGACGGGCCAAGACCTGCGTCTTCAGTTTACATACGTGTCACGCATGTTCAGCGTCAACTGAAACAGAGACACACTTTCTCCACATGATGTAACCGCACTGGTTTGGAATCAGTCTGACACTTTTTTTTTCGGTTTTGGTTAAAAGTGCATTTGGGAGACGGTCGCTACGGACGACGGCGCAAACTTTTCAGCTCGTATTCACATCGATTCTCGTGTCTTCGTCCACTCAGAGAAGCAACAATGTAATAAAGTGAACATTGACATTTAATGAGCTGTCGGTGTCTCCCTCCCTCCCTCCTTCTCTTCCTCTGTCTGTTGGACTTAAGCCGTTTGGTGGTGGTGTGTGAGGGGGGGTGAGGGGGAGGAGGGGGGGGATCTTTGAAGTTAAAAACAAGCAACCTGGACATTATTGAATCCTATTTAGAAGGGCCCTGGATTGAGAAAGCCTTAAAGACAGGCAGGGAAAGCAGCGACGCTCGGTTCTTCTGCGCCTTTTAATGTTCACAGCATCCCGCTGCCTTTCATGTCCGCGCTATCTGGAATTAATTGCTTTTTCAAAGTCGGTGTGTGTTCAGTTTTTTCGCTTCTTTTGCGTGCACGGGAAGAACACGTGTGTGCGTTTGATTGTGAGTGTGCGCATTTGTCTTTATTTGTTTACCTTTTTTTTTTTGTAAGTTGTATTCTGTCAATGCACAGGAAGGAAAAAAACGCTTGAGTCGCTTTTTCGTCATGTAACCAGATCACGTTTTTTTTTTTTTTTTGCAGCACTCGGACCAATTTCCTTCCCATTCCTGTATTTGATGTAAATTACCAAATCCTTTAGACTTCCAGTTTCAATTGTCAGGTCATATATGCAGGAGGGGTGGAGGGATGGGGAGGGATGGCGGGGGCTGAATGACCGCAGCACCTCATGACAGTCCCTCTGGGAGGCAGAGTCAGCAATCAAAAGTCTAAAAGGAGGCTAAAAGGAGAACAACTTCAACCCAAACAGAGTCTGGTGAGAACCAGAGGAGCCGGCCCCGCTGCCTCCGACCCTCCATTTTCACCATTTTTGTATAAAATGTCAGCTAATGCAGTGTGGGGGCTGGCGCCAGCAGTGTGTATGGCTGTACGTTGGTACTGTCGGTAATGTGTTTATATAACATCCCTCACATTCCACGCTAAGAGCCTTCAACTCTCCCAAGTTCATTCAAGCAGCACACACACACACACACACACACACACACAAAAACACACACACACACACACACACACACACACACACACACACACACACACACACACACACACACACACACACACACACACACACACACACACACACACACACACACACACAGAGTAAAAACTACACAGAGAGAGCACATGCAAACACACTTTAAAGTCATCTTATGTGCACACACATAGACACACACACTCCCCATTCTCAAATATCCGTCGTGGCATTGCAGAGGGGATCCCAACACGCAACAGCGGTGGCTCTGGGGGCTGCAGAGGACGGAGTAGTTTAGTTTCTGAAGACATCCATCATCGGCGGGCAGGGCCGTCAGAGCCCGGGCGCTTAGGGCCTCATTCTCTGATACCATTACTGCATTACTGTTCCCGTGCTCAGCGCTGTCACTGAAGGGCAGCGGAGGAAGGCGGGCTGCAGCCGCGCTAAAGAGATTTACTCCGACTGGGATGAAAAACATGGAGGGTGAGTCGAGTTAAACTGGACTTATTCCTTTATCCAGACTCGCAGAGTGGGTTTTTTTTTCTTTTCCCGCCTCTTTCATCGTATTTTTACTGATGTGTTTTTTTATTATTGATGAGCGTGTGAACAAAAGGTGTGTGAATAAATGTTGTATGAGCACAACACTGAGTTAAGATCTGCAAAGACAAGGGCCTTTGAAGCCTCACGAGTCCGCAGTCTGGTTTCCGTCTTCTAGTGGATCTGGAAATCACGTAAAAGTGTTTACTAACATAAAACTTATAAAATTGACAATAACTTGTAACACAGTTAAAGAAAAGGGTTAAGTTAAGGGCTCGGGGGGTTTTCTTGTAAATTAAATTCCTTAAATTAAAAAGTTTCACCAGCTTGGTGCTTTTATTTTGATGGAAAGGCCTGTCCCTCTCGCCCCAGACTAGGGTTTGGTGCAGTTTTGTGCATACCTTTAGCTGTGTTTTGGTTCAATTTTTTTTATGATTTTTATCAATAAAATGATAGAAAACTACATCTTTTTTCCTCCCAGGGTCATGAAATCTAATAAACACTAACCACAGATGTCAGATCCCCATTAAAAAAGATGCATATTCAGCTTTTACGTATGTTTCAAGTGTTTGGTTGCAATAGAAAACGTCCAACACACCTGTGGTCTGCAGCTGCAGAGCCAAGGCGCCGCAGCAGCAGCAGTGACCAACTCAGCACCAAGGAAATGGGGGCGAAAGGCAAAATGATGTTTTGCGAAACAGCAGCAGCAGCCGGCGGTCGCAGCATAATGGGGCAGTTGTTCATCACACACACACACACACACACACATCCCATCTCCTGCATCTCATTCTCTGTCGTCTCCAGGGTTCCCGGTCGGAGCACAGACCCATGTAAACAAAGCCTGTGATGGCATGTCTGCCAGAGAGGTGTGGAGCCGGGCTGGATGGAGAGCCGCGGCTCTTTGTGGCGCTGCCAGGCTCAGACACTCTTTGCCATCCTGCCAAAATTTATTTTCCCGCCAAAGACTCACCAACCCTCCTGCGTAACCCCCCCCCCCCCCCCCACCAACTCCCCCTTCCTCATCCTCACTGGGCTCTCGGCTCCATCTGTTGCGCTGGAACCGACTTCTTCTTCTTCTTCTTCTGCCGCCTCTTTTTCCTTGGTGCATTTTGCCGCCATCTTCTTCGGGGTGGGGGTGAGGGGGGTATGGTGGAGGCAGATGTCACTGAATCCCCACCCCACCCTCCCTCCCTCCCTCCACCGCCTCCCCAAAAGTTCAAGAAAGCAGGTGGAGAAACAACAACCTCTGTCACCTCCTGGGGATAATCCCGCCCCCCTCCTCCTCTCCTCTCCTTCCTCTTCTTCTTCTTCTTTCTCGTCTGAAATGAACTTTAACTGAAAAATGTTTATTTTTCAAAGTGTATAAATATTTTTCAATAACCTGTCGCCCCCCCCTTCTCCTCACCTCCTCTCCTCTCTCCTTACCCCTCCCTACTTAATTCCCCATTGAGCTGTTGTGGTGATAAATAAAATAGAGCGGTTGACAATGAAGAAGAGGAGGGTGCATACGAGGAGAGGTGAGGTGGTGGTGGATGTGGTGGTGGTGGTGGTGGTGGTGTTGAGGAGGGAGGGGGGGGGCGAGGCGAGTCAAAAGGCATTGAGTTCCCTCAGCCATTGTGTGTGTTGACACCCTAATCCGCCACAGCAGCCATGCAGGTGTTGTGCAGCATTCAGGTCTTTGAGGCGGCTTTCAGCGCACGCCATGGCACCTCTGTATTCACCCTGATGTCTCTACAAGGAAACAGTGGATCAGTGTTTCAGCGACTCACCGTCAGCTGTCACGCAGCCACTGTGAGAAGCACATTTACAGCACAAAGATCCCCTTAGACTGTCTTTGTGTCAGCATTGTGCCGCGGCCCCCTTTTTTTTTTTTTTTTCTCCCCTTCTCTCTCCTCGGCAACCCCATAATGACGACTGATTAAATCCCGGCGAGCTTCTTTTTTTTCTTCTCGCGAATGCTAGGTGTCACACAGGTAAGCCCCGTCACCGCCGCCGATGATGCTGCTGCTGAGACGGAGACGAGGGCGGAGCTCTGAAAGTAAAGTATTTCTGATGGGTTTTTTATTATCATTATTATTATTATTATTATTATTATTATCGTCACGCTGCCAAGGTGTCAACTACAGAGAGAGGCATATGAGAAAATATGTATCTGTTTATTCTATTATTCATAGTGTATCTTATTGTCACCCTGACACCTTGTGAATGCGTGTCAACCACTGGTTTGAGGTTTCTGTTTTTTTTTTCCTCTTCTTTTTTCCACGAGAGCTTACAAAATGGATGTGTTTACCTTTTCCCTGAAAGTGTCGCGCTGAATACCTGCGTGTCTGAGATGAGGCTTATTAAATTTGATGAGTTAAAAAAAAGAGAAAAAAGAAAAAGAAAAACGTCTTAACGCTTTATCTCGCCTTTGTGTCGTCCCGTTTGGTATCTACCCAGAGCCAGACACTCTCCTCGGGATGCCAACGGTGGCGAGAAAGATAAACAGGCCCCGTGTTTTCCTTCTTTTACCCCCTTTTCTCCCTCGCTCTCCCCCGTTTTATGATATGCAGTCATACGCCCGTAGCCCTTGATAATTGTGTAGTCAGTCAGAAATCCTAAAATGGGGGGGGGGGGACTCGGAGTTTGGCTTGTATCTGTCTGTACGGAGCGACAACAGTGGAGCGTGTTCGGATGACGGGTTTTTTTTTTGGATTTCGGCATTTCCTCCTTTCTTCTGAGCGCGAGGTGATGGATGTTTGAAGGTTTGATCTGACACGTTGCGTCTGAATACGTGGAATCAAAGCAACGCGCAAAGCAAAGTGAGCAGACAGGTTTTTTTATTTATGAGCAAATATAAATAAATAAAAATAAACGAAAACGGACTCCGGGGGAAACACGCACCCGTCTTCTTCTCCTTTTTTCATTCCGCTTTACGCCTCAGAAACATTTCAGGCCCCGGATGCCGTTTGTCACAGAGATGATGATGTCGTTATCATTGTTGGGAAGATTTGGAAAATATCTGAAATCTGTGCTGAGAATAAAGACACAATGTGACGCTCGCTGCTTTAAATGACTCATCTGTAAACACAGGTTCACAAATGGGATAATGGAGTGTTTAACTATGTTATTTATAGACAGGTGTCAGGAATAGAGCGGATATCTGGATGGAGAACCGGAGGAGAGATCGTCTGAACCATCAGACACCAGGAGCCAAGAAAATATAACATTAATTTAATCCTCCACAGCTCAGCATCTAAACTTCAAGGAGGGACCTTGCAGGAAGTTCATCTACTGAAAATTAAAGGTGAAGTTTAAGTCCTTCAGTTGCAAAGCAATCATTAATGAGAAAGTTAAGGGTAAGTGCACATATAAGATAATGTTCCAGCTTGTTTGTGTTGATAGGAGGCCGAGATGTGATGCATGTGAAAAGATGAATTTGCCTTTTGTTTCATATTGTTTCCCTCACATTACATCCTCCACAGTTCACTTTGATTTCATGAACATTATTAGACTGTAAAGCAGTGTTTTTCAACCTTGGGGTCGGGACCCCACGTGGGGTCGCCTGAAATGTCTGGTATTTGATACTAAAATTACTGATAAAAATATTATTCTATTTGAAAATATGATTGAAAACACCACATACAGTCTTAAACAACAGTATCCTATACTTTAACTTTCTCAAATATAAATCGAGTTCAAATAAAATCCAGCAGATGAAAATGTCTGAGCTGGCGCATTTTGATGAACCACTGCTGTAAAGCTTCAAAATAAGTTTCATAATATGTCCATAGGTGCAACAATTCAAAGCTACAGATGGGATTGATGTGTAAAAGTTAGATTGTGAGGTATTTAAAAGATGATATTTAGTCTATAGTCTTCCTTCAACCATCATTTTTATTCAACCTAAATCAACAAAGTCATTAAAAAAAAACAGCAGCGAAGTCCAGAGCACATCAACTTATTCTGTGACGTATGAATCATAAAGACGGGTCATTTTTCTCCTTTCAGCGTTTATACTTACTGCTATATCTTTAAAAAAAGAGGATTTCTACTATCAAGACGCTTGTGCAGCTTTTACAAACATCCCAGTTTCTCTGTTCCCTCTGATTCACAGACACGTGCGTCTCTACTGTAAATCTAAGCAGCTTAAGCCGTGCAGATTGTTTCGATTAAAGATCAATTTCCAGGCTCCCAGTTAAGTTTCGCTGTGCAACGTTAATAAATAAAATAAAAAAGTTGGACACAATGGACACAACAGTGAATTAGGACACTAACTTTTTGTTATTCAAAGCTAAATCCAAGGGCATTCAGACAGAGAGACAAAGTTAGCCAGAGAGAGAGAGAGGGGGAGAGAGAGGGAGATCTGTGCTGTGTCAGCAGTGTGCTTAAACCAACTCCAAAGATTAATCACAGGAAAACACATACAGCACATACACACAAGTACTCCCTTTCACACACACACACACACACACAAACGGGCGCACACGCAGGCATATACCCACAGTTGTATATCTCGCATTCCCAGCAGTTCAAAGTGTGGTTGGTTTGAAACAGATTAAAAACTGTCTATGAAGTGATGCATTGCAATTGTCATAGCAAGGGTGGGAGAGATCTTTTTTGCATAAAAATCCCCTCTTTCTTCCCACCGCTATCAGCAAAGAGATGGAGAACTCACTAATCCTGCTGTGGTCGCATTTGCATCGGTGGCAAATAAACAAAAGCACACCATTTTTCATCTCCAGCCTCTATATTAAAAAGGAGATGGCGGCGGGGGGTGAGGGAGGGAGGGGAGGGGAGGGGATGGGAGAGGAGAGGAGGATAGGGGGAGATGTGGAGGGTGGGGGGGGTTGGTGGTGAGAATGAGAGAGAGGGGGCACCCAGGCAGACCCTTTGGTGTCAGAGATAGGCCTGCTGATGTTTGGTCTTGGTAAATGGAAACTACTGTGGCGTGGTCGCAGCATCACTCCACCTCCCTCCCTCCCTCCCTCCCCCTCCCTTCCTCAACCCCCCCTCGGTCTGTAATTCCAGGTGGAGACATGGGAGAAGGAAGTGGTGATAGATGTGTATACATGACGGAGGGAGGGAGGGAGGAGGGGGTGATGAAGTGTAGATACAAGGAGGAACTCACCTGGAAGATGGAAGGAGGTAAGAAAAAAAATCTCAACTTGATGTTAAAGGGATAGTTCAACATTTTGGCAAATTGGCCCATTGCTATTCATTACCTTTAATTGTCGGTGCAAGCTATTTTTAGAATGGTGGATCAGAGCCGTGAGCTGCTCAGAGCTACGCTATGGGGCTCATGTTTCCCTCATCAAACTCATCAAATATACAATCCAACAACTCCTCAACGCTCTGGTGGACAAGTTGTGACCTGTACATTCACCACGCTATGAGATAATAACACAACGTTACCACACAGTTGTTTTAGAGGGAAATTCATGCAAAACGGCTGATGCCCGCTCCCAACGGAGGCAGTTTTTCAGCAAGCAGTCTCTGCATTTACCTCTAAAGCAACTGGTGTGGTGAATGTGCAGGTCACAACTTGTCCACCAGAGCATTTTGGAGTTATTGGATTGTTTATTTGATGAGTTTAATGAGGGAAACCAAGATATCCCATTAGCCTCCATAGCATAGCTCTGAGCAGCTCACGGCTCTGCTCCGCCGTTCTAAAAATAGCTTGCACCGACAATTAAAGGTAACGAACCTACTGCTATAGGGATTATGGCAATGGCCGATTTGCCAAAATGTTGAACTATCCCTTTAAATGTATTTTCCAGGTCAGAGAAGAAGCTCAAGTGAAGCCAGAGTGGAGTGCAGGAGCTAAATGCTGAGATGCTTCCCATGCACAGACCATGACCTTCAATCGGTAACTGCCCCCTGACCACACGTCAAACGAGGCGGTTGAGCTTTTACTGCGAATTTGTAACGAGAGCGCCGCTGCAGGCGGAGACCGGACCACAACAGCGCCAGGTCGGGACACCCCCACGCACACACACGTACGAACACACACACAGCGATGTGATCAATCGAAGATGATCAAAGACGAGAAAGAAGAACACGGGCTTTCTTGTGAGACTCAGCCTACACGTTAACCCCACCGCCCCCGGGCCTTCAAAAGTGACTGTGAAACGTACAATTTGAACCAAATCAAAACAAAAAAAAAGGAAACTTCTCAGAAGTTAAATGTCACTGAAAACAGAAAAGTGGAAAGTTATGATGCTCTAATGAGATCAATCGATCAAAATTCAGATCTGTAGGTTCACAATTTCTATTGTTTTCTATTTTGAAACTGACAAATCCATTATTGCAAGTGACAAGGGACCAAAATAAAAAGTTTATCTCAAACTAACATGACTAATATATTAATATGAAATCCTTAAAATCATCTGAATACCACGAGCCAAAGATAAACAAGTCATAAAGATAATAAATATTCATCCATTTAGAGAGGCACTGCAGGAACTACCCCCTAAATTCATCATCGTCATCATCATCATCATCATCATAATCATCACAATCATTTCTGTCAACAACAGCCGGGAGTTACAATTTCACATCCAACGCTACCGGCTGCTGCTGCGTCTGATTTCCCCCCACGTTGGAAACAATTTGTGGATTGGCTGTGGTTAAAACCTGCAGCACCCGCCGCCTTTCTTCCCCCTGACCCGTGAGAAAAGAGATTAGCTATTCAAGGCAGCGACAGAGTGACAATCGCCGCATCAGATCAATATTACTTATCTCTTCCCCCTCCTCTACCTCCACCTCCCTCTCTCCCTCCCTCTCTCTGCATTACACTCCTGGTACAGTAATACACCTGGAGGAACCAGTGAGTGTGTGGTGATTAGATTAGGCTTTTACTGTACTCAAGCATACACACACACGTACACACATAGTGATAAGAGAGATGCTGCTCTGCCTCTTTTCCAGCTGCCGTGTGAAGTGAAGAGGATAAAGACTACAAGGCCCGTGTGTGTTTGAGTTTGTTGCTCTGTTGCAAAAGAAGGAGGAACATCCATAAGGTCACTGGTTACAACTGTCACACCCAACGCTGTGGTGGACCACGGTTGTTGCTTTTTCATCTGAATCACACGGCGGTTCGCTTTTAGTCGTCTTTAGAAAGAAGAAGAAAAGAAGAAGACCCGAATAGGGTCGAAACGTTGGTTGTGAAATAAATATTTGTACATCAAGGCTACGAGTAGAGCGACCGTCTTTTTCTCTTTTTCTAGTCGTCTTTAGAAAACCAGGTCCTGACATAGTGCGACATGTACGTTGCAAGATTTCAAAGGTATTCAGAAAGTATGATGGATTTTTTTTTCATATTGTTGATGCTTGATCTAAGAAATATTTAAAACGCTGATGCTTCTGTAGCGAGTACTGGACAGAAAACAACCTGATCCCAGCTCCACCAGACACCTAGCAAAGATCTTAGAGGAACATCTCCTTAAAAAAACAAAACGTTAGATAATCACATGGAAAAAATAATAATCTTAAACCTTAGAAAGTCAATGTCAAGGTCCAAAGAAGCTGTTAAATTAATTCATTTTTCAATGCACCATGTTTGTGCATATCTATTGTGGTGTGATTGTGTGTTATTGTATGTTCCAGAGCAAATTTCTCACATTGTGGGACAATAAAGATAATCTTAAATCTTAAATACCAAAATAGGAGTTGAAATCACAACATGACCATCAATAGCTTTAAAACTGGGATATAAGATGAGTTTGTTTTGTCAACTCTTGCATCCTTAATCCTCAACTTTACAGTCAACACTGACAGGAAGTCCTGATCTTAGAAAATCTGATAAACTGAACCCTTGAGGTATAAACTCTACAATATCAGTCCATCAGTAAATTAAAAACCATTTCAACATTAGCTCTTAACACTTCCCATAAAAATAAACTTTTCTTAAATCTGTAATTTGCCGGCGACTTTAGCAAACAATCATTCAGCTGCCTTCGTCCAGACCAGACAATCCAGGTAAGTGCATCTGCTAATTTTAAGTCTGTGTCCATCAAATGCTTCCTGATTTATTCAACCAACGTTTAAGTCTCTTAGGTTTTTTTTTTTCTCCTCTACCTCTGTATCTCATAAATGCCTTCAGTCTGGCTCTGTGCTGGAGATGATTTTGGATGTGCAGCGGGAGCAGGGCCGTGGGTTTTAGATGAACCGTGGTCTCTCCTCCTCAGCCTTGTAAATAATTAGAATTCCCCGGCTGACTGCGGTGCCTGGACACTTCCATAATTACATTGTCAGTGCAGTGGCTGATTAAGGCTGGGCTGTGAAGTATGGTATTAGCTGCACTGTGTCTGCATGTAGAATAGAATAGATGACCCGTAGCTACCCTCAGCCGCCTCTGCAGGGACTCGGCACTGCGGCTGCATGAAACCGGATGGCGGCGGATTAGGTTACTGATCGTGACGATTCACAGAAGATCCTTCCTCAGACACTGACACGGTTAAATCATCATTAATCGGCCATGTTTTTAAGATTTTCAAGGTTCGTCTATGAGACCTGAATACACAAATAACTGAGATGCCGTCGGAAAACGATCACCAATCGGACTTTTTGCCACGAGGATCCGTGCAATCTAGATTTCATCATGTATCTGCATTGTATTCAGGCTGATGATGTCATTTCTTTGATTATCTTGAGCTCAGGTGAGTAATGATGGAGGTTTATCGTCACCATTTTGGAGTCATGAGTGTCTCACAGGTGTAGTCTCGAGCCATTTACCAACTCATGATCAAGTTTGTGAAAGCAGATGCCCTCAGGACTTGAGGCCTAATTGAGAAAAAAGAAAAAGTGCAATGAATATAAATCATCCCAGGAAGCAACAGGAAGAGGAACACGAGGAGGGGGGCGGTAATCAGGTAAACATTGGAATTAATGCAGATCTATGGGTTTGAACCAGAAGTTGAGGAAGCTGAAGATGAAACAGGACGATTCCTGAGTTTCCAATTCAAGACAAGCTACTGATGTTCAGACTTTTCTGACGTGTCGTCCTCCCTCACTCTTCTCTTCCTCCCTCCATCTCTCCGCCGTGGCTGCATCCATAAAGCAGAAATGGAGAAAAATGGTCATCTCAATAGCAGAGGCGACGATAAAGATGATGATGGATATTTACCTCTGACCACACTCGCTGATTTATCGCTGCTTAGCGACTAGATGATGGGTTCCTATATCATACATCTGATGGGTAAAGCTCCACTGTAGGCGAGTCTGAAGAGGAGGAGGAGGAGGAGGAGAGGAGAGGACCCCCCCTCCCTCCCTCGATCCCTTCCTCCTCCACCCTCCCTCCCTCCCTCCCCCCTCCTCCCTGCCTGCCTTTCCCCTGACCTTGCAGCTTTATGACTGCAGTAATGCGCTGCAGATGAAGAGAGGAGCAAATCCACCGGAGATAATAGACAAATCATCTCCACGAGGTGGTGGAATAAAAATCCCCAGACAAACAGACAGCCCTGTGTGCTCTTGGACACCCCTTTAAGGAACTCTAGTGTTGATAAGTAATTATCCCTGCCCAAAGGCATGATGGGATTCACAGAGGGAGAAAAACATTTGTACAATATGTTTGCAGTGCCGCGCGTACACTAAATCTTCAAAGATCGGATTGCGGATGCGAGAGAGAGAAAAAAAAATCTGCGGATCAGTAATTAAATTAGCGATCACACATGCACGGTTTTTATGAGTGTGACTCATAAATGCATGTATGTATTCAATGCCACTTGTATGTACTTTGTGTATATGCATAATACCACTTAGCCCGGCTTGTATCATGTGGATTTTTCCACGAGTCTCTCCCTCCTCCCACTAACGATCCACTCATGATCCACAGGAAAGACTGGAGATCGCCTCAGCACAGTGCACCTGTTGATTGAGACTAATGAAGCTGTATAATCAGAGGAAATAGAGTAGATATGAAAAGAAATCAGCTTAGGAACTGAGAACAAGTCAGTTTGATTTTAGCAGATGATGGGGTTTTTTTTTGCCACACGACTCCCTAGTGCTCTTCACCTCTGGCCCGGTTTCCCTGCGCCGACCTCAGGTGAGGAAAGGTGGAGTCTGGCGTACGTGTCTGCAGCAGCTGCAGGAATGTGAAGCACGAGGAGAAGCGGCTCAACTCGTGTTAGAGCTGCAGCTATGTGAGTGGGAGGGAGCGGCTGGAGGTGATGCAGTCATACGCCGGGTCAATACAAGGTGCTAGAGTGATACAGTGTGTAGCTTTATGTTCATTACGTCATTAAATAAAAAGCCAAACAATGACGAGGCACAAGTCGCTCAGGTCTCGGTACGTTGAGACTTTTTCTTCGCTGTTAAAGGCAACAAAATATTTTCCATAACTAACTATGATTTATTAACTTCAACAACATCAAACCACCTATATCTAGCCTGCAGGGTCTCCGTGTCCTCTGACAGTGACAGCATGAGGACGTGACACCGTAGCTCATGAGTCGCTCACATGCTTCACACGTCAGAGTCTTGGCATCTCGCAATCACATGTTGGGTGGAGTCAGAAAACACACAGGTATCATACCGGCGCTCGTCAGACTGACACCGCGGACGGGTTAAAAGTACTAATGTGTCAGATCTTCATCTTTCTGCTGCGTCACTGTCGCATTTCAGGAGCTACTGTTTCTCCGCTCGCGCTCAGCGTCCCAGAGTTCAGCCCCTCAAGTCAGAATAAAATGTGAAAGGTAAAAACTTTTGCTGTGGATCTACAGACCATAATGTAAACACATGGACTGTCTGTGACCTTGATACAAGCGGCACAATCTCAGATTCTGCAGTGTGCATTTGAGAAACTGAATGGAAGAAGCTCTTGAGCTGTGTCTATGCAGCTGTTGCAGCACAACAGCATCTGCATTTCAAGTTGCAAAAAGTTGTTTTGTGACGCATAAATCTTTTTGCACAAAACCAAACACATCATTAGTAATGATTTTAATGTAGAACATGAAGAAATGCTGCAGCTCATCATATAAGACAAACTTTCCCTGCTGATTCCTGCCATCTAATGTTCAATAAATAATGTATAATTTATTTGCAACTTTACCGATAAACTTTAATTTTTCTAAATGATTGCGTTCACAGCCAAACACATATACAGCACACACCCGAAGACTTGTAAAACTAAAACATACCAACTAACCCTCCTTCTGTGGGAAGCTGCCTCATGTTTGACCTGAGAGTGAGGCAGGTCAGGGGTGCAGAGGAGAGGGGGGGAGTGTGCGAGGGAGGGAGGAGGCGAAGGTAGAGGAGCGGGTGTCAGGACGGAGCTCAAGGAGCAGTTAGAGAAAATAAACAGATGGGAGCTTTGAGGATATTCTATCTGAAGCTTAGTCCTGTTGAGTATAAATATGGTGGCGGGTAAGCCATGTAAATAGGCCTGTGTTTACCTGTCTGCACGGCCCAAATTAATCACCCATGCCGCCACGAGCCGGTGGGGGAGGGAGGGAGGTGGTGATGCAGGGGGGAGGGAGTTAGAGGAGTGTAAACACGGCTAAAAGCTACTGGTTGGCACCGTTTTGTTTTGGTTAGGATACAGAGTGAGTGATTAGGCTACTCTGCTGTGATGAAGGGGTGGCAGGAGTGATGGAGGACCAGAGTGTGTGAGTATATATATGTGTGTGTGTTCCACTTTCCTGGATTTTTGGAATGTTTTAGTGATTTTGTAATATTTAAGTTGCAGCTGCGATGAAGTTTACTACTGAATTTTGCGCAAAAAGTATCCGCAGATTGATTAAAAAAATTTAAAAAACATACACGTGCATTGATCCCACTTATTCCTTTATGGATGAGGCTCATTCTCACTGACAGGAACAAGCTGATCTATCGCTCCCAAGCCTCGTGTGCATCTATAGATTAGCACGACTGTGTTCGGCACTGCTGGGGGAGAAGGAAAGAAAAAAAAAATCATATACGACTTGTGTCCCCATTGTGCTGCACCTCTGCTGATAGAATAAGGAGTCAGATAAGATGTGGCGCGGTGAAAGGAAAGGCCGGGAGGGGGTCATAGCGTTTGTTCTGGATTTTCCCCATTATGTGATTTGGCATGCTGATGCCTTTCATTTCAATCATTAGAATTCAGCCGGGATCAGGAGGGCTTTCAGGTGCAGGAGAGGAGCCGCGTTTGGATTAGCGGTCCACGTAACCGCGGCAGGATAGACTCCAAACGAGGCTGATTATCATACCATTTCCTCACACCTGAAACGATTAATGCAGTTTTTTAACCTCTTCTTTAAAAAAAAAAAAAGAGGGGGGGTGGTTTAATTTAATATATGCTTGGTGTTTAATCGTAAGCCCTGCGTTTTAGGCCTATACAGAATGATATTAGTGGTTCGAGAGCAGCGTAGGCCACCGTGACGCTGTTTGGTTTCCTTCGGTTTCGCAAATTCAGGTTCGTCTGAACCTTTTTGTTCCTCAAAGTTTAGAAAGAAGTGAAAGGTACGGATTGAGAGTGAGGAAGATATCGTCCTATCAGGCAGGAAGAAGCTTTAACCCTCACATACATGTGAGCGTATAAATCAAGAAGCAGAATCCATAGCTGCTTCCAAATCTTTAAAAAGAAAAAAAAAAAAAGAAAGGTCAAATCAAGTTTATTAAAACTTAAAAAGTGAGCACACCCAAAGTGTCAATCACGATCGCCAAGTGAACAGGAAAACTTGCAACTATGCAAAATGATCAGTCAAAACTGAAGGAGTCAAAACCCTAAATATGGGAACATCAGTGCAAGAAAAGTTGGGATTTTACGGAAGAGGGCAACTTAAAATACTCTTGGCAATCCAAGACCGATAATAGTATCTCTTGCAATGTGACTTAAAACTGCATGAAACCTCCTAATGGACGCTTTAGGAGTCCACTTAAAACTGTGGGACTGATTTTGTGCATCTGGATTTTAATTTCCCATGTTTTCATCGCAACATGTTTGCAAACGAAGGTCAGAGAATCTTAAATAAAAAGTCTGACATTGTTTCTCCATCACTGCCAATGCTGTAGATGGGCAACTCATTCCACAAAGGTCCCAGTGTGGCTGCAGGTTTTTGTTTCCAACCAAGCAGAAGCAGCAGCAGCAGCAGCAAACCACACCTGACTCATTCAATCAGCTGATCTCAGCCTTCAGACAGTTGATTGGTCAAACGGTGTGATCTTCATTGGTTGGAACAAAAACCTTGCAGCCACACCGAACCCTTTGTGGAATGGGTTGCCCATCCCTGCTATAGATGCAAACCTAAAACTCTATTTTTGGTTCGAATCACTGATCGATCTGATGGAGAAAACAACAAAATATATCCTCCAATGTATTTATCTTCCTTGTGCACAGGAACAAGCTCCCCAGGTGCAGCAGCAGCAGCAGCAGCGTTGCCTCTCGTTCTGTCGGCCTGGTTTCAGACGTCAGGCCTCATAAATACAGTAAAGCCAAGTAATTTCTGCCTCGCTGCAAACTTTTCGGATTCTGTGACTTTGCGGACGGCGTGAGCGGAGAAGAATGGGGCTGTTAGGACACGCGAGCGAGAGTAAGTAATGCCTTTTAGTCTTTCTGACATGTTTGTCTTGGGCTAATTCCTCTCCAACACCACGACAGCCACGACCTACAAAGTCAAACGGCTCTGTCACACCTCTTTTCTTCTGGCCCGGTCTATCTCTTCACTCTTCACAGGAGAAGGCCAAAGGGTTTTCCTTGGTTCCTGTAGTGTGAAATGCAAACTGTCATTAACCGGGAGGAGGGCAAGCGGAGGAGCTTACAGGGGAGCCATCAATACAGATGATGAGAGAGGGGAACAGAGAAAGCCTCTCCCTTCATTGTGTCTCAATAACTTTAAAAAGGAAACTAATCCATTCTGCTCTTAATTGCATGCCACGTCCCTCGATGTGTCTTCCCTCTCTCCTCCACCCCTCCACCCACCCATCTCTGCACAATGTGGAGGAGGCAATATTTAAACAGACTTCCCAAGATTCCCATTTCAAACGCTGTAATGAGTTTTTAAATAACATAATGGTCTATATTATATTATACATTTTTAGCAGGAGGAGGTAGAAGAAGAAAAAAAAAGAAGCTTTCCCTGTGAAAATGGGGGTTTGTCTTTTCAGGGTTGGGGGCTGAAGTGTAAAAAGTGTGTGTGTGCATCAACGCCAACAACACGTGTGAAGGGGACATGAGAAGTGAAGGAGGGGGGAGACAGTGCTCTGAGGATTAAGGTCTAATTTCTCCTGTTCTTTCATTGAGACTCTGCAATCCAACAGATTGATTGGGACTTTTAATTACACCGCAGTAATTATGGGCCAGATCTCGCATTTGAAAAGGAAGAATTAAAGTTCATTTTGCTTGGCTAATTATCAAAAGCTTGTCCTGATGTTCGCCTGAGAGTGAGTGTGTGAGTGAGTGCCCGGCCGAGGCTTCCCGAATGCCAACAGCGACGCAGGACCTCGGATCACAGATACTCAGTAATTAAGGCAAAAAAAGGTTACTTCCGAAATAAAAAAGATGAGCGAGCTTATTTAGGAGGAGGAGGGTGGAGGGAAAAAAAGAAGAAGAAAGAGAAAAAAACAGAGTCCTGATAGGGAAAATCGGATCCTGTCTTTCATTCCTCTAATTCTAATTCTACGGGATCTCGCGCCACTTTTTCTGTCACTATCAGCACTCGCAAATTACAACATTTCACATTCATCAGCCGCACTCGCAGGAGACGGCAGAACAGTAGCTCGCCTGGGTAATTGGGTTGATTTTTTTTCCTCCTCCCCCTCCTGTCCTCCCTCTTCCTCAATAAGTCCAGTCGTCCTCCATCCCTCCCCCCCCCGTCCTCCCTCCATCCCTCGGCCTCCCCCGGCCTCCCCTCGTCCGTCCAGTCGAATCTGCACTTGCTGACATGCAGCACAGTAGCACTATGCTTCTAATTTTTACATTACATTGCATTAGCTTCACCAGGTTTAAGAGGAAACCAATACAGGAATCATTTTATGGTGTAAAGCAGGAGCTGCGATTTGGGCTCAGGAGTCAATCTGGCGCCCGGTGATGATGGTGGTGGAGTTAGCGGGTTGGCAGGCCTGATTAGACCGTCTTAGGCTGGGGAGTCATATATGTGCTATTTCGCTGATAGGCTGCGAATCTGGATTTCCTGCTCCAGTGCGCTCATGGAGCTAAACCCATCCAACCGAGGAGGGTAGGCAAAGTGGGGAAGGTGATTTCCTCCATCTCCTCCTGCCTTGCCCGCCCGCGCACACACACACACACACACACACACACACTTACACTTGAGCGCTCAGATTCACACACATGAACATCATCGCCTCGGCACAAACTCATGAAATCTATTTGAAAATGTCTGTGTGTGTGTGTGACAAAGAGCGAAATGTATTCATTGAAGGATTCTGGGGGAGGAAAAAGATCAAATTTACTGGACTGCAGTGGAGGCCTTGTCACCACAAAAAAAAAAAAAATTAAAATTTTTCTTGGAAATGTTTCAAAGTTGGTGTCCCGACGCGAGCTTGTGGTCATCCAACTGCCGCCATTTCACCTCCCTCTCCACCCTCTCTCTCTCTCTCTCTCCGTCTCCTTTCACTCTGTCTTCTTTCAGTCCGTCCGTCCCGTCACCCGAGCCTGCCCACCTGCATCCAAGACGCTGCCGCAGCCCTTCGGACCATTTAGCGGGGACACAATTACGCAATTGTGCGAGCAGACAAATGCCGTGTAGGACAGTTGGGGACGGTGGAGGTGGGGTAACGCAATCTCCCTCTACCCCCCCCCCAGCTCCCCTCACCTTCAACACTACCCCCCCCTCTCCTCTACCTCCACACCTTCTCTTCCCCCCCTTCTCTCCCGCTCTGTCATCCCAGGCTTGTCCATCTCGGCCCGGGGAACAGTGGGGAAGCTGTGTGTGTCGGCTCTTCCCAACAATTACCTTCAATTACGGCTCACTGCAGTGTGGCCTAGTGAAAGGCTTAGCCATTAGGAGTCTCTCTCTCTCTCTGCCTTCTCTCTTTCTCTGTGTCTCTCTCACACTCTCTCTCTCTCTTTCTCTCTCTCCTCTCACTCACTTCTGGAGTCTGGCCAGGCTCCATGTGAAAACGACCCAAATAGCCCCCTGCTCACTTTACACGCCCCACAGCTCACTTTACGTGAGCCAGCCCCGACCAGAATACCTCACCGCCACTCTGTTAATTCACATCTTTCACTCCTCCTCCCTCCTCCTCCTCTTCTCTCCTCCACCTGGTCTCTTCTTCTTCTTCACCCCCTCCCTCCTCCTCCTCCTCCTCCTCTTCACAGTCTTCCTTTTCTTAGACCGTTCTCCTCCGCCGGGACCTGATCCTGTTTGCGGTAGCTGGAGAGTTCAGGGGCAACAAGGACAATGGACATCCTGAGATGGGAAGCTCCCCTGTGGTTTAGGGTATATACTGCAGCAGATAAATAGACAGTGGGTTTTACAGCTGGGGCTGGGGCTTCAGCCATCTGCAGGTCTCCGTGCAGGTCTGGGATCCCCCCACCAACCCGCTGCTTGATGTAATATTCCCTTAGTTTGACCTTTCTTTTTTTGGTGGTTTTTTGGTCGGCGAGGGGATCCAATCCATCTGGCTACTGTATCCAGTCAACCCGGCCTTATCTGATCACCTCGGCGGGCCGGGTGCGAACACACAGCGCCTTATCTCCAGGTGTTGTATTTCTATTCCTAGAGATAATTAGCATAGCGTTTGTCCTAAACCCCGCCATGCTACACACACAGCTTAGTGGGAAAAGGTATGTCTTATTTAGTATCTAGCGCCGACGCCGAGAACAATGCACCGAGTGTAAGCCCAGTCTGAGCCGTCGGCGGCGAATCCCCCCACAGTTCATTCGCTCGCCGCCGCCACAGCAGCAGCCTTGGGCCGGCGGACAAGGAGGTTCGGCTCAGAACAGGACAGCTGTGTCTGGGATCACACTTCTCTGTTACAGAGGGGGCTGACCACGGCCCAAATGTAGCCCAAAAACCATCCCAGCAACCCCCCCCCTTCCTCCTTTCCTCCTCCTCCTCCCTGCTTGCGTGCCCAGGAAACCCCTCCAGGGCTCCCCCGGCCGCATCCAAAACCTGGGCATCGCGCTGCCGTTTGTGCCTCTCGCTTTCAAGGCCGGCCAAGAGCCTCTCCTCCTCCTCTCTGCTCGTTCTCAGCCGAGAGCCTCCCCCTGCCACCTGGCACAGCAGCTCGGCTCGCTGCTCCCAGTGTGTGTGTGTGTGCGTGCGCATTGTATATATGTGTGTGTGTGTGTGTGTGTGTGCCCGCACAGCCTGTTAGTGTGTGTTCGCATTCGAGGGTGTACCTTTGGCTCTGTGTTACGGTATATGCCTGCGCTTTTGTTTGAGTATTGTTCGAGTAGGTGTGTGTGTGCACGTTACAGCATTGTGCATGTTCACGACTGTGTGCGTTTGTGTATGTGTGTGTGTGTGTATGTGTGTGTGCTTAATACCCCCGTCCTCTCCTCTCCGGCACCGGGGGCCCTTTCTAAAACGCGTCAGTGATTTTGGCTCCGCAGCCCGCGACAACACGCTCGGTTTTCAGCACACCACCGGCAAGGCTTACCTCTCAGCCAGGGACGGCCAAGCAGACACTTTCCCTGGACAATCCCCCAGCCTTAGCCGACCCAACCCCCCCCTCACAAACACACACACACACACACATACACGGACACACACTCACAACCCCTCAGCATCCTCTTCCAAGCCTGCAGAAACACGGTAAAGGAATACTCTGACTGATCCAAGGGAGTGGCCCATTCCAGTTTCTCCTCGAGTAGATACCTTTATGATCACAATGATGTGTGTGTGCGTGTGTGTGTACTTGTACAGCTACACATGTGAGGACCAGTTTGAGTTTTAAACCATCAGAGTGAAGACATGTTGGGAGAGTGAGGAGATTTTGGCCGGTTCTCACTTTCTCAGACCCCGTCCAAGGGCTGTTTGAGGGTTAAGACTTTATAATAACTAAGTCATTATAATTAGGTAAACATTTTGGCAAATTGGCCCATTGCCATAATCCCTATAGTCTTAGGAGTAAGTTTGTTACCTTTAATCGTCGGTGCAAGCTATTTTTAGAACAGCGAAGCAGAGCCGTGAGCTGCTCAGAGCTACGCTACAGAGCCTCATGGGATTTCTTGGTTTCTCTCCTCAAACGCTCTGGTGGACAAGTTGTGACCTGCACATTCACCACGCTATGAGATAATAACAGAACGAGACAGAGTTGTTTTAGAGGAAAATTCATGCAAAACCGCTGATGCGCGTTGCCTTCAGGGACAGTTTTCATCAAGCAGCCTCTGTATTTCCCTCGAAAACAACTCTGTGTGGTAACATTGTGTTATTATCTCATAGCGTGGTGAATGTGCAGGTCACAACTTGTCCACCAGAGCGTTTTGGAGTCGTTGGATTGTGTATTTGATGAGTTTGATGGGGGAAACCAAAAAATCCCATGATGGATTCATATAGGGATTATGGCAATGAGCCAATTTGTCAAAATGTTGAACTATCCCTTAAAGAGTAATGGTTAACGTAAGGCATTTGTTTTGGATGGTTAAGGTTAGGGTAAGGGTCTAGGGAATACATTATGTCAATGAGTGTCCTCGCACAGATATACAAACATGTGTGTGCATGTGTGTGATGTGCTGCAAAGAGTTTCTCACGTCTCATGTGGAAATATGGCTGCTGGCTGCTGGAGGATCTGAAAACATAAAGGCAGGAGGTGTGTGTGTGTGTGTGTATGTGCGTGTGTGTGTGTAGAGAGGGAAAGTTTTTTAATTTATTTCCTTTTAATTTGAGTCAAATTTTGCAACCACCTCAATGTGACAGCTGCAAATACGCAGTCGATCAATTGTGAGAGAGATATCAAATATTAGACTGTGCCGCCTGTCTTCTCCTTTCAACTCGGTGCCATCAATATCGCGGCTCTGCCAGGCCTGTCACCGCGCTGATTTACTGCTGTTTTGCCTAATACACTGTAATGACTCTGTTTATAAAGACTCACACACACACACACACACATGCATACACAATGCTCATTTTCAACCTGCGAAGCTTAAGTGAGCAACAACGGCGAGAGTCGATTAATGTCACCCCGTCTGCTCCAAAGACAAACAAAACTCACCGATCGGTCGATCTGAGGAGAAAGAAGCGGCTGCCGTGTCTAGACGCAGCCCATAAATCAGCTGTTTTCACATTAATAACGCCAACGACAAAGCTGCCTATTAATCATAACGCGGCGTGTGTAAAATTTCATCATGGCGCGGAATAAACAAAGCGAACAGGATTCATCCAATTTGAGATGTTAGAGAAGCGTCTGCTTGACCTGCGGCGGAGATGATCCGTCCTCCTGTGGAAGCACCGGAGTTTTTTTTCTGTGACTGTGTCATTGCCATAACATGAGTCATATACTGTATGCAATCCGTACCCCCTCAGGTCTCACACACACACATACACGCACACATACATATATATACAGAGACACAAACCTGCTGTTGTTTGCCAATTTAACAGAAAACATTACACGTTCCTTTTGGAAAGGCTTCTTCAAGCTGTTGTTTATCTGAGTGGAAATATCCTCTTAAGTATTACAAAACACTCCCAGGAGCTGCCAATAACTCCAGAAACTCAACCTGGAAAAAAAAAATAGAATAAAGAAAAAAAAATGTTGTGATGGTGGTTTTGTTTTTGTACAAGTGTGTCAGTGTGTGTTGCCTTTTTCTTTTTTGGTCCCGTTCCAATCTCGCCGTCTGACACTGATTTTTTGAGGTTTGTGATAAGCGGCAAAGTCAGGAAAGTTGAGATGAGAATCTTCTCTCTGTTCTTATTTGTGCTGTTGTTTCAGCCATGTCAGATAGTGTAAACACACTGCAACAACTGTGATACAACTCAGGGGTTATCAGATCTGTAATTGTCTGTGTCTCTTTTGAGAAAGCGCACCGCTGATTCTTCGGGTAATATCTACAAACATAATCCGCAGTCGACTTGACGTGCTCAAACTGGCTCCTCTGTCTCAGAGTGGGAGCGCCTACACAAGTGTGTATGCTCCCAAAAAAAAACACCACAACACAACACAAATAGAATACACACCATAGAAAATGTTTATTTCCACGTGTGTGTGTGTGTGTGTGTTTGTGTGCCACTGAGTGCGATGTGTGCAGCACATGCATCACGCCACTCCTGATAAGATTTGAGCTGTTTTTCTAATTAGTAGTTGCTGGAATTGTGATCATTATTTTCCCCTCAAATAAATGATACAGCCTCCTGCAAAAAGTAGCGTCTAATCAGTTTGTAATTAATGCTGCGGGATTTCTCTCGCCGCCTGCTGCTTCCACTTCCCATTAAAACTTAAAAAAATAAATAAAAGACAAAAGGTGTTGCCTTTATGTGCTCTTAACTGGAGGTATTAAAGTGTCATTGTTGGTTTTAGAGTGAAACTAACTACACATTTAACCGGGTTGCCAGCATAGGACAGAAGAGGATACTTCAGCTTTTATTCTGCACATTGGAGGCCTTAAACCTAACGCAGCGTTATATCAAGATAAGTTGTAAATAAAGGCTCTGAAAGCGAGTTTATATGTAGAATTAGAAAAACAAAGATCTCATACCTCAGAGCAGTTTTACTAAGTGTTTTAACGCAGAACGGATGTTAGTAGTTGATCTGTGGTCCTTATGAACCGTTTTTACAGGATTCCTGGATCTCATCGAAGGACACATGTTTTGATTCACGATTCCTAGAGAATGAAGAGCGCCGTTGTTGCTGAGCGACTCGACTCTTCCTCCAGCTCCGACATCAGGTTTGTATTTCTTCGGTTTCCTAGTGAAATGTTCTCCCCAACCGTCGGACGGAGTGCCATTAAATGCGGTGCAGACCCGGGCTTGTAATAGGTTCCATCATCAGATCCATTTCAATTTGTAGTGGGGTTTTGAAGAATCACACAACTTCTATTAGTTGGCATGTAAACAATACAACAGTGTGTAAAAGCCAGGAGGATAACAACATAATATTGTACCTGCTATAACCATGCTAAAAATCCATAACACAAGCTAAACGAGAGCAGAAAGATACAGGTGACTGGATTCAAGATGGCTGCATCAACCTGAAGTACAATCTGTACATTTAATAACCTGTTAGTCCTGTTATCGGAGGGTATTAGCTAATAATGCTAACAGCAATAGCAAACATAAAAGGCTGCTTTGCTGACATGATGCCAACTTGCTTGATTTTTCAGTACGAACAGACCATTAAAAAGTGCATTTCCACCCAAGTATCATCCAGGTGCAGCAAGTCTTTCTTTAGAAATCTATTCAGTACTTGAATGAGTCCTCAGCTTGTCTTAGATGAAGGATGATTTTTTTTTTGGAACATCTGCCTCCTTCTTGGTTGTAAAGTCAGGTATGAAGAGTGAGTCATCACCTGAGGCGACCGTAGTGCGAGATCACAACTCCATAAAGTCGACCTCATCTTTACGAGGAGGTGGATCTGTCAGAAAATATACGAACGTCTGAGCTGCACAAGCTTCCACAAGCTGCTTCTGTCTCTGAGCCGAGCAGTCAGTCAGTCAGTCAATCAGTCGGCGGATAAAGATCTGGATGAGCTCAGGTGATTACACTCTTTAGGCCAATGCTAATTGTAAGGTCTCTGCTCTAAGTACTGTAAAAGTATTAATTAAAGCATGCCATTAATCACGGCCTTTGGCAGCCGAACGGAGGGGAAGACAGCGGGGCGGACGGCTTGAGGGGAAAGAAGAAAGGAAGATTTTCTGAGAAGGAGAGAAGACTGCTACTTTTCTCTTTCACTTCCTCTGTGGGTGTGAAGGTGGAAGTGGGTGTGGGTGTGATCAGAAAAAAGAAGAAGCTCCAGAACCGTAAAGATGGAGGTGGTGATGGGTCAAAAGGTCACAAAGGTGATATCGGAGGCCAGGGGTTCAAATGTTACTCGCACCGTTGTTATGGGTAGGACTTGTAGTTTTTGAATAAACCGGCCACTATCAGATTTTACCATCTCCTCTTCCTAGTTAAACAGAAGCCAAGTCTGCATCCAGTTTTGAAAAAGGAGCTGGATAGATATAGTTTGACATGTTGTGATACAAGATGCGAGTCCTGATACGACGCCCGGGCTCCAGTTCAGACACCGACATGATAGGTTTGATAGCTCGGTTTGTCTGGATGTTTTTACAGAAACATCGCTGAACAAAAGACACCAAATTTCTCAAAGTCTCGATCTTGTTTAAACACAAACATTTGACAAGAGACGCTCAATCATTGGGAGACAGTCTGGTTTCAAACAACAAAGTCTTTTCTTACTATGGTGCATCATGCAAATTACCACACGTCTAATTTTCTTTCTAATGCTGTATCTCTATCTCTTGCTGTGACCAACAACGGGAGCTAGATACATGGACCTATGCATTCACAAGTGTCCAAGTGTCAGCATGGATGGACCCAGATTCAGACAAAGCACATGTTTTGATATTGGACAATTCTGGAAAACTCTGTTTGTTAACTTCTACATATGGCAACGATAGAGTGGGATGCAATTAATTTACAGTGTAAGAAATTGTAACTGAGGTCAGCTGTCCTTAAGGTTCATCCACCACCTTTCTACATAATTCCCACATTGGCTCCATAGAATCATCAAATATGAGAGTATATTACCAAAGGCTCTTCTGTTTGACCTTGTTCCTTTGTGTACAGCTGTGACAGTCTTTAGGTGAACTGTCTCGTTCTTTCATTTATTCCAAGCAAACCAGACTCACCGTACCTGAGCAGCAGTTGGCCGTAATGTAGAATTAAATATCAAGGGATTATAAAGAGAAGCAAAAAAAAAAAAGATTACAAAGAAAATTAGGTTTTACTTGAACCTTCGTAATTAACTTGCAGAGCTTTAATGTTTGCCAGTCGAGCTGACGGTCATCTGTTGATTCATTTTCCCCTTATTTACCTAAGTTTACCTCCGGTACCAAAGCTTACGCACTAACCCCCCCGACTCATGAATAACACATGTTTGTTCTTCAGGAATAAGTGCAGCGTACGTACAACCTTTATGAAACGACTATAATTTGTCCAAACAGAGCCATGTTTGGACATGGAAAATGTTCATACAGTCGCAGCAGTATTTTCAAAAGCCCCCACCAACCATCCAACCACCCAGACTTAAAAGTTGAAATTATACACTGCTTCTTATTAAAAGCTCAGATTATTGCCTTGAGCCTTAATTTATACATATGCATGTATTTAAGCTCTAAATATGCAGACGGACGGTGCAGGAGAGAGCAGCAGTGAAATCCTATTATATCCTACCTGTTAGATGTAGAGTGGTAAGCCCTCTGACTCCCAGCAGAATGGGACTGGAGAGACAAAAGGCATCAGTGCTAAACGACTGAGGTGATTTTAATCACATGCTCTTAGAGAGAGAAAGAGTGAAGAAAAAATAACATCTGAAAACCAATTCACCGAACAAAGGCCTGAGTGTTCCCTTGTGGCGGGATCGAAGAGGGAAAGAGGACGAGTGAAAGAATGAAAGCGGAGGAATAGGGTTTTATCACGGTTTTGAGTTAGTGAACTAAAGGTTGGGGCTTGGAGAGGAGACAGGGAGGGGAGGTGGGATAGGGGGAGACTTAGAAACCCCCACCTCCCCCCCCCCAACTCTCCTTGTCTAGTCAGCCAGGATATTTAATTTGTATCTCTTTCTCCCGATCTCGTCCATAAACCTGATGAACATCATTTTCATGTCTGTTCCCACTCTCTCTTCTTTCCCGGACCCGTCATTTGCAAAATGGCTGCTGAGGGCTGGAGGATGATGCTCAATTTGTAGAGCGTCTGAAACGTCAAAAGAGGCTGTGAGACACAGCGGGGGGGTTGGGGTCGTGCTCAGGTTTCCCTAATGGCTGCGCTGGGATCGGACCCCCTGTTCCGATTGGTCCGTTGCATGATTTTCTGGGCTCAGGGCCCAGCCAGGACCCCATCAAGTCTTTGTCCCGTGACAAAACGGCGTAAAGAAGAGGAAGCGCTGTCCAGATAGGACGGCTCACGAAAGGAAAAGGGTGGGGTGGGGTGAGGGGGGGACTGGACACGTTGGAGGCGAACGTGCTTCAGTGGTCAGACAGTGGGAGGGTTGTGCTGTTCACACTGGAGCAGAGAGGAATATTCACAGTCAGCAAAACGCTGAAAAAGAAAGATTAATGGAACAAAATGGCTTCAGAGCACAAGTCAAAGAAAAGAGACAGTGGTGCTGAAACAATCTGTCTGATCCCAGAACAGGACTCTAAAGGCCGAGTGGGAAACATGCATTGTGTACCAAGGTCGGTTTCTGCTGTCCGATTTCAAAGGTTCCTTCAAACATGGCCCAGAAATACCTCGTAGCCCAAACCAAACCGTAGACGTGTGCTGCTAATGAAAGCAAACAGCCCTGAAAGGGTCTAAATACTGGGTTTCTGCTCAGTTCAACAGCTAATGGAACAACTGGAGCCGTAAAACCTCAGGAATAATGATCAAAGTCGTGAAGTTAGGCCGGTAGGTGACATGAGCCACGCTTTTTGACGCAACAGTAATGGTGAGCGCATATAAGACCGACTGTTTTAAATCTGACCTTTGCGATCTATAATGACTAAGAAGGAATCAAGACACATCTATCTAGGGGTGCAATGGATTAAAACACATTAAACACATGTTGGTAGAAAGAACAATTTAGTTTTTTGTTGTGATTGTGCGCGACATGGAGCTGGTGACACGAGTACAAGCTGAAAATTTGCTCGGTGCGACGCTACATGCACAACTTTTTCCTTTTCATCAATTGAACTTATCAAACTAATGTCTAAAATGGAAAACGTTAGTAACCACCCAATCAGATAACATTGAGTACTTTACAAAATCAAATTCATGGCTAGATAAACAGGGAACAGCGATGACCCCTCCAGACTTTCAGGGCCCCCAAAGGGTCCTCTATATTTATTGAGTAACACAATAATTTGATTACCTGTAAATTTCCTTAGGGGTGCAAACAGCTTCTGAAAACAGCCTTAAAAAGTAGCTTGACCTATGTTTTGGCTTGAACACATGGGGCATCATTTGGGGCCCATGTTTATGGTCTATCCAGGGCAACAAAATCTGACTAACATCATAATCATGATGTATATAGAGTTACCCCTTGTTTCTGTAACATCTTGTGCTTGTAGTGGAACCTGGACACCAAATGTAGCGCCAGTTTCGTGCAACATAAATCCAGATTGTTCCCCTTTAACATCCGCTGCAAACTAGAACTGATCCGTTGCATGTTTCCAGCGCAACCTGCCGTCTGAAGAGAGAGAAATAAGACGCTAATGGCCTCGTACCGAAATGAAAGCGGGTGCATGAAAAGCGAGCGAGTCTACAAACGAGACATCAGAGACGAGCGTGTGAAGCCTTTTTTGTCTTTCATGTAAAAATCAGGTTGAACGTGCGATGACTCCTTTGATAAATGGCTTTAAGACCTAAACATACACTCACCTCCCACACACTGTCCTCCTTCTGCTGCTCGCACAGGTAAGACCGACTTTTCTTTTTTTTTTGTTACAGTTTAATGGCGTTCGGAGCAGAGTCGCAGCTGCGTAATTGTTCATGGTCAGAAACTTTGAAAATGAAGACAATTATTTCCAGTAGCCGAGTAGAAAAGACATGGTAAAAATTCAGCCCCCTGAAACCAAAATCTCATTAATCTTGTCTAATGTACAATTTAGCTCAAATGTAGGTTGGCTATGGGTCCATGAAGCAGGCGTCTATACAGTGTGATTGCACTGTAGCTGAGAGGAGGAGTGGATGGTCCGTTAGTGAGGCAGTTCAGCGCAGCGCAGATGAAGGTGCATTAACTCTTTTTTTTTCATTACTGTTTAACTTATCCACGCTCTTTCACAATCCCTTTTTACAAGGTCAATGTAAAATTAACTTGAAATGTATACCTCCTCCAGCAATCACTCCCCTCAATTCGGGAGAATTTCCTTTCATGCAGGAAATAGTGGGAGTGGAAATGAAGAGCAGAAAAGACCCTCGCAGACCTAGTTTTTTTTTTCCCCCCCTTCTTCTTCTTCTTCAACAAAAATCATACAATTCACGATGTTGATAATGTGGAGAGTTCTCACTTAATTAAACTTGTGCATGCAGTGCAAAGTTTAAAAAGAAAAAAAATTACACTTATGTCATGCCGTGAAAGTGGGCAAATTATCAAATACAAATTAATTAGTGTTTTGAATCCGTGTTGGGAGCAATGAATTGCATTTAGAAAATTAAAAAGATATGACTGGCTCCTCACTCTGACTGCGTGAGTATATAATTTATTACTAGAAAGTCCAAAAAAAAAAAAAAAAACATTACATAAACAGTGCTGCTACTTTATATATTAGAATATTGGGAGTGATTTTCATAATGGTTATCCCCTAGGACAATACTCTACCAAATTCTAATTAAAATAAATATGGAAATGGGGACAAGTGAAACAGATAGACATCTTGCTTGGCATCCAGCAGCGAGTGTCGCCACAGGTTACGCTCGGCTTTGTCTCGCTGCGTGAAGCGGGTTTTAGTCGAGACGTGAATACAGTTTGCTTTGTCCAAGCCACGAGGAAGGCTGGAGAAAAAAAGAAAAGAAAAAAGGGTCAAATAATCATGAGGTAAGTGGGGTGTCAGGCTCAGGAGCGGCCGGGTTTGTCGCAAAGCAACATGAATAATCATCAGCAACAAGAGGTAGGGCCGGGACGAGTCTTTGCACCTTTCAAAACCAGGCTGCTGTAACAGGAAAGAAGTGATATGTCTATCATCTTTGACATTTCACTCAGGAACATTTGAATATGAATGCGATAAAAAGGAGGTTGAAGCGAACGCTCCGAGCCGGTGTTAGGACTTCCCTCCTGAAAAGGTGAGGATGTGCGGAGGGGATTTTTTTTTACTGCTCCGTCGGCTTCACCTAAAAGAGGCGGATGCGCCGCACTCTGCCCACTCTTAACGACTTTAGAGCCTTATCTGGCCTCTCCATTGAATTCTCCTTCAGACATCTTGTTCATTAAATCCTTTCATATCCTTCTTTGCCATTCCACCGTCCTCCTCTCGCTACATTCTGTTGCTCTCAGAAGTTTAAGGTTTTGTAAGTGTGTGGTGTGTGTGTTTCTGAGTGGTGTGCACATGAGTGTGAGCTGCGCCGCCGCCGCCGCTCGCTCGCCTCGCACCTACAGCACCCATTATGCGGCGGTGAATGCCGGCGTGGTCGGGTAAGTGAGCAGCGGGGAGGCTGGAACGGAGGAGACGAAGCTTTGAGTTAATTAACGGCACGTCGGAACGGCAGACATAATAGTACACCTCAGAAAAAGACTTGACATTGAGATGGACGGATAAGTCATTAATTGGTTTTCTTATTGGTACAATGGCAGCGGCAGAAAAGGAGGAAGGTCAAGGCGACTTTGACAGGGGGGACCACAACTATATTATGCGTGGGAGTATGAAAGGAGGGGATGCAAAGTCGATGGGAGATAAAGGGAAAGCTGTGAAACAAAGTAATTACACCTGAGATGTGGATCCGGGGCCACTGTATGGTGATGCAGGTCAGACCGGCCCCGGCTCCACAATCTGCAACCTGCGACACACCAGATTTGTCTTTACCCAACCTGAGTCTGCTTGTTCCTCCTTCACCTCCTCCTCCTCCTCCTCTTCTTCTTCTTCTTCCTCCTCGTTTCCTCTTGGGAGGAGGAGGAGGTGGAGTCGTGGCAGCGCGGTGGCACCCAGCTGAAACACATATAATTCCAGCGCCGAGATGAACGCCGGCGATAGGGTGAGGAGGGGGAATACGGCGAGATAATTACGGGTGATACTCGTGATTGTGAACGCGGCAGTGTGAAAAGGTGGGCCGCAAGATAAAACACTCATCAGAGAGGCGGCGAGAGAGTGCTGGATAAACAAACGCAGGGAAGAGATGGAACAAGAGAGGAGGGGGGGAGGAGAAAGGAGGGAGAGATAGAGGGGTGGGAGAATGGCAAGGTTAAAGGCAGCGAGATTAAGGTTGCGCCATGCATAGGAACGGGATTCAGATAGTATTAAAAAATAAAAAAAAGTGTCGTGTTGCGTCTGCTAAATCAAGCGTGGGGTCAACGCGCTGTATCGAGCCGCACAATCTGCAAAGCATGACACTCTCCAGAGCGGTGAAATCTGGATTTTTAATTTACTCGATACTCAAAGTGATGATGCAGGAGAAGAAGAAGAAGAAGAAGAGGAAGGAGGAGGAGGTGGAGGAAACCCCGGTTTAAATTTCACATCGACAAAAAAAAAAAGAAAGTCGGACGCGAGGGGGGAACATTTACATACTCCGACAGTTTAATCAAAGTTATTGGCTGGAGGAGAAGTCGAGTTCATCTGAGCAGATAAGACAACAGGCCATCAGTTAACAGATGGAAGGAGGAGGAGGAGGAGGAGGAGGAGAAAAAAAAACCTTGAGATCCTCTGCAACAGTTTGATTTCCTCTGTACTTTTGGTTCAGCGCTACACGTTTGTTCGCGGCGAAATGGCTGCAGGGGAGATAAGCGCACATGTCAGAGCCATGGCCTTGTTTGATACGCGCGTGTTAAGGATGGCGAGGCCGCGTCTCTGTCCACTCGTACAGGTGTACACGCAGCAGCAGCAACCAAGCAGCGATTTTTATCATCCGCTTCTTTCTTTCCTTCATTCTCTCCCTCTCTGTCATACTCGTACGCTCTTTTCCTCTTACGTGCATAGACAGGCGATAAGAGACACAGATAGCGCTTTATGGCATGAATGATAAGGAGCCACCACTCATGCGTCCCATCAGGGGAAAAAACAGCAAAAACCCAAATGAAGGCAGCCTTATCACGGACATCTGACACTTAATGCAACTCCATTTTGAAGTAATATGTGCTTCGTCGTGGCCCTAATGGATTTGAGATTTCAAGGCTTTTGAGTTTATTGATTCATTTTGTACACTTTGTCCTCTGAAGGATATTGCTGGCCGGGCCCGAGGTGCGTGCAGATGCAGCTGATACTGATATTATGAATGGCTTTTGGTTGGGGTGTTTTTTTTTAATGCGGTTCGATTTTTGACTATTTCTCGCAGCCATTTTGGTGAGTTTTTCTAAATGTTTGCGTGCATGTGCGTGTTTGCGCTGTGTTGTTTGTGACCTCTGGACATTTATCTGATCTGTCAGTCTTGTTGCACAACTTCTCCCCCCCCCTTATCAAGATCTAATGTTCTCGTGCTTTTTTTTTTGCAGAGACTTCAAGTGACACGAAAAGAAGAGGGGAAAAAAACAACCTCCGGAGAACAAACACGTAGCACCGTAGGGTCATTAAATGTTTCAGATTTCATTCTATTTAAATAATTAGACTGCGATAAATAATGCACGGGGAGTAGCTAATGTGTTTTTTGACTTACAGTCTCGTCTTTCAGCCGTCAAACGTTTCAAAGAGAAATGAAAATGGAGTGGAGGAGTCGACGTCGTCGTGTCTCCTTGGCTGCAACGTTTCCATTTTTCAGTCAAGATCATTATTCGCCTGTGAATGTATTCCTCCAGATAAAAAAAGAAAAAATTAATTTATCAAACTGTCTTTAAATAAATGTATTTGTCACTGGCTTCTGGGCGCCGAGGCAGAACCATGATGCAGAATTTATTAAAACTCAGCCTCCTCTCTCATCCTTCCTCTGCAAATGCATTCATCTTTGTGACGAGGGGAATATGAGTGAGATCCCAATCATGGTTCAAGGTGCTTTATTGAGCTGTTTTAGGTGTTTTTTTATTTTTATATTTTTTTTATGTATTTTTTTTTTCTTTTTAGGGTGAGTCTGTTTGACTACAATCAGGTGGGCTTTCAGAAATAAGTAATGGCATTGCCGGGAGATACTCTGCAGCCATTTCATATCTGAAATATACAGGTTATAAATCATTTTTTTCCTGCTGCTTTTAAATGTTTGATTTTTTTTCTTCTCTCTCCTATGCATTGACCTTAAAAGGGTGACGGGAGGTTGGAGATTGTGGTGTTATTAAAGAAATGTGACACAAGAGTGATGAAAAAGAATTACAAATGGATGCAAAGTTGTTGTTTTTTTTGTGACCTGTAGAAAAGAAAAGAAAGAAAAAACAGTTCAGAGTTGTATGTGACTTTGTGATGTTCCTTCTTTTCATCTGTGATCCAAATGCACTATTACGGACCACCAATGTCTTCCTTAAGTGCTTGGCAAATGGCATGCAGCGCTGGCCTACCTGTGTATTTATGTTTGTGCAGTGCTCTTGCTGCATGTGTTTGTATATCGTACACCAGCTCAGTTTAAAAACGCTTGGTCTGCTTCTCTTTCTTTCCTTTTTTTTCTACTTTTTTTTGGGGGGGAAACTCAGATACAGATGTGCGCGGCTGCACGGAAAAGGAGACTCAAACCCATCCAGACATTATCTCCCTCCGATCCGAGCCTTGAATGGTTGGATAAACAAGTCCCTTTTCCGAATTGTGTTTGGAGAGGGAATTGTGCCCGCCGTGCAGCCGCTGGGCCCATGGCTGGAGCTAAGAGAGTCCACTTTGTGCAACACACCAGGCGGATATGAAGAGCAGATGTCCTGTCTGCTGCCATCCAGCTCCAGACTTAAAGCTGCACACACGTCACTGAGGATGACTAGCTGGAAAGTGGAGCCCCTAAAGCTCCTAGAGTTTTTCTTTTCTTTTTTCTTTCTTTTTTTTTTTTAATGCATGTCTATTTTTGGGAGGTGGTTGGCGGTTTGAGGAGATTTTGAAGGGAGAGCTTATTTGTTGCAGGCCCCCCTTGTTTGCTGCAGCCAGGACTCCTTCAGACATGAGCGCTCACCGAGCCCCTAGTGGCCAGATAATACAGAAAAAAAGGCAAAGTGTATGGTTTCTCAGTGTCAAGACGTTATGATAACATCGTAAGGTCGGCCAAGTTTACTGAAGATCGGTTTTGATTACAGCTGGGACATTTTCTAAGAAACATCACTATTTTTTTTTTCTTTCTTCTTTTTTTTTCTGCTGAGAAAGTTTGTGACTTAGTTTCACTGCTCCGACTCAACTTTTTAAATTTTTACAGAACTGAGACAAAATTACCCTCAACCCAGTTAAGAATCTCTTACACTTTTATAATTACCACAGACACCATCTTTTCTCTATGCTTAATTAGAAAGGTTTTCTGTCCATTTGCCTCCTTTTGTTTCACAGGACTGTCACCAATCCCCTCAGAGACTCTAAAGCTCCAAGTCCTTCCATCCCTCCATCCCTCCCTCCCACTGCTCATTTAAACTTTTTTCTTTTTTTTCTCTTTTTTTTTTAAGAATAATGCTGATTTTATCTCTGTCATAATTGCAGTATAATTATGGGAGGTAATTCTCCCATGGTGCGTGGCCAGGTCTGCTGCCACAGCGTGAGCAGAATCTGCTCGGAGGTTAAACTCCTGATTTGAAATTGAGAGGCAGAACGATGGGGAGGATAGGCCAGCGCCACAGAACCAACAGTTAGTTAATGGGGAGCACAAGAGTGTCTGACCTTGGAAAGTGTTCGTCCCTTCGTTTCTGTGGGAGAAAACAAATTTCCACATTGTTTGTAGCCGGTCCACTCAAAAGAAAACAGCATTTAATCCTTGCAAACAGGGCCGGAGCCAACGTCTTCAGGGCCTGAAGCCAGACTTGACGCTCCCTCCCCACAAAGCCGACCGCAGTGAATTATATTTGCACCATACAAGTTTTGAAGTTTCTTTTTTTTGTGATGATCTGAAATAAATTGTTATAGATCCCAGTAAACCTCTACTGTGTCCTCACACTCACAGGAGCTGCACTTTTAAAATGCACCTTGAACTATCCAACTGAACCCAGCATTGGTCTGAATATATTTTTCTAAATATTTGACTTAAACTTTCTTAATAAATGCAATTATTATTTCTACTGAAACCATAAAGAGCTCCAAAGTTTTAACTGAAATGAAGAATTAAAGGGTATAGCTTCCGCCTACACCTTTTTGATCTATTATAAGAATTAAGAATGAATTAAGAAATGCATTATTGAATGTTGATTGATGCCTGGCTTTAAAAATTGGTGAACAAGATCACATTAACTACTACTATTATTATTCCTGCACATTAAAACATTATTTTCAGGGTGCCGCTTACCTCAGTGGGTACAGTCGGCACCCCATGTGCAGGGGCTACAGCCCCCAAGTTCTACTAACCTGTCAATTAAAAGTAAAAAATCCCTAAAAAATAAATTAAAAAACAAAACTAAAAACATTATTTCCATCCAGGAGTTCTTGTTGCATGGCATCTTTGCTATAGGACTTTCTTTTTTTAAAAGCAGGTCAGTCCAGGAGGCCAGTGCTAATGTTAGCATGCTAACACAGTCACAGTGCCTGTGTTTGTCAGTTTCTTCATCATGTTGCATCATTTGCTAATTATGGGCGTAGTAAACACAGAATAAACCTGAGCCTGATGTCATTAGCTGTGCAGGTATTTGTGCTACCATAGTTAGCATGCCAACAAAGGTCAACACATTAAAAGTAGTGGAGGACGGTAGAGACATTCAGCCACTGCAGCACAAATACAAACTCAACTGTGACCAGAAACCAGTCACAGGAGTCAGAGCCTCCGGGGCCCTGGGGTTGCCCCCCTACCCTCCACCCGAGCAAGTACACCCACAGCACCCTCAGCCTGAGGCAACAGCATGGTTTAGAAACATGTGCACGAAACATGTGGTTGTTGTTTCGGTTGAACGTGTGCAGCAGGTCTCCAGCACGTTATCATCATGGTGGCCTGGCGTCGTTTCACGTGGAGCCGGGGTGGGGGGGCGGGAGGGGGAGTAGGTGGGTGGGTGGTGGCAGTGGAAGGGATGATGACCACAGAGCCAGCAGCCAAGGTCGCAAAAAGGAGACAGAGGGTAAAACCACACCCAACAGCAGCAAGAGCAGCAGCAGCAGCAACGCACTCTCTGCAGGGGAGTGAGGCTGTGCGACCTCATCTACTCCATCCAGAGAGGTCGGAAAAGTGGTGCAACTGACTCTTGAAGAGTGTGTGGGTTCTCGTGCATGTTTTTCCTGCTATAGGCAAGTGTGTGTGTGTGTGTTTTTTTTGTGTATGACTCTCAAAGAAACCCTGCTGCTAATGAGGCTGCCCCTCTTCAATTTTTCTTTGTATTGATGACTTTGTAATTCTTAGAGAGGCTCTTGAACTCTGACATATTTTGGATTCTCAGTGGTGCCCCCGAAACGGAACATTATTCATTCAGAAAGATCACGGTGAGAAACACAAAACAATCACATTCTCAGAATCTTACAGCATCGTCCTCTCGTTATGACTCTTCTTTTTGCTCGAGTGTGTGTGTGTGTGCTTGTGCTTGTCGGGCCCCGGCGCTGTGGAGGTGTGTGTGAAGAACGGAGGCTGTCGGAGAGAGAGACAGACAGAGAGAGAGAAAGAGAGAAAGTAGGATGAGGAAAGCGTTGAGGCAAAAGGTGAGTATTCCCCCTCTTGTGTTTTTTCTTGAGCTTTTTTATTCTAAGAAGCCGGCTGTGATCCCACATCGCCTTGTGTGTGTGTATGTGTGATGAATTATTTTGTTTAGCTACGCCGCAAAACCTGGTCCCCTCCCCCTCACAGCCACACTCTGCGTCTCTTTGATCACGTACCCACTGTGGGTGATCTGATACCTCTGCAACGAGAGTAAAAGAAAAAGTGGGGGGGAAGAGAAAAGTAATGTGAAAGTCACCCATCAAACATCACACTTTGTCAGCTACAGACGTGCTCCCCTCCACGGCCTCTCCTGCCCCCACCGTGTCACTCACAACCAGCCCACGTCCTCCTTTTGCCCTTTAATAAACAATACATCTGTGATTTGCTTCTCGAGAATACTTCCACGGCACTTTGCTTCAGCAAAAAAATGCATCTGAATTAGTCGAAGAAATAAGATTTTCGAGGCCAGAGGTGTTGAAACAGTTGGACTTTTTTCTTCTTCTTCTTCTTCTTCTGTAACCTACTTTGTGAATTACCTCCCTCCAAGTCTTTCTGCATTGGATTTCTCCTTCAGAATGACACTCTAACTGGATGCCTGCAGAGTTGGAGGGCCATCTCTCTCTTGCGTCACATAATTAGAAATGCAAAGGTAAGCCTCGGGTTGTTAATAATTCAGTCTGCAAAAAAAAAAAAAAAAAAAAAGTAACGGCAAGCTTTTGTTTCATAATGCATCTCTTGAGCGAACTTTAAATTGGGGGAAATTAGAGGAATAAATATGCGTCTGTTGTTTTTGTGCATTTTGAAAATCCCAGCCCGGAGCTGCAGCTACATCTTCAGGAGTGTGTCTCGTCCTGTGTGTGTGTGTGTGTTTTTTTCTCAGTTTCTGTGAGAGCTGCAGTCGTGGGGTTTTGCTGTGTACGAAGGTCAATAGCAATCTGAAGTTTCCCCCCGCACAGTGGTAAATACTTACAAGCTGTTGTGACTTTTGATCCCATGTGTTATATATACAGTACACGCACTCCTTCCTCCTTTGCTGAAGTGGTATTACAAAGGCCAGGTGTTGGCTGGGAAGAAGAAGAAGAAGAAGAAAACGAAAAAAAAGAAAACGTCTGAGGGCAGGAAATCCCTGTTGACCTACTTTTAGCAGAGAGAGAAAGTGATGAAGAGCAAAGAGGAAGTCACTGTCATTCATGTTGCGCTTAATTATCGAAGGAAAGGGTCCTTTACACGTTTTTTTAATGGCTGGTGTTGAACAGGGAGGATTAAACGTCCAATCAGCAGGCTGGCTACAAACTGTGCAAAGTGTCTGGACACAAACATGTGAAGAAACGCTGCACAATATGAGTTTAAGACACAACTTTGGAAATAATGTGGAAATCTTTAGTCACTCGTCGCAGCTGATTGATTTTATTCTAATGAACGACACGTTCTGGCAGAAACAGATGCAGCTTTCTGGACAGGAAGTCTTCAAACGCCGACACACAAACCTCATCCTTATGAAGCACATACACATTTGAACGATGCATAATTAATATTACTGGTAGAACTTGCTTTTATTTTTAAATTAAAGTGAGTTCCCAGCATGTGTAATAAGTTTATTTACTATGAAGCTCATTATAAACTCTGGTTTATTATTGTATATTATTAAAAATACTCGCTCTCTGTAGTTGATACATAAAATATATATTACATATGCATCTTTAAATACTTGTTAACTAAGTGCTTCCATCACAACGGGTACTAATATTCACAGTAATATTGTAACATCTACTTGTTTTTCATATGATAAAGATTCAGTTGTAAAATAAGTGTTTTATATCATGAACGTACAGGATTCAACTGCGTCATCAACGTTTAAAATTGAGTATAATATTCAAATATTGAACATCTATCACGGCCATCGCTGACATTTGTCTCTTTCTGTGATTACAATCGGGGTTTTTCCTCCTTCACAGTCGCAGAACTTCTCCAAACTGTGATAAGAGCAGAAATTAATTTCAAAAAAAGAAGAAAGAAATCACCAAACACCTCTCACACACACACACACACACACACACATACAGTATGTTTGAAGTTTCTGGAAGTAACACAAACACAACACAACAGAAACAAGACGGAGCGGCGGCGCTGATGAAGCAGAGTGAACAGTGAACGCAGCACAAACAAACGATCCGGGAGATTAAAATGTCACTTATCAACAGGAGGCTTTGAAGTTTTTCACAGCGTCATTCTGGGTCACAGGGCAGCACACACACACACACACACACACACATACTTTAACACGTACACACACGCACGTACACTAAATATGATAATGCAGCAGCTCCTTAATTTAGTTTTGTGCGTTTCCACTTGAAAGCAAAGGGTTAAATGTGTGTTGTGTTCAGGGCTGATACAAAATCACCTGTTAAAATAACAATGTCTAAATATATTTTCAATTCTACATATATATAAACTATATTTCACCATTGTTTTTCTACATAAACTCATTTATTTAATTCATTATTCAACTTTTTAATTCAAAAAATATTATTTTCATAATTTATTGCTCTACGTACCTGATTTCTACATTACAACTGCATTTCGTAGAATAAATAAAGCTGTATTTGATCATATTTTCGACATGGACGTCTTTGACCTGTTGCTGTCGCCACACAGTAGCTAGAAAATGACAATATGTCCTCTTTGAGTTTCACATTCGCGCAGGTGGTTTGTGCAGTTTGTGTGTTTTCAGGCAACATATAGGTTAAAAAGATGAAACCATGTGCGATGTGTTGCTCAGAGACTTTATCTTACAGTTGGATTTACACCAAAACGCCCCGAAAAACCCCAGGATTTAGTCGCAGTCGTGTTTTTCTATTCGTCCCGATCGGGTTTGATTTGTTTTAGATGAAATTAGATTAAAATTCCAGTCGAGATTTTTGTCACAACCGTTCTCGTTGTTACACAAATGAACGTGCAGGCCCACCACACACACGCACGCACATGCACACATGCACGTACGCACACACACAGCTCTCACAGGGCAGCCTGTCAGTCAGCTGGGGGGAGACTAAAGACCAGAGATGTGTATCAGACATTTCTCCAGTCAAGCATTACGTCTGACCTGGTCGGTGAATACCCACCCTGCTTTGGCCGTCTTACCCCCTCGTCTAGTGCCCCCCTCCTCCTTTATACCTCACCCTCCTCCCTCCCTCCCTCCTCCCCTCCCCTCCCTCCACATCCTCACCCCAACTTCGTTATCTGCCTGTTTGGGGATGCTCTTTGTGCTCAGCGGCGAAAAGCCTGGAACTTGAGAAAGTCCACGTTTGTGTCCCGGCCTGAATGGAGCCTTAAGATGCACTTTCACCACTTTCTTGTTGGGAGGATGAAAAAGCGTCCTCCTCCTCCTCCTCACCCCCACCCACTCTGTGTCCTTTGCACACAGCGAGCAGCACTTGCGTCCATGCGAATCGTGTAGTTTCACATAAGTTGGAGGGTGATAATATCCTGATGCGGTGGTGGTATCGGCGGGGGAAGCGGCTTTATCTGCTGCGTCTCTGCTAAATTACTAAAACCCAAACTTCTTCCTTTTTTCTTTTTTTTTCTTCCTCACAGCTTCTTGCACCGACATCGTGTTTGTGCGCGAGTTTGTGCATGTGTGCGCTTGTTTTTGAAGCGCACATCTCCATGTATTCATAAATGTGCTCTTAAAAGTTCAATTCATTAAAAGTGCTCAAAAGAAAAAACAAAGAAATAGTTTTGTTTCATCTCATATTTTTGTGGTTGCCAACACCTTTAAGCTTTTTTTGTGCTGTGAAATCACAAAGAAAGCAACTAAACATTTCTATAAATGCATGTTTTTTCACATGCAGAAAAAAAAAAGCATAATTTTAAATACTGGTAATTGCAATTTTTTTCTCACACCGAGTGTTTGCATGTGAATTTCGCATGTATTCGGTACAGCAGGTGGTTATTGACAGAGAGGATAGTGTGTGTGTGTGTGTAGTGGAAAATGATGAGGAGATAAGATGATCAGGGGCTTGATGGGGAGATAACAGTTTGCGGTCCGATGTTACTTCACACAGGGGCTGCCCAAGCTGCACAACACAACACAACACAACAGGGGGGTTAGAAAGGAAGAAAGAAAAGAAGAAAGAGGACAGACCAGAGCAGAGGGGAGACAGAGAAAGACAGAATATTTAGTGTTTTGCAGTTAAAATAAAAGAAATGAGAGTGAAGTCAGTCTAAGAGGGCGTAAAGATTCACATTTCCACAGCGCGACTGGAGGCTGATATGCCTCCCTCTTTTTTTTTTTGTCGTCGCGCCGCACATGCAGGACCGCATTCCTCAGCCCGAGATAATTAAGGGTGAAAAATCCTTGTCATTGCAGGGGGAAGCTCTTTAGGTACCAATTCACCCTGATGAATAAAACCCTAATTAATCCACTTAATCTGCTGCATGAGATTATTCCCATTTTCACAACCATGCACTGTACACTGCCTGTCCTGAATAATAAAAAGGTCCAAGAAAAAGAAGAATATGTATATATATATTTATAGTGAAGGTGGAGAGGGGGGGAAATTTCCCATCCAAACTTATGTGATAAGGTCTTGATCTCTCTATTATTGTGCCCTCGGTTTTACAGCCCGTGCTTTACTGCTGAAAGTACGCCGTAAAAAAAAAAGAAGAAGAAGGAGAAGACGGCATGAAAGGGCAAGAGAGCAACAGTAATCATACTTGTCTTGGAAGACCTTGTGGCGGCATTGTGCTGCCCTCCATCGTATGTCTGCAGCCATTTTTCATAATAGCAGTAAATATGACAAGCCGGGGGTCGCAGCACCTCCCTGATTTATAACTAATTCTTAATACAACTCCCATTCGCTGGAAGTTTTTATGACAGATGTGCAGTAAAAAAAAAGAAAAAAAAGAAAACGTTGTCTGTTGAAGGTGTGGAGATGTAGTTTTCCATTCATTCCTGTTTAGATTTGCAGAATTGAATTTTAATGAATGTTAATAATTATAATCTTTAATTGGACTGTTTCTGTTTCAGCTGCTTTAATTCCCTCAGCTTTTATTCTTCAGAGACCAGGTGTTGCATAAAAAAAACAAGAAAAAACCCCATAAAAAGTCACACAGGAAATCGATGCAAAAAACACTACCAGCCACACACACACACACACGCGCGCGCTCCTGCAAATCATATTCTAAGTATGAAGCTGTGATGCAAAATGTGACTAGTTCCAGTGATTTTTTTCAGACCAAGTGGAGAATTCATAGAAAACATGCAAAGTGCCTTCATGTGCTCTCGATCGCCGGCTGCCCCCGCACTCCTATGCTTAGTCACACACACGCAGACATGTATACTGTCTGTAGGTAAGGTAGAAAGTGAGAAGCAACTAGTGTTTCGGTGATTGTGTGTGTGTGTGTGTGTGGTTGCTCTGGTGTTTTCTGGTGTGTTTTAGGTTACAGCAGCTCGCCCTCCAACCGGCCCAGATCACTTGCCTTGTCATCAGGCACCATTATATGGCTCCGTCTCAGGCTCCTTAAAGTCTGTTCCTTCAACACACACACACATACATTAACACACACACTAACACACAGCACTGTATTCAATTCAGAGTGTTTACTGGAGAGGAGCTGCAGCAGCACGTCGTCGCTGCAGCGGCTGCAGCTTATTTTATTTATTTTTGCATTAAATCTGAATTTTTTTCCTCCGTGTCGACGTCCGGCAAGCGGCTTATAACGTTGAATCGCATTAAAGCGTGTTTATCGATACAGTTTGGCCTGTGAATTATTAAAAAGGAGGGGATGGATGGATGGCTCTGGTGATATGAGCTTAATCACTCATTATAATCCACGGTGGATAAAATATTCACCAGCGCTCATAAAGGGACCGGGCCTTGTAAAAAAAAAAAAAGACCTTATCACCCCGTATCCGGGAAATCGATATTCACACAGCATCTGATAAGCAAATATGTATTAAAACAAAAAAAGAGAAGAGATAGCGCTAGATAGAGAGAGACAGTGTCTGTCTGAAATACACATGCAGGCTTTAGTTTAAAACTAAATAAAACAGGAGGCTGATAATCAGAAGTTAAACAGAAAGAAAGGAGATAAAAGAATTAATTCAAACTATATTTGACAGATAATCTTCGTCTCATCTCAGACGGTTTTTTAAATGCCACTAAGAAGCAGCAGCGGCAGCGTTACGGCGTCGGGGAGTACGGCTGTTACAGTATCTATTAATATTGAGTGTACGGCCGCGCGCTGCTGGATCTTATCAGCCTGCTGTAAACATATTTTGTGTTTTGTGTGTGTGTTGTGTGTGTTTGCCGTGGTGGCGATAAAGAGATGGGCGACGCTCCAGCAGTAGGGAGGGAGAGAGAGAGAGAGGGTCTCACTCTTTCTCTTTCTCTCTCAGGTTACTAAGGCTTGTCACCGTCGCTGCAAAATAAAATAAAAAACCCCGCTGTAAAAAAAACTAGACATTTTTTCCCATAATACTCTATTTTTCATGCACTTTTTCTGAATGGGATCCAATCCTGCAGTTTTCTATCTAACAAGCATCTTCTGGAGTAAACATGTTGCTGTTGAGCTGGTACTGATGTGACAGGGAAGAGATAATAATAAAAAATAAAAAAGAAGAAGAAGATTGTCAAAATAAAAGTTGGGCTGATGTGAGAACGTGTATCTTTGCGTTTCGACCTGATGAGACGTATTTAACATTGTTTTATCTGCTTGTTTTTTGTTTTTTTTTGTATAAGAGCTGCTGCTTCTGCAACTCATCTCCATCTGTTGCTGAGTTTTTGAACGCAGCACATTTATTTATACTTGTTGAAAAAGTATAAAAATCTATATTTTTGTCCTGCTTTTGCACATTTCTGTGTTTGTACATTAGATTTAAGGAGGAGTGACGCCTCTAGACGCTGCTGGAGGACATGTTGCATATTTCTGTATCAGTGGATTTTTCTGTTTCAGCTCAAAGTGAAATCCGTGGTGTTATTTGTCAGATGAGTGCAGGCAGTTTGGGGCGACGACAGGAGTTACCACTTTGACTTTTATTTTGAAAAAATAAGATAAGATTTGTGGAGTTTAGCAGCGTCTGTCTGTCCGTCTGTTTTTGGAGGTGAAGTGAGATTTGGCCTCGTCGGGTGTCAGTCAGACGTTCATTGTTCCAACTCTCCACCTGTTTCAAACGCTGCAGTCAAACTTAAAGAGTTGCTTTCTGTCCCGGAGCTCAAAGCTGCAATCTGAAGAGACGCTGCAGAGGAGAGAGACTCTGGGGTCACGCCAACACGACCCCTCCCTCTCTCCCTCTTTCTCTCTCTGTCCGTTGTTTCTTCTCCTCACGTCTCGCCATGCAGCTCTCACAGCTTACCTAAACCACATGAGGAGCCTAAGAGATGGTGACCTTATATGGCAGCCTTCAGAGAGACTCAAGGACGTGTACACTTAGAGATAAACCACCTCTCTCTCTCTCTCTCTCTCTCTCTGTCGGTTTATCTAATCTTTGAAATCTGATGTTTTTGCTATTTATTTTCTGTTCTGTTCTTCAGCTGTTAATGAGCCCAAGTGTGTGAGAACGGCCAGATGCTATCAGGCCGGTGGGGCATTTTATTGTCGCACTCGACGAGAAAAAGTCCAAGTGCGAGCTGCGTTTGAGGAGATAAAGGTCTCCAACCCGCAGCAGGCCGGGTGAGTCCGGTCAGTCCCACTTCACTCCACATTTTAGCTTCTTTCTTTCTTTCTTTTCTTTTTTTTTCTCTTTTCAACCTTCTAATCAGACAGCAGAACACAGGGCTGGCTGTTTGCGTCGTCGGTTGTTTTGAGTTTTTGCATGAATCATCAAACCGGATTCTGAAAATTAACAAATAGGAAGAGGAAAGGGGGGAGTTCCCACTTTTTCTGCACTAATACGAAATACGTCTGAATGCATAACACGCTACAGTAAGTGATGCAACTGCACGCATATCACAGCATCACCAGGAGTGTGAGGAGTGTAAAAAGTGCACATATATAGTATGTGTATGTGTGTGTGTATGTGAGTAAATGCGTGTGTGTGTGTTTGCAGTGGCACATATCTTATCACCGGTGCAGATTAAGCCTCTGCCTACGATAAGCTCCGACGACAAACAGGAGGACGGCGGCGGCGCATGGAGCCCAGATGGGCGATTAGAGGGGCCGCCGTGGCACAAGGGGAGGGAGCGGGTGGAGGGAGGGGGGAGGGGGTGCAGTTGAGAGCGACGACCCCCCGTTTGTACGATAACTAACCCCACCGCCATTATCGCTCTGCTCCCTGGCCTTCTCATAAGCACCAGAGATTTGACATCTACACTAAGTTGACATGTCTCAGGCCATATCTGCCAAAGAGAAGCTCAGGTGTGATAAGAGCCGGGCTGAGCTCTCCGCACCTGTTGAGTCCGTGTTTATCACCGTCTTATTGTCTCCGTCGATCACGCTATACGATATACGGAGCTCTTTGCATAACAAAAGGCTTCCATTCTACACAAATAACGCAATCTTCCAACCGATCGTCAAAGGAAATGAAAACAAAAACCAACTTATTTTTAACCTCCCAATTTAAATATTCTGGTGTGAAATCTGTTCACTATCAGCATCATAAACAAAGTCGGTGTGACATTTGAAACCACCTGAAACCACACAGTGGAATAAAAAACATGATGCCCACACTTGGAAAAGCATGAGAAAGAAAACAACCGCGCCATTTTAACTGAGAGAGCATGCGTGTTATGTGTCTGTTTGAGTGAGAAATACATTGATAAGATGAATGTTTTTCTTTTACTTGGAATAGGACATGAGACTATTTAAAGCCTCAGAAGAAGAAGATGAAGAGTGAGAGGTGTGATGCAGAACTGAACTGATTCATGTTCTGAGAAGACAAACGTGAGGTCGCGTGTTAAAAAGGTCATTTGATCCAAATGTGGTACAAAGTGAAATTGTTGTCGCTTTTATCTCTTTCAACAGAAATCTATTGACACATCTCCATCGTTAACCGTCTGTGCATCATCAGCAAATGTGCAGAAAGAGAATCTGAGCATGTATATTTACCAGATTGAGTGTAGATTCTTCATTTTAACGCTTTAAAACTTCTATTTTCTATCAAAACCTGAGGACTGAGTGCCGAGGGGAAATAATTAATGTTAATTTAAACAGGAGCAGATGAGTGTAATTACCATTCATTAGTGCCATCTAGTGCCCACTACCCCAATACAGGGCATGTTTCCTCAACTAGTGCCTCCATGCTTCTTCTACAAAACATCTACAACATGACACACTTCAAAATAGCAGCAGTGTTTTTTGGTGTGTGTTACAGGACTTCTCCGTTTACACCCCCCCCCCCTCTCATTTCCTGACCCTTTGATAGTGATAGTGAACACATATTGTGTGATAGAGACGGCATATCTTAATTGGCTGCTGCGTGTTATCGGCCCGCGTTTGATAAGCTCCTTTGTCTTGTCCATCGTCAGATAGCCAGCGCTGATGATGATGATGAGAAGGAGGGAGGGGAGGGGTGGGGGTGTTCGTCATGTCATCCCAGGACTAGTTCAGGTTTTATCCTAGAGATGAGTGAGCAGAGGGGGTTGTAAGATCACTAGGTTACAGAGACAGAGGTATAAACACTGACAGCAGCAGCAGCAGTCGTCGTAGTCGGAGTACGCATCAGTGACAAAGTGAGGTCTCATAGCTTGGGCTGTATTGATAACCATCTTCTCAGAGATTGGACCGAGACACACCACTCTTAGGGTTAGGGTGATAAGAGATAGAAGCCACAGACAGATGATAAAAAAAGAAGAAGAAAAAAACGAAAGGAAGGAATTGAAAAAGAAAAAAGAAATTAGAAAGCTACTTTCTCATCTGTGTGTTTTGTTTGTGGCAGCTATGATAAGGAACACAACGCAAACATCCCACACCGTTGTTAGTACATGAATGGGGCACCTGTGGGTGAGAGTGAGTCACAATATGTCAAATTATAATTTACAAAAAAGTAAATCAGCCTTTTATTAGCGGTATGATGTTATTTTTCTGTTCTGTCCATTTTGAGTCACTCTGGGAAAACTGCTGCAAACTCTGGGCCCGGGATGATCGGGACCTGACGGAGGTTCAGGCTCATCAACGCCTTGATTTAACATCCATAAATATTCACATTTAGTTATCTATACTGCATTGGTGCCACATGCAACAATAAGCAGCGTCACCAAATTTATTCATGTTGGTATTTCCCAGGTTGAAGATTGTTGTTAATGATTTGTAGGGCTGTCTTGTCAAAATCAATATGACTGAACTGTATATGAAAGGCTATAGGGCTTTTAATTTGAAGGGCCAGATACAGGAAGTCGTGACACTCACTCGCTGTCAGTTTTTGTTGTTGTTGTTGTTGTTGTGGTGGTGGTGTTGTGGTTACATGGCACGGCAGGTCCCTACTTTTTTTTTCCAAAAGCGACTTTTTCCAATGTTGTTATAGACGAACTGGTTTGGAGACTACGGCGTGTAAACACGTGTATAAACAGGCATACTACCTGTAATAACAGTAAAACCAGACCGCCTTGTTGAATCTCGGACCCAACAACACCAAGCATTTCTCAACCCAACCGCAGGCAAAAAAAAAAAAGGAAAAAGAAAGCCAGTGAGACAGTAACTGTTAACATTTATCAACATTCATAAGCTGTGTGGTGTGTGCATCGCTATAAATGATGACCACTAGTCGACCAAGAAGATCTTTGGTCGGGGGCAGCACTAATGATTTGGGACGTTGTGATGATGCTTCTTTGTTGCCAATACTGATACCTTTCAGTATACGAGATCGGCTCATACTGATCATTTTTGGCATTCGTAGAATATGTCATATGTCTTTGTAAAAGTTACACATACACCAGATCACAGGTGATTGATGACTAGAAACGTAATCATCCTTTTGCCGATTATGTATTTTTAAATTATTTTTTTATAAAAGTCAGCCGATAATGATTGTGGACCGATTGATCGTGGCATTCCTAATGATGCATAGCTACACAGGAATTAGACCAGACCTAAACCTTGTGTGTTTTACTCAAGGAAATGTAAAGTCTTCCTCCTCTTCTTCTTCCTCTGTATCAGTGTTGTGCACAAGACAAAAACCAGGTGACTCAGTAGGTTTGTTTTTAAAATTCGTGGAAGATAAATCCATGCTACTACGACTAAAATGAGGAGGTGGGCCTGCAACCTTACAGAGCAGCAGCAGCAGAAGAAGAAGTAGCAGCAGCAGGAAAATGGAAACGTGTAGGTGAGATGTGAAAAACAGCATCACTTTCAAGTTCTCTGTGAGAAGTCGTGCCAGTCATTTTTACTGTCTTCCTGTGACCTGGTAGTTTCCTCACTATTCATGTGGTTGAAACAGGAAACAAAACAGTGGCGAACTCACTGCCACAGATCGCTGCTCAAGAGCGACTTCATTAGGAAGAATTCATGTTAATTCAGCTGCAACGTACAAAGAAAAACAATGAAAGTGTAAAAAACTGTTAACGCTTATTTGTTCAGATGTGGCACACGATGTGTTGGAGCGTTAAGTGTCACCAGGACGACGCTGTTCTTCAGCACAGCTCTGAGTGTTTACCTGTGATGCTGCAGGTTGCACACTTTCCGTCACATCCTGTTTTATTGTTGAGCATATTTTTGGTTTTAACAATGAGAAACAGACGACACTTTGATGTTAAAGCAAGATCTTGCATGTCATAATTCACATTTTTGCTGTATTTAACCAGGATAATGTAATATTTACTAATTAATAATATGAATTTTACATGATGCCAAATTGTAAAACTATAAAATACGAAAAGTTTCAAGTGGAGATTAATACTTTTTTATAGAAGCCGACAACGTTTAAGCTGTTTGCATTCATTAACTCCTGCTTATTAACCATTTCCTATTGACGTACATCCTGTAATAGCAGATGCTTTTCACTTCATCTCTCCTGTAATGTAATGTTTAAAACGGAGGTTTGTGCATTGAAATCAGGGTTTAAAATCCTTTGACTTTTAAGTTTTTAAAGCATGTGCTCTTCAATTTTGTTTTCAGTTACATGACTGACGCAAGTGTCATCTGTGAAAGTTGATCTGATGTTAAATGAAACCATTAGCAGGTGTTGAGGAAGGAATTTCGATTTTAATCAAAAGAAAAAAGAAAAAAATTACAATACAGGGTATTTTTGAAGTGAAGAAAAACAGCCAAGTGCAATTTTGAGGTACTTTTTGAGTATTTCTACAATTCTGAGGTGCATCTTCACATTTATGATGCAGACGCTGTGTTAGACAAAGCTTTACATTCAAACAAGAAAATAGGACAATCTATAAAAGCCAGTCTTGAAGATGAAACCCGTGGTTACCAACGGTTTTGATCCGCGACCCCCCACTTTAGAAAAGAGCGCGTCGGGCTCCTCGGCGTCTTTCAAATGTCAATGAGTCGTTATCAGTTGCACTTTCCAAAGAAACATTTCATCTCTAAACTTTTGAAACTCTCACAAAAATAAACACGATTAAAATCCCACCGCGCTGAAATATCCAGTAACTCATCAATCATCGCAGAGACCCACACACTGTGTCATGATTCTGTGCGTGTGGTATGGTGTGGTATGGTGTGGTGCGGTGGGCATTGATGTGTCACAATTCATCATTAAGATTTATTTTTGTCATAAGATGTACAGTAATATATGAGTCACAAGAGACATTTTAGGTTGATTGATAGATTAGATCGTATTATCGATCGTAGGCTAAATAGGAGATAACGTGGATGTTGTTTTACTAAGCACGATCTTGAATCCTATATTTAGGTTTGTGTGTCATTGCATTCTCACTTTTAGCCAAGTAAAATATCTGAGTGTTTTATTTTTGCATGTTGCAACCTACAGCTGTGTTGAAAATGAGTCTTTTAGCAGTTGGACTTGTTTAGAGTGTAGCCTGCACTGTGGTGATCTGTGGACTGAGTTGACTTTGGATCATGTTGTGTTTCTTTTAAATATTACCGAGCGTCAAAGAAATAAGAATCAGTACAAAAGAAGGGCAGTTTGGGTAAAGCGTTCGTACCCCACCCCAGTGAGGGCAACAAGAGGGAGGAGGGGGAGGAGGCCCGGGGCTCCCACCGCCTCTGCCTGGCTCTCCCAGAGGAACAGCCATGGCGATGGTGATTATGTCACCACTTAGTGAACTAACTGACACTGATGGGTTTGAAATGCACTCTGTGTCCCAGCGGGCCCCTGTCCTCCCAGACCCCCACCCCCCCACCCCCCACCCCCACCTCCCCCAACCCCATCCCCGGGTCTGTCAGGCCTCTCTGTGCTGGGTGTTGGGTTACCCCGGGAGTGACGGCAAGGCCAAGTTCAACAGCGCAGCCAGCCAGCAGCTTTTCTGAAGAGTCTGTTTGAAGGAGGAGGAGAGGAGGTGGAGGTGGTGGTGGTGGTGGTGGAAGGGGGGGGGGCTTTTCTGACTCACTTCTGGACCCCTTCTGTTGCACTGCTACCCCCACACCATGAGCTTCTCTTCACGCCGCCACCCCCCTCCTCACCACCAGAGTTTGCCTCAAAGACGCACTGTCTGCGGCCCATTACTCATCTCAGAATCTGGTTTGTCTGAGAAACTATTAGTAACAAAGCTGCTTTATTAACTAGGCTACTCATTCAAACAACACCAACATCAACTTAGAAATTGATACTGAGAAAAGTGATTCACTCACACACATCTCATCAGTTACATGTTTTAGGAAAATATCAGATAATTAGCTTAAAGCAGAAGTAAGTGATATATTTGTGTTAATATAAGTCTTAAATAGTTATATCTTCCGACAGCAATCACTTACATAGAGTGTTTGGACCAAAACACGGGTCTGTCAGTCACTCTGCTCTGCTCTGAGCCGAGGAGAAAACATTTATCGTATCCTACAGTTTTTATCCAATGAGGAGAGAGAACGGCATGCAGGGCTGTGTGTGCAGCCAAGGAACGCCGTGAATGTGGCGACGTAGGGACGAGGACTGTTATGGTGCGTTCAAGGAAACTCGTATTTTTCCGACCGTGAAGTGGTACCAGTTCGATACGAGTTCACCGGTCGGAAGTTACGAGTGGCTGTTATAGTGACTTTCACCGGTAAAACAGGTCGGAAAAACACGAGTGAAAAGCTACAAAGTCGTAAGTTGTGACTTGAAGCTGTAATTTACGATTTCAAAAGCCTGCCTGGAACGCAGCATTAGCGAAAACGACCGGACCACTTACTTCTTCTTTAACACTAGCATGTTGTTTTGGGGAAAAGTTCAATTAAATCCATGCTAGCTAACATCAATAAAATGCAGTAAATTAAGCTAGCTGCTAGCCAGTACTTTATAGTAGCCTAGTAAAAAATAATGTTGAATTAAATGTTACTTAAAGGTCATAAATACTTTTACTGCTGTGTTCAGTGTTGTAAATGTTGCAAAAAAAAAAAAAGTCCTAATTTGCAAATTAGCAATGTTAATTAACCCTCTGAGTTTTTATGAACCTTTGCAACAAAACAGCATAAAAATGGGGTTGACATTTTGTTTGTCTCTTTCAAGATAATAAAGTGAGTTGTCATGTTGTTAACCAAATTCTAAAAGAATATCCATCATGTTTTATCAATTTTTCACAGCTTTATACATGTATTTTATAAACCTCTAGACTTCCATAAATTAATTGCAAACTTGAAAACAATGCATCCATATCAGTTAAGTATAATTCCAACATTTTTAAATCCAAGGTTAAATTTTTGTGCTTTTTAAGGCACTAGCTATTTAAAAATGTGAATTTAGGACATAGTGTACAAATCAATAAAATGCCATTAGACCTCAGAGACTAATTGTTTAACTTAATTATTAGTAGATCCAAAATTATTTTGCCATCCAATACTCCAATAGCCTCGTCTGCTTCAAAGGGATTGCTTTCAAAACTTGTGCATTTCACACCTTTAACAGTTGTGGTCAGCTTGAATTCACCAAATGAATCACAAACAACTACACGACCTATTTTGACAAACAAAGTGTTTGGGGAATTTTTTGACAACACTTTTTCTGTAGCCAACATGGTGTTGATGACCACAGCCACTGTAAGAAAACAACAATGAAGCTGCCCTTTGAAGATACAGAAATTTTGTGGATTCAGGTTTATTTTGCTCAAAAGTGGCACCGTCACATGTTGGCAATGACAAAACAGTTTGGTTTTAGCTCACCTACTTGTGCCGACATTTCATTAAAGCTCATTTGCAGTGGAATGACTGCGTGCCTGACTAAGACGTGCAGGGGCACAATCAAAAACAAAACTGTTTACAGCAACTTTGACCTACATTTGACAACTTTCTTTAACACAAAAATGTCTACACAACAGCTACATTTCTACAATGACTGTTAGTAAAATTCAAACATTTTTAATGGACACAATGCAACAGGAAAAGGTTGGATGATTTTACGTAACAGTGGTTTTTTCAAACACTCTCACAAACCACTTGCTTACATCAATTCCAACCTACTTTCCTTCACTAGGCTCTCTGCAGCTTCTTTACCACAATTCACAACTTGGTACTCTGGTTCATTAACAGCCTAGTACCACTGATTAGTCTCTCAAACATATCTGAACAACATCTGGATTATTATCTTTCTACTTATAGAATGATTCATGAGCGTTACTCACACTTTCCTCCTCTTTTTAATTTGCATTTTTGAAAACTCAGCATCTATCTGAATGACTACCTTAACCGATCATGAAGGCAGTGGCAGTTTGATTTCACCTGCAGCGTCACGCAATATTGTTTTTATTACGTTAGCCTACAGTCTTTTTGAGCACCGTCATTAAACCTAACCCTGAACCCGTGAAGCCTCCTTCACTGAAAGCACAGGAAAGCAAACTCATGACATTGCGCGGTTCATTTCAAAAGGAAACTTACATCTACTTGACTAACACAGATAATTGGGACTTGTGAAGATATTTGGATAATTTTAGCACACGATAAGCGGCGGGTACTTTGTTCTGCATTTGAACTGGAAGGTGACTGGCGGAGATAACGGAGTGATGTCTGATTCCTCTCACAGATAACTAGCGAGAATGCACATCCTCATAAAACCATGATTGTGTTACATCAGCCGCCGTGCTGTTGTTGTCGTCGTTGTGAACAGGCAGATGCTGAAGTTTTCCCTCCGTGGTTTCATCGTGCAGGCCTTATATACAGTACACAGTGCTATATATAGTGCTATAGTCTCTGAAAGTGTTAACCAAAAAGAGGCAAGTTTTGTTATCTTGGTTTCAGTCAATAACTGATTTTTTGTGTCTGATACGTTTGGTGAAAAGTGACAGAAAATGACTTCAGTGTCGTGGGACCAAACGGCAACATCTCATGTTATTGTCAATTTCCACTAACCATTAGAAAAAATTGTGACAGGCCAATTATGAAGTCAGTCCACACCCTCGCCCCCTCCCCACCTCCTCCTCATCATGTGCTGATATAGAGAGACATATGTGTTTAGTCTATTAAAAGAGACAGCCGGCGTGCTTTGGGGAGGTGACCCTGGGGCTGGATGACAGCTTCAGTTACACTAACACATGAGCTCTCCTCAAACCCCCTCCCCTTCTACCCCAACACACACACAAACCTGCTAAACTGCCAACTGAGCTGCGCGCCCTCACCTCCCCAACCTCCAACCTCGAACCCCTAACCTCCCATCTAGGGTTGATATGGCGAGCACCAGTAAATGTGTGTTCAAATGTGTGTGTGTGTCTGGGAGCAAGAGAAGGGGCTAAATTGAAAATTAAACTACTGAGTAGCCAGTTATGTTGATGGCCACGATGATAGGCGTCAATCACTCCCCCCTCCCGCCCCCTCTCTTTTCGCAGTCGTCCTCTTTCTCACTCTTTTTGCTGATTTAATTAAGTTTAGGAAATGATAGAATAACTGCATCCACCTGTGGCGGTTCAACGTTGTACTAATCTCTTCATTTAGCCGGCTAACCCCCAGTCTGCAGATAGCCGCATTCACACTGTGGCTGACCTCTCCTGCACACGACTCGCGGGGGGAAAAAGCTTCTCTGAGTTGACTCGGCGAAGATTTAGAAATGCTGCTTGCCATCTAAACAATTAGATTAAGGTGGATAAAAATCGGAGTGTTTCCAAAAAAGCCGTGCGATGACAAGTTTCCACAAACTTTGGCCGTGCCTGCAAAAATGACAATATCATTTATTGATGTGATAATGCTAACAGACTCATAGCGGTGTCTGAAGCAGATGTTAAAGGTATAATACGTGATTTTACCGTATCACAGTTCCTAAAAACAATCAGACAGTATATTTTTGTTAAATTGTGATTTGACATCACGCCAACAGTCAGTTTCATTGGGTTGCATGTCGATGGCATTAATGTGCAGAAGTATTATACAGTAAGATACATCTTTGTTTTTTTGGATGTTTTCATAAGAGAAAACTCCCACGCAGGTTTCACTTGCATCAGGTTTATTGGGGTTACGTTTCAGTCTAAAAGACCTTCATTGGGTATTAATCAGGTCATACTCATTTTATTTTTATTTGAATTTGACTGGTTTTCTGGTTGTGGATGAGTTGGTTCATGGTAAACACCTTGTGAACATCTGGATTACAGTAGATGTTAGCAAACCTAAGCGGCAGCTTGGCCTCCTATAGATCAATCTTGAACTCGAAACAGCTTTTTTTTTCAGTGTTGCTACTGGTTTTAGCCACCTGGGCCATTCATTCTGGAGTGGAGGACACCTTTGGATAGGTCTAGTATGTTTAAAACTTGCTGAGTGTGGAAATCTTAACTGGGAAAAGCCGAGTGTAATGATAGCAGCGGTGAAGAAGACAAAAAACTCCCTTGATCCCACACTGTTTCATTTGATTCAGAGACCCACAGCAGCAGAAATTACAGTATGCATTTCTAGAGTAGAGATTTCTCTCTGCAGGTGACCACATGAACTCTTAACTCGGTTACATCATCCCATCGAGGTGACTCCACTCTCTCCTGCAAGGACGCAGCAGAGGCCTGGGGCAAGTTTGGGAACTTTGGTGGTAACTGGTATGAGACATTTAGGTAGAGCGTTGAAGTGGAAGGTTCTCATGTCAAGCAGGGACTACCCCCATGAATAGTTTCCTGCTATAGTGCCCTCAAGCAAGGCATTAACACCTCAAAGTGCTCCACTTATGTCTCCAGCTGCCAGCGGTGCAGCAGTGAAGCTGTATTGGAAAAGAGTTGGAGGGGGGGGGGGGTTTAAAAAGCTGTAACACTGTTGGCTTGAAATGGCAGCGAGAGCTAAATGAAAGATCTGCACTTCAATACCCAGGAATCATGTGAAGTGGCATCAGTAAACTGCACATGACAGCCTGGTATTCACTAGCCGGGCTGCTGTGTGATCCAGTGATGATGAGTCCAGTTTTGTCTGGATGGAGTGCACACCCACCAGTTTTTAGGAGGCAATTTGGATGCAGCACAGAAGTTTTGTCATCACCTATGCGAGGGAGAAGACGGTGCCAGCCAGTCAGGCTCCCTACTGCAAACCAGAATGAGAAATATGAAAACATATGAAGGCGTCCTCATAGTGGTGGTGCTGCAACAGACCTGCGGTTTGAGCTGATTAATAACCCAACAATATCATGATATTATGGATTTTTTTTTTCCATGAGCCAAATGGACGTTATCAAACTAATCTCACATATTAGAGCAATATTAAACTAATGAAATCATCTAATGAAATCATCTGAAGTCACCTTGGGCTTTGGGATCCTTCACTTTTCACCATTTTCTTGCACTTTTTTAAAACATCTTATTATGATGATTATTATCAGTTACAGGCCAGCTATAAAAAAATGTCTTCTTTTTTTTTTAACAATACGCTCAAAGAAAAAATTGTACTACTCTCAGTTTCATGATGAATTCTACATGTTTTTGTAATTATCTAATTTGAATGACATCCTTCTGCAAATCAAATCGTTTATTCAATTGAATTGTGGAAAATGGCTGATCACCTAATTGCTCAAATATTCATAAAATGTAGATTTGACTAGTTCAACCCAACAGACATTTGCCAATTCCCCATTTATCAGATTATCAGTCGCCCTAGTGACTCAACCTCAACAGTCAATCCAGAACACAGCTGTACTTTTACTTTGAAAATCCTGCCAACTGCACTGCCGAACAAGAGGAAGTGAATTTATCAAAAACGTGGCAGCAACCTTTGATGTCAACAGTTAAAAGAAAGTAACAACTTGCTCTCAAATCTCTCAATAAAAGATAATTCCCCAATGAACCATTCTTTATTGTTGTATTTAATGCTCCTTATCATGTCCTGTTACATTAGCCGTTTGGTTGACAACGCATTACCCACTTTAAGCCTGGAGGTTAAACCCACTGAAGTTCCCTCCAAGTTGGTGCCACATGTGACGCACAGCATGATGGAGTGAAACAGAAAAGAGGACAAGAAAAAAAATAAGGAATGACAACAATGTGAATGAGAGAGAGGAGGGTAATGACGGCTCCACTTTGCAGAGACATCATGCATTTCTCGGGTATTTAAGCGCGAGGGGCTCGGAGGGCTTAGCATTTCCGTAAGGCTGAGGCCTGCGTTTTGACTGGGAGAGAAGAGACCAATTAGGCCATTAATGTGAGTGCTGACGGGTGGATTACTCCCCTGGCTCGACTGCCCCTTTAAAAAACAGGCAGGAATAACAATAAAGCCAGTATTAACTCAGCTCTTAAAGGGGACAGCTGGGGAGGGGAAAGGCAGGGAGTTCTCATCTCAAACATACTGTACGATGTAATTCTCATGGGTCCCGGCGTCACAGTCTAATGTCCTTCACAGCTGGCCTCACTTGTTCAGAGCTGCCAAACAGGCTTTTTTACACTTCCTGGGCCCTTTGTTTGAACCTCGGACTTGGGACTCTGACACACCATTGTTCACTCGCATAGGAAGTTTTGCATTTTCAATCAACACGCGGTACCTTGAAGTCTCAAGGTAAACGGATTCCACAGTTGACCCAGCCAGGCACACAGGTACACAAGTTCACATGCATGATCACAAGTGGACACAATTCAGATTCACACACACACAATGCCGTAGGGCAGTGGTTCTAAATGTGGGATCCTTGAGAGGTTTCAAGGGGGTCCCCAACTTTTTCTTGAAATTTTAACCACTTTTCTCTTGAAATTTTTTACTTTTTTTTTCTCTAATCACTTTTTTTCTAGAATAAAAAAAGAAAAAATCAGAATTTTTAGAAATGTTTAAATGTTTTTAGAGAAAATGTACCACTTTTTTTCCATAATATTTCCAAAAATTCACGCCATTGGCCCCAATTTGAACACCGTACATTGGCTAAAAATGTATCATTCTTCAGTCTCAGCATAAATATTTGTGTATTGGGGGTCCGTGGTCTAATTTGTGTCAATTTAGGGGTCCTTGATGTAAAAACCACTGTAGAGGACACTGCGGTTCTGCTGTACTCCTGTATTTTACAGGTTTACAGTTACAGGCCAAAGGTCAAAGGTGAAAGGAGGTCGTGGCATTGCACTGGTAACAAAGATGCAGGTGTACTATTCAGGTCCAGTCAGCTGCAGCGCATGGACACTCCCCCCCTCTGCCACTCAATTAAGATACACATATCAACAAACACACACACACAGATGCATACATTCACATGCACTTGTGGTCATGACCACCCTTTGGACCCCATGTAGTTGGGGTATTCTCTTACAGAGCTGGGAATAGGAGCGAGGAATCCGAGCAGCGCTGTCGTCCCGCGGACAAAAGGCGGGGTGGCCCCGGGGCTCGCGCTAAGGAAGCTCCAGCTTCGGCCCCTGGACCCCCAGGTCCTGGAGGAGCCCCCTGAAACAGCCAGGTGTTCAACAGGGAGGACTTTGTGGAGCTGCCGCTTTACACACTGGAATTAATCAAGTCAGAAAGGTCTTGTTGTGCTTGGTGAGATTTTGGTGGTTCTGTTTTCACTTTCATGTATTGTTTTCATAACGCGGCCCACAAAAAAAATCACAGCATTACAAACATATGTAAACTAAGGCTACTAATATGGATGTCATGGATTGGTCTGTTATCGGTATAGTTTTAAAACAATGTATATCCATGTCTTCAACAGCAGATATGACTTTGAGTGCATTTCACACAGAGTTAGGTTACATTTCCATCCACAGATCCGTGTGCACATTATAAATTTCTGAGTGAAAAACCAAAAAATTCAAGAGAAGAGCCAAAATACCAGACGGTTTTTCCACTTGACTCTATCTGTGATAGAAGAGGTAATAACTGCTGACTGACTGACTTCCTCCTGGTTCACAGCACCTGTGTTTTAAAGACACATGCTGTCATGTCTAGAGTTTAAGGTCCCAAAAATGAAGAAGAACAAAAAGAGAAGGAGCAATTCATGGGAATGTGAGATCATAAAAAGGAAAATCTGGCAAAGTTACTGTAGCTTGATCAATCATGTAATCTTCCCTCGCTTGTTGACTTTTTAAAACACAGTGGCAACTTGTGACTGGGTACTGATCCACATCTTCTCTGGGTCAATCCCCCCAATCCACCCCCCCACGCGGTGAAGTTGAGGTATCAAGTAGGACAGATACAATATCTGAACCACCTGACATAACCTTTACACACACACAGTGTCCATATATAAGATCAGTGGTTTAACAGAAAAGTGGGATTTGAAACAGCTGTTATTAACTTCACTTAGAATTACAAATGTGGTGTCCAGTGCAAAGCTTTTCGGTGCGTGCAGACTTTATAAACTCCCGTATATTAAAAATAAATTATATCCGCTATATTTCAAAAGCCCTGACTTCCTTCTCTCTGGTTCCAGGAAAACATATATCACAGCCGGTGTCCAGGGCCAGAACCAACAACCACTGTTTGCCCGTCTGGGCAAGACTGGACCCCCGCCCAGGTCGCAGGTCAAACAATCTGTCCTCATCAGCCCTCACTCTCTGCCCCCCCTATATTATCCTTCTCAGTTTTGTTTTCCAGTTAATTACTTAAACAAGCTTTATTACTCAACAGAAGGTCACCGGTCTTCCTAATCCTGCATCAAACCTACAATGTGCATCAAGAAAAATATCAATGACGTAGATTAATGTCAGAGTTCATCCAAAGTGTCAGATACACCTCCCTCCAATGCCAGGAATATGTGTGACAAAATATTAAACGCAGCTACATGCATGCGCTCAATGTGGGCGGATTGACACCTTTTGTTCATTAACAGATGAAGGGTGCAGTTCGAATTCTGTTATCCTGTGTGATGGTAATCTGCGGTAATCACAAGAATTGATAGTGAAAAACAGATTATCACTAGAAAAAAAACAAATGTGTCAAGTTTTACTAGCAGTTCTAGGCCAACCTCAAGGTCAGGCTACCGAAAGGACATCAAGGTCCATGCTAAGGGTTACAAGTTGGCTATATAGATAACATTATGCATGTTTTTTGTCAATGAAGTTGAGTGTGGGTTGCCTACACCCGGGCAGTAGTGGTATGATTGAAGTTAGGTCAAGGTTAGGCCAATGGAACATTTAGTAAAAGTCAAATGGTGACACTTTAATTGCAGGTCATTGGCAGGACGGAAACGCTTGACCTCACAGGTCATGACTTACTCATTTGCCCTGACTGCCACACATTTGGTTCCTTCCTCCAAACATAAAGAGCAAATCATTTCCTGCAATAAACATCCAATATGGAGATCATCGTGGTGACTCGGACACATCGATCACAATTCAAGAACCAGCTTCTTTCTCAGAGGCTGTTCTGCTTGTTTTACAATTTCTGGATGGTACTGAAGTTTCCCAACCCTGTCGACAGGGTTAAACTGTTCTTGTTGGGAATAAGATAAACCTTTGGTGTCATCTTTGTAATTTGAGCGAGGTTCCTCTGGCCTGATTTGACTGTACGGTACGTCTGGCACGGGACAAATCCCCAATTCCAGTCTGAAAACAGACTCGGTAACCCCCTAAAAACTTCACTCTCTGCTCGTGTCCTTAAAAACGCACCAGTCCTCGATCCACTTTATCCGCGAGAGTTATGGCTCTCCTGCTAACACCTGGCTCCGCTAGCGTGTCATATCTCGGCTAATCGTATTAGGGTAATCGCTCCCAGATCAGCACATCCACGCTGACCCCCGCACGACCCCGTGACCCGGCCAGGGAACCCTCACGTGGGGATCAGACCGTGAACTTATCTCCCTCAAAACCAGACCACACCCTCGCTGTTGCTTAGAGAGGGACACGGAACGGGGAGGAGGGACGATTGGAGGGTGTACGGATATGACCAGATTCCTCTTGGGGAGCGGGGCGGGGGGGGGGGCAGAAAATGACTGTTATGTTATGAACTGGTGGCACTTTGGTTGAACCCTTTCCTACGAGAATCTTGGAGCAAGACAGTGACATAATGATTTGACGACTGATCACGGCGGAGCCAAACACGAAGAACAATTATGCCGAATTCTTTTCGGAGAGAAATCTAATCAAGCTGGCGTCTCGGCGGGTCTATTCGTGGCTCTGCAACCTGAAAGAATTTGAGAAACCCTGCCGTCTTTTCTCTCTTTCTCCTCACCTCACCTCGCTGCCTTCCTCATTTTCTCTCTGTCATCTGTCAGGCAGCTCAGTTCTTGGCACTCGTACCACCTGCTCAGGACCCGCTGGATTTCTCTCCTGCAAAAAGAGCTTTGCACTGTGCCACAGCCAAGGTGGCTCACATCTGCCAGCCCATTTCCCTTTTTCTCGACGTTTAAGCTTCAGCCGTCGTCTTTCCACTCCACTCTTGCTTTTTCCTCTTATCTACAAAGATCTCTCTTTTGTGTAGTTTTTTTTTTTTTTTTGCATTTCTCAGTTTCCTGTTTATCTATCAGTTTCAGATGATCGTCGTGCTCTTCAGATGAACCTGCTAACCGACATCTGTTCCATTAGTGCTGTAAGAAACTACCTGGCGCTTAATGGTGAATCTGATGTTTAATATTCAAAATTGGAAAATAAACTAAATTTCATGTGTTCAGGGAAAGCCCCTACGCATTATTGACAATATTCTGGTAAATAATAGTCTAAATAATCCGAAGGTGCTTTCCCTGAACACATGAAATTTAGTTGGAATGGGGTGATGTGTTTCCAATTAATTCTCCAAAAAAGGGGCGCTGTTTAGCTCAGTTGCCCCATATGTTGAGGCGACAGTGGCGGCCCTGGTTCGAATCCCGCATTGAGCAGCCCTTTCCTGCATGTCATTTCCCTCCCCTCTCTGCCTCCCCATTTCTGGGGCAAAGGCAAAAAAGCCCCCACATTCTTTGTAAAAGTTTCCAAAAAACACAAGATTTAGTCTTCAATACTTTATAAGCAATACCTCCATGTGTTCTTTGATTAAACAGCAGGTGCAGATACTATGTTTTTATAGATAGCAGTCCACACAGAAATGCACACAGTCTGTGAGCCTTAAAACCAGCCAGTCAGGACTTCCTGTAACTTTGTGATGTCACAATGAAGCAATTCTCGCTCAACCGAAGCCACCATAGATATATATAAAAACTAGATGTCTCACCCGCGGCTGCTGCCCAATGACACAACGTAGTCAGAACGGCGGCCATCTTGGAACAGGCAACTCTCTCCCTCAGAGCATTATAAGCCTATGGTGCATGTTCTGCTATAATGACCAGAACTTGCTCAGTTTTTGTCCGATTTCAAAACAGTTTGATTTTTTATGAACGTCTATGCAGTTATGATGCAGCACACTCAAAATCACGGATAATTTTAATCATGTACTTTTTTTTTTGTAAAGGTAACATTCTAATGACATTATGCAAATAGTTGAAGTAATAGCTCCATGCTGATTCATTTTTCACAGAGTTATGAATCGTTTTTTTAGTGAAGATGATGGATCACCATCTACTGCTATAACTGCAGCCAGAGTCAGAGGCAAGTTGCCTGTTTCAATATGGCCGACTGTGAGCTCTGCCTGCCTGTAGTCCGATCTACCCCCTTGGAAGCCACCATCCAACTTTGCAGGATTTAGTTTCTATGAGCATTTTACCTAAAATCAGAATCAGAAAACAGACAGCCAATCAGAAGAGAGGCTGAGAGCTCCAGAGAGAAGATATAGCTTTTCATAACACTTCATATAAAACACAGGAAAAAGTTTAACATATGGGACCTTTAAAGCATGACTTCAATAACTGATAGCTGCTTGTTTGTTTTCTGTCAACTGACTAATAATCATTTTGGCTGTAATTTAATTATTTATTTTCAACTCCAATCAGACATGTTCAAACGCTGCACTATTTCAGCTTAGTTTCTCCTTTTCAAATTATTAACTCTGACTTAACCGCTGTACTAATAAACATTCGAGCATCAAAATGAGCACTCTGCAGCAGTCAGCTGATTTTGGCTGTCTGTGCCACGGCACTGTGTGGACAGATCCTGCCAAGCCAAACACAACACAGGCAACGACCAGCGAGAGCCTTCATTCATTTAGGAGCCGAATGCACCGCCGTGGCCCCCGCCGCCTCCTCTCCCCCCTCTTCCTCTTTTCTCCTCCCCTCGTTTTCGCTGTCGTTCACTGTCCCAGTGTGCGATGAGGGGGCAGAGAGGGGAGGGGGGGTGGTGTAGGGGGGAAGGAGGGAGGATGGGGGGGTCAGGCGGCGGTTACTCAAATACAGTGAGCTTAGCCTCTCCACACTGTCCATTAACTATCAAAACATGTGTGAGCGCAGGCCAGGATGAGAGCGCCGTGCTCTGGCTGCTATTGTTTTTCTGCCTGTGTTAACTTTTTATTTTAAGCTTTATTTATACAGGGGAAAGTTGAGCAAGCAACATGTACTTTTCCAGCAAAAGCCTCATATTCTTGACACATACATGAACATGTACAGTGCATTAACACACGCACACTCTGCAGCTTTACTGGCGCAATTAAAGGTTAGTCATTTAAGGTGTTGTGACTTCAATATTTATCATTGCTATTGAGAAAGTTAAGTATTCAATATTAAAAATATTTGTTTAACTTAATCTCTTACCACCTTCTTATACAGAGCAGCGAGCGCCGCTACGGAGACGGTGACATGTAGACATGAGGAGCAAACTGCCAACCCTGCAGTTCGCGGATGCCGCCTTCCACGTCCTGAATGTCTGGTGTTGTATTTTTATTAGTTGTTACGAGGCAGATTTCATTTGAAGACGTTTCAATTTATTTGATGTTGATAGCGGAGATAAAGACAGGAAATACATGTAGACAAACCGGTCTGATGCAACCAAAGTTCCCCTTAAGAATCACACTGATAATGTTGTGGTTGCTTGGTGTCATCCACCATCCACGATTAGGACTTGAGTTAAAGTTAGCGGATGTATGATCACTTCACATAGAATAGAAATCTAAAAGTGGATGAGCTCATTTTACTTTTAAGCTGAACTCATCCTTGATTTTTTTTTATTTCGTGACCTGTTTGTTTTATGCAGACTCAATCTCTTTACAATGTAAAAACCCCTATTCCCAATAACTGATAAATGATTGTTTGTGGCTAACTTACATTTAAAACTCATAAATCAGCTCTTTGCTGTCCTCAGGGGTTGGTGAATCAATCCAGACAATGTGATCAGGCCAATACGACAACTGTGGTGACCCTGATGAACTCGCTTAAACAAACAATACAGTCTGTATCCTACAAGTTTTGACCCATGCAGGTTTGTTAGGAAGTACTTCTTGTAGAGTTTTGTCACTGTGGCTACATTACCTGGGTCTGGATTGGAGCTGGTACAAAGTCTCTCTGAATAGATAAAAAAGAGTATATACGCATGAGATGGATACGCTTATCTATCTCCTCAGCCCCTCGACCCCAGTGGCCATAATACTAAACATGGCAAATGGCAGCCATTTGTCTCCATGAGCGGACTAATGGAGAACTACGGATCGTGGGCACTGACAGGTTTATACTGCTGATATTCTGCCATTCCTTTGACTGCATTAGCGTTTTCAACACCAGACTTTTAAATCTTTTTTATGAACGGCATAAAATGTCTGATCTGGCCAATACATCTCTATATGAGCCCTCTAAAGTTCCTTTTTCTCTGTGTGCAGACAGACATGCCGTGCTCCCTGCGCTGTCCCCACTTCCGATCTCTCTAATGTTTTTCAGTCATAATAAATCTGGCCCTGACTTTCTAAAGCAAACAATGCTGTGGGGACTGAGTCCTCCAATAACACTTTGTCAGTTCCAATCAGGCCTGAAATATGACTCAACTGTCTGTGCCTCCCCCTGCTCAAAGTCCTCCCCTCCACCCCCATTTCCTCTCGCTTGCCCTTTCTCCCTCTGATATCCCTTCCTTAGGCCTTGCAAAGCTCTTACACTTCTTTCCTGACCCATCCAACAGTCCCTTTTCCCAGTGCAGTTATTAATATCTGCAGGCAGTCGAATTACCCCGGTTTGATAAATAAACACGACAGACAAGTATGTAGACACCCCCAAAAATTGCGATCCACGTGTTTGTTGAATGTCTCACTCTGAAACCATGATCATTAATATGCTGCTACAACTGCCTCCAGTCTTTCAAGGAGCTCTTTCCACAAGATTTCAAAATCTGGCTGCGGATTGACTCCCAGAGGCACTCGGTGGAATACAAGTCAAGTTACTTTCCAAACCGACCATGTCCTGCCATTGATCTTGCTTTGTTGCATTCATGTGAAGCAAACGGCTTTCCCCGAACTGTTGCCACAAAGTTGGAAGCGCTCTATTGTCGCGGACTCCATTCATTCTTCATGAGGAGTCCAGATGACCACCAGCTATCAAAAACAAGCTAAGTTTCTATCCGCAATGAATCCAAGAAGCTTTCAAGACGGACTGAAATCCAGTTGTATAAACCATCTCTGGTGGTGGTATTGGATCCATTCTTGCAAAGTGCATTGTGAAAGCGTGAAAATGATGCCATTTTTCTCCAAGATAATTTTACTCCGTCCAAGTGTAAGTATGTGGTGGAAGTAGCCACATGATTTGTCCAAACTATTTTTATCTGATCTCCAGTTAGTAAATGTCACTGAACAATCTGTGAAGGTCACGGTTTGTTGTCATTGACAGCCTTAAAAGACAATAAAACTTTTACGATGTAACAATAAAACTTCATGTGCATATCCATCCTCCTCTTGACCGGAGTGGAAGGACACTGATTTGGATTTAGCTCAGGAAACCTGAGATGGATACAAACCAAAAATTCTTTGTCCAAATACTTTGAGTTTTGTAATCAGATTAGATTTCAATTGGTCTTGAAACTTTCTTGGATGTTTTAGCTTTTCTAATAGCAAACCAATGCAAGATGAATGCATGAAATGAAAAAGATAATGGGAAAAAAAAAACACAAAAGTGTTTGGGAGCTGCAGTGAGCTGTAAACCAGGATCCCTCAATGTCCCACTTAAGATGCCTTAGGTGGAACTTTGGGATTAACCATGAAAACCACACTTCAGTCCACATAATTCTGGCTGGTAGTATAGTGTATGATCTGACGATACACAACAGCGATCTGCAGCAGAGTTCCTCTCCATTGGCAGGTAAAGAAAATAATCTTCCTTGTAAATTTCAATTGCCTTGAACACTTGTACCTTTGTAGCTACGCTTGAACGAGCCGACCCCGTATTTTATTTGTTGCGCTTTCTTTTTAGTGCGTTAGCCCACGGCCATGCTAATCAGAGCTGCTACACCCCCTCGAGCCCAACCCCTCCATCCCACACAGAGACTGAGGGAAGCCATCAGTAGCGATGCCCGGTCAACCACAGAGCGAGCATGTTCTCTTCACGCATGATTAACGCTGTTGAGAACGGGGGATAGACCACCTCAAAGAGAGAACTGCCCCGACTTCAAAGTCTCACCACTGAGAAAGAGACTCTGTCCCTGTGTGTGCAACCCCCTCCAACCCCCCCATCCTCCCCACACACACACACACACACAGACACACACACCCTCCCTTAAAACCTAATATAACATGGCCTCAACTACCCTTGTAAACACACATGCATGCACACACACACACTCATACAGGGAAATGTAAAGAGTGCTTTGGGAAGGTTTTAACTGGTCTTATTGGTGAATGATTGACTGGTGGTGATGGAGTGCAACCCCGCTTCCCCTTTTACCATTTCAGTGCGAGTATCAGCTCATGTCAAAGTGTCTAAACTTTACTTTCTGATCAAATATGTTCTAACAGATCTAACAGATACGGAGCTGTAGTTCTACAAAGTGCAACAAGCACTGAACAACTCATCGGTGTGTTTGTATTTAGGCAACAAGAGCAGGGTTAAGTTACCACGCAGTCTGGTGCAACTGTACTAGGTTACCAACAAAATAAGGTACATTTTAAAAGTGTGTTACTTTGGCTGTGACGCTGGACATTATGGCAACACAAGACTGCTCGCCCTGAAAAACACCGTGGTACAAGAAGGTCATGTTAAGATTGAAATAGCAATATCTTCCTGGTAAAAAATGGCTCAGATCCCTGGGAATTGTAACATGTTGTATCTCTGTAGGCCCCTGGAAGATACATTGTTGAAATACCAGTGGAACCGCTAAAAAAAGGAATAACAATCATTGAAGAAATGTACAAATTTGACTGACACATACTTTGAGATTGCAAGAAGCACAACTGGACAAAATATTTAGAAAACATACAACTAATAAATCTTGAACTGGCGACACATGAATGGACTAAATCTAAATTCACTGGTGACACATCGTCAGTATGAATCTTATGTGAATAAAGATTTAAATGAGCTGGAAGTGTAGCAGCCACAGTAAGACATGCTCAGATTCTCCAACAGGCCGAGGAAATAAATACACCTCGGTGTAAAATAACTCTCTATAGATGTTGTATCTTGAAATAAACCACAATAGAGAAATCACAACATGCATCATACATGTTCTTCCTGCTGAAAATCCTATAATCCAAGTACTTCACTGTTGACTGAGGTTTAAAATGCCGTTACAACTACACACCTTGCAATGATGTGTAACAAGAGGCTGATGATTCATAGCGGCCTAAAAAAATCATAGAGTGCTACTGTTTGTTTAGTAATGTAGGGGAACAGGGAATGAATGAACAGGTGAGTCATTCTGGTCAGCAAGGAAACACAGACACTCTAGATATTTGATTAACCTTTGACAAATCAGTCACAGTAAAGTTTCTAGGTTTAGGTCGTTGCTTGATAACACATCTGTATCAGCACATTTAACAGAGAAAGATAATCAGTGAAACCCTGCAAAAATTTCCATCTCCGTCACATGAATTAATGACGAGCGTCTGATAATGAAGCTGGCAGAAACACAGGTCAACTCACATTTCCTAGAAAGCTTTAACAAATGAGGTGTGTGAGCTGCTCTGTGTGAGTGTGTGTGTGTATGTGTGTGGAATTTGGCCTGAGGCGAAACGACTGTCGGAGCTCCCGCTTTACAAAAAAGGAAAAAGAAAAAAAAACCCACACAAAGGGGACGGAGGGGAAAGAAAAAGGGAACATGGACGAGTGTCACACCTTTACCTGGCAGCGGAGAACGGCCATCATGCGCCACCCATGACGCCATTTGAATAAATAAACAGCACAGGCTCTTTTGTATGTGGTCACGCTGCGTGCGTTTGTGTTGCCGTCCTCCTGTTATGGGCCTCTATCCAAACACAACTTCAGTTACTTACAATTTTCCTGTTAAGCTTGTGGGATTATTACTGGATGTACAGGTCAGACATGTAATGTATCCTTCACCGTTTCTCCAGGAAATGTTTTGTAGACGTCCTAATACTGAGGAAGCTTTTTAAGTGCGTCTCAACGGGAGGTTATGTCAACCGGCCCGACGTGTCGAGACCATTTATTCCTGCCAAATCTAGAGCTTTTATGTGTATATTAAACGTGATGTATGTATATATATATTTTTTGGCCGAGCTGAAGCATTTTCTTCTACGGTTTTTAATGAGACAAACCTCCAGCCACCTAAACTCACCCAGCGCAGCACTTTCCTCACCCCCTCCCTCCCCCCCTCCCTCCTCTTTCAGCTCCCTTTCTGACATATAAGCTAAACATTCAAGCCCAGCCAATCAGCTTTTGAGCGCTCCACTTCCTGGATTATGACACTCCACCCAGTTCTGGCAGAGAGGATGGTGCTTACATAACCTCTCACCCCTCTAATGCATTAATTGAGGAGGGGGCGGGGGGCGTATGTGAGGGTCCATTTATTGTGATGGAGGGTGTTGGTAATTGCCCAGTGACCCACATGTTCTTTTTCACCATCGCCCCCTCGTGCCACCGAGACCCTGACCTTCTGCTTCCAAAGCTGCTGCCATATTGTGTTGTCGTCCCGCCTACGTGTGGGGACCTTCAGGAAAAGCTGAGACCGATAGTTTTGGACATAAGGTGCAAATTTTGTGCTGCTAATATACTTTACGTGCTATTAAGACTCATTAAATGTCAGAATTTTAAATGTGGATTGAATGATATTTAATAAGGCAGATGCTAATATTGATATTTAAGGATTGCAAAAATAAGCCAATGAAGATTTCTTAAATTAGTTCTTATAAAATTGTGACTGAGATATTTAGCGAGTGGACCATTTCACAGTTGGGAATTGTATCTGTATCTGAATCATCCATCTAAAACCCACAGAGGTCAGAGGCCTGTCTGAGCAGACATTTTTCCATTTCATCTCCAGTCTAAATTTGAACATGCTGGTTGTTTTTGTTTGGCTGCCGCAGGCGTACACATAACCCAGCCGGTTCGCGCAGGGATGTTTACGAGTTACGGTGAGGGCAGAAAACATGTGTCAATATTGATTATCACAACCCGGTCCCAGCAGAGCCCCCGTCGATCAATTAGCCGTCGGCCTCCGTCTCGATTCAGACATAGCAATAACAAACCTTCCGAGAGGAGGAACTCACCCCCGCCAATTAATGACAGCTTTATTTTCCTTTGCACGGCATGGATGTTAACCACCACTAAGACACACATCTACACACACACACACAAATGCAAGTGTGATAGTATCAAGAAGGACAGAAGGGAACAATTGAAAGAGGGAAATCACGACAAGGAACTGAACTGTTGTATAAAGAATTGTTTATATTGGAGGCGTTGAACATTTTAACTGCAAAGATGTGAAGTCATCAACACACACACACACACACACACACGCACGCTTCTACATTCTACACAGTCACTCAATCCTATTATGAGTGTTGGCAGAGTGGTCCCGTGTGGCCTACTCTTGAGGACAGCCCCCATGGGATCCAAAATGCATTAAGAAATTAATGTTCACCCTGGGATCCTTCCAAAACCCCAGACTTAACCTGTGACTGTGTGTGTGTGTGTGTGTGTGTGTGTCTGTGTGCTTGAGTGTGTGTGTGTGTGTAGAAAATGGGAGTCCAAATGAGTCAGGAGGTTGAGCGTCGAGGTCAGTAATTGATAGGCCCTCTTGTCGATCCCCCCACTTGGCGCCTTCTGTTGGCCAAAGACAACTGGCCTTAAATAGCAATCTAAAGCAAACACTCCTCACCATCATGACTCTTTCTCAAGTCAGAAATCAGTCATAAAAACGCTCTGGCGGAAGCACATTTAGGCTTTATGTGCCTCCTAATCTGGATGTACCAAATGATTGCTGCGCAGAAACAATAACAACAGAAAACAGAATGCCCGGTCCGACAACAGGAAGTTGACTCTCAGATACAATCTCTGGATTCTGGTTTGCAAGTCAACATGGCAGCGCTAATAATAATGGGTGGCAGTAATTTGTAGCAGTAATATTTTAGGGACAGAAATTGGATTGATTGTGTTGTGTTTGTGTTGGCTGCGCAGCTGGGAATTTATGGGGTCACTGATTGTTGTTAATGGATATTTTTGAGAAAATAATAGCCATGTTTCTTGGCAAGGCCAAGGACGTGAGGCTGTGCAGCAGAAGCAGTTTCTTTTTTTTTTCTTTTTTTTTGCCTTTTTCTGATTGTATTGACGTCATAATAGAAAGTCTTAAAAACATCAACAGAGCCCATACTCACTGATTTAGTGCCACTTACTTTTAATGACATAATTCTTAACATAAAATCTTGACCACTGGACTTTTGAAACCCAAATATTTATGTACTGATGACACATAAACTGGTATTTAATTGATATATTACCATTTTTAGACTCAAACATATCCGCCTCTGCAACATCTGGACACGATCCAATATCTCAGCATCGAACAAAGACATAAAACACAACTTCTTTCAGCGAATCTTCAGTATAAATTCTCCTTACACATCTGTATTAATAATATCTCTTGCTACAGCTCGTGTTTTTCCTGGCGCAGCTCTACACACCTTATAGCCGAGCGGCTGCTGGAGGCCGCAGGTAGGTCAACACAACACACTGACCGGGGGCTTGTACTGCTTTCCCCTTTAATCTGCATCTTAACGCGGTTAATAGCTAACATACACATACGTGCACATGTTTGCACAAACAACCTACGCACACATTTTGACATTCCCACAACGAAGCCAACGCTGCCTCAGGAGCGACTGTCCGACTAAGACTAACAACACAACCACCTCCATGCTCGTCTCACTTTTTGTTAATCAAAGAATTGAGTTGTGATGCGTCCAGAAAGTTGTAGGTCTTACATTGTATGAAAGCAGAGTGTAGTAGTGTAGTGTGATTATGAAGCAGCTCTAGGTTCTCTATTAATACTGTGAAAGCATCAAGGCCCAAGTCCACAGAGAAATGCATACAGCCTGTATTCAGTAACTGAGCCCTAAAACCAGCCGTCAGGACTTCCTGTGACTTTGTGATGTCACAACAAAGCAGTCCCAAAGCCCCGCCCACCTATATCCACCATACAACCTTGCAAGATTTGGAGTCTTTGAGTGTTTCACCTGAAATCTGCTGTTTTTTAAAAGGATGTAACAAAATTCTTCTGCGCACTCGTAACATCCACATAATGTTTTTACTCTAGTTTATTTTTAAGTTTATTCAGACACAAACACTAACACTGATGGCAGCGTCCAACATGCAATCTACAGATCTGAAATGCAACTAATAGGCTACAAGTGAGGACAAATATGCAAAATACAAACATGAGTTATGGGCATTTTACAGGCAGGTGAGGAAAGTTCACATATTAATGAATAATAAATGACTAAGAACAAAATAAATGTTCCATAGATAGGCATCAAAACAAACACTATGTGGCTTACAGTTCCAGCGTGTCATCAAGTGCACGTTCCCCAAATCCAGCTCCAAAAAAATAGAAAAATTTGAGTACCACCCGTTTCTTGTTCAGTCGGGCATTGTGTATCCAGACTAGAGTCAATGTTTGGAGCTTTAACAATGGTGGTGGAAGTGAAGTTAAGCTCCTGGACTCTCTCAGAAAAAAAAACAAGCCTACATTACAGCTATTTCACACATGCAGAGGAGACCTGCACACACTCCACTGCTCCTCAAAGCAACAGGAGCACAACTCTGAGCGGCAAGAAGTTGCACCCGTGTGAATGCGAATGTGGAGCTTTTAGAAATGGACTGCTTTTCAAATTGGCCATTTGTGTGCGTCTCTGTCTTCTTATTGACTCAAATCCTGACTGAAGGGGGAAAATAACACTCCGGCTTGTTCACATATTAAGAGTGAATACTCTCGCATTGTGGTCAAACTGTGAAATTCAATCACAAGACATGTACTTGCGAGGAAAAAAGCCAAATATCATGTGAAAACTTAGCAGCTTGGACTGCTTCTGTATGTGTAGGTGTGTGCGTGTGTGTGTGTGGCCATATTTTCGTCTCTCTGCGGTCTGTTCATATTCTAATCAGTATGTTTCCTGCTTGCATTGATCAGGGCCTGATAACCACCACTCCTACATGGTGTCTCCTCAGCAGATGCAAGAGGCAGATAGAGGGGCTGAAAGAAAGAAACCAAATGAGAGGCTACGACGCTGCACAGGATGAGAAAATATATCTCAGAAACGCACGGTTCAAATGCTTTTTACATGTCAGATTCACTTTTTTTTATCAAAACGTGGCAATCGATGAATTGTGCACGTCTCAGATCAGAAATGAAAGGTAAGGCAGATATCAGTTTCCACATAAAGGTGACAGAACGGTGATACAGGTCCACTGACGTCCAAATGATGGTAAATGATTCAGGCTATACTTCCTGCTGATTGCTACACAAGAACAGAAACTTTCATTAATTCCTCATGTAAGTTGTTTTTGTGTTTGACAGTCACCACAATCCTTTATTGAAGTCACAACCACCAGAGTTCGTGTTTTAATAATTCAAATTGTGAAGGTTTTTGTGGACGTTTGGCACAAAAAAGCGTTCAAATCTTTATTAAAAACACTGAAATCTTGCACCAAATGTTGCCTTTTCCTGTCAAAACCCTTTTCCTTTTACGTCATGCATTTGTCTACAAGCTGTTTCAGAGACAAGACATGAGTCAAATTCAACAAAATTTACGTACGTCTTTGAACATGCCTGGATTTTTTTTTACGCTGATTACCACTGCAAAACGGTGGATTCTTTTTTTTGTCCATTGGCATGTTGTTTCAGAGATTAGACATTACTACAATTTTAAAACAAAAACCTTATTTTTTGAAAATAGTCAAAGTAGGAACAATGAAATCTATAGTAAACTTGTTTTTTCCCCATTAAAGTCACACACGGATGTGCAAGTGCCGCTTCAGAGACGAGACATGAGTGCAACTCTCAGAGAAAGTCAGAAAACGTTGGCTTCCTCTGTCAAAAACCCTTTCCCCCACTCACATGTGATTTTAATCTAAATAACCTGCAGTTTTGTCCGTACAACTTCTCGCAAACGTCTAAATCAAGAAAATCGCAACACAGTGCTGCGACGATGTGAAACCGGAGCCCTGACAGCCGGAGTCTCAGCTGGGGTTTCTGAAAGAGAAAAATAGAAAGTCAAAGAGGTTTAGCTCCTTATCTGCTCAGGGCTCGCTAGCTGTGGGGCTTCATATGTATGTATGCTCATGTGAAGCCATTACATGGGGAGCAGGCACGCTAACATCTCTGCTGTACCAGAACGACCGACTATGTAATACTCTGCACCTCTTCCTGTTTCATATCGATTTCAATCAGTTTAGGCTAACATGTATCCCACACCTTTCACAATCACATCTGCACTGTGTACATACGCTTACATACATTTTATTTGAATGCATATTCGTTCCACATAGGAGCTCCAGCAGCAGCAGCAGTGTGCACATCCCACAGCGCCACACTGGGTGTAATTTAATGAATCCAAAACAGTATTTGTGATTTAAACACACAAAAAAAGAAAAAGCCAATAGAAGGTCTGCACCTTCTTATTGTAACGTTTTGTAGTTCACCCATTTAAAATGTGCTTATGAATGGTAATTTAACTTTCAAAAGAGCAGACACAAAACTAACAAACCTGACTTCAATGAGAGCCCATTTAACATGTTTGCACCATGTATTTTCATGCAGACTTTCAAACATGAAATTCTGTATTTTCTGCATTTCAAAGTGCCTGGTCTGACTGATTACTGTGTAAGCCAGGGGTTTGCATTTCCATGCCACCTTGTGTGACTTATCAAAAAAAAAAAAGTCAAAGATATTCATACATTTTATGTGTCACTTTATAGTTTGAATAAAATAAATGTAAAGTGTGTTTACAATTGCATTTGAATTTTTTTTTTTAAGGTTCTTACTTTAACTTTTTCTCTCTTTTTTTTTCTTATTTTGGGGCGCACCTTCAATATTCGATTTCCTTTCAAGTGTAGTCACCTATTTCCTATCTAGGTAATACATTTTCCACATCTGTAAAGTTTATTTTTGTAACTTTATTGGTTTCCCCCGGTGAGTCAGGTAGAGGAAGGGAAGTCATTACAGCTTAGTCCTCCAGCCTGCCTGCCTCCATCTACACAGCCAGGAGAAAAGTACAGAATGTCGACAGCTATCTCTCATATTTCATCAGGACGCTGTCTTCTCTGGAGACTCCATTTGTGTAGTAAACATCTTAAAAGGTTCCCTCGGCTCCCCTCTCCCTTTCTTCTCCAGCTATTTATTTATTTATTCTTTCTCTCCCTCTCTCTTTCTTTTTTTTTTCATAGATTCAGTTCGTCTTATTTTTTAAACTGCTTGACTCCTAAAATACAGATATCACAGTTGGGGCCCCATGAGTTTTTGAAAAATGAGCATATTACTTCCTACATCTCCCTTTCCTTATTTTTTTTTTCTTTTTTCTTTTTTTTGTCACAATAAATATTTCCATTTATATGCAAATTATTATCTACTGACCAAGAATGGATAAAAACTCGTCTTGTTTTCATTGTGGTGTGCAGAGCATGTGAGTGTGAAGGCGGGAAGTGTCGGGAGCTGGGAGAGCAGAGAGAGCAGCTCCTCATTTAAAGAGTAAATAATCTCCCATTGCATTCTATTATTTATACCCCTGGCTTGAAAGGGACTGTATTAACTTATAAGTTATAAGTAGTTAGAAGTTACTTACTTTAAACTGGGGGGGAGTAGAGAGCCGACGCTCTGCTTAGCTGACTTCCCCCCAAATTGCTGACATAATTACATGAATGTAATTTTTTATGACTCACAGAAAATCTTGGCATTTTCACTGAAGCAGATAATTAGACTTGGAATAAAGCAGGGGCGGAATAATTAATACATCAAAACTAGATGAACTTTTTCTAATTATTTTTATTTAATCTCCATTCTAATTATTGTTCTAGTCGGCTGAGCGAGATTGCCTTTCTCATTCAGGGTGTGAAATGCACCCGTAGCGCTCAATCCTCACCCAGTGAAATATCAACTAAGCGTGGAGACGGGAAATCACAGGGTGCTCACCACTCTCTTCCCCCCTCTCTCCTCCTCTCTGATTGAACTGTAATTTAAATTTCTCCATTGCCAACAAACAATTTACATACACCTGCCAGACTCTTCTTATTTATTTATTTATTTCCTCCTGACTTCTTCTTCCTCCTCCCCCGCACGTCGCCGCCGCCGCCGCCACCACCTTCACCCCCCTCTCTCTACGTCTCCAAATGTACGGCAATCAATATTTCTCCAGCTTTAAATGAGTTTGTTAATTAGTCTAATGTGGTTTGGATAGAGGTTGTGTTTCCCTCCCCTATCTCTGCATTCAGGAGGAACGTTTGCGCAAAAAATAACTGGAGGAAACAAAGTGGGTGTATCTGTGGAAAGAGTTGCTGACCACAGAGTAAATTTTCCCACTTATCTCTGGTGTCACTCTACCAAGAAGCTGCCTCTGAAAAGGAATAGTACATCTGATAAGAGGTGCAGTTTAATGCTGATGTAAACATAATTAACACTCTGACACACAGCCACACTCTGTGGGCACACACTCATAGGTATACGCACAGACACAACCTCAGATCAGGTTAAGGATAATTTAACTATTTTCCCGTAAAAAGGTGTAAAAGAATAAATAAATAAATAAACTTACGCGCAGACAAGCCTTCGTTCTTTGCGCTCTTTTGCGTCAAAATCAATGACACGTTAACCCTCGTACATCAATATTCATTTAAGGAGCCTTTTCCACAGAAGACTTCTCCACATAATAACTCAGCAGCACTCATTCTAAGTCACCTCATTGAATGTAGGCCTATTCATGCAGGCTGTTTCACATTCTCTTTATATGTGTGCAGACATTTAGCACTGGATGAATCTGATGCTCAGATTGCATAAAGAGACACAGAGAAGAGTGGGAGAGGGCGCAGACAGAGAGAGAGAGTGGCAGAGAGCGAGAGAGATTAGGAACTAATGCAAGTAAGCTAAATAAAATATTTTTCAAAAAAAAAAAAAACATTCATCACAAGCATGAAATTAAAATAATTCTTGCTCTCCCTCTATATCCACATTTCTTATTACAGTCTGTGTATTCACTAGATTAAAATTGCCGCTTGATTAATACACAAAACAAGATCAGATTTAATTAACATCAGATTTAATTGAGGCCCTACAATTCTTTCTCCACACTCGCAGTTCAGATAGAGACGATCGCAAGCTTCTATAATTAAACAAATGTAAATCTACCAGTGGCTTTCACACACACATACACACACACAAATTAAAAAAAAGAAAGAAAACAGATTGATGTGCATCCCATGCAGGCAAATCTCCCCCATTTAAAACAAATATATTAAAGTTATTATTATTCCTTTATAAAGATTACAATTTTAACAGAGAAATAATTTGGGAATAATTTAATTAAAGAGATAATAAGGTTTGAATAAAGAGAAGGAATTCCTCTATATTTTGACCCTGTTTGAATAGATTTGATGACTGGGGTGTGTTTAATTTGCTCGATTCTTCCAACATCTATTTGTGAATATGCAGACAAACCTTAATCTAGATTAACAGCCATCAGAAAAAGGAGAGCTCATATCCTGTTTAATGAAATCATATTTGCTCGCACGCAGCCTTGAAAGCCTCTTAAAACTGCTCTATTTACATGGCTTCACATAGAGGAGCTGAAACACCACTTTTTACACTGTAATTCTCATCAGCCGCAGTCGAGACGTCGGCATCTCCTCTCCCTTTTTTTTCCTTTTTGAGCTACTGGGGTTTCACTTGTGTCAGATTGAGGGTGTCAGTCTTGTTTTATTTTGTCATTTCACTGATGTGAGGCCCAGTTTCTTATTTCTTGTTTGCGAGAGTTGATATTCTGCTTGCGTTTAGTTGTGGTATCATGATCAAACCAGATAGCATTCTGTTATCGCTGTGTTGTATTATTTCTATGGGCCAATATTTTTGGTATTATCAATGTAATCTGGAGTATCTGCTAGGTGTGTGTATGTGTGGATATGTATGTGTGTGAGTGTGTGTGTCTGTGTGCTTACCCCCTGCTCTGCTTGGTGGGACTCCATGTTTCAAGGCAGGATGGAAGGGAGAACCCAAAGCTGCAGGTCTGCAATAAGTACGTAGTGCCACCATGTGTCCGGCGGAGGAACTGCGGCCGTTTGGTGTCAAGGAGGAGGAGGAGGAAGAACCCGCATGTTTAGATCTCTTTGCTTATCTAGTTTTGTTTGCGTGTTTGTTGCCGAGCCGTACGTGTCGTTCTGTGCATTTTGCTGGAGAGCAGGACGGGTCAGATGGAGGAATGTGAGATGTTGCACTTGGCAGACAAAACAAGTTTCTTATCCCCTTGATGTGAAGAAGACCTCGGAGGATGTGGGCTGAGATGTTGTGCTCAGATGAAAAGATGGAGCTCACAACGGCTACGTGCAACAAAACCTGCGTTTAAAAGCTTATTTAAGACGCTATTGTGTAAATCATCACGATGTTTAAAGCTTTATTTGCAGGTAAAACAAAAAAGAGGAAGAGTTGAAGATGCAGTTCAAATATATTGTTTTGGGTTTTTTTTCATTCAACTTGTGCATGTGCATGTGCATCCTGGCGGGGCGAGCTGCCTCCTGGCGCCACGGGGATGAGGGCTTCACGCTTGAGCTGGTATTACCTGTGCGGGCGCCCTGTGTGGCTTGTTTATGAATCAGCTTTTTTGTTCCGATTTTCCCCTCCACTTGTGTCTTTTTAGGACGGGTACCTGCAACCCCAGCGAGGGAGGGGGGCGGAGAAGGAGCCAGAGAAGGTGGGCGGCGGCCTGCCACACCTCGCCGTGAACCCCTCACCTGGAGATGACCCGCGGGGGTGTTTATAACCGTGGTTTATCTCCATGGCGATAAAGCCTCGCGCTGCGGCTGTGGAATGAAAACAGGTCGGCGGGCCAGACAGTCAGGAGTCGAGGATGTAACGTAACACACACCAACCCCAACCTGCTGAGTGGCCGAGCCAGTGGCCCGCATGACCGCCCCCCAGAAACTCTGAATTAAAAAAGGAAAGAAATCCCAAATCCCCACATACACGCCACAGACTTATTTTATCAAAACTACACTGCTGCACTTTTTTTATTCGTTCTTAAACAGGCATCAACTTCGTTTTTTTATTTACGCATTTTCCTGAATCCCCTTTTCCATTAATCCGATAGAAAAGTGGCTGAAGTGATTTGATCAGTGTGTCTTTGAAAAAGTTTCGCCTCAAACAGCAACAGGTATTTGATTGAGGTGTATTATGACCGGCTGTAGTAACAACAGTAGAGCTCTGTGGATCAGAGCAATAAAGATGGATCAGGTTTTGTTAAACTGGATCAATCTTGGTTGGGTGACCGACAGTAAGTAGCAACACTGCAGTTGTACAGAAGCGAAAGTATTCATTATCCAGAACGGCAGCATTCAGACAATCAAAGCCGAGGCGTTTTGACACTGTAATGTGATTACTTTGCATCATATTTTGAGTTCAGCATGTGTTTTTTGTTTGAAATTGTGACTGTAGATGTAAAGTAAAAGCAGATTATGCTTGGATTAATGTAGAAAGTGTCATAAAATTGAAATAAAAGAACACCAAACAGTGCTTCCATAAAGTACAACATACAAGCAGAGGCTAAAACTGTGAAACCTGAATAGGTGTTTGTATAAAATACACCGTGTGACAGTTAAAAAAAAAGAAGAAAAAGTCACAGCTAAACTGCAACAACCTTTCCTTTGTTTGGATCCTTCGTTATAGCAAGTAGCTCACCTGTGCTAACCACTCCCCAAAATACACACACACACTCAAGCGTCTCGGGACATGGAGTCACCCATGAAGCGCCAGTGTGTTTACACAGGAGCACCGTTCAGCTGGAACACTCAACTATTCCAAGCATGTGTTACATTCAAGTGTTGGGCCATTGTGAGCTGGAGAGCCGCCTGTTGTTCCAGTGACTAATGTAAGAATGACACGAGCCAAGTGGGCTTAACTTGAAGTATACGAAGTTCGCTGAATGCTCGCACACTTGGCAGTCAGAGCGCGGGAGCAGGCAGTCAGGAACGGCGACGGGAGAAGAGACGATGGCGGTTCAGACTTTCATCAGGTTTAAAATCGAGCAGGAGGAGAAACAAGTAGATGGAATTGGAGCGAGGCCTTCCTCCTCCTCCTCCTCCTCCTCCACCACCATCATCATCATCACCATCATCCGCTCTTGTCTCTGCTGCATCATCCATAGGCACCGATCCCAGCCGCCCCCAAACCGCCAGTTCAATTACCCATCATGCCCTTGACCTTGGAGGTCAGCTTGCTTTGGAGGATGAAGCCTTAGATGTCCGGAGAGAGAAATAGAAAGTGAAAGGGGGGGTGGGAGGGGGGGGCAGGGGAGGAGGGATTGAGAGTTAGAAGGGGTGAGGTGGAGAGATGGATTGTGGGGAAGGGTGAGAGCGAGATGGAGGGCGAGGGATAGTGCGTGTGTGTGTGTGTGTGTGTGTGTGAGAGAGAGAGGGAGGGAGGGGGAGGGAGGGAGGGGGGGAGAGGCCTCAGCCCTGCTCTCTCTTATCTCTTCAGCTTGGTGGAGTTTTAAATTATTCATTCCCTGCTGCTCCCGCCGACTTACACATCTCCATCACACGGCTGCCCGCATCCGCCCGGGGAACAGGCGGTCGCCACGGCAACCTTATCGCAGATCGCAGATTTCGGCTCCAGAAATGAAATAAAAGAGGAAATTGGCTGTATTAGCATAAGAGGAGTCAGCCCGGAGTTGAATACACACATCACCCCCCCTCCACCTCCTCCTCCTCCCCCTCCTCCACTCACCCCCCCATCCTCCCACCACCACCACTGCCGCCGCCGCCGCCGCCCCTCCAAAAGCTCACAGCAACACCCCGCCCCTGCCTTCTCTCCTTATCAGCCCTGTCTGATCGCTGCTCTCCCTTTCTATATTTTTTTTTCTAATTCCACTCTCCCTCACCCACCACCACCACCGCCGCCGCCGCCACTACCGCTGCTGCTGCCGCCGCCGCCACCAACTCGCCCTCCAACCGCACACCCCTCTCCCTCCACCATCGCTCTTTGTTCCTGCTTGCGCTTGGAGAAGAATGGGGTGAGTGGGTGGGAGAGAAAAATAGATGTGGTCGCCGTGACCTCTGACCTTTTCGGAGGGGAGTAAACAATAAGCAATAACCTGGGAGATGTGACTCTGGCAGCACTGCAGCGACTGACTGACAGCGCACTTTATTTCCTGTCCAATAGGACCTTTTTTCCCTCCTCATCATTTTATTATTGGTGCCCCCCACCCACCACCACCACCAACACCCTCCTCTTCTTTCTTTCTGTCCATCTTTCATTCTCAGCGCAGTCCCCTGGGATCCACCATCTCAATTTTTAGAGTATTGGGCGCTGGTGTCTGACTCTGACCTTAAAGAAGAAAGGTTTGAGATATTTGTTTGGCTTTCAGGTGAATGGATGTAACTTCCAGGCCTCGCCAGTGTAATCACTCTTTGCAAAAAAAAAAAAAAAAGGCCCAGGTCCACATTAACATCCTCCGTCAATACATAATCTCCTATAGCCATCAGCAGTCCTCCATCAATGTGAAGCCACAAAGGCCGGGGCACAATGCAAACTCTTTAGGAGACACCCATAAATGTGTTTCCCCCCTTAGCGCCTATTCTGCTGCCACTTAACCATTCGGTAACAAGTCGTCCCCATTTCCCCGCTTCCCCACCCTTCTCTTCCCTCTTGCTCCCTCCTTAGCCTCCCTCCCTTCCCTAATTGAAGTTAAACAGCTGAGAAATAGCGACCATGTCCCCCCCAGATGGTTATAAATGTCAACATACGCTCCCTCTTAGATTGACACTTCCCTGGGGAAGAGTGCGTCTGCAAGTGTGTGTTTGTTATGGTAATCATCTTCCTCCCTCTCACATCTTTTGTGCAAATCAAACCAGTAGGGGGGCCAATAAGGGACAATAACGCCCACCGTGCTCGCTGGTGGCACTCTCCATTATCGTCACCATCATTATGGCAACTTAGTTAAACGTTATTTTAAAGACGGCTGTGTTTTCTCTAGATCTCCAATGCCCACAGATTGAAAAAAAAAAAAAAAGCATGACTGAATCGATGAGGGATTAACTGCAGCATTCACTTTGTTCACTCACTCAGTCAGCCTCCCCCTCACTCTACTCACTTCCTTTATTTCTTTTTTTGTTGATCAGACTGTGCGGCCGCTTCAAAACTCCCAGCTTCACCAGAGGTTTCTGGCCGGGATCCGACCCAACCCGACCCGGTTTTGACCTTTCTTTAAAAGGCCATGAAAACACAGTCTGACTGAGAGCACACTGACTACAACGTGAATTCACAACCACTGTTTCAAGTTTACACTTGTAGTTGACTCAAAAACCAGTATTTGACAATGGATGTTAATAAGTTGACAGAAAATTAAGCATTTTTTAAATGTTAAACTTCAATGTTCTTTACTTTTAGTGAAATTGTCTTGGTCCCCACAAAATGTTTTATTGATACAAAAGGCTGCTGTATATTGTCTGAAGATTATCAATTTAAATTATTTCAGCTTTGTTTTTGAGAACCAGGGCTGAATGACATGCAAAAAATAACACTGACAAATTTGAGTCATGATTATAGCGCAAGTTTAATGTATTTTTTGCATTTCAATTTGACTAAAAATGATGACGAAGTTAGTTTTCTTGGGGTTTATACAAAATAAGTGTGTTCTCTAACATCTGTGTGGTATGTGTTTGTGACATATTTTACCTTTTATCAAAAGAAATTACAGCTCCTGCGATTTGGATACTGCACTTGGCCGTATTGTAATTTTGATAACAATTTGATTAATTGGGCAGTTCTACTGAGAAATCCTGCTTTTTTCCCCACCAGCTTGGTATGGACTGGTTCTAATTATTAGGATACTCAGGGGCACCAGTCACTATTCCCACTTCGAAGAACCATAATTCAGAAAGGTTTGCTGTTGTAATCAGAACCACTTAGGCAACATAAATAGTTGATAAATTCATCCCAACATGAGTACTATAGTACTACTCCAAACTTGAGTTCATTATAAAATGATTTAATCTGCTTGCTCTTTAACTTTTAATGTACTTTTTGTGCAGTTTTAATGGTGAAATTAGCCCAACAATGGGCTGGGAAAGTAATAAATAACCTCACCAATAGAAACATATTTAGTCTCTAACAGTCAGTGGTGAGTAGCCATAAAGTACCATCATGCACTTGGAGTAATGATGCACTCACTGGAGAAAACACCACTTAACTTGTCTATTGCCTCCGCCTTGTCTGCTATTTTCTTATATCAAGAACATATCCATGAAGAATTGTGTGATCTAAGTGCTTATGTTATCATAAACTGCATCACAGCTATTACATCTGAAGTGGACAGCACTGACTGGCTTATATCCGCACTAATAAAGAGCCAAAAATGGCAAAGCATTATGTCAACGCTATCCCAAAGGAAAATATTCAGTTGCATGGGAGTCTAATCTGATGCATTTCTCCCACTCTGAGCTCTCTGTCCCAACACACACAACACTGGGTAGGAAACTGTAGAGGAAGAGGATGGGGACATGGCGGCAAAGCTTCAATGCACTCGGACTGTCCACCTCCACTGTCTCTAGAACAAGCCAACATGAACAGAAAAAGGCTCATCACATTGCTTGAAGGGGGCTGAACTTGGCTGTAGGTCTGTAGTTCACATACACAATGAAGTGATGTTATTGTACGACAAAAACAAACAAGAACTACTGTAGACACCATCGCACAATCTTATCTATTCATTCGAGTCCAAAGCGGAGCTTTTGAAGATACAAAAAGTAGCTCCTTTCCCACGAAACAATCCAAATGTCTCTATTCTGCCGCCTTTTGTTCATCCATTCATCTGTTTCATCACAAGCGCCTTAATATTGGAACAATTCTGATTGCTTCTCCAGGCGTTATCTCCTGAAAGGCTTCTTTCCCTTTCGTCCTGCTCTCTAATTCCCGAAACCCTCCTCCTGTGTTTCCCCACTTCGTAGCATCGGGCCTGTTTATTCCCCAAGCTCTTAATCTGTTTTAAGTGGTGAATACTTTGGAACAGTGAAGAAAAAGGCCTTAACATGAAGACAGCCCAGGCATCCTGTGCCATGCTGCTATCCTTGGTGGTCTTCTAAAGCTCCCGCTCCCTCTGTTTCTCCATGTGATTGTGCCTAGTATGGTTGGAGGCTCATCGCAGCCTACATTTGATTTCACATGGGCTATAGAGACACTTAGTGCCTGTGGCTCTGTCCCTCCCACACACAGTCTGCTAGGAAGAGCTGTACCACTCACAATCCGATGTGTAGGTTTGCTGAGAAGCGCCTGTAGTGATGACAGTGTGTCTGTGTATGGAGAGTGTGTGTTTGTGAGAAAGAGAGAGTGTGTGCTCGCTTGTAAAGTGCGCGTGTGCGAGTTCGATGCCAAGACCACACATCCAGTACAGTTTTTGTGGAATCACACACATGGAAATACACAGGATGTCAGCTAGTGGGTTGGTAATAGTAAGTGACAGGGTGAGACGGGAGACAATGATGATCCCTCACCGTCCTAAAATGGATCGGTGCTGCACCCCCCTTCCCACCCCGGTCCAACCCCTCCGTCCCACGCTTGTCCCTGCTCCCTGGCCCTGAGCAGATAACCGCAGCGGGACCGCAACTGGGACGGGGAACGAATCTCAGAGGTGCGTCCCGTAACGGTGACACGCTGCTCTGGCCAAGGAAGTGTGGGCGCAAAGGGGCTGATACCCCACTGGTTTGTGGGTAGAGGCGTCACACTTGGTTCTAGCCGTCGGGGGTCGAGGCAGAAGGGGACGCTGTCTTTTCTTGTCCGTTCGGACGGCGTTGGTCACAGTGGATTTCCCAAGCAGGCTGGGGAGTAGTGCATGGTCCCACACCATGTTAAAGACAGTGGGACGACAGCCATTTGTAGTCCTGTTTGGACAGGCGTCAGTGTGCGGTGGGCTGGTGATATGGACATTGGAACAAAGGGGATTGAGACAAATGTCAACAACAACAACAGCCCAGCCTGTGTTTGATTTGATGTAGTTTGCTTCAAGCCAAAGCAACTGCTTTTATTTTTACAGCATCAAAGAACAAAGCCCAACCAAGATGTCAGATGTAAAGTTCCTCTGCAGAAACAAGAAGACACTGAAACCCACAAAAGGTACTTTCAACTGAAGCTGCAGCTGGTAGAAGTGCAAGGCACCAACACCTTTCAATAGATCAAAATTTAAACTGTAAATTAAGGAATTATTCTGTCAAAGAAGAACAAAACAGATGTAAAATTTGCCTGGATAAACTTATTTTGACAAAAGTTTTAAGACAACAAAACCAAGACTCTGTTATCAAAGACCATGAGCTACAAACACCAACAAACAGCATCAAACATCGGAGATACTTAACTGCAACAAAAATAAAGTATTAATGCTTTAAAAGGCTGTACTTTATGCAGTCAGACATGCCTGCAAACGCACAAACAGTACACAATTAAAAGGAAAGATAAGGTGTCAACTTGTAAGGCCTTGTGTAACTGATTGAGTAAAACAAGAGATTCACAAATCACTTCTTCCTTCCTGTGACTGATCCCAATACTCAAACTTTGCTAATCAGCCAAGACAAGTGCCAATTGTAAAAGCAGAGCACATGTAAAAGGAACTACAACTATTGTTATATGGCCTGGCTCAAGTTAAACAAATGAAGAGAATGAATGCCACGAAAACTAATTTTATTATGTTGTCTTGTAATTATCACCTTATTTGACAGCAATCATAGCTGAAAAACAGCATGAATAAATAAGTAAAACAACATACAACATATGAATGTTGGGGAAACCCTGACTTTTGAATACATCGTATCAGATTGGTGCATAGATTTGCAATGATTTAGCAGTATTGGGTATTTCCAATGCTGGTATCTGTTTCAGAACATCTCTACAAAAAATTTCCAGTTTTCAAGGATAAAGAATAAATCCAATGAATCAAGTCTCTCTATAAACAATTAGTTTGGGATTTAAAATATTAAATTGACAAGACTGAGTGGTAAGTACTGGACTGATTGCAATAAGAGAGACATTACAAGATACTCATGAATACAGATAATATGTAGTATCCTCAAGTGTGAGGTAATGCACTTGGTAATGCCCATGGTTACAGTGTGTGTGTTTGTTTTTGTGCACGAATGCCCGTCTGTTGCAAGAAAACAAGCGAGTAGGGCCCATAAATCGTGGCGCTATCAGTGGTCCGGTCTCGGCCACCCTTGTGTTCTTTTATTGAATGTTATTGTAGCTGGACGGCCCTGTGGTAGATATTTCCTGGTCAGAAATCAAGATCAAAGCTGAGAGGTTGGTGGGAGGAGGCAGGGTGGAGGGAGGGGTGACTAGAGGAGAGGAGGAGGATGCAAAGGAAACAATGACTGATGGACATTGGAGGAGAGGGGAAGAAGAGGGGATAAGAGTTGGAGTGGGTGGCCACTGGCACTGCTTTAAAGCTCCGGCAAAGAGTGAGTGGTGATATTCGACTTAAAGTGAAAACTGGGGGTGTGAGGAGAGATGTAATGTGGATTTAGGATCATCCTACGATGAAGGATGGAGACAATCTTGCTATCGTTTGCTGCGATTGGTCAGATGAGGGTGTTATTTTTTTTCTTCCCTTTTTCTTTTTGGACAGTGTAGGAGTAAGAAAACACAGCCGAGATCAAAATATCACAACTTCTTCAAGTTACATCCACCAGAGGGAAATTATAGGAGATACAAACTTTATTATGCAAAGATGAAACTGTGTTAGAGGTCTGCGACAGAGTGAGAATTCAGTGGGTGTATGTTTTATATGAATTCTTTTGGACAAGCGTTGAATTCATAAAAGTTCTAAACTCTGTGTGTTTATTTTGCTTTAGTTGTCTTATCATGCGGTACAAACGTTTATATGAGATGTAAAAATATATATTTAAGATTTTGACCCAGGTTGACAAAAGAAGATCAGGAAGAACATCCAAAATGACGGTTTTGTGACATTTTCAAATCAGAGAACTCTGAATAAGACAAACGACAATAATACAAAATCCTCCCTAAAGTTTTTGTAATCTAATTAAAAGATAACATCTTCGGCAGCACAAAGAGACTTGGGTAAACTTTAGTAGTTTAGCATTTTTCAAGAGACTTCCGAAGAATTCACAATTTGAACAGTTGAGGAAGACATAAATCAATTGTATGTCACTAGACACTAGATACTAAACTCCCCATAATACAACCTATACTGACTTTGTTAGATTGTCTCTGTTCTGTAAATGCATCTTTCAAGTTCAAGATCCAGGGGCCTTTCCCCACAAGTTTAGACTCTTCAAGCCTAAACCAGTGCAACCCTAATGACATCAAGTTCTCTGACACTGCTAGATCACATTTTACTAATGAGTAAAGTCTTTACAGTGCAGAGCATGGATTTTCTCAATTGCATTTATAGTACATGGAAATGGAATCAAAGGAAATCCAGTTTGTTCTCTACCGAGAGTAAACTAGTGAGAGTAGGGGGAAGTGGTAACTCAGGAAATCAAATGATTCCTCATTTAGTCCTGAACCCTCTGAATCCCCTCTGATCCACTCTTTCAAGGACTCTCATAATGAAATCCCTCGCTGTCTTAAACTTGGTACCTTTCAATACAAACAGGATGTAATACATTGTTAGTGAAGCCCAAGTGCATCTACACGTGGGCGTGATTTGTTGGACTTCCCTGTGGCCTCTCTCTCCTTGCCTTTAATTGCTGTGGGGATCGCAGGGCGGCAGGGACAGAATGGACTCCAGAGATTGTGGTTCCACCGCTGCTTCCCAAACTGGCTTTTCTCCCCATGCGTCGGCTCGCCAAGCACTCCCAAATTCCCCCATTTGCCACCCTCTCACCCCACACCTCGCCTGGGTAATGGAATCAAAAACAAGCGCCTCTCTCCAAAGATAGACACTCATTCCCACGAGGAGGCTGGGCTGACTCTGCCGCTCTTTAGTTATAAAGCGTGAATTGGCTGAAAAGGCCGGTACACCCATCATCTGACACCCACGTCTGGTCTTCTTACTTCTCCCCTGGTAATGTCACTCTTCCTTTTACCTCCTATTAAATGTCTTCTCGTTATATCCCTTCTTTTCTAATCTCCTTGTCATTGGCTTCTTTTACTTTCAATCCTTTTCCACTGGCACCATTTCTTTTCTGTTGCTTTTTTCTTTTCCTTCCCTTTCCACTCACTTCATTTCCTTTTCTATCCACTGGTTTCTTCTCCTTTCTACCAAAATGAGTTCCTGTCCTCCCTATTGGCCTCCTCTCCTTTCCACTGGCTTCCTTTCCTTCCTAACTCTCTTTCTATTCCTACCCTTTTATTCCTTACTGATGGCCTTCTTTTCTCCCATTCAGTGCTTTCCTTTTCCGTCCTTCCAAATACCTTGCCTACTCTTCCCTTTCTGCCATCCTCTTCTTTCCACTGCTTTTCCTCTCCTCTCCTCTTCTCTCCTTTCCTTTCCGCTGGCTTCCTTTACCCCTCCTCTAATCTCTGCAGAGCACTGGGAGCAGATAAGGCTTATTTAGTGTTTGGAGTTTTCCCCTCCGTCCTACTGGCACTAGAACATCTCCTACCAGGCCAAGGTAGATGAGGACAGCTGATACATAGCAGGAAGCTTTTTGTGTATGGAGGATTTGATCTCATCCTGATCCCAAACACAGAAACGCACACTCTTCTTACTCAGACTCACATACACTCGGATCAGACGTGGGCTTCTTTTAGCCCACGGGGCACACGAGGTGAAGTGTTGGCGTATAGTCCAATTGCATATTTATTACAGAGCTGATCAATATGAAACTGGTCGTCTTTGCCTGAATTGATTCTTGTGACATTTTTGATCAGATTTCACCTGAGGATGTATGCATGTTATTCTTAGCAGCAGCAGCAGCAGCAGCAGCTGTCAAGTCCTATAATGGGCTCAGGGCTGTATTAGATGATTATATATTCCCACAAGAAGTTCACAAGAAACTTCCTGGCGATTTTTCAAGCATTTAGTTTTTAGGCTTCATATTTCATGTTAAGAAATAATAAGACAACAATAATTTCTTGATGATGAGCTGGATGATGAGAATCAACAGCTATAGTTTTTATCTTTGGATAATTTGATTCAATATTTTCTTCATTAAACCTTTTTCATTCAAGAAATCATTTTTCTGATTAATTCAGTTTCAGTTTGATCTTTATTAGTTCAAGAAAAACACAAGTCTGAGACAATGGTAACACCGAAAGAGACTGCAGCAAAGAAAACTACACCAACCAATGTTTCCCAAACTGTCTTGTAAATACTGGTTTATTTTATCCAAAAATGTCAGCAGACTATTGTTACCACTTGTAAAAAAAAAAAAACCTCTACCTTTTAATCCCGAATTGACCCCATACAAGTCTAAGATGCACAACGAAGAGTAAAACAGCAGCTGCTCTGGTTACTGTGATTAGAGCAGTGTTTCAGTGATTTGGCAAGATGCTCTGGTGATAAACAAGTGATTATGTACATGATCCACTACAGCCACCACCACCACCAGCACCACCCCTCCTTCATCTGCTCCCTTCTCCTCCCAAAAGCCAACATGTTGGATCTGTGTGTCTCTGATCTGACGCCGCGATTCAGCCGAGGCTCTGGAGCCCGGCTACCTCAGGGAGGTCTACATGGATAAGCATTTAAAAACACTAATCTCCCAATCACTATCGCGCAAAAGATAACCGTCTGCTTGGGCAGTGATCAGCGTGGAGATTATGGATGTGATCTGGATCTGATCACTCCTCCTGGTGATACAGTATCAGATGAGTGTTTCAAATAGATTTCGGGAGTTCTGCTCCAAAACTGAAATTATCCAGCTTGTGAAAAAACAAAAAAACTTAAGCACCGTCTCATTGAGAAAAAAGCGAGGACACTGCCCCCTCTAATAATTTATCTCTGCAGCAGAAAACTACATCTGCAGAGAGTGATTGATCAAAACATACAAAACAGTATATAGTGGGAGACTGAGTGTTGTACTTTGATTTGGAAAGTGGACAAAAAAGTATTGCTTCATGAGTCCTGGTTGCGTAACTATACCATTATTATTTCTTATCCACTCACTATACCAACTACTTGTCTGGGGTAAACCCTGGACAGGACCTGCCCGGGCATAATCCTGTACTGATTGAAGGTCCATCACAAGGCAAACAAACATTCACGCTCACATTCACTCCAATCCACCAAACCTGCATGTTGTTTGATGGTGGGAATGAGCTGAAGTACTTGGAGGGAAGCCACCCGGCAGGTTCGAACCCAGATCTTCCTCTGCACAAAATGAACTAAGACTAAAAAAACCACAAAACAATTTGAAGATTTTATAAACATTTTGAGAATAAGACCCTTTAATCCTTTAGTCTGTTTAACAGTTCTGCTGACTAGTTTTATTCTGTCTTATTTATATTTATATGTTCGGGTTTATCGTATTTTTATTTAGGAGAAAATCTGCACCTATTATAAATAACAAGCTGAGATGATAGACCACTGTGTCAGTTCAATCAGTTTGAAAAAAATGTATATGTTCTAAGTGTGCATGGGGGTGGCAGGGTCAGTTGTTAGTCAAAGGTCACCGTTATTGACGCTGTAAGTGTGACTTTGCACAGTCAGCCAACAGTAAATGGAATTTGTATAAGTGGTTTATCATCTCCATCTTGTTTTGTACTTTAACGCACAGACCACCCACCACCACACATCGTTCTGCTCAGTAAATCTATATCAGACACATCAAAACTGGAGAACCTGGAAGAACCTTGAAGGGAAATATCAACCTTTTTACTGTGAGACAACAATACTAACCACCCTAGTGTGTTCCAGAATATCATATATTTGTCCCTCTATTCAAAATACTAAATGAAATGAACAGTGAAATTATGTTTAACCACAAATCTGAACAAATTTCCATGTTATTTTGTGAAAAAAAGCATGAACTGGGTCTTTTCCTTTAAAAAGGTCAAAGCAAAATTACATCAGTTTGATGTCATTTAGTTTGCTATATGCTATGATTTGTGCCATAAAGGCTCATGTCAGGTGGAGAAATTGATTCGAGGTGTGTTTTTCCTCCTCTACATGCTTGATTCAGTCATTTTTCAGCCCGTCTCTTTGCCATTATAGGTCATGCTGTACTGCTGCTCTGATCCGTACAGTGGATACAGGCGCCTTGTTTTGGTTGGTCCACAGGTAAGCGTCAACCAAGAGAAAGGGCCTTCCAGAAAGGCCTTTCTCATCTTTCTACCTGAGCGTGGCGTAACCGCGGCACAGACAAAACACCAAATCCAAAAGCTGATCGACATCAAAGCCGCCACTCCTCCATCATCCCTCTGTTCTCTGCCATCGCTTCTTTCACGCCCCGTTCCCACAAAGCCGGCTCCACCCAACTGTTTCTTCGTCCTTTCCCTGACCTTGTACGGCTCTTTTTATCCACTGATTATCAACGGCCGTAGCTGTTTTACCCCCCCCCCGCCCCTCTCCCTCTCCCCTCCTCATCTTCTCTCGCTTTGCTCATCCCTCTTTTACTCTCAGTGTGTGGGCTGCTGCTCAACAGGAGGTCGTCCACAGGTAACTCGGTGGAGCGGCCCCGCAATGCTAATCCACGCGAAAAGCAGAGGAAGAAGAAAGAGGAGAGGAGTAGAAGAGAGGAAATGGGATTAGGGTGGGGTTTGTGGGTCTAACAACACCGACACCACAGCCGCCGCCATCATCATCATCATCATCACCATCATCATCGCAGCCTTAATCAAGCCCAGTTACATCTCAAACCAGCCTTGAATGTTTGCCGCTCGTAATAATGTGCACCTTCTGTCTAATTTGGCCATTATTCAGGCCTGTCAGACCGCAATTATTTAGAGCTTATCTCTCTCGCACACGAGATGACGCGTTTGTCACGCTTTTGGTCCACGCACAAACACACACCACCAACACACACAGGCATACACACACACACACACACACAGGGCAGGCAAGGCGCTTTAGAAATTCCATTGATGACTGCCTGCGATATCAACGCACCCCCCCACACACACACACACACACACACACTCCTCTCTCCCCCCTCCCCTCATCATTACTGCATTGATTACCTTGGTTGGCTTATCATCTACACATATTCAATCTCATCAGGAGGAGCCACACACATGCACGCTGCATATTGTTTACGCACAGATAGAGATTGCATTGTTGTTTATCCCCGGAGTTTGTTTATTCTATTGGCTGATTTGTGTTTAGTAATGTCATCTATCCCCCCCTCTGGACTTGGAGCCAAGCAGTGGAAAAGAAAAAAGGAACACAATCTCTCCATTCAGATTGGCTGAGAATAGGACGCATGATATTGGGTTTCTATGATCTTTTGTGAGCTGTAATTTGATGCCACGCAAAGTGTTTAGCGGAACAAATATAGAAACGTTGTTAAATTATATCATAAATTAGTGATCAGGAGGAAGCGACAGAGGGAGGGAGACGCAGATATGTATGTATTTACTGCAGTGATTGGGTTACATTCGCCATAACAAGACCAATGTTCCACATAGTGAGTTTTTTTTTTTTTTTTTTTTCCCCTGACATCCCAATTTAGTAAGTGTTATTTGGAGAACAAACCAGCCATGTAAAGTACAGAAGTTGGAGTAATGATGTTTTTTAGGCAATAAAGCCAATGGATGTGGCTGTCATTAAAGCATCTTTACGATTGCAAAACAATTCTTATCAACTGGGAAATGCTACATTTTCCGAGGATGAGGAAATGAGGCAGTGAACAAAACTAGCCATCAGATAGCGCGCCTCCTTAATTCTCTCATCCCCTGTTAAATAATATCATTATCATTGCCTAATGACGATGGTGCAGCAGTGCTTATGGAATAAGCCGATTAGGACAGAGACAAACAGCATGGGGCCAGGAAGCACGGCGAGGCCATTTACCACTTCATACAGGACAAATGAGTGTGTCCCTACCATCTTTCCTTCTCTCATTCCCTTTTTCAATCTCCCACCCCCTCCCTCCCTCCCTCCCTCCATGCACACACACTCCGCTTCCATCTATTTCATTTCTTCCTCTTTTTTTTAACACCAGGCCATCATGAAGTATTTGATTTCCTCTCTTCCCTCCTCTGCCTCCTTCCCTCTCTCCCTTCCACCTCCTCCACCTCCTCCTCCTCCTCCTCTCCCACCACCACCACCGCCACTGCCGCCGCCGCCCCCTTCTCCTTTGTGCGGAGGTAATCGTAGATGCAAAGGGAAGGGGGCCGCGGGGCTCTTATCAGCCCATAACATCTGTTGGCGTGTCAGGTGATGAGATGGAGCGCTCGCGGCCTGCCGGCGGCCTGGACGGCTCCTTTAATGCAGAGAGGGGAGTGTGCAAACAAACAGCGGCTGATAGGGTCTATGCTTGTCACAATCGCTCAGGACCATGATCTATCTTCCCCCTGCCTTTTCGCTCTCTCTCTTTCTTTCCCCTCTCTCCCTCTCTGTCTCCATCTTCCCCTCTCTCCTATACTTGAGTGCCCATGTTCTTCTTCACTTTCCCCAAAGACCTTTTCCCCGGCTCTTTAACTGCACCCCTGTTTCTATTTTAAATCAAATCCCTCCCTCCAAACGTTCATTAACTTTCTATCATTTAGCCCTTTTTTTTATGTTTGTGTCTTTGTTATGGATGTGTGCGTTCAGGTTGTAATGGTTTTCGGGAGCCTGGCAAAAGCCAGAGCGGAAAAGGAAGTGGATGTCTGACAGTGAGATGTAGTAGATAAGATGGTCAGGGGGACTATCAGTGTAGACTTACAGTAGCCTTATCAGGAGCTGTGTGCATGCTCAAAGAAAATGTTTCGGCCTTATCAACATGCTCATTTCCACAATCATCAGCAAGCATCAACAGTGCCAGCACCATCACTGGGAGCACCGTCATTATCATCATCAACATCATCATCATCATCATCATCATCATCATCATCGTATCCATCATCATCAGTGTCATTATTAACAGTATTGGCTTTGTGATGAGGAAAACCATCAGGATCATTATCATCATTATCAAGGTCATACATTTTCCCATCGTTTCTGCTCAATCTGAGTCCACACACTCCACAGACTGTTTTCTGAGACTGAGGAGCTGCAGAAATATTAAATCACAGCTTGGGTATGGTTCATTTATTATAAATTCTAAAGACGGAGACGTGCAAAATATGAAACTAAAGGTCACCAGTGCAACAACTCTGCTATTTGAACACAATGTACTATATTATTTATAGACTAGGTTATGATTTGAAAATGTTAAATGCCTCTGTTTACATTTTTATTTTGTTGTTACGGCATTACAATAGTGGTGTATTTGTCAGACACTCTGCCCTGCTTTTGTCTTTGTGATAAGGTGTACAGCGCTGCGTGGGTTATGTCATTAAAAACAACAATACCATTTTGATTGGTTCATCAGCACATCACTGAATTTACTGAAACCGACTGCCATACAGACAAGTCCTGATGTCTGAGTCAGGGTCGCAGGGATCTGATGCTTCTCCCAGCATGCAGTGGGTGTGGCGCCACAGGCTAACGGTATAATATGAACAGTTATATATGTTTAAAGTTACTAATTCAGGTCAAATATGTCACAGCAGCACCGTCAGGCCTTTATGTAGTGTCTCCTTGTGAGGCTTCATTTCCGATTTAGACATTTCACATGAGCACAACTGTGTGTGAAGGATTCAAAATGTGGGACATTCTCACAGGTCTTAAAATATAACATGTGGGTAATCTTCTATTTTAAAAAAAAATCAAGTTGTGTCATTTATATGAACACACACACACACATTAATTATAGCTGGTTAGCTCCAACCACATGAGCTCATCAGGTTAAATTTGTCACATTAGCTTGTCGAGCTTCAAAACATCTGTTTATCACTTGTCCAGTTTTTTAAAAAAAACACTTAAGTGCACTGTTTCTTTATAGCAGCTGATATGAAAGACCACATTGTCAAAAAAAAACAGTGAAAACTACAATTCTTCCACTAAGCCACAGTGTATTTCGAAACAAAATGATAACTGAATCAAATTGCAACTTTAACCCACAGCCGGCAGAAACCCTTTGCTCTCTATCCCATCCCAAACCAAATAGGATTTCATCCCCATGTCTAAGTGCTTTGCAGGGACTACATCAGCCCTCTGTGCTGAACTGTACTGCTTCGTCTGAAGCTACACAACTATAATGTCATTGTCAGATGGCTTGTGGCAGCAAGATCAATAGTTAGTAATTCCTAGGCTGGGGGTCTGAGAGTCCTCGCCCTGCCCTAGCTCTCTGTCTGTCCCCCCCCAAGCTAGAATGTCCTCTAATGGAGCAGGCCAGATCTAATCACGGCAGTAATTGAAGTTTACTTTGAAGCTTTCAATCTAGGAGAATATTTAAAGACAAAGCCACCATGAAACACTATCTACTGTCCCAGGCCTGATGTGATCTGGATCTAGTGGCCTCTTCAATAATAGATGAGAGTCTCAAACATACTTTTATCCCTACTATCGTCACGTTTGTGCATCAGATTTAACGTGATTCAAGATTCAAGGGCCTGGCCATCGGAAGCTTTTTGAAGGCCGATGCTAATGCGGATGTTATAGTTTAAGACTAATGGTTTGTGGATATATGAATACTGTTTAACTTCTTCAGGGTCAGTGAATCAGTTTGTGGACAAGCAAATAAATAAAAACTAATAAGATCATTTGGGGTAATGGATATGTTCCTACAATCGTTGCCTGACAAATGTCTGACATTAAATACTGCATCGTTAGTTCATAAAGCACTGGAAAAATGTGGACATGGACATAATAGCAGTGTCAACGAACAACACCACAAACAGACGGCGTCAATGTCAAAGATGAAGGGACTTTCTAGCCATAACTAAAGCAACAAATTGCATACAACTCCTCCTTTGGTGCTATAATTTGCAGATGCAGACGTCTCCAGCCTCATCAGTGCATTCATTCACAGTTGTCACACAATTTATGGAGGTTACAGGTGGAGGTGATGCATGAACAGCAGCACAAGTTTGCAAGGATTCATCCATGTTGACCACAGTGCAAGGCAACTACACAAAAGCATCTGCACAAACAACAATAACAACACAGCCACCACAAGGAGGTGAGCTACAATTAATACCAAATGCAATGAAAGCACGCACACACACACACAAATAGACGGCAGCAGCACCGCAGCAGGAATTATCAGCCAGCAGATGCCAAAACAACTACAAGCAGATCTGTGACACAGCAATAAAACTGCCACAAGCCTCGGCAGCATCATAGCGTACTAATATTATTAAGCACACAAACACAAACTGAACAGGCCAGAAGAAAACCCACACACATGTACACACACTCACACAGAAGATGAATTGGAGAAGCAGCACTTGCCTTGGCAAAGTGAGGCAGCGACTGGTAATAAAAGTGACAAGTGAAGCCTTAGAGGAAGAGCCAGTGTGGTGTCAACGAAGGGGCTGAATCATTTGGACATAATTTTACCATTTTACAAACACAGCCTAAATTGTAACATATCCCTTAAATTACACTCCAAGCTTGTAGAGAATACAAATACACAACATTCAAGGTGTTCAAAGCACATAACTGTCCACAATTTGTGATGTTTTTTTAACTACTTGTCCATTCTGGCTGCTTCACATACAGGACATGTTCCTTAATGCGTTTGAATCCAATAAGTCTCCCTTAAAATATTGATGACACGTTTAACCGCTTCAAAAAAGAGATTCTCATCACTTACTATCAATCTCAAAAACTATAAAGAGGCTAGAAGAGCATGTTTGAAGGTTAAAAGACTGTCACAAAGTTGAAAAGTGCAGCACAAACACAATTATTTTTCCACAAAGCATTACTGAAGGAGGCAGAGTTACAGTGTATGAGCAGCAGCCTTATCAACAAGTGTTTGAGTTGGAGAATGACAGCATCAGCCAGCACACAAAGCACACTGCGCGATACATAAATCAACAGTATGAAAGCATAGCGCACATGACAAACAGACAATAATGCAATACATTATAATTATTTACAATAAACAGCAGCGGCCAGACAAAAGTAAAACACAAAAGCAGACGCCAGCATCAGCAGCTTCGTAGCAATTTGCAACACAAACCAGCAACTGAGCAGCACCACATGAAACACATACAGTATGAATGGTAGGAAAAAGTAGCACTTACCTTGCTGAAGTCAAGCAGTGGTTCCCCAGACACCTCAAACACACACATGGGCCTCAAGCTTGAAGGGAGCATTTGAGTCCCAGATGTTAAGACCCACTGATAAGCAGCAGGTGAACACCAGCACATGGATAGGAGTGTATGGTTGGCAGTGAGTGTGAGTGAGTGAATGTAGAAGTAGTGCAAACCACAGAGTAGCTCTTAAGCAATGGCGTGCTATTCCTGTGTATGGCAGAAGAGCGGCCATGTTTTCTTAAAAAAAACATACCACAACAAAACAGCATAGGCCTACAACCTGCAGCAAAACCATTTCAACACTACACTCTAAGTGTACTAATAATTATTCAAACTGACCCTTTAAATCAACAGCTTGCCATGAAGCAATGATTGCAAGAAATGTATGTTATTTCTTATGCACCAAAAATTAAAAATTATGCACCAAAATTATACAAAAAAGTCACAACCAAGAGAATCAGCAATGGATGCCACTAAAAGCAACATGCTAACACTGCAAAATGCAGAAATAAGCAACAAGCCAAGACCAAGATAGACACAACACACAGCAACATCAGCAGCTGTTAGCCAAACACACAACAAGCAATATAAATGTTATCAAACAGTAGGACAGCAGACTGATGGGCAAAGTGCAGCAAGCCCAATTCAACTCACTACACTCAAACATGGTGATTATTCAGAATACTGACCCAAATCAACAGCTTGACATGAAGCACATCAGCTACAACCAAGACAAAAACAAGAGATACAACACACAAGAAACTGCCAACACAGCAAAAGCAGAAATCAGGAACCAACCAAGGCCAAGATATCAACAGTAGCTGTTAGCCAAACACACAGAGCAGCAAAACAGAGCAAAACACACAGCATACTATGTAAGCAAAAGCTGCACTTACTTTGCTGAAGTGAAGCACATCTTGGCGAGGAAAATCTTTGTGGGACCCAAGGTGCAACCAGTTGGACAGCAGACAGTGATGGACAGACAGGGCCCGACTCCTCCGACTCCTCCTCACAGACGTCCTGAAACGTTAGCTTCTTCTTCGTCGTCGTCGTCGCCATCATCATCTTCTTCTTCTTATCTAATTTTTTATCTTTTGACATTGATTGCATGTAAGCTTGAATGCCGCGCAAACGTAGGCCTCTGTTTTTTTTTCAAGAGGTCAGCCATTACCCCGTCAGCTCGGGGACAGGTGTGCATGATGGAAGCATCGTCGATCAAAGCGGTGGGCGGGGCTTTCAGAACGCTTAAAAAAAAAACCGCCAAGTCATGTGACCCCCGCTTCCGTCTAAATAGGGTTACGTAGTATGATATTATGACCGTTTTTATACTAGATTTCAATAGAGATTTTAATTTAGGTTTAGTTATTATTATTAGGCTAGATATTTTAATGAAAGAAAAAGATAGACTCAACAGAGGCAGTAGCCTAATAGTTTAATGAAATAAAAAGCCAACAAAAAATATTTTCTTACATGAAAGTCAGATGAGGGATGCTCTTGTGCAGAATATCAAGCCCATTATGTTTGATTTGGTGCTGTATAATACGTTTTATGAGATTATGTTGTAGCAAAAAAGGTAGGCCTATTGGTTGTCATTGTGACCTTGACCCTGTAACTGCTTCCTTCAGTGCCTCCTGTTCAATTATGGCCAGTGACCTTTGTTACATGTTGTACCCAATTGTTTCTGGTCTTGCGGTAAATTCTTTCTGTCAAATAAAGACAGAATTTTTCAGCAAAATATGATCAATTTGTTCTATTGTTGTAGTTTTTGAAAAAACACTGTTGTCACCTCAATTTAATAGCTCTGTTTTTGTGTGTGGGGAGGTAAAATAGGACAGGTCTGTAAATGGCTGCAATTTTATCAGTTCAACAAGTTATAATCCTTCAAATGTGACTGTAGACGTGCAGAACTTTGGCTTTAACTGCGCTTTGACTCCTGTTAATTGGCTAGGTTGTGTCTAATCAGTGTGTTGTGGCAGATGCAGGTTCGTGTCAGTGGTTGCAGTTGCGTCGGTGGCATCTGTCCTGGCAGTGGCTCTCTGATTGATAGGCCTGAGCACAGAGGGGCAGTGGGAGATGAAGAGAGGTCTGATAGCGGGCCGCTAGATACTCCCTGATTCACTGTGTGTCAGATACTGATAACACCGAGACTCTGAGAGAGAAAGGCAGAGAGAGTCTGTGAGGGAAGCAGGAAGAGAAATAAGGGCATAAATGAATACTTGGAAGGGGAGAGGAAGGAAGAGAGAGAGAGAGAAAGTGTGGAGGGGGGAAGGGGGGGCAGAGGGGGGAGAGATGCTTTAGATGTCACGTCTGTAGACAGTGTGGAGTATGGGATTGTGGCCGGCAGCTTATTTCATCACACTGACAAATCGAGGTGTGAGGCCCATTGCTCTCGACTTCACGTTGTCAGGGGGACAAGCCTCCTCACAACATGATCTTCCTCCTTCGTCTCTCCTTTTCGACTCTCCATCACTCTTTCTCATCTGTTTTTCCCCCTCCGTCTCTGTAAGTGTGTGCGAGCGTGTGTGTGTGTGTGTGTGTGTCCTTGTCCTGGTTTTTATTAATAACTATCTGTGGGAGATGAAATAAAGGCAGTGTGTTTTTTATGTGGCTGGCGTTGTCACAGTGCTGTCATTGTAATGTATGTCTTCCGATAGCACTTTGAGGAAAAAAAAATGGAGTGCACCTTCCTCTCCTCTTTCTGCAGCTTCAGTGTATCAATAGCATCACTCACATCTACCCCCCCTCCCCTACCCCCACCCCCACACACACTTTCTTCTTTCTCTCTCTCTTCTGTCGCAATCTATCCACTTTCCCTTTTTTTTTTCTCAGATGCCCCAACCTTATCTATCCATTTTATCTCCCTCCAGTTTTCGGCGCCATTTCTCCTCTTCTTCGCCTGTCGCTCATCCTGGTGTCACCAGGTTTTCTGTCGCCGAGGGGGGGGGGGGCAGGCAGAAGGTTTCGGGAGGGAGCCAACCGACTCAGTCAGGAGGTCAGCGATGACACACGTGTGCACACAGATGTACCGTATACGCCATGTCTGATGGTCACGAGTCATTTGGTTTTTGAAAAAGAGTTGAATATTTTGGACACATACCTGTCCATCAGGACGGTGATGCCGCTCAGACGTCTGACTGATGCTCTGAATGCATGAGGCGGCATTCCCCGGATGACTGCCATAGCTGAGGGAGGTCACATGCTCGTCAGACACACGCAACACCTGCAGCAAGTACAGTAGCCTACATACAAGGGACATGACCTGGTGGGTTCAGCCTCATGACTCTTACCCGTGTGTCATCAGCTCGACCCCTGCCTGACTCGCCCCCGTCTGGTTGAGGCGTCTGCGCCATTGTTGTGTGCGTTTTTTCGATTTGTGTGCACATCTCCCTCCAACAAAGTCATTTCCAGCAAACGCTGAATTTCCTGTAGCATAACTCAGCACTTCAGCATTTTGAATTCATGACATTATTACCACAATCACTTCTAAGGCACGAGCACAGGCAGGTTCAACTCCAATAAAAAATCTGCCAGTGGTCTAAACCTGCATCACAGACAGATTTTTTTTTTTTTTTTTTTTTTTTGAGGCACAAATCATGACCAGAAATTTTTAATTCAAAGCCACAAATTAAAAGTTCATAATAAAAAAAAGTAATAATAAATCATTCAGGACATTCATGTGAACAAATTATTGAAAATATTATCCCAGGTGCCCTCTGGGATTTACACATTATGAAAAAAACACAGGAAACTGGGCCTATTTTTGCCCAACTCCTACAATAACTATTTCTACTACAGAAGTTAGTTAATTAAGAGTTTGTGTGTTTCTTTTTTTTTAGTTTGAAATTCACATTCCCACCCCGGCACAAAGGGCGGACATCTGTCCCAGGAGCCCGGACAGACACTTTTACTGACAGACATACGCTCCCTCCAGCAATTGCAATTGGTTTGTTGTAATATGATTAGTTGTGAGTTTTTTTTTAAATAATATCAATCCATAACGGCCAGTATATAAAAAAATGTTAAGGTCTCTTGTCTTTTCATTTGATCTTGAGGCAGTTTCCAACAAAATATTGTTAAAATAGAAGGCTATTATTAATATTTCAGTTAAAAATGTCCACAAAATGGGGATTGCTCAATAGTCGAGTGGTGGATGTTGGCAATGCCCAATGTCATGATGCACTGCATGTCAAATTCCCAGTCCATCTCCACTGTCCTGTCAATTAAAGGCAAAAAAGCCCCAAAGCATATCTCTTAAAAAAAGAAAAGAAAAGAAAATGTCCACAAAATAACACAAGGACAAAGGAGAGAGACCTCAGTGTTTGAGAAGGTGGAACAAGGTCAAAATGTAAAAAGACAAGCAGCAGACATGAGGACATATTTATGAGGTGATTATTAGAAATGTTCAGAAACACTATCCTCACCTGTCTGTGAGACACTGCATAGGCTGCTGCAGTGTTGCTGACCCTGCTCTCTCAGTTGTTTACTCTAAACACACCAAGGTATCACTGTCAACACATTATAGTTACACTGATGTTTACAAATTCAGATTGACGTGAGCAGAGGAAACAACAGTTTAATGGTTAATTCTGCTGTCAAGATGATTGAAGCAGACAAATTGTCCTCCAGATCTTTTCCTTTTATTATTTCTCTCCTGACTTTGGAGTCGACACCTGAGCGTTAAAGCCTCACACAGCTTCTGTCACACGGGAAGAAAAGGCGGCTCTGAGGTTTGTGTCGTCGCATTAGAGATACTGTTGAAATTACATCTAATGACAAACCAGCTGAGATTATGATTTTCTATGTCTCATTCAGCAGCCATTGTGCAGAGCTTAGCTGCTGCATGGACTTTACAATGATACTGAATTTTCTCTTCTTAAAGAAAAATCTACTTTAGTAATCATTATATGGACTGAGATACACACAGGGGGATTTCAGGATGTGCATTCATCTCCTGCTTAAACCACTTAATATCCTTACCACTTCAATTGGTCTACTGTTGAATGGATCCGTTTGTCGCCATACTGGGCCTCTGTTTATGTACTGTATATGAATTTATAGGTGTGATCCTTCTTCTTTTATCACGCTTTTATTTGATGATTGATCAATTCCACACCGGCTGCCTGTATGGGAGGCCTTCAACTGAACACCTTACTTCAAACTAGGTTGAATGTCTTTGTTTCTGATGACAAAGATTAAATAAAATAAAGATAGTTATATATGATGCAAATGTCTAAAACATCTCTTTTTCTTAGGAATTGAATACATTACCTTCTACAGAGTTTAAAATATGTTGTTTTTTGAGGGATTTCGATTGGAAAAATTAGCATGAATTGATTAATTGGCATCCTCAATCCACGAAAAATTGGTACCTGCTTTTAAAAACTCATTCAGATTGAATTCTGCCAACAACAATTGGTTGCAACCTCCATACCAGTGCTGAGCTCCCAGTATAGGACCAGCTTGGCAGGTGAGAGTAAGTACAGTATAGTGGTCTATTCTACAGGGTGGTGGTGGTGGGGGGGGTTGAAGAACAGAGGATGTGCTCAGTGTTTAGCATCGATCAGCAGGAGATGGAGGTCTGACTCCCAGCCCGGTGTTGTGTTGGTCTGCCCTAATTGATGTAATGAATGTGATTAGGTGCTATCTGAGGGATCGCAGAGCCTGGCCCTCCGCCCTTTTTTTCCCCCCTTATCTCCCGATGCTTCCTGGGCCCAACAGAGTGGACCAATAATGCATCAGAATGGGGGGGTAGGGGGTGGGTTGGTGGTGTTGGGAGATTCATGCGGGTCCAAAGATGGAGGAGTTACTAGACTCTCATCCCAAACGTGGTGACCAGAAAGAAGCAAACGCGTGTGTATACTGTAGAGTTCATGTTCATTCATGGAAGATTTTAGACTTTAAATGTTTGTATAAATTGTTATATTTTTTCTTTATGTTACATATTCAAAGGTGCTATTATCCTCTAATATTATCTCTGTTGTATCACTTGTCACGTGTCAGTCCACTGTGTTGCTGGTGGTGGTGGCAGCAGCAAGGTGAACCGAGAAGAGACAGAAGACTGAACATGAGAAGTATTCAGCAGCGCAACACTGACATCGTGTGGATGGATGTGGAAACACAGGAGATCACTGATCACTGTGTGTTTCCATCTGATTTGGCTTCATCTCACTCAATTATCAACATGTATTGATTAAAAAACATCTAGTTTAATCAGCAGGAAGTTTCCCCACATAAAACAATATAAATAAGAAGCCTTTTATGATTCTATCATATCTTTACATTGTAGCTGTTCATGCTGCTAACACATAAATAAACAGTGCAGTCATACCTGCATTTTTTGGAGGGATTCATTATGATAATGATGTCACAAATATCTGGTAAATATCAGTTACTAAACAACCATCTCCATGAACCATTACCACATCTGGCCTGTACACAACAGCTGCATTTCTGCATCATAGTTTATGAACCTATGTGCATTTTCCATCAAGGTTTGATGGATTCAGTTCAGTTCACTTCAGTTCAACTTTATTTATCCCTGCAAAAACTGTTTGCACAGTTGACTCAGATCAGATGATATTTGGTCTTGAAAGAGTTACAGGGACAGAAAAGCATGCAAATGCAACAATAAGAAAAGCTGTTTGAATAAACCCTTAGAAACTTGCAACACAGTTACTGGCAAACATATTATAATTCACATTTTCTCATAAGTCACTTTTCTATAGAGGAACAGCACTAAAGCATCAGCGCAGCAGGAGACCTTGGAGTATTAAACTAAACCTTTTCAATAAGACAAGGAGATCAGGTAAAGAAATACAACACAATACAGTGAGTATAAAGTTGAATATTATTCAGTGATACCAAACAAAGTGTCAATAGTCTAGATTGAAATCAGTCAGTATAAGTCCATGTTCCAGTTCTCCCTTGAGCTGTTATGAGATATATCTGGACCATGCTAAATAGACACAAGCAGGGACAGATATTCAACGGATGGATGGATAATTCTTAATAAGCACATGTATTCTGCTTGTACAGCGCCGCGAAAATCTTAACTGCCCAAGGGCCTCATTAATAAAAATGGCTTCATTTAAATTTCAATTTCAATTTTCTTCTCAAAATAAGCTTTCTAATTATGGAGGCGACACCTGGTCGATACAGTTACTCAGTTTCCATCAATAAATTATATATTCATCAGAAATCTGAACGCAGGAGTTTGTCCCTCAATCCCTCATCACACAGGTTCAAACGCCATTGATCGTTTTTTTTCCCCTTTACTGCTCAGCCATGCTGTGCTCTGCATACATTGTGCAGGATTCATTATAGGCTGTTTTTGTTTTTTGACATTCACCTGCATATATAAGACTGGACAAACTACTATTAAATATACACTGAATTTATATTACAGACATGAATTGTCTGGGTTACATCATATTCTCACTTGATCTTTGGCCGCTGACTGAGTTCAGAAACAGAAAGAGAGGAAATTGTTTTTGCGCTAGAGCATCTAATAAGATCATCTGGGACACAACCATCTTGTGGATTCATTGATGGAAAAGTCCTGATTGTTAATATTTAACAACAGACAGACAGATTCTGCCCCTCCGTGGTTACATCAATTATCTCCTCTCTAAAATCCACCTGCTTTTTTTAATTATCACTTACATACATTCACCCTATAGAGGGCAGTGTGACACAACAAATACACTCACTCCCTGCATCTGTCCTCTCTCTAACCCAGAGGATGGACAAAGAGCATTATCGTGTCAATGAATAAATGAGATTTAACCTTCATTTTACTCAATAGATAACAAAAGCACAGTCAGTGAACTTTCCTTGAATGTCTCTTTTAGCCATTTGAAAGGAGCAGACTGGAATAAAACCAGTGAAAGCCGTGAACATACACTCTACAGATGTTCAATATCCTATATCATTGGTTTCTTGGTCACATGTGTACTTTCCCTGAGCCGGAGTCGATCGACCGAGGCTGTTACAGCTGATTACAGCTTTCATGCACATTGATCATAAGCCGCCACACAATGTGGTGGTTCTATTAATTACAGCAAACGCTGCCGAGCCTTCAAATCATCAGAGGCCACTGCCAATCACTGAAATAACTCTGTGCTATTAAGCTCAGTGTAAGGTGAAGGTTTGTGTCTGCCTCAGGACTCAGTAAGCTCTCAAGACGAGTAGAAACTCTGCATCTGATAAAAACAGCATGTGCAAGATTTCCAGTTTATGAAGGAAATAAAAATCAAATAGACTAACAACTTAAGGCTCACTTGAACACTATTACAGAGGCAGTTAAAAAAGCTGTGTCAATATAATTTGCATTCCTTACAAGTATCTTTTTTTTCATATTAGCTGACACGAAAAGCATCGTAAATTGGGATTAAACTGATAAAGCATTGATTTATTTCTGCAGGAAAATGAAGAGCAGATGCCAACAGAGGACGGAGCAGACAGAATGACATTTCCCCAGTAATTAAATCAGTTACACTTTGAGTTAAATGTTTGTATTTTTATTTTTATAACCGGCATGAGGACATGGGTGATGAAATGTGAACCCTTTATTCCGCAGTAACAAGACCTATCATTCTGAATTGGATGGGCCAAATTGAAAAGGGGGTGATTACGGATAGACAACACATAACCCAGCCTTTATGACACATAAAACCAGTGGTTGGGTATAAAGTCTGGATAGAAAATGTGACTCCACAGCAGCTTGTTTTTGATGAGACTGCAGTGTCTGGTTGTCGTGATGTTTTTTCCATTATTTTTGGATTGTAATCCTTCCCTCACACCTGCATCCACCTCTAAACTTGCTGCCTCTGCACCCAAAAACCAGTCTCTTGGAGGTTGTTTCCCACTGCCGGCCATAAGATAAGAGGAGGACTGCTCGAGTTTACAGCGGATCAGATTAGTGGCCCAGTCACGTAAGCTGTCCATGCAGCTTTTACTTCACTTTGTGTATTTTCTTCTCCAGGACTCATTGTCTCTGTGTTGCTAACCGTTAGCCTGTGTGCTGACCCGGTGCTGCTGCACCTGTCTTGCCTCTGGGTTCTGCTCTTTTGTGGACTCACTTTGACATGAACAATTAAATAAATGACAAAAATTCAGAGCATGAGTTTGACTTTTGAATAAAATGTCAGTCTCCTTGAAACCAGTTCTATTCAGATGAGTCAAATGAAGGCAAAACAGCACTCAAAAAGTTGAAAGATAACGATTCAAAAGAGTTTAAATGGAACTACTGGATGATTCATGTTTTCTTATTAGGGCACCGGCCATCGCCAGGGCACTCGACCCAACAGCTATGAAATAGCTGTAGGGACGAGTGCCCGGCGAAGCCGGGCACTATTGTTATTCTGTGGATTTTTTCCTAGTTATTATTTTTTTTTTTCATCTTCCGGACGATTTTCGGTTCGCTACTAGTCCTGCAACTCGAAGAGTTGCAGGACATATTATATATCAAAACGTGCGTCTTGATCGGGATCGTGTTGCTATTACTTTTCTCAACAGTATACGAATTTTTCGCGACGTAAGTCGCGAAAAACTGCGCAAAATTTTGCATTGAAGTCTATGGGACGAGCGAAAAAAAAAGAGCAAAAAAGACCAAACATTGGAGTTTAACAAACGTCTACTGCTCAGGCATATTTTCACCTAGAGACTCCATTTAAACTTTAAATAGTAGACACAAGTCTTGTGTATTGGTGTATTACTCCATGTTTTGATAGGTTGTATAGTTTTTGATCAATCCCTGATCAATGACCATGATCATTTTTGGAGAAATTATGAGATTATAATGGGTGTGTATTGCACGGAATGTTCGTGCTAGAGTGCGTGATGTCATCAGCTAGAGTGGGAGAGAACCCAGAAAAACTCCTGATTCTTTCTCTTTCCACACTCCTCTTGGACACAATTTACACTGTACACACATAATTTTTTCACAGTTTTGTAGACAAACTTGTTGTGTCTCCCACAATGTCTTCAAAATATCAGAGAGACTTACAGAATTTGAATTAGCAGCCTCTGAGTGCGGCCATGTCTGTCTCTTCTCCCCATTGACTGCAATACAAAAATTTTCTGAGAGGAGCAGAACGGACCGATGTTTTAAAACTGCCCGTGTCGCCAAAATATTTACTGTAGAAACACCAAATTGTACCAAAATTTTGAGGAAGGCCTTAGGGCACCGTTGATCCGTGTTTTGTTCTGATAGGAGCTACCGTTTTGTCAGAATAAGCCTAAATGCGAGACCAGTGCAGAGGCAGAAAATCTGTCTTTTTCTCCACGTTTCTGTCTGCCTCAGCCTGGGAGCCCCTATCGTCATTGGCAACCAGCTCAAGTTGTCATGGTAACCTCTGATCCTCAGGCCAGGGTCGTTAACTCCATAAACAATCCACCTGGAGCTCGTTAAGATGTTTGTAAACACAGACACACAGCTAAATCAGACTGATACAGGATGCAGCTCACTCACACACACAGACTCTAGAACCAGCTTCATGTCATTACAGTTACACACACACACACACACACACACACACACACATTAAAAACACACAGGTAACATACAAATGCGCGCGTCAGCGCGCACTCCTCTCCCACACTCTAACACACACAGGTAACTTCCTGTGATTACTGTTAAAGACACACAAACACATCAAATGCGCGCGTAAGCGCGCACTCATCTCTCTCACTCTAACACAGGTAACTTCATGTGATTACAGCTCCTCCATATCAGTGCTTATAGAAAGATGATCATGTGTCTGATCAGCTCTGTCTTGACCTTAAGATCGTGGGTTTGATTCCCATGTTGACAGAGATGGTTAGAACGGCAGTAGCTCCGGTGCCCTTTCAAAATTTCCCGAGAGGAAATTTTCTAGTTATCATTATTATAACTATTGAGGACATTCAGGGGAATAAAAGAACATTGTTAGTGTTCATAGGAACTTATTAGCACCATCTAGTGGTAAAGGACTATAAATAACACACTTGATAAAGATTTTCCACATTAGAGGCGGACAGTGTGCTTTTCCGTGTATTGTATTTTTTTTTACCACGTCCCCCTTTATGGACAAGGGAGGATTCTCTGCTAATGGTGTGATAAATTAATCCACAAAAGCGGACAGGTAAAAGCGGTAACAGAGCCGATACCGGCAACAATGTGTCTGTCTGGAGGATGTCTGAGGCTTTTATGTATCTCTGGTAATGGGTAAAAAAAAAGAGAGAAGTGATAATGGGGTGTTTGACTCTGAGAAAGTAAAAAACTTTCCTCCGGAGGCTTCACCTCTCTGTAAAAGATGATCAAGGATGTCGTGAATTATCCTCTTGAAAGCCAGAGTTGGGCGCCCATGGGTTCATTGTGTTAGAAATATTGTCATAAGGTTGTCTTCAACTTTCATTTGCATAATCAACTTAATTCATGACCTGTGATGATCCACGAGGATAATAGATTCACAGTGAGTCCTATAGGACAGAGATTTTTTTCATCTTCTTCTTCTTACTTTCTCTCCTTGTCTACAACACGTCTCAAATGAATTACTCAGGTCTCTTTAAACACACTCTGGCTTCTAAAGGTCTATTATTGTCTCAGACACATAATGCAGAGTGAGATGAATGAAGACATTGATCCACCAGTGATTTGAAGACATGCTGCAGTCACATCACATTTTTCATCATTTACTTTTGTTTTTTGTGCCATTTTTTTAGTTTGAAAGATTTAAAAAAGATCTGCTGCTTTATTTTAGCTGCTCTGAACTGTTCAGTTTTGATGGCTCAAGTCGATAAAACACTAGAAATAAGGCCGGAGTTCGTTCACATCAAAAATCTTCATTATGATGTTGTGTAAAAGTCAGACATGCTGCAGTTTTGTACATTCCCTCACAAACTGAAGCAACATGCACAGCAACAGCAGTAATACTGGGTTTTATGTTTTTGTGCGGCTTGGACACAGCATGACCCTTTGACAGGGCTTGTGTGGCAGCATGAGAATCGGAGTGAGAGGAGTCCCATTAATGAGGCAAGGTGAGGGATGGGATGAGGCCGAAAGACAGATGCGGTGGAGGGAGGTGTCAATGAGCTGGAAGGAAAGAACAGAATTCGTGTTGGACGCTGAGCTGTCGATAGACACCTCAGACAAGCAGTTGTCCAGCCTCTGCGCCGGCATAACAAGCTGTGGAGCCTCAACCCCTTCCCCTCTCCCAGTTCCCCTTTGGCCTCGGCTGGGCCTGCTGTCTGGGGCCCGGGTGCCTGAAATCCTGGTAATAACGGTGGCATTGATCGCTGTGCCTGGGATGGCCAATTACAGCTTCCATACCATCTAATGAGGAGCAATCGCTCCAGTGGCAATTACTGCAGCTGTATAGCGCCCAAGAACTGAGATGGAGAGCCGCGAAACGCAAGGAACTGCAAGGGAGACAAATAAAGAGGGCTGCTATAACCACCACACACACATAAACAGACATGTAGTGCACAGTCTCACCTCATAACTCAAATGTGGGATTAAGGCAATTAATATGGAAAAGTGAATAAAATTTCACACTCTGATTGGTCTCTATTAGTAGATTTGATGTATACATAAGTACCCTTGGAGTATATTTGTAAGTTATACTGATATTTAAGTGTGTTTTTATTCAATTTAATTGCATCTATTATGGAGCAGAAATGCTCCAGGGCTCTCTATAAATGAGGCCGTATAGGTACCATTAAGGAAACTGAGGACATGTTCTGTTTTTCTAGCAATTTTGGAGCCATCTCATCATCTGAACAGCTTTAAATGTGACACCGAGAAAGCAGCAGCGCAACATTTAGACACTGCAACATGGTGAAAGATTATTTACAGAAGATATAACTGAAAAAGTTAAACTGAATTAAATGTGAAATAGTTTGAGTGTTGTTTGGGGGAAGAGTGGAAAGAGTTTGGACGCAGTAGAACAGCCTATTCCTAAACCCTGGTCACCTTGTTAAACGACAGAAGTTTTTAATTAGATTCTCATGTTCAAATACTTTTTACACCACTTTAAACCCTTTGACAGCCTGAACGTATGTAAGTATAATTGGAGGGCAAGCTGTATGTCATTTAACACAATATCCAGTGCAGTGCAGCTGGTACTCACTGTAACGTATATGAAGTATTCTAACTCCACTTTCTTTCTACTGTGACTCACCGCTTTTTCTTTTATTCTTTCGTTAACACTACTCCATTTGCTAACTGCATCTTAAAGATTTTATATGCTTGCTAGCTCGTCGACAAGCAGAACATGTTGCTTTATTTGTGGAGGAATTAGAAAAAAAGTAGTGCCGTTAGTAACGCTGTTATTTTATAACGTAGTTATTCTCATCATTGCTCAGCATCAACAAGTGATTTATTCTGCCTTCACTAGCTCGTAGGCCTATGTTGTCAGGGAGTGTGCGGAAGGAGGACCCAAATACAGGAGACTGGCAGACTTGTGAACTTAAGTTTCTTTTAATAACAAATAACAGCCAGGGACAGGAAACCACGACAGCGACAGCAAACAATAATCCAACAAGGAACTGAAAGCAACACAAGACTAAATACAACAGAACTAATCAAACCAACAAGCAACAGGTGAGGAGACAGGAGGGCAAAGAAACCTGATGGAGGAGACACACAAGGAGCAGGGCAGGGCTAACGAGGTGAAACGTAGGGCAGGTGTGCAAGGAGACGAGGAGGGAAAACACAGGAAGACAAGACAAGGACTACAAATTAAAACAGGAAACTAGAACAAGACACAGACCTTCAAAATAAAACCAGACTAAACAGGGGAACACAGAAACTAAAAGTCCACAACTAGAAACAGAACAGAAAACCGGGCCACTAACGGCGGAAGACCTGACGGTCATGGACATATGTACATTTTTTAAACGTGTTTATGCGAAATTATTAGCTATATAAATATTAGATGCTGTCTCTGCTCATAACGGCTTATTTCTACTTTTGCTATTACGCTGAGCCTAGCACAGGGTAGGTAACCACTGTTGTTTTATAACAATAAACCTTAATACTTTGATGTTTTGTGGTTGTTGTATTTTACTTTGATAATTAGCTACTTGGTTATTATGAGACAATGTGATATGTGATATCGCTGTACGCTGTTTTGTTTGGCATACAAGATTTTTTCTTCATGGAAATACCAATGTTTCTGCTGCAGCTACATTTATCCACTAACTTTCAGAGACGGTTTGCTGTTTATCTCATAATTTCTTTTTATGAGTTTTTATACGTGACAGTATCTAATTATCTGCTGTTAGGTCTTCAAGTGTTGCTGCAGGTGTACACCTCAAACAATTCTCTCCTTGTGGTACATTAAATGGCTCTATAGCTGCTATACATGTACCTACTGTATGGTGCTTATACAATGGATCTATTAATAGTGCGCTTTTAGTGTGGGCATTTATTACTGTCACTCTTCTCAGTATTTGCAGTTTTCAACCATGATCACTCACATGTTGGTGAGCGATCAGGTCGACTCGAAGCCAGATATCAGCTCTGCACTTAACAGTGTGTTCAGATGAGTTAATGGACTGAATGGAGAATTACTTTTGTACTTTCACTCGTTGTTACATAAGGTTAAAGTGCAGTTGTGGTGGTGGTCTATCAAGTGAAGAGGAAGATGCCATGCAAGTGGATGAATTATCCGACAGGCTCATCTTAGAGACAATAATGTGCATCAGGCGTGGATTCTTGAAATTGATAGAAAGTGAAATTTATATAAGACAATATACTTGCCGCCATAGATGAACAGATATGCACTTTTTCACTAAACATAAACTACAAATGGGAACAATTTTTTTTTCTGCTTGAGCTCTATTTCCATCCCCAACACACCTCTTCTGTATTAGATAGATTGGGCCTTTATTGTGGTGATAATGTGTAGTTGATGTGTAATACTTGGAGGAGCTTCAGTGAACACATTTACATAAATGTTTGGGAGTCGTATCAGCTGGAAGAATTCAGTCCAGTCTCAAAAATGAATTTAATCCACATCTTGACAGAAAAGAAAAATGAATAGAATAAGCAAAGCAGGTTTTTCTCCCTGATTATATTGTTCACCCCACTGTATAAAAACTCAGATTACAGCAGAAGTATGGGGTGGTGGCATTAATAGGCTTTGATAGGAAAGCAAAATGCTTGTCATCCTTTTACATTCTGCTCATTCATTCATTCTATTCTTTTCTATTACCGTCTCTTTCTGCTTGTGTGAGCTGTCTGCAGATCTAACCATGACTCGATCTTTATGATCTGTATGCCTGTTTGGATGTCTGACTTTCAGAAACTATTCCCTTTACTCTCCCCCACACTGTTGCTTTTTTTTCTTTTTCTCTTCTGTCTTTCTGTTGTGTATAGATCTTCTATCATCGCTCCTCTTTTCACTCGCTGCATCTTTGCCGCTGTGTAACTTTAATATCTGGGTTTAGAACAAGGACCGAGGCAGCAGCTCAGTGACAGTCAGACATGGCGGGGGTGGGTTGGAGGGGCGGGGAGGCTGGGGGGGGCAACACAAACACCCTTCAAAGCTCTTTTTTATGTGTTGCGAGGAATGAGAAAAAGGACCCAGCACATAGACACAGCCCATGTGAGAGAGGCTGATTGAGGCTTTGGCGTGAACATGCAAAAGGAAGCTGAGGGCCTGTAGCTTTCATTAGACTAAACACACAAACACGCACACATACACACACACACATACACATCGACATTGTTAGCTAAGAGGGAGCGAGGTGTGGAGAGAAGGGTGGAAAGGTTACAAGATAATCAACACTCCCTCTCCACCGTAAACCCACACAATAAAGACTTGACATCAATATGCCAGTGCAGTCATCACCACAATAGTGCCTGGCACCGAAGGGGGAAAGGGCCTCCACAGTACATCCGCACTGATTAAACCATGATGAGTGTGTTTGTGTATGTGTATGTGTGTGTGTGTGTGGGGATGTGGATGTTCTTTGAGATGTAGTGAAGAGTTTGCCTACTTTTAATTAGCAGGAAAATAGTTTGGCTGTCTTTAATTTGTTTTTAGACTGGTAGCTATGTGAGTAATATTGCACGATTAAGAGCTCCAATACAAGAAAATAACAAACCTCTGCCAAGTGTATTATATTGTATGATGGGACACAGTGGACCAACATGTGTTTATTACTGTAACAAGTGTAGAAAATATGTTGCTGACACGAATGTCTGATCAAAACTTCATGTGTTTGTTAAAGGTTATTGTTATGAACTTGGAGCTTCATAGCTTGTTCTGAGAAATTAGTATATTATCAAATAACTCTTCAGTCACAGATGCATGCCTTAATTTTGAATATGTCTCCAGTGCATGCTGTGGTACAATTGTAATAAAAAGAGCACAAAACAAAGACAAGCAAAGCAACTAAAACAGTCACCAAAGGTAGTTTGTGTGTAGTTGCTTTTTTCTCTATGGAGCTCCCCCTACAGTTTTGGAATGCATATTTTCCCTCATTTACTTTCAATGAAGCCGGCAATAACCTCAATCCATGGTGAAATGTGTACTGAGATTATGTTTTACGGGTTTGTGTTGTAGTGCCGTAAAGCAGTCCATGTTTCTTGCAAGATGAGATCTGGGAAATCGAAGGCCTGGATCTCGTACGGTTGATTTTCGGCCAATAGACGCTAGATGGAGAAAGAGAGAGCCTCCATTCTGTAACAAGTCTTTTTTTTAAGTACATTTTTGCCTTTAATTGATAGGAACTTTGAGGGAGACAGGAAATGGGGCACCTGCTCAACCCACTGAGCAAAAGTATACGACACCATCTACATATACGATATACGACACCATCGCTCCTAAGCTGTTTTGTTAAGGTAAAAATCTTGCATAGGGCTAGCGTTAAGGGTGTTTAAAACCCCTTAACACCCACTAGCCTGTGGGTTGTGTTGCTTCTACTTGCGGTTTGCGGTGGCTAGCGCTTCTGCTACTTGAAATGTTGTGTGTTTTTTGCAATGGCAGAGGAAAAGGGGTTAACTAGCTTTTATTAGCTAAAAATAAAAACACGCTTGGGCGCACTTATGAATATCAATGTTGGATGAATTGATTTCTTCTGACAACTTTTAAAATGAACTGCACTTTTATATCTTCAACAAGTGGGCAAAGTTGTTTCCTAGTAACAGATGAGATGAGATGAGGAGACTTGTAGGCAGCTGAGGCCAGAAAGCTGAGCGGCTATCTAAAAATAAATCACACACAGTACCATACACCGACTCTGACTGGCCAATCAGATGTATTTAATGAACACTTAACAGACAACCCCCCCCCCCACACACACACATCAGATAGGTGTGTTCATTATGAAACTGATCTTCAGAGCTACATTAACCTCTGAATGTATTTCCTTCAAGGCGTCACAATGTAATTCATGTTTATTTTCTTTAAGTACATTGTTATTCATAGCATATTGGAGAAAAACATGGCATTGAAGCACCTTCCAGAGTATTATCCCTTCTACATACAGAAAGCCTTAAGACCTGAGTTTAATTACACTTCTAAATGTATGTTTGTCCAGCAGCTACACCTGGCCGGGGAGGGGAGAGGAGGAGAGGAGGGGGGGGCTTACAAGGGATTAGTGTTATCATCACTTTGTGTTCCCATGCCTCTACATCGGACACAGCGGCATTAGTCGTCTAATCAAATTCCTCACCTTCCTCCTTCCTCAACCTCTCGCCCTCCCACAGCCACCCAGCGATACATCCTCGGTGACAAGTGGCACTTTGAAGCCATTACTTGATCATTTATATTTTACACAGGATAAGTATTTCACTTAGACTGAGGGGAGATGTATTGGATAAACCTGTAATGAAGTGCTTCACAGTTCTGTCACACACACACACTCACACACTCACTCACTCACTCACTCTCATACACACAATACTGCACAGTAAAGTTGTGTTACACCTTTAGATGGCAGCAGCATGCCACTCCATCACATAGGGAGAGCCAGGGGGGCTGATAGATGTCTACAGCAGAAGCCGTGAGCGGAAAAACAAAGAGGGACAGTTAGAGCTCATTATTTCTTTGATTCTTTAATTTTCCTCATGTCTTCATCCAAATCTTTCTTATTTGTTTTATGCTGCCTCTTCCAGCGAGAAAAAAACACCTTAATAAGACCAAAAAAATAGAAAAAAATCCTAAAACTAGAGCTGCTTTGCTTGTCGACTTGTCTAAGTTTGATGTCTCTTCCATGTAATTGAACTTGATGAATGCTGGCGTTGTTTTCCGTGCGAACACGCTTTGTCTTTTCAACCCCATCTGACATATCTGGGCCGGCCGGTTATTTTCAGAACACAATTCGGTACCTGTCTGTCTGTGTGTGTGTGTGTTTCTGTCGGAGAGGAGATGAGGTTTTGAATTGTCAATTATACACAGTCATGAGAAAGTTGTTTTTATTTATTTTTTGCCGCCGGTTTTGCATACAGTTAAGTCTACACAGTCGTCTGAATTAGGTGCAGATACAGCGAGTTGTAAAAGTCGATAGTTTACAACAAACATTTTAACAGATGGAGGGGGGAGGAGGGGAGGGGATGGCGGTTTGTTGTCAGTATTTCCCACATTTGACACTGACACAGAGTAAAACGCTGCAATAAAGCATGTTTGGGTAAAGTCATGCATCTTGCACAGCAGCAGCTATGAATGACAATCTGTCATCTCAGGTTTTGGAGCTATGAGGGATTTGAGAAATACTCAAGCATGAGTGTACGTTTTCTTACCGCAGCTCCGCCCCCCACCCCCCCATGAAATACTATACAAGATGCTGTAACTGTGTCTTTTCATGTTTTTATAGTTCTTAATTTCTAGAGCTCAAATCATTTTAACACAGAACTTATGAGCAGCTTATGATCTATACATGTTCTTCTTTAGAGCATGAATATCATACATAAGCTTGTTCTGGCTTCTTCAATGAGAATATGTTGGACATACATGTATATGTCCAACACATTTTGTATATATACTCACAAGAAATAAGTTGTCGTGTGGCAAACGGACGTCCACTTCTCTGTCTTTCTGTGACTCTTCCAGTCTCTGTGTGTCTCTGTCCAACCTGCTGATGACACTCCATGACATACTGAGCTCAGTGGGTTGCTGTATATGTGTGGTCTTGGTCTGATTATGTCAGAATGTGAACAGCACGATGAAGAGGACTGTTTGAATACAAACTGTCACTGAAGCACAACATTGAGTGGTGAATTCATGGATCAGATACTGGTACTTTGTTGTGATGTTTGTGGTTTATCACCTTGTTAGAGAACAGCATATTATGTAGTAAGTAATGAAACATTGAACAGTTGAACATGTGCATTCAGAAGTTTAGAGAATGTCAAATTAGTTTCACCTCTAAATGTGCATTTTGAAATTTCACCTAAAAGGTCAGTAACCCTAACTGAGTGCATATATTTACACTTTTATTATGACAGGAGGGCTGTTACCTGGATTTGAACACTGCAATTAGGGCAACACCAACATGGAGCGAGCCACCATATGTTTATTTTGTATTGTACATGATGAAAATTAGATAATTAATATTAGATACGAAAATATTTGACAATGTGACAGCGACATATGGTGAAACTGTGGTAGGTATTTTAAACTCAAACAAAACAACCAATTCAATCTAGAAAACTTTACGTAGATTTACTGACAATCATTTATAGTTTCAGTAAATCTAAGATAAGACCGACTTTATTGTCCTGAAGGAAATTTGTCTTGAAAACATGCAGCACATTTACAAGACAAGACAATCTCTCATTCACATATCATTAAGAGTTATTGCCCAGGTTGCAGGGAGTGTAGCTCCAGTGGAGTAAATCTGAATCCTGTTTGTTTTATTTGAACTCAGTCAGTCACATATTCAAATAGACAGTGACTGTGCAGAGGAACCAGAGTTGAGCCTTAAAATCCCACTGTGTTGAATGTGGCTGCGGCTCCGACTCCCAAACTCCCAGAAACAATAATGAAGACATGTCACGAGTGTCTGCGGTGGCAGCTGTCGCCCTGATGAGCTTTCAGCGTTGATGCAACTTGTCTTTTAATCATCTCATTGAGTATTTAATTGTTTTCTTGTCTTTGATCAAGTTTTTATATCATTTTCTTTTTTTTTAAATGAGATTTTGGAATTACACAGATAAGCAGCTTTAAAGACGTCAGAGTTCGTGCCGTGGTGGGGTCTTTTTTGGGTTTTTTTGAGACACAAAGTGATGTCATGAAAAGTTTGAATGACTAAACTCTGGACACTCAACCTACACGTCCCAGAGAGAAAAAGGAAGGGAGCGAGAAAGGGGGAGGGAGAAACACCTATGAACTTAATTACCCAATGAATAATTAATGTTTGATTGCAGCGTTCCCCCAGGCTGTCAACACGAGATAATTTATCATAAGATTATAATTTATCACTAATTGCTTTGGCAAGAGGTTTATGATTAGAATAATTTGCTTATTAAATGCACAAATTTTATTAAGCGGCAAACTTTTTGTGTAAAGTATGTATCGATTTAGCCGTGCCCACACTGTCTTGACGGAGCGCCATTAAACCGCCATTTAATCGAGTTACACATTCGGGATTAAAAATAGTTGTTTGCTCAGTCATAATGCAGTCCTGCTTTCCATAATTTAGTTAAACAAAACAGGTGATTATTCTAATGCAGTGAGATGCATACGACCCAGGGAGCGATTTGAGCACAGAGAGGTGCCTCAATATCCTCAAAGCCAAGAAAAGCACAACAGCATCCTAAAGACTTAAGCTCCTCTGTGAATCCTGTTTACTCCTCTAAGCTGTAATGCCTATTTAGATGAGGAGAATTTGAATTGTTTGTCTCCAGCATAATGAATGTTTGTTGTCTGGCATGGAAATCTTCTGTGGAGTATAGTCACAGTATCTTAGCTGTGGGACAGGACAGGTGGAGGGGTTTGTTCTTGCTGACTTCCAACAGGAAGTCCATGCCATCATCATCTTCATATCAGCTTCTAGTGAAATAATACTCCACAGAGTTTCTATTTACCACATATGTCTTTAATTGCGTAGAGAAGATGCAGAAAATATCAACATATTGTCACTGTACTGACTTCCAAAGCCTTGTGCCGTCTCACAAGGTGCAATTGTAAGTGCTTAAATTGTGCAATTACCTGTGTGTGTGTGTTCCTCACACAGACGAACAGACTGTACTTGCGAGAGAGTCACATCGAGTCAGACAGCAATCGTTGCTAAAGATCCCAAAATTACAGCCCTTAAAAAAAAAAAAAAACACACCAGCAGAGATTTGAAGACAAACCCTCTGAGACACAACTTCAATGAAAATTGCATGTTTGAGTATCACAGAAATCGCACTTCTGCCAACACTGCCATTTTAATTTAGAGGCCACTTGTAGCCTATCTCCCTTGAAGGCCTGGGCACAGATTTGTATATAACCTGGTGTACGGAGCACAAAAGCTGCAGCCCTGAGCAAAGACACAGAAAAAACATCTGACTGTTTAGAGCAGCTTATATTTAAATCAACATCCAGATGTTAAACATAGTGGCTGGCGGATTTTTAAATGTAATGGCAGCTTCTACTGGGAGTCTTTTGGTATGGTGATCATATTGCATGGTAACACTCCTGTGTGCTGTTGCTGCTCTAAGTGAGCACCCAGGGTCTCCTGAAGGTCCAGATTCAAAAGAGCTGAAACCTGCTTTAACCTGAGTTTCATTTCTCCACAATCTGTAAAATGACCATGAACACGGCACTGATGCTGAGGTTGGAACGCAAAACTAACCATGCCCTCCCTTCCCTTTGAGAGAGTATGTTTATGTAGTGCAGCTTTACTGTCATACTGGTTCATAAGTTTTCAGTCATTTTTAAATGTTTAAAATAACTATGTTTTGTCTGTAGACTTGCAGGAGCTTGTAATAAACAGTCATCTAGTGTTATACAAAAATATAAGACAACTCAAAGTTATCTGATTCTTATCTGAAACACATCTGATCGAGAATAAAAAGCACAAGTATTTGTTCATGAAATGAAAAATGTATTTTCCCATCTTAAATCCTGTCTCCACATGTTAAATGTCATATTTATCTCTTTGGTTTATAAACAAAATTTTTTAGGCCTATTCATTTTTTATTCAATTCAAAACTATTGGCTCGTAGGCCTAGCCTACTGTAGATGTCAATCAATATCCAGTGACAAAGTCCCACCAGAGTGTAATAACCCCAAAAATATCAGTAGCTATATGTGCATAGGAGGCTATATTCTTCTTGTGTAAACAGTGTGAATAAGTTCATGATAAAATGCCTGACTGATAGCCTATTCAGTTGTCATGGTGAAGCTAATTTTACAGGGTAGTTATTTGGTGATAATAATAATAAGAGCTAGCTAATAAAAAAAAAACGGATTAAAATCTATAAATAATTTCTTGTTAAAATGTTCACCTTTCAAAGGGTTTATTTTATGGATTTCAAGTGTTATGAAAAAGTTAATAAGTAATGCTGGTTATGTTTCAGAATCGATAAAGAATGAACACTTCCGGGTCACGTGTGTCAGACGAAGAGGAGCTCGCGCTGCGTGAGGGAGGAGAGAGAATGGAACGTTCACTGACAGAGAGAAAGGAGGATCTCGTGCGACTGTGGTGTTCATCGTGTTTTTGTGTTTCTGCCGGACTGTGAGGCTGAGCCCATGTGAGTGTTTTCGGACTGCTTGCCGCAGACGGAGCATGTGTTTATGTTGCTGCTAAGTGAAGCTAACTCCGCTAGCCTAGCCTAGCCACCGCCGACGTCGCTGGCATTGCTTTTCTGCATGAACGGAGGAAGAGGAGGAGGAGGAGGCCGAGAACTTGAGGAGGTTCAGCAGACGTCGTGGGGGCGTGTCAGGTGCTTCCTGCGATCTGCGCTGGATCCATCATCCGACCATCCGACGGAAGAACACCTGAGGAGGAGGAGGAGGAGGAGGAGGAGGAGGAGGGATCTTTCACACAGGTAGGAGCTGTTTACATTGCCAAGGAAAAGCTATGTTACTAGCCTACATGTTTTCACAAGCTCCAATCTTAAAGTGCGCTAACAAAAAAAACAGTGTTTCTTGTACAAAAGGTTGAAAAACAAATATTGCACAGTTTGGGTGTGGGTGTATAGGAGTGAGGTGTAGCACTGGTAAAAAATAAAAATAGACCTTCGGGTAAACTTTCAATACAATCAGTTCTAGGTCAGGAAGACACAACAATAGACTAAAGGAAAAAACAAGAAAAAAAATCCACCATTACCCAGGTGTACACAGGTAAAATGTTTGTGCTTTAGCATATCTACACAGATTCAAAACTGATATATTGTGTTTTGTGTTAGTGAATTGTTGTTTCTGTCAGTAAGGTGTCTAATTTTGACTAGTGTTGAAGTGTGGCCTGTTGCTGTTAGTTTCATTGACGAGAGTCGTACGCTACCCTACACAGTATTCACAGGCCATCTTTAAAACATTACATATGGTTGTTTCTGACAAGTACAATTCATAGGATTTTTTTTTTTTTTTTTTTTTTTCCCCCAGAAAAACAACACACACTGGGCCCTAGTTTCCTGGTGCAGCGCAGGTAGCGAAGCGAAGCGCAGCCGGTCTAATGCAAGTTTGGACTGGTGCAGACAGGCGCAAAGTCAAGTCGGGAGATTAAGATGCTCCGCCAATATGGGTGTGGCGGCGCAGCAGGAGGCGGTGTCACAGATTCAGCTTGGTGAAGTGGAAGTTTCGTGAGAAAATGTCCCGCCGAATCTGAGCCGAAAGCAGACCACCTCAAAGCAGGTCAGCTTTCAGCGCAGGGCGAAGCGGAGCTGGCGGAGAGGGAGATTGGTTGACCGGCGAACAGTCCACACACGTCATCAAAACCTCACAGACAGGTTTCCACTGTTCCAGACGCATTTAGATGCAATAAATAACCACAATAACCGCTATTTAATGCAACTAATGGAATCAACATGTGAATTTATATTTATAAAGAGTGTCCCGTCACATCTGACGTCAGATCAAAGGCTGTTGGCAGCGTAATGTAAACTCCACCTGATTTAACACAGCAGGGACGAACTGGCACTGGAGCTGTGGATTGCGGACTGAGGGACTGCATGTCACTACCGTGTTGAGATGTGATGATCCGCGTTATTTATTTAGCATAAAACTTCAAATTGCCGTCGGTCCCAATTAACCGCGGGGGGTCTGTCCACTCCTCTTATCCGCACTTCAGCACCTGTCTGTAGCCTACAGTGTCAGCCTGGCTCGGCTCGCTCCTTGTAAATGACTTATTAAAAGTAGCGTTAACAACCTACTGTTCTCTGATTACTCATAAGCGTATTTAGGCTATACGTTGCATTATTATTATTATTTTTTTAAAGGATGGTGGAGCCAGCCAACACAGGTGCTGAAGTGTGGTCAGTGAGACCGAGGACGAGTCCGCCCTGGCCGTATTTACAGTAATTCCTCCGCCGCCTGCCGCCACGGAGTGAAGCCTCTCTTTCCCCAGAAGGAAGGAGGTTGAACACTTTATTAAACACCGGTTGATTTGAGAGATTTAAGCAAATAAAGCCCGGGCCTTTATTTTAAGTTTTACCGGTATGTAGCCTATTTATTTATTTAGGCTACTTATTAATTTATCAACGGGCCAGCGACGTCAGGCAGCTGGTTGTCGCTTAGTTTATTAGTTGTTGTTTTTTTACACTGGCCAGCGGTTCTCAGTGTATCAGATCAAACCTGATTAAGGATATTAGTAAACTCATTATTCAGCCACTCTGAGCTCGGACCTCCGGACCAAAACAGCTGTTTCCTCCTGGGAGAGGTTCTGCCTGTGGCGTCGCTGTCTCCTCCTCTCCTCCGTCCATGTCAAAGTAGGAAATGACATCACCGCGGCTCACTTAAAGGTGAGGAGAGGAGCTCATTTGATTGGTGAAGATCCGAATCGGCTGTGTTAATCCCACTTCAGCCTTTCTCTCCTCCTCCTGTCTCCCTCCCGCCCCGTCTCCTCCCTCCTTGGTATTTGCGCTGGGAGGCAGGACAAGGGGCGTGGGTGCGCCGGTCTGCGCCGGACTTCGCTACCCACGATTCTTGCAAAACGCGCCTGGACACACCCAGTTGGTGTGGCGAAGCTGGGTTGCGCCCTCAGTTAGACCGGTCTGCAAAACTAGGGCCCACTGTGTCTTGGCATTTAAAGGGAGGAGAGGACTTGAGCGGCTGCTGGAAGCGATGTGTGTTCCTCGTCCCGCTGTCCAATCAATGTGAGAGGATGGGAAAGGAAAGGGCTGAGGGCCAGTATAACACTTTGTAACACTCTCACCTCACAGTGTGCACACGTCACCGAACGTTACTCTCAACGCGCACACACTTGCACACGCACACACCTGGCAGGGGAAAGGGATGGGAGTGTGTATGTGTGTGTTTATCAGTGCAGCTGTGAGGTGCTCTTATCAGGCTGCTGAGGAAGCTGGACAGATATCAGTTCTGGTGGCAAAGACATGAACTACATATGGCACAGATAGGACTCATTTTGAAACACACACACACAAACGCACACCTACACACCTACACACCTACACACACACACAGAGTTGGAGACACCCCGTGTTAAAGGGTTTGGCAGCTGTGTTCAAACCGTCAGACAGCCAATCAGGAGATCGATGGCAGCCGTGACTCGCCCAATGACCCAAGCTGTTATCTCCGCTGGCCATCCTCCATCCTCCACCCTCACCCACTCTCACTCTCTTGCCCCCCCCCCCCCCCCCCCTCCCTCCCCCTCTCTAACACTTCTTTGCTTCATCAATCGGTAAAAAACTTTTCCCTCTTTCTTTCTTCCTTTCTCTCTACGGCTCCCTCCCCCCCTCTCCGTTACTGGAAGTAAGTCTGGTTTTTCTGGTCTAATGAACCTGGGGGGTCTCAGGCCAGCCTCCACTGGGTTGATTAGGATCCTCATTAAAGAGAGGACCAGACCAGACTCCCCCCTCCCTCCTCTCCCCCCTTCTCTGTCCATCTCCCATCTCTCCCTTCCCCTCCTTCCACCCAGAGTGCCATTTTTAATTACCGCTGCTCATCATAAAAGGGAGAGCCATTATACTTATCTGTGGGAGTGTGGATGCATGCATGCATGTGTGTCTGTGTGTGTGTGTGTGTTTCCTTCCATCCTTTCCTCTTTTCTTTCTCCACTGATCTATTGTAATGAACTTGGTGTGTGGTGTAAACTCCAAGGGACGGTTCGTCATGAAAACAGACATTATTGGCCAAATAGCTGGCATTTTTAACCCAGTGAATACACAAATAAACACCACCACAGTCTTTAATGTTCCTTTTAGACTCACTTTCATGCTCCCAGAAGCAGTAATGAGCAAAAAAATAACTTAAAAAAAAGAAAGAAACGGTACAGAGGAAAAGAAGAAAGAAAAGGAAGGACTATACTAGCTATACACACAGCATTGAAATAAATGAGGTAGCTTTATAAAGTTGAGGTTGAGGAGACAGAATGGAAAGATGGGAAGAGCTGGAAATAAAAAAGGTTGGAGAGAGGAAGAGGAAGGATGGATGGAGGAGGAAGAAGAGGAGGAGGAGGAGGGCAGGGTTATGTCTGGGTTTTTGCTGTTGTGCTCAAAAACGGGATCAGATCAGATCAGCGCTGCTCCAGAGGATGCTCAGGGCCAAAAACTAAATCTGATTATGTCGCCTGAGAAGACTAATCTCTCTTGAATCTGTCTTCGTCTAATTCCAAAAACAATACTGTAATCTGTGTCTCTGTGTGTGTGTGTTTGTGTGTTGTTGGCAGCTAACTAACTAGGGTCATTCACTTGGATTGACTGGCACAGATTTCCTGTCAGATTCGCTCCCAATATTATTAGTGAGATAACATCAGAGGTGTAAAAATATATAGTATATATATATTAGAAATAATGAACTCATTTAATCACCTAGTTACCTGACGATCAGACTGAATCACCATTACCGTTTCCACTTAATTAGAGGTCGACCAGTCATTGGTTTGGAACGTTAATTAGCGTCAACTTTGGCCGTCGTCTGTCACCACGATAATGTCCTTGTTTACCTGAGATAATTAATAACTTTATTTTAGACTGTTGCATTTATAAATTATAAACACGATGAGCTTGTTGATCCCAGTGTGGGTTAGGCTAGTTATTGGACTGGTGATGTTGGCATGGTTTGGTAGAAGTTGGCACTACTCTGGGCCGACGTCCATATCGGATCATCTGATGAAGCCCCCTCTTCCTGGTGCATGTTCAGAGCCAGAGTCTGACTTAGCACCAGTTCTTTGCTTTTCGATATGTACTGCACCAACTCCTTGCTGGTCTAGAGCCAAGAACCGATTACGCCAAGAGCTGGGGACGGGGTCACCAACAGGACTAGCGCAATGATATATGTAGATGTAGGCTTGTAACAATACAATCAACACAAACAGAAAGTCACGTTGTCATTATTCATATAAGAAATGAACCGACTGCAAGTTTGACTGTAGCTGCACCAACACTACACATGTGCTCAAACTCATGCCATATTCTACCAGCGTCAGTTCCCGACAGGAATCGACCCGACCCGTCGAGGACAAAGTTGTACCTATATCTAGTACTCACGGTACTGAAAAGAGGTAGATTTACCGATCTATTTTTCTCGTGTTGGCGTCTACTTGGTACCAGATATTGGTTCTCATAGACATTTCACTGCTGTTTTACTTTTTCATTAGATCACATGAAAAAAAACATTAAAGGACTTCGAATTATTGTAATGGTAAAAAAGCAATATATTAGATGGACATTTTTTTCCATCTCTTTTGAAATTGAAACTTTGAGTGATTAATGTATACATGAAAATGTTTTATAATTAATTAACACTAATTATAAAATTCCTTTTCTATTATGTTCCCTATTTATTATGTAAGGTTCAGTGACTTCTGTTCTGTGATGCTTGTTCTTGCAGACCTGCATACATGTGCGCGCACACACACACGTTATGTCACAATGCATTAGGTATCAGAACTGTTCAGTGAGCAATCAGATAAGGAGTACACACACACACACACACACACACACACACACACACACACACATGTAGAGGAATGCGTGTTCTGCTCACTGGTTTCCTGTTAGCACACCCGTCCACTAATTAGTTTCCATTAAAGGTGGCGTTCATAACGCCGGAAGTTTCTTTGGCTGATGCGGCGCTCGATGTTAAAAATACCTCCAATTAGACACAGCTTCAACACACACACATCACGTCTGACCACCCAGAAAGATGAGACCACCTCGCTCTGCCTCGACGGGCGTTCGACTTCCAAACCACTGCCCCCCCCTCCCAAAAAAAAAGAAAAAAAATAAGTGACACAAGTTTTTCCTCCTGTCTGTAATGGTCTAGCAACTCCTGGAAATTGAGGGTAGAGATAGAAATCATCCTCACAGGGAGGAGGAGGAGGAGGAGGCGAAGCAGAGGGTTTATCAACAAAAGCAGCGCTTTGGGGATTTAGCGGACAAAGTATCAGACTCGGGCTAAACTCCCCAGGTGGCTGATGGGAAGGCAAAGCAAGGGGCTTTTCTCTGGCTAAATATCAGTGTTGTCTCGTCCTTTTGTCTCTTCTTCAGTCTCCTCATGGCGCCATCTTTACCTGACGCTGTCTTTATCAGCGGCTGAAGCACCCGCTATTAGCTTTGGCTGCTAACGTGTGATAAAAACCTCACGACAACATCTCAACTCTCTCCCCCCCACTTTCACCTTCTTTTCATTCTGAAGAATGAAAAGATGGAGGGGGGTGGTGGTAGTGGTGGTGGTGGTGGGAGGGTGCACTGGTATTTTGGGGGGTGTCCCCTCCACCCCTCCTCCATCTCTGCGGCTCCCGTCTGTCAGCGCGCCGGCAGCATCTAAGCTAACCCGGCCCTGCGTCGGAAATGTCACTCGGTACATTAGCATTTAGCCACCACGCTCCGCTGTCAATCTGGGTTTATCTTTGACACCCCCTATGGTCTATCACCTTAGCTGCAGCCCCCTCCACTCCCACACCCCCACCCTTCCCTTTCCCAGTTTAGTCATTGTACTAATAAGGCAGGGGGGGGGACAGTAGAATTTATCAGGGCTAGACACTCCCGCCCCGGCAGCCATTACTCATCCACAGACCAGGACATGCCAACAGTGGCTAATTGCTTTCTTTAACATTGGCACATGTGACATTCAGCAGTCTGAACGCTGGAGAAAGACGGGCTTCTTTTCACTGTAGCTATTATGTGCATATCTGTTTGCATGTCTCAGAAAGTTTAAAAAAAGAAGAAGAAATCAAGGCCTAATGTGTTAGATTTGTCCGCAAATTTGTGTTACTGCAGAACAACTGGGTGTTTCGATAAAGATCCGGTTCCAAAACACACCAGGTTGTTGTGTTATCCTGAATGTTTCTTCTTTTTTGTGTGCTTTAATTGACTACAAACCACAAGACCTTCCTCCCCAGATAAGCTAAAGTGCTGGTCATTTGTTTAAATGATTGAAAAGACCCGTGTTTCCCCTTTTTTTTTTTGTAGAAATTGGGACACAAACAATCCATGCGATTCGATTCTGCTCATTTGGACCAGGTGGTAAATTAAAAAAAATGGTGATTTATGTTGAAATTTAGTTTGATAAATTGCACATGATGTAAGAAGCTGCAGACCTTCATTACGGCCACTGCACAAATAAGTCCCCCCGGAAACCTCTTGTGTGGCCTCTTCTGTTCATATTCACCACTTTAATATGAGAGTAAAGGTAAGCAGAGTGGAATCAGATTTTTTTTTTTTGGGGTGGCAGAAATTGTACTGTAAGCAATTTCCCTTTGTTGTGAGCAGAGGGGGGGATTATTCATCAAAGCGATGGTGGACGGTCCAATATCTAACAAAGCTCTTTGTTTTTGTTCGGTGGCAAAAGATTAATGAACAGACTGGACTGACATTTCCAGCAGGAAGGACATTGATCTGGAGGCCTTCTGAAGATCCTTATTGTCCTGTTTACCCTGCAAACAATAGATGACAGTGAGAGAATATGTACGCCGTCTGCACACTACACACACACATACATAGACACACTCGCTGATCCAAAGGGCAAACTCAGAATTTCATAAGCTGTTATATTTGTTATTAATCATGAATCCCTCAAAAACATCTAAAGGGATTTCTTCTTCTTCTACTTCTTCTTCCTGTTTTTAGAAATAGAAATTGTTGGCAGCGGCTGAAAGTCAATAGGGACCTAAACTATTTTCTTTTTGGAAATCAAAACACATCCAAGACATTTGGGTTCCTGACCTACAGTAAGAGTAAGGAGGAAAAAAAAAAACAAGCTAACAGAAGTTTCGGGACGGTTTTAAACGAGCCAACTGTCTCGATTCCCCGTCGACTCGATCTAGTATCGCTATCAAGAGGCTGGTGCCAATCTCGGGCTAAAGAGACTTTGTAGACGTCGCTCGGTTTTGGCAGGGCTGGAAAAATTGGTGGAGCCCCTTCTGCCACTGTTATCATTCATCTTTTACTTATTTAGTGTAGGCAGCTTTTTTTCTTCTTCTTTGGTTCTGTGGTCAGCCATCTAAGGTCGTCACAAACGAAGCCAAATCTCACCAACTGCATTTTACCCACCATCCAGAATCCAAAGATGAGCTGCTGAGTGCAGGACGAAAAAGGAAACAGGAAGTGGGTGTAGCAGGTCTCGCAGATGGGGATGAGAAACCTCAGCATAAACGGCAGGAAACAGGTGGAACTGACTGGAATAAATGCCGACAGGTGTGTGAGTGGGTGGAGGAGACCGGGAGCGACTGCAAGGCAGGTGGATGTGGAAGTCGGGGGGTGGGTGGGTAGAGGAGCAGGGGCTGATGGGAAAGACTGAGGGCATCTGGTGGGTGGACGGAGAACGGCAGGAGTTGGAGACGGAGGACTGTGATAATAACTGCCATAATAATAATAACCTGTATTTGTGATACCAGTAACATCAGTGGTGCTTCTCCATACAAGATTCGGTGTATTGACCGGCGCATGTCTCTATTAAACTGTCAGATATGACCTTGAAATAAATAGGAACCTGCTGATGATAATCTTACACACAAAGAGGCTCTTAATTATACCCAGAACATTTTGTGTACACCGTTACTCTGTCTGTCTGTGGCTTTGCAGATATCTGGCAGCTGTAAGAATGAAAGGAGCTTCATTCATTCGTTCAGGGACAATGTTCCTGCTCTGCTTAAAATCCTGTCCCCACCATTAAATCTTTAAAGGGATAGTTCAACATTTTGGCAAATTCAGTCATAGTAGTAAGTTTGTTACCTTTATTTGTTGGTGTAAGCTATTTTTAGAACAGCGGAGCAGAGCCGTGAGCTGCTCAGAGCTACACTACAGAGGCTCATGGGATTTCCCTCTTCAAATACACAATCCAACAACTTGATGAGGTACAACTGGTACAAGGTAAATACAGAGACTGCTTGCTGAAAAAGTGTCCCTGAAGGCAACGCGCATCAACGGTTTTGCATGAATTCACCTCTAAAACAACTCTGTGTGGTAACGTTGTGTTATTATCTCATAGTGTGGTGAATGTGCAGGTCACAACTTGTCCACCAGAGAGTTTTGGAGTTGTTGGATTGTGTATTTGATGAGGGAAACCAAGAAATCCCACTAGCGTAGCTCTGAGCCGTTCTAAAAATAGCTTGCACCGACAATTGAAGGTAACCTACTGCTATGACTATAGGGATTATGGCAATGGGCCAATTTGCCAAAATGTTGAACTATCCCTTTAAGGTAGGACCAAACTGAGATCGCCTTGCCAACTTCACACAGCTCCAGTAATGATGATTCGGTGGCGAGTGATGCTGGATGCAGGACCGCTGCCATCCCATACGGTTCATTGAACACGTGCCAGCTGTTCTGGAGAATCACTTTCTGCTTATTTTGGCTTCTCGTGAGTTTGTTTCCGAGCAGAGTATAACATCAGTTGAATGGACTCGGCGCTAAAGGAGGCCAACATACTGCAGCTATCTGCGGATTCACTGCGAAGAAAAGAAGCCGGTTACCTCCACCACCCCCCTCCTCCTCCCACCCCCTCCCTCCAGGGCCGGGTTAAAGGCCCCTCTTTGCCCCGTGCCAGTCATATTAACATAACCCAGCGCTGTCTGATTACGATGCCTAATGCGAGCAGATGGAGGCCCACTGTTTGCTTCGCCAATCAAAATAATGTCATTATATTGGAATAATGGCTGCGGTTGCCAGTGAAGCCACAGAGAGAGAGAGAAGATGAAGAGAAGACGGCGTGTTTTTATTGTCCCCGAGAGACCGGTAAGATCCAATCAGCAGGGTGTGACTTACAGTCTGGGAGCTCGGAGCCCGTCCACAGCGCCTCCCCTCCACTCCAACTATCGCCTTCACAGACAGTGTGTGGGGAGCTCGGTGGGGGCGGAGGGGTGAGGGCTCCATAACGAGGAGAAAGGAACTGTACATAAACACAGCGAGCAGCAACAATGGCTACTCTGTTTGATTTTTGTGCAGTATGAATTAATAAGCGAGCGTAGACGATATGCATTTGTGCTTGCACAGGACTTTTTTGCATAGGCAGCTAATAGTGTGTGTGTGTGCGTGTATGTGTGTGCATTTGGCCAGCTCTCCAGTTATTGCTTTTGAAGTTGTTAATTAAACCCTCAACCATCTGGTAGCTCAATGAAATTACACTGAGCTTCTCAGCCATGAAAAAAACATGACTGACTGACTGACTGACTAAATGAATAAATAAAACAGATTAATAATTTAATAAATGCTTCAAATATCTCTTGTCTAAGTGAGGGGAAAAACAAGAAGTCTTATTAATGTAAATTCGCCGCTCCGTGCTGTCAACCCCTGTTGTGTATGTGTGTGTGTGTGTGTGTGTTTGTGTGTGCGTGCCTACGAAGGCTTACAGGTGAATCAAAGACGACTGTCAGTGTGTCAACCTTTGATCTCTCTCGATGTCTTCCTTCCCCCTCTCTCTCTTCTCCCTCTCTCTCTTCTTATATGCAGCACGCCTCCATGCATAGTAGGGAAAACACACGTCTTGTTTAGATTTCCGCGTGGATGCATCTGTTTGTAGAACATGAGTGTGTCATTTCAGGAAGTGAAAATGGTATATAGCTGCCGTTTTTTAATCTTTAATAGCTCACTGCTGAATGCATCATCCATCCATCCATCCTGCTGCTGCTGCTGCTGCTGCTGGGTTATAATCCACTGTAATATACTCTACCACATGCTTTTTTTATACTCTTTTAATGTTACACACCGGTGACACTTCCCATATGTTCACATGCAAAATAATTGGATTGCTGCTGATATGCATGATGAATTAATCGTCCTGTAAATGATAAGGTGCTCGATGATGAACTCGGTCTCATGAGACGTGTTTAGCATCTGACCAGGATGTTAAAGTTAATCTACGTGGGGATGGTAGAAAAATGACTCAGAGTGAGGAGGATCAACGCTCCGACTTCTTGCTGCTGCTCACACACACATTAGTGGGTGATGACTCGATCTTTCAGTCTCAATAAGGTCACAAATGATGCTTCAGTTTGGGCGTAAGATTCAGTTACTGCTCCTGTTTGGTGATAAAGTTAGTCTGAGTCTGATATGACGACATCAAGATCAACAAGTTTTGCTAAAAGGAGTGATTCTTCTTCAATTTGCTATATTCCATCATATAAATATACAAATACTCTGCAAAATCCTCAGAATATGTACGCTTTACTTCAGACATTCACTCGTATCATAGACATTGAAACGACTTTCATCTTCTCAATCAATACGCTTTGAAATACTGAGGGAACATCTCTTTGGAACAATCGACCTACATCACTACTGTACAATCAACACCACCATCGTTGTTCAAAAAGCATCTGAAACAGCAATTAGCAAAGATTTGTAGCATTTTTGGGGGAGATCCATCAGTCTGTGTCTTTTGTTTTGTCTGTTAAGTGCTCATTTTCTTCTTTATATAATAAATATCTGTATTATCACTTCATCCTGGCACTGTAGACCATTGTTATTTAGGTGAGGAATCTTTTTGGCTGCATAATGTTTAAACGTTTTATTATTCTCATTGTCGTTATACATGTAATGTGCAACTTGCAACTAAAATCCCCTGCAAATGTTCAGAAGCTCAAGGCAAAGTTGCAAATCTAAATTGTATCCATGCCCCGTAGCCTTCATAGTAAAAACAGCTGACATCAGTGTAATGTACTTGCAGTTACATGCACTGTATCTAAATGTGTTAATTGGTCGTAGCCGTATACAATAAGGCCCGAGGCTCTGTATTCATGGCTGAGGCAGTATATGCTTCTGTGATTAGGTTTGTGTTGAGGACACAGCTGGGTGCCTGCAGTGACAGGGCTGGCTACAGACTCTGCCGCTGTAACTGACAGAGCAGCTCCCTGTTATAATGAATCTACTAACTGTGAGTTTGAGCTGGTGTTGGAGGAACAGAAATTGAGACAGAATTCGTTTGAAGGAACAAGAACAAACTATGTCTTTGCTTTTTATTTTCACAGAGTGACGGTGAACTGTGTCTGATGCTCGGTGCTGCAACGACCGTCTGTTGCACTGATTAGAGTGTGGGGTCAAAGGTCAAGGGCGGGGTCAACACACACCCTCACTTTAGCCATATATGTACACATGAGAACTGATCTGTCTCTGATTCCAATTCCTCGCGAACCAATCATAAGATGCATTTTTGTAGGCGGGTTTACATTAGCATTAGCATTATGTTTACCGTCGCTGTGCATTCGTTATCGAGATTGTTGCACTGATTGGTTTGACGCGCCTCTTGGAAGTCAGAGGTGAATACAACTTGTCCAGACCGACGTTAACCAGGCTAATTATTTTTATTTTATTTCTCAAATCTCCGGCCAAAGTGGAAACGTTGAATTTTAGGTTTCTGAACGTCACCATATGCAACGTCTGTCTACTTTGAGGTCTTTACATAACGAATGAGCTTGACGGTGTATTTATCCAGGTTTGTGTAGATGAAGATCTTTATGAAAACGATCTGGTGTTGGAGAAATATTAGTTTTTAGAAATATCTTGCTATGTTACGTCATGTCTGTCTGTCCTGGACACGGCTTTGGACTGAACGACATTTTGGCCTCAACAATAGCAAGATGAAATTTCACACAAATGTTGAATAATTGATTCGACTCTGGATAAACAGGAATCTAACTAGTCTGAGTGTCTGAGGCAGCTGGTGGCTCTAGTTTATTATGGCATCTGCATATAATAGTCTGGATGAATCGTTCACGGTTGAAACTAATATGGAGTATGACACCTGGGTTCAAACTCAGACTCAAAAGGGGCAAAAAAAATTACTTTCCATGCGCTTCATTCATTCAATACATGACCACAATTTTCCCGCAGCACCGTGAATTTCTCGAAGCTTTGCACTTTACATTTCCATGACTTCATGTGTATCCTCGTCTCGCGGCTTATGTGGCAGCAGTCTGGCCATTCACAGCTCGTGTGCCCTCTCTGTACCTTCAGACGATGCTGCTGCTGCTTTCTGGACTATGCAGCCTCTTGTTAAGACGGGTCACTTCAGGGAGCTACCTGCTGAGCAGCGACCGTCTGGATGCACGGCGTCCATGTGTGCGTGTAGCATTTTGCACCCCTGGCATTTAACCACGACCGCTGACACTGCAATAACTCATCTTTTTTTCTTTTTTTTTTTAACTGTACTGCAGAGGCAAGTTTTTAAGATGCGAGTGGGAGGCTTTAACCCGAACAAGCTGGGAGACGAAAAGCAGCGAGACTGTTTTGCGTGGTCAAGAGCGAGAGAAATATGAGATGGCTGCAGAGGGGGGATAAAGGGATTTCAGAGTGAAAGGAGAGTTAGGGATGCTGTCATTTGTTGCTTTTAGGTGGAAATAACAAGGAAAAAAATGGCGTGAGGAAGAGAGAAGTCAAACACCAGTGGGAGTTAAAGATGCAGACGGGATCGAATAGACACAGATTGATGCACATGGACTATTTTTCCGGTAATGCAGTGATAAATTACCTGTTGGAGCGAATTGCAGCTCCCAGTCGGTCATTATCGTAAGACGAGCAGCCGACAAAATCAAAACACGCTATCCCCACATGAATCAAAGCTATATCTTATATCAATTTGTCCAAAACATTTACCGTTAGTCGGCTTTAAAAAAAAACAAAAACACGGGTAAATAATAAAAGCAGACATGCACAAAAACCTGTCCATGACATTTTATATAAAGTGTCACTCAAGAAGGTAATTACATTCGCAGAATTAAGGGCGAAAAGCAAAGCAAAAGTATGTAGAGACATTAGTCAGTGTTCTCCCTCTCTGTCCTTTCTCCTCTCTTGTTCTGTGATGAGATTCCATTAGACGCCATTAAATCTCTGCCTAAGAGCCCTCTGAAGCTTCACAATTACAGAAATAAAAAAAAATCACAATCCTCATTGAGCGCTCTTCTGCATTAGGGGCTGCCTGGAGTCGCGTGGGAGCTGTTACACGGGGCCCCGGCACAGACCGAGTCAGAGGCTCTGCAGAGCTGCAAAGCACAGCTCATTAGAATGACTAAGAGCCCGAATGAAGGCCCTTATGTGAAAGCCATAATGGAGCCGGAGCTCTTGTGCCAGAGCCGTAATGGAGGCTCTTGTGCGGTTGCGCTTGTCTCCCCTCCGCACGGCAAGAGGCTTGAGCTGAAAACTGTGCGGCTGGAGAGCTGACCCCCGCCGAGTGGCCGCTGAGCTGCTCTGAACACGGTGTGTGTGTGTGTGTGTGTTGTGCTGGCAGGGCCGGTGGCAGAGCAGAGGGCCATCACAGCGCTCCGTCACTCTGTGAAGTGTGCGGAGGTGGTTCGTTAAGAGAATATTTGATCAAGCAAATGGTCAGAATGTGACAGAAATGTAAGTCGTTAAAACTAAAAGATGATGTGTTAAACATGTTTATCTTCCCTGGTCGGCTCAGGCTGAAACGATTCCTCGAGTAATTCATATACCCCGATTACAAAAATGAGCAAGGTGTTTTTTTTCTTGAATTGAAACCTTATCCATTTCACTGGCATTATGGGACAAAAAACAAGAAAACTGCAATGCATCCACTGTAAAACTGAACTATCATACCATAACAGCTCATCTTCAATGACGCAGCAGTTGCACCACAAGTAACATAACATAATGTAAGACAGAGTAACGTAAAGTAAGAAGTGTAAAGTAACATAATGCAAAGTAAGGAGCATAAGGTATGGAATGCAAGGTTACATAAAGTAAGGCAAAGTAACATAACATGACAAAACGAGATGAACGCTGGTAAGAACGTGTGGTATTTGTCATGGTGACTTGAGAACGAACAGTTGATGTTGATGGCTGGTTATGATGTCACCAACTTTAGCTCAAGGAAACAAAATACAACGCTGATCACAATAACTGCTCTCAATTTGTCTTTTTTTGTCCTTTTTCTCACTTATTACCTGCTATTTAATAAAGACAAAAGACTGTATGATTAGTTGATTGAGCCATTGAATACTCGATAACAAAAATGATCGTTGGCTGCAGCCTCAGCTGTCACCCTGCTATAGTGGCTTTTTTGTTGTTGTTCGTGACACTGGAGAGTCTAAAAGTTGAATTTTCATATCACACATACACTGGCTTTAAGGCAGGGCCTGTCATAAAGAGAAAACGCACTCATTCTTTTTAAAAGTCAGGCTACGTAGTAAAGCAGAGAGCGACAGAGCACCTTTTATATCCACAAATACTTCAGTATTTGTGGATATGAAAGGTGAATACAGAGGCTACAGATGCTGTCAGCAGGATTTACAGATGCATGATGACAGCTTTATAGTGGAGGGGAAGTGGATTGAAGAGCAACAAAGATCTACCGCCAGACTTCCTCTTTCACTTCTGCAGATTTGCTCTCTGTCTTCAAACCCGGGTTTTACCATTTCGTCATTCCAACCTCCGTCCCCTCCAACGAATCCCTCCTGTATCTTCTGCACATCTGGCCTCTGGAGACTTATAACCACGTTGAACTCCAGGAGGCAACAATTCATGTACAATGAGGTGAAGAAACTCGATGAAGAGACTCAACCACGATACGATGCTGTGATGTTCGTTGCATCAGCTTTTCTCTCGACATAGCTGATCAGATTCTTCGAGGAGGTGTCGGCTGCAGATTTCCCACCACGAGGTGTAAGAATACACCACGTGTTTTTTCTTTTTACACCCATGGCAGCTTTAAAAGCACTAAGGGTTTTTTTTTCTCTCTTTTTCTTCTTCTCCTCTTCACTGACAATGATGACGATGTGTTTTATGACACCATTGGGGGAGAAAAAAAACACCATTTTACAAATGAATCTTTACTTTCACCTGGCAGTCAGCTCTACCCTTTTCCTTTATTGGTCTGAGCAAAGTATGATGGTACGGTAGTTCTGCTGTTGAGTCGGTGCCCATCGATCATGCAATGTCTCTGCGGGATACTTTAAATGACGTCTTAAAGCGCATGTCAAGAGCCCTCAGTCAATTTTTACTTTTTTTAGTGATGATGATCTGATCTTCTCTGTAGGGTCTGATGAGCTCAACAGACCTTCTGCCAACACTAGAAAACCATCAGCAGTGCTGAGTTTCATCATAAATGTGTGTTCCCAGGTGGTCTGAATAGTGTTTCTGGGGCTTTGCAATCAACAGCAATACAATTCTGGAAGGAAAGAGTATTGAAAAGCGATTTTCTCTGAGTTTGAATTGTCAAATAAAATGAGAGGAGCCGCCACTGCTGTTTTCAAATTGGAGTTCATAAAAGTCTTTAATAAAGTACTTACTGTTTTTAATTTCATCTCTGGTACGCAATGGCTCTCGACGTGTCGAAACTTTTGATGAAATTACTTCCCGTGATCCTGTTTAGTGACTTTATATCAGCGAAACACATTTTAATTCAGTCAGGTATTAGCCGTATAACCATAGATGTCTCTCTTATAAATATATCCTCGGCTGCATGCGAGGTTGACAGGCAGAGTGTTCTCGCAGCCTCTCTAATTTCTCTCCCTGTTAAATATCACTAGTTCTACTGCCGCTTAGATGCAACCCTGTTTTTAGCGGAGTGACATTTAAAAGAAACACAAGACCTTTTGCAACACGGTCTCTGTGAAAAATGAAACTCTTGAAATCTCTGCATGAAGCGCTAAAGCCCCGGCTTTAATTATAGGAGACTTAAAGTTAAAACTTATATTCATGTCAGTGGAGGTGGAGAAGATTAATTTGTGCAGTCTAAAAATGGATGAAACATTTAACTTGTGAGGGAGGAATGTGTGTATCATTTCTGTAATATGGACGAGATTGTTGGCAGTCGTGAATGCCAGGTCATCTCACTCTTTGCTTAAGTGTGTGTGTATGTGTGTGTGTGTGTGTGTGTTCGTGCATATGTGTGTTCCCGTCTGCATCTCTATCTCAGCGTGTGGGCACATGAGCCGCAAAGCTGTTGCACGGCCTCATCGATTTCATGCCCTCTTCTCACATCTATTCACATCTCTTCTCCGACTCACCTCCCTCCTCCCGGTCCTCCTCCTTCTCTTTTGGTCCGTTGCCCATGGCGATGGTTCACCTTGGTAACCGGCAGCTGAGCAGGAAGTGGGAGGCGGCCTGGTGAGAAGAGGACCTCCCGTGAGTGTTGTGTAAGGGTGGTCACGTGATGAGGAGGGAGGTGAGGAGGGGAGGGGGGGGGGCCTTCGATCCGCTCCAGCGGGTGGGGTTAGGGGGTCGATGGTGAGGGGCTTGTTCGCTGCAGGCTTTAAAAAGCAGAGGGAGTATGTTAAACATCCCATCGATCCACAGGCTCCTCCGAGGCCGGAAACCATGGATAAAGAGAACACAATCAAAAAGCCTGTGCTCGTATATCACATGGCAGCAGAGAGAGAGTTGGAGGAAGGAAAGAACTAGAACAAGACACAGAGCGAATAAGAGCTTTAAATATAAAGCAAGGGTTTCTCAAAAGAACCTTACAGGGGTTTTATGTCTCTGTGCCAGATGTGAGTACTTTAGGAAGTAGGCCAGTGCCTGCTAGTGGGAGTTATTTTCAGGCGAGGTTATTGTACCAGAAGAAGCTTGGTTGGTACTTGTACATGATGCTGGTGGGGGGTGGAGAGTGGAGGGTGGCTGCCTGGTCCTCTAAAGAGAAATGCTAAGTCTTCAAAGCTGGAGAAAAGTAGCTTCTATAGGGGATGCTACACCGTACATTGAGCTCGGAGCTGACGGGGTGATGCAATTCTTTATTTTTTCCCAAAAGTGTGAACAACACCTACAAAAACTCAGGGTAATGTTTTTGTAACTCTGCAGAGATGGTTGAAATCTTGAGCTTTGATAGCTGGATGTGTAAAAACATAGAAGATTTTCAGCTTCCTGTGGTGTTTAATGCATGCAATCAAGTAGGACTGGTATTAATTCAGTATTAATGGCTGAGATAAAGCGCCAATGGTGCAAAATACGATGCACTTCCTGCCCCAAAAGTGGGCGTGGCCATAACTGCTTGCTAACATCAAAACATAATACATCCGTAGATTACAAGATTGATCTGAATCTAATTTTAGTACTGGGTTTAACCATGTATGAGGCGATTAACCACAATGAATAAAATAAGTTATTGAGATGCAGCGCCAATGGTACAAAATGGGATGCACTTCCTGTCCCAAAAGTGGGCGTGGCCATAACTGCTTGCTAACGTCAAAACACGATTGATCTGTATCTAATTTTAGTACTGGGTTTAACCATGTATGAGGCGAGATTTAACCCCTTAACATCCACTGGCAGCTCCAGGACTCCATTACATTGGCTAAAGAACCTAACATTTAAAAAAAAAAGGCACAGTTTGTGTGTTGTTTTGGTTTCAGCCCTGGTGTCCAGTCCATGGGGACGTTTGCCAGCGTCTCTGGCTGCACCTTTGTCTGTTTTCATGGCAGGACGGTCTGTAAGCATGTCGTGCATTCCTGTGACCAGGCATGCACACACACCCCGCTGGTTTTTGTGTGCATGTTGCCCGTCGGTGCGTGCGTGTTGCTGTCGACTGCATGGGGCTCAGTGCTTACTCAGTAATTCCCTGGTCCCAGGCTGTGTATTAGCGGCTGATCCAGCCGACTGGGCCAAGCATCCACATTCAGTCGGCTTGGGATCTGCAGCTCAGAGCAGGAGGCTGCCCGGGCTCTCTGATGCCTCCCTAAGCTCTCCAGCACAGAGCAATTTACTGGCACCGGATTGGCACAATTGGTGTGTGTGTGTCTGTGTTGAGTGTTTGTGCTCATTTCAGTTTACGCCTGCTGTTTTGTCATCTTTCTAGCCTTTTCTCTACCTTGGTCATTGCCCGCCTGTCATGGCCCGGCCTGGCTCTGGCTTTTTTTTTTTCTGGTG